>BDMB01000006.1:1239796-1988978 GCA_016859785.1 Macrotyloma uniflorum
AGCTGCAATTGTTTGCTGACATTGCCACAGATCCCCTTGTTTGATATACACTGAACTTATCCATTTGACCCATAGTTGATCCTTCTTCATAGCTAATTGCCAAACTTGCTTGCCAAGCGCTGCAACATTCCAAATGTGCACATCTTGGAAGCCTAAACCACCATGTTTTTTCTGTCTACACAGGGTCTGCCACGCTACAGCAGCTCTTGGCCTGCCCATCTGATTAAGGCCCCAAAGAAAGTCCCTGCACTTTTGTTCAATTCCCTTTATCACCCGTTTAGGAATGATGAACACTGTGACCCAATGAGTGTGGAGAGTCAGCAGCACAGATTGGATAAGTTGAGACCTCCCTTGATATGATAGGTTTCTTGATTTCCAAGTATTCAATCTTTTGGTGATTCTTTCTATTAAATACTGACAAGTTGCAACTGACCACTTCTTTGTTGAGTCAAAACAAATATTTTAATATACAGTTAAATTATATATTTTAAATAATAATAATAATAATAATAATAATAATAATAATGTACTTTTAAAAAAGGAAAATATTTTAGTATAATATCTATTATTGTAGCGGAACATGAGCTTAATAAATTCATTATCCTTAAATTAATAAATGAAATATTTTTTCACTTTTTAATTTTTTTTATACTATTTTTCAAGTCATTTCATTTTGTCAAGAATATAAAAGAGTTTCTTCTTTTTAATATTATGCATATTCAGCAACTATTATCAAATATCATAATTAAATTTAATAAGAATTTTAAATGATTCAAAATTTACTTTCTCTGAATTCCGAAAATATTTTCTTTAAAAAACTTTTATACACATAAAATAATTATTAATTTTCTCTAAATTTTTAACTATTCGTCTTATAATTTATTTTGAATGGTTAATGTTGATATCATCTAATATAACTTAATTATAAATTTCAAAATCAGAAATAAATAAAAAATTATATTTTTACAAAGAATAAAAAAAAAACAATAATTCTAATCATTAATATCGTCTTTACATCTTCTGTATAATAAATTTTGATTACAAATTATGTATATTATAAAAAAGAATTTAAACATGGATATTTGAAATGTATACGGTACATCTTTACTACAAAATTTTATGATATTGTTGTAGTAATGAGAATAATAAAGATATATTTAATAGATAATATATTATTTAAATTTTTTTTATTAAATTAATCAAATTATATTACTTTTAAAAGAAATTATTCTTAATTATTATTGATTTTTTTACTTTACTAAAAAGATGAATATTTTATTTTATTTTTTATATACTTTTTCTCAAATTTTTTCTTTTCTATTTTCATTCTCTCTATTTCTTTAGTTAAAATAATGTAGAAGTAAAACAAATTAATTATCTCCAATCATCTTTCACAAATCTCTTGATGAAATTTTTTTTATAAAAAATCATAAATATCTCATCTTATATTTTTTTTTTATCTATTTCTAAATACAATAAAATAATTTAATTGTGTTTTTATTAATTTTTTTATAAATATTTAAAATAAAGAAATAAAATTAAAATATAGTATTATCATGAATATTTATGAAATAAAAAAACATTTATGTGATTTTCATAACTATTCTTTCTTTTATGAAAAAGAAAAGAAATTAAAGTTTTTTTTTAAATATAATATTTATTTTATAATTTTAATGTTATAATGTGCTAGAAAAAAATAATAAATAAATAAGTAAGAATATTTTTTTAAAGTATTTCATTCAAATAATTAAAAAGAGATAAAAATAAATAAACAATATTATTATAACTTCTTAGTTTTAAAAATAAATGAATAATGATATTATAAATAAACATTTGAAATGTCATTTGTACATTTTTTAAAATGTTTGTTTGTAATTAATTAAATTTATTTTAACTAACCTTCCAATAAATAAAAAAGAGAAGTTAAAAAATGAACTGAAACTGATCCATGCATGAGTCGTAAGTCTCATGTCTAATCACAACAGTTTGTTGGTTCTCACAAAAAATGGAAGATGCCATAGTTGTTTTCGAAACAAAAATAGTCCAAGCATACACGAATCAGACACCTTATAAAAATCTGCCGAATATAGCAGCAACCTATGAATTTTATAGGGAAGAGAGATTTAAAAAGAAGCAAGGCTAGAGAAAGAAAAATCAAGTTAATTTCATTCGAAAATCGAAACATCTGCATAAGAATACTCATTCCATCTGGTAAACATCAGCTATGCATATAAAACTTAGCAAATGCATGTCCAACCTTTCTTTTAAATACTACAAAAACCTTCAAATGAGAGATCTCTGTATACATATTTTAAAATTCATACTCCTCATCTCTCACACGGCTTAGGTTGGCATACAAAGCAGGATTGACCAATATTTCATTCAAAACCAATATTCAAAGCAATAAAGATAATGAACAAAAATAAAGATCTAATGCAATCTCTTCAAAGTAAAAACTGATAATAGTTTAAATTACTTGAAATTGTATTGAAGGAAAAAATATGTATATCTCATCTTCTGAGATATATAACCTAAATGAACAAAGTTTTCCTAAGGTACTCTATTCATCTCTAAGCCGCATAATTGAGCAGCTCTACAGCATAAATTACAACGAATTTCCTATAGCGATAATTTAGGAAGAAATTTGTTGAATCTGCAACAGCAATGAGTTGAAATTTGTAAGAATATAAATAAAATCCTTTCCCGAGGATCTAAAATTGCATCCCAATTCTACCTTACAGTAGATATTTTTATGTCTTTTAGAAGGTATTTATGTCTTTCACTCAGACAAAATGATGAGTCGGGTATTGATACTCATAACCATTATAATCATAATAAAGCCTCTCCCCTCTATAAATATCACGAGTAGCAACCAAAAAGACCCTGCATTCACCACCAACATTGTATCTCACACATTTGCAGTTTTGCTTCTTCCTACCTTCCCTGCATCAAAATTGGATAAGTGTAAATACAAGAAATTTAAGAATTAGCAATACTATATAGTACATGAAAAAAACAAAAGGAAAAGTAAAGTTTGAATCTTAAAATCTTCAGCTCTTTAAAGAGCATTCTAAAGCCAAACAATTTATAAATTGGAGTGCAAGAATGTCAACATGAAAGAAGGAATCTTTAAGTTAAATGATCCGATTAATTTGTTACCCCAATACTCTTGTTCTAATTCTTTTTATTCAAGACTTGGTGTGAGATAAACAAGACATGCTTACTGTGTATGATTGTTTATGCCACTGATAAAGCGAGCGATGTTTCCACGTTTATCAGCACAGATAACAAGAGTTTGAGAACTTTCTCTTCCAAGAAGAAGGGTCATCATGCTGTCACAATCATCACGTTCCCGGTTGCGAAGGTAATCCACATCGCCAGTGTATTCACCAACAACTGTCATATCCTTGATTAGGTCATCAGCCTCAACAGTATAGCTACAACACAGAATCATAAAAGTCATTAAGATATCACAAGTTGATTTCCTAATTCATGGTGATGAGGATGAGTACCCTTGACGCGAATCATAAACAACCATAAAGGGAGGGAATTCGCCTCGTTTAGACATAGCAATGCAGTGTTCTACGGTCTCCAAGTCTTCCTTGGAAAGAATCTAATAGGAAACAATAAAAAAAAATATTCTATCAAACAATAAATCAACAATGGAGATGTGCATGCTTAATTAATAAGCCTATTTGATACATGTCCATTTTTAGGGATTAAAAATCTATAAGAAAATTTATTAGTTGATACCTGCATGTCACCGTTCTCGAATACGGCTCGATTTGCAGATCTAGGAGCCATTCCAGGCAAATATGTGAGCTGATCACAGAATTCCATATTTAATGCTGTTAAAGCAGAAGCAAGGGAACCCATCTGTTTCAATCTCTGGGCAGGATCTTTTGTAGGAACAAATGGTAATAATCTCCTTTTTTTCTTATGAAATACCAAAGGTCTTGAACGTTTCCTACGCTTCTTGGCATCTAGAAGTTCAAAACAATAAATCAAGAAAAAAAAAGTTCCAATCAGATATCATGTATTTAGGATTATGTATACATTCCACAAAGTTAAGGCATAGGTATACTGAAGAGTGCCCTCTACAAACTACCTGAATATTAAGAATATGATCATATAAGTTTAAGATAAGAAAAAGTATCCGAATGTACACTTTTTTTTCCTCCTTTGCCAATAAAAAAATCATATAAAGATTCATGGTACATCCATCCAGGGTGAAGCAAAAACAAACATGAACTAAAGTATTTGCCAGTCTAGGATAACAAAAGGATACAAGAATATACTTCATCAAAAAAATTGAAGGAACACATCAATTTCAACAAGCATCATTTATTATGCAGCCTTCCATTACTTGTAATGAAGAACTCACTAAAATGCAGTGTACAAAATATTTTTTTCAATTAAGCCAAAATCTTTCTAGTTTCCATGAAAAGTTGTCATAGAAACTTTATCTATTACCAAATGATATATAGTTTTTAAAGCAATCTAAATCTACAATGATGTAAATTTTTCCTTTTCTACTTCCATAATCTTCATATAAATCATGACTTCATGCATTTCAATTTTCTAATTCCTTGAAAATATTAACTTGACCTTTTCCTTTGTTATATCTATTCCAAACATCATTGTACTTTTACTTCTCTATTAGGACTCAAGTCAACCATTCAGGTAATATGCTGCAAAAGAATCATATTATGATTAAGAAAGCATCAATTTCATACTCTTAAATTTGAGCTAACTGCTATAATCATTAGGAGCTTCATATAACTTTTGAATGTAATGGGGGTATCAATGCATTTTTGTACAAAGTCAAAGGAATTTACACTTTTGAGTTATTCAAAAAAGAAATAAATAAGTCTAATATACTTCTCTATAGACATAAAAGCATACATATAAATATATATATATATATATATATATATATATGATATACAAGTGGGTGTGAATTGATACTTATCCAACATCCACATATAATTCGCAAAGAGGTAATTTCAAATGAAGATTATTTACTTAAGAATTTCATGAGAAAAGACTACTATAATAATTACTGTTAAACCTTTAGGCATTTGATTGGTCTCTTCTGCCTTCAAACAATGGCTTTCAGATAGACCTTGTATGAGGCAGATTACACCAAAATCTGCAATCTCAAAAAATACCAATCTTTTCGTCCACTTCACCTGTAATTTTCAAATTCCCATTCCAAAGAAAACAAAATACAAGATCCAATACCATGTATCTTCAATTCAATCTTAATGTCACAATCTTAATATCACAATCTTAATAGTTATCTGTTCATTCAACTATCAACCACAATAATAACCCGTAGCATTAAGTCTATTTATGATATCATCAAATGCATGGTAAATCCAATTCAAACATCTATTTGGCTATATCAATCAATAAACACCATAATCTAAATCAAATCAAGATAAAGGTTTTCAGAGCTCAGTGATGGAAATATCAGTACTAATTCGAAAAGAAACACTACACAATCATTGAACAGCATTCCACAAGGCTCAAGTATATTAAGCCCCACCCAAGCATGCTTGCTACATTCAGAAAATGTTAGTACAAATTTCGAAAGATCATTACATGAACTCATGCTCATGCATATCTCTATTAAACTCAAAACACACAAGCTAAATAACACATAATGCACCCTTTGATGTCCAATTAATTTTCTCACACATGAATAGCTAAGAACCAAATTCAATCCACATTACTTTCACAAAACCTAAAGTAAATTGAAAACACAATTCAATGTGTGTGGATGGTGTTCTCTAAATGATTACGAAAATAATAAACAACAATAAAAAATCAAACAAACATATGTTAAAATTAATTATTACCCTGAGAAGCAAGGTTCTCCTGAGAAGCAAGGTTGTCGTTAGCATCGAAAGAGCACCTCCGAATCCCGAAGAAATCAATTATCCTCTTCTGCGATAGAGCTAAAACAGACAGACAGAATGCCGCATTCACAAACAAATATGGTTAAAAAAGACACAACAGAAAGAAACACGTGAAGAGAAGTAAAGGAATCCCTTACAACGCACTCTCTTCCCTCCCTGGCACTGAGGACAAAGCCACGATCCAATCGGAATTCTCACGACAATCGGACTCACGCATTTCATGTGGAAGCCTCTGTCGCATTTGTCGCAGAGAAGCAGCTCTTCCGACAGCTCGCCGGAGCCACATTGCTCACACAAAAGGTCACTGTAAGTCTCTCTCTCCACCACCGCGTAGGGAGCGCGAGCCATTATGTCGGACATCAGGCGGTACTTCTTGGCCGGCGGAGAGTCCTCGCGAAGCTCACGCGGCTGGAGCTGGCACGGCGCCTGCGTGCGGCGGCTGAAGCCGACGTGCCTCTGAGCGGAAGGCGAAGAGGCAGCTGGAGGCATGGCGGATTGGAAAATCAAGTGCAGAATTGGAATTTATATTTCCGAGGAAACGGTTTTCCTGAGTTAGAGAGGGAGAGGAGAATGGTTGTGAGAACTGTGGCAACAAAAACCAAGGGAAAATGAGAAAAAAAAATAAAAATAAAAATAAGAGAAAAACAAATTAATAAAAAACCAAATGGGTTTGTTTCTGTCTTTTGCTTCTTTGTGTTTCTTCTCTCTGTTTGTTTTTCTTATATTCACTCTCTCGCGGGAGAGTGACGTGGCACATTCTGAGTGGTTCCACTATCGTGACTAAGGCTTTGCACTAATTTTCATGTTCCGGGTTTCCTCACCCGGTCGTAGCCGTTTCTTCTTGTTATGACGAAAATGCCCCACTCGGTCAACGTTCATTTTCATTTTTATTATTTTTTTTCTTCTAAAAAAATAGCCAGTATTAAATTTCAAATATTAGATATAAGAATATATTTAATAAAAGTTCTTTTCAAAGATTATTCATAAATAAAAATTTATTATATCAGATTTTTTTAAGTCTCTTTAATAAATAAATTATTTATGACTAAAATTATTATTTTAACATACGTTTCAGATAGATTATATAAATAACCTTCTTTAATTTTAAACAAAATTTACATTCAAAAAATATTTTTGTTTATAAATAACTTCCATTCTAGAATCTTCAAAAGTAACTCTCAAAAGTTATTTATTGATAAAAATATTATTTTAATATATTTTCATTTATATATATATAAGTAACTATTTTTTTATTTAAATTAATCATTTATAAATAAATTTTGTAAAAGATGTTTTGATACATTTGGTAAAATATTAATATATAAAATATATTTCTATTAAATAATACTTTTATAACAAATTTAATATTTACAATTAGTTTAAATTTACTAAAAGTTCTTTTGAAATTTCACTGCATTATATTTATAGTCATCTTTAATGTTTTCTTTATTAATTATATTTATTTATTGAAGATTATAATATCATAAATGAAATTCATTAAATAAGAAGTTACATTTAGTATTTTCTGTATATTTTTCCATAAATCTAACCGTTATTAAAAAAATTGTTGAAAAATATTCAATCATAATTAGATAAGTTTTTTTTTTTTAACATATATGTTTAAAGAAGTATTTAAGAAAACACGTTATTTACAATTATCAAGGATTTGAGATATGTTTTTAAATAATTACTATAAAAGTAAAAAAAATCTTATATTAATGATAAAAAATTAAATACTTAATAATTATTTTTATTTATATATTTTAAAATTTTGGTTTTTTTTTTACAATTTTATTTTCTAAAAATTAATTATTCACAATTTGGTCTCTGAATTTTTTATACATAACCTTCATTTTTTAAATTTTTAATAATTTATTATTCTATACATATCATTTCATAACATTCGACAAGCTTAACCAATTAAATTTTAGAATAGAAAAATTTAGTAAGCTAAATTAAATTTATATAATATGTATTTAAAAATTGATTTATAGTTCCTTATATAAATTTATTTTGAAAAATAATATATTATTTGAAATTAAATAACTAGAAATTTACAAATATAAAATTTAATACATATAGATGCCAAATGATTAACTATTTTATTTTTTTCATTTGTTATATTTAAGAAGTATATTAAATAGTGCAGTATAATAATGTAAAAAATTTACAATTAATTGAGTTCATTATATCTTTTATTTTGTAATGTTATTTTAATAGGTATAACTTGAGAAAAAAAAATGTATTTAGATGCAATTAGGATAGAAAAAGTATTTGGCTTCAAGTAACACTTTTAATGTAAAAATTTGCATAAATAAATAAATAATTGATTTGAAGTTTGAATTTATGACTTATAAAATATAATACTGTGTTTTCTTGATCAATATTTAGATATATATTATTTTATATAATCAACATTTTTTTTCATAGTTTTTTTTTTTTAATTTAAGTATAAATAGACAATTCATTCTGAATAAGTATTAAAAAAAAATTCTTATTTATATGGTTGATAATTATGAAAAAATATATATATTAAAAGAATATGTATAATATTAATTATAGAATATTATTTATAATTTTTATATTATTTTATTGATAAAATATAAAGGTTTTTTTCATTGAAATTGTTATGTAATTGAAAAAGTTAAAAATAAATAAATAATTGAAAAAAAAATATGAGAAGAATAAAATATATTTTTATTTATATTCTTTAATTGGAGTCTTATTTGATATATTTGTTTATACCTTAACTCTTTTTTTTTTTTACAAAATAAGTTTATATTATATATGATTATAAACTGAAGGAGATTCTTCTATTAATATTGATTAAACTTTAGTTTCGAATAATTAAATATTAAATAAATATGTTTTAAAGCATTTATATATGTATTATCTATAAATGTATCATTCATATTTATATCTGTATCATTTTTACGAAATTAAATTTTGTTAAAATTGTATTGTTATTTCTTTGAGTGATTCATAAATAAATTGAGTTCAATATTTATATTATCTATTCAAAACGTTTTTGTAATTTAACATTTGGACCCATCAAAATAATACTTGCATAAATGTAAAATGTAGATGGAAATAATATTTGTAATTTATAATAATTAGTAAATTTTGAAGGTTTTTTTTAAAATAAAATAAAAAACACTTGATGAATTCTACTCTGATAAATATCATAATAATAAGAAGATGAATTCAAAATTCTCAATAATAAAAAGTGTTAAAATGTTGACTTATTAGAGAGATTAAGATCTGATAATTAAGTGTCTGATTAGTAGAAGAAAACTTAATTTAAATTATAATTAGGTACTTCAATCAACCCAGAATAAAGATTCTTCTTTAATCTCACGATGTAGGGTTAAGATTAATTAATTATGATTAATTTTGATTAGAACACAAAAATTGGGTTGGAGTCAACGACACTGGGTCTTAAAAGTCAAGAAAGGACCATATATGTAAATTAATTCACTTCCAATCTTCGATTAATTCCAATCTTTCTAATTTCTCAACCTCACACGCACACCACACCACACCCTCTCTCTACGCCTCACCGCACCCGATTTTTTGTCTCCCTCCGCATGAACCCGCCGGAGATTCCTGCCGACGGAGCCCCACCGCCCAAGAAAGAGATTCAGCTCCAGGGGCCGCGACCGCCGCCTCTCAAAGTCAGCAAAGATTCGCGCAAGATCAAGAAGCCGCCGCCGCACCCCGCCGCCCACCACCACCCCCACGCGCCGTCGGAGCAGAACCAGCCGCAACGGGAACCGGTGATAATCTATTCAGTCTCCCCCAGAGTTATCCACGTCACCCCCGGCAACTTCATGGAACTCGTGCAGCGCCTCACCGGAGCTCCTCCCGGCGAGGACCAGCCAGCCGGACGCGGCGACGTGTCGCCGGCGGCAAGGCTGGCCTCGATCGAGAGGACGAGCCCCACCGAGGACGAGCCCCACCGAGAGGGAGCGGGAGAGGGTTTTGCATAGCGAAAATGATGACTTGATGGGGATGTTAGAGGGGTGGGTGCAGGTGGGTCAGTATCCGGGGATACTGACGCCGGAGCCGGGGACCTTGCCGCCAATTCCCGCGGTGTTTTCTCCGGCGAGGGAGGCGCCAACGGCGTCGTATTGGAACGAGTTTTCTCCGCCGTATTGGTCGCCGGCGAGTAGCTTTTTGGCTAGTCCGTCCGGGTTTCTTCCCATGGCAGTGGCGTCGCCGCAACCGTCGCCGAATCTTTTCAGCCTTTTCGACTAAAAATAGGTTTTTTTTTTTTTTTTTGGTGATTATTGAGAATTTTGACATTAGTAGTGGTTCTTCTTCTTCTTCTATCTTGTGCCACTTTTTTTTCTTGAATTTGTAGAAAAAGTAGACCAAGAAGTTTCCATTTTCCTTCGTGGTTTTCTACTTCCCACAACTACTAATTAATAATAATAATAATAATAATAACAATATTATTATTATTATTAATAACTCAGTTTCTTTCTTTCATGATTCACCTCTTTCTGATATTGATTTGAAATTTAACATTTGGACCCATCAATTTGTATTTCAGAATTTTCAGTAATATATAATTTTCCTGTTGTGATAGTTGTTTTTATTGAAGAAAAGTTATTATTTGTGCTTATTTTATTGAAAGTTATGAATGGTAAAAACTTGGTCAGAAATAGAATGTACAGAGAACTGAGTGTGTTTTCATTCTTATAAAAAACAAGGAACATTGATCTCTGCACTATTGAACCATGATGATGCAATTTTTGGAAGCATTCCAAGTGAGTATATAGAAGGAACAACATTGATTGGTCATGCACTGCATAACAAATATCTTCAATAGAAGAAATCTTGAACCAAATATTGTTCAAGCACCATGGTTTTTGCACCAAGAAAATCAAACCAGATATCAGCACTTGCTGGGATGTATTGAGTGATTTTATGATATCAGATGTATGTGAGAGCATCAAAGTTCATGTAATGAATACTCCAAAATTTGACAGAGATTACAATTTCAATTTTATCTTTTATTATTCAATCTATTTCAAATATCATACAATAAAATATAAGGAGATGATATCATCATAAAAGTAAAAAAATAAAGGTGATAATCATAATAAACTCTATAGTTAAATGAATGAATATATCTATATTTATTGAAAAAATTATAGTAGCTAATAACCAATTTATCATAAAT
Source organism: Macrotyloma uniflorum (assembly GCA_016859785.1). Classification (NCBI taxonomy): domain Eukaryota; kingdom Viridiplantae; phylum Streptophyta; class Magnoliopsida; order Fabales; family Fabaceae; genus Macrotyloma; species Macrotyloma uniflorum. The sequence goes on from BDMB01000006.1 coordinate 1,250,909, forward strand.
TATGTATAAATTGTATTTGAAGTAATTAAAAAATAGATTTAGTTTGAAACTAATTATATATTATAATTTAAATTCCTCTTTGTGAAATTTCTAAATCAATATTTACAAAATAGATAGTAATGGGTTTAACATAAATTTATTTAAATTATATAATAAACTAATAAAAAAATAATAATCGTTTTTAATTTAGATTATAATTTTTTTTTTATCTTACTTGAATCATTTTAAATTGAAGAGAAGGTATAATGTAAAAAATGATTAAGGGTCTAACTCACTCCAAAATCGGTTTAGAAGGTGAGATCCCCTCATGTTGATGAGTCACCCAATCTAATAGGACTCCTCAAATTATGTAAAAGGAAATCATAATCTATTAACAGGTGGTCAATTTAGGCTTAACAACCTATCAATTGGTCGAATCTAGGTTCAAGAGAAAGTGATTATAAGTCTAACTTACCTCAAAATCAGTTCAGATAAGATTTACACCTTATTTATATATTATAATTCAGTCTCAATTTTAGTTTGTAAGAGTTTTCCAACATATAGTTTTTTCTTTTATTTTTAATAATAAAGTATGCATAAGTCTTGAGTTTGATAGACGTTGTTGCATTTTTGTGCAAGAAAAAATGAAGAAAAGATGCTTTAATTTTGGTTCGACCCTTCAAACCGCAACCTATTTGAACCGTTCACACAACTTTAATTTCAGTTCGGTCCTTCAGACACAATTTCAAAACGATTACTTTGCATTGTTTCGGTTCCTGTAATTTCTTTAGGCATGTAAAAAACGATTTTCATTTGTTCAAATAACAATGTTAAAATTAATTTTAGAATAAATAATAAAATATAAACTCAAATTCGTGTCAAAATTACAAAATCAATGTTATCCAAAATCAAGTATGCAAAAACAATTGTGAGCTTCAAAAGCCCTTTACAAAGTTGGTTTAATGTTAAAATCAAATTTTTTATGTGATGTACAGTGTTTATACTCAAAATCAATTTTAATCATGTAATTAATTCCTTAAAATAAGATAAATTATGTGAACATTTAATTAAAAACAGATTATTTGATATTTTATGGTGATTTTCAAACACGTATTAAGATGGAAAATTGAAATAGAAAAAAAAATGAATGCGCGTTTGGGTCACCTTTGAGATGCACAAACTCACGTCTAAAAGAATATAAAAGCAAATAAGTCTGAGTTGCTTTTCAAATCCACGTCCAGTGACACAAAACGTCTTATAAACCCAAAGTTAGGGTTGATTTTAAAAGAAAGATTTTCTATCAAATTATTTCAAATATAAATCCAAACACTTGCTTGAAATATAAATATTTCTTGATTTTAATTTAGGTAAGTTTATCAAATACTCTAACGGTTTTTTATTTTTTTATCTATTTGGATAAACTTCTGCATAAATAGTTTTAGGAAAAAAATTAATATAAATTTTCAATATATTAAAATCAACTTTTTTATATTTATATTTTAATTATAATTTATGTTTTATTCTATTCTATTTTTTCTTTTTTATAAATATTTATGGCGAAAATTTTGCATTATCTTTATATATTATATTTTTATTATACATTGATAAAATTATCTTCATTTATAAAAGCTTGATTTGTGTGAAATGATTTGTGTTGGATGAAGTATATGTTGTGAGATTGGAAAAATGTTACTTTGAATATAAGAAAGGTGTGAAAATTCGTGTGAAAAAAAAATTAATTGAAAAAAGATTTTTGGCTAAACAACTTATTTTTGTTGGAATGACAATCTTTAATTGCGCTAGTGAAATCCTTATTTGAGCGAAAAATAGGTGAAATTTCTCTTGAATAATATATTTTTGTTTGAACGAGAAAACTAAATCAGGTCTATTAGGAAACATTTTGCATGAGTGAAAAACTTTCTCGTTTGAACGAGACCATTTCCACTTGAACAAACATTCATTCTTTCAAAAAATTTATTTTATGACATAAATTAAATTTGAAAGAATATTATATATCTATAAGACAAATTGATAAAATACTTTTATATATCATCGTGGAATAATTGATTTAAATATGTACAGATATCTAAATTTTAATAGTTTCCTTTTTCTGTATAAGATATAAGATGACATTACAAGTAAAAACAAAACAGTACATACCCACTTGTAATAATCTTAATATGCATTAATTCATTATACACGTATCATCTTTATAATTACTTGAAAATGTTTAAATGGATTAGTATTTAGAAATTACATGAGTTGATTTGTTATATTTTTTAAAAATTAAAAATCATCCGTCTTAATATAATTTAATAAAAAACATCTTAAAAGGAAAAATATAATTAATATATAAGAGGTAATTAATATATCCATCCAAAATTATATATCTAAAAGATATGAAAATAATTTTTTTAATGTATATTTACTAAATTAGATGAATTTATCAAAATAAATAATTATTAAGATAAATTATTAACTTTTTATATTATATCAAATTTTAATTTAAAATTAATAATAAATAAAATAAATTTATATTTAAAATCAATTGATATTAAATAAAATTATTAAATAAATATATAACGTGCGGGAAGATATAATTTTTCTAACAAACTTCCTACCCATCATAGCATGCCCACAAAATTTGATAAGATTTTCGATTATTTTGCCCTATAAACAAACCTCGGTAGAATATAATGGTCTCTAACATTGTAGGGGAAAACAAATTAGTAACCCATCCAACCATGTATACACCTAAACCCACACTTGATGCAACGTTTCAGTTGAGAAACCATTGATCTATTTTCTCCTGCTGATGGGCACAAACATCACAAAGTAAAACTTACTATAAGAAAGAAGATTTTTCTAAAACAAATTTACTCTTTGTGGAGTTCAATTCATCAGAACATGACAAAAAAAGTTAGAAATTCAAAAGTTCTGACATTTCACTAAATTCTTATAGTACACATTTCTGTTGCAGATATAGTTATAAGATGATCAAGCAGAAAAGTTAAATGAGCTAGCAAGGGTGGCATTTTACAAAAAATGTTAAATGTAGTTGATGAAAATGTTGTATACATTTAACCTGAAAAAGTTACTTGAAAACACCCCACAATAAAGCTTTTACAAATTCTTGGAAAATTAGATAAGAGATTGGGTCAAATGCCTGTAATAACAAATTTTCCATATTTACAGAAAAAGCGTAGGATATCTAACGTAAACCCCTATATACAGAGCCGGCAAAATATGCTCAATCTGACCTGTTACGATATTTCGTATACATTAAGAAGCCACCAACTATTTCTGTTCTGTTCAGAGGATTAATTCGACCGAATATCCCCACTTATTGTCTTTAGTTTGAAAACCCCCCACAAATAATACTTGTCACAAATTCCTGAAAAATTAGATAAGTAATTGAATCAAATACCTAAAAACAGCAGATTTTCTTAATTTACAAATAAAAGCATAAGGTTGCCAGCATACTCCTATCATTTGGAGGTAATAGATGTGAAGAAAAAATGAGGAGATCCATCTTGTTAATGACTGCCTTGAGAGCAAATTCTTGTTCAATTATATCATTTAGCACACCATCAAAAATCAACTCATCCCTAATTGATATAAGAGAATATAAAAAACAAGGGTAATATAGAAAACTACAATATCAGTCAGTGTGAAGAATATAATCAATTGATAAAAGCATACCTTTCATACTGGGGAAGAAAATAGAGACCAATACTATCACCATTTGGAGGAGACATACAAAAAATCTCGGGCCAAATAGCACACCTCGATAACATTTCTACATCAAGCAGTGTAGGAAGCTCTGCTACTGCCAAATATACTTTCGAGCAAGCTTTGCTTGACGCATAAGCAACAAGACCAAAATCTGTTGCGTTGTTCAATATAAATTGTCCCCTATACATGAAAAAAATGTTTATAAAAAATAAGGTACATAAATAAACTCTAAGGGAAATTTAACAATATTACTTGAACTTTACTTCAACAATTAAGGAGTGGACAAAAGCAACCTCAACACAGAAAAATAAAGAAAAAATCTCACGTCCAAACTGGATCACTAAGTGGGTGAGCACGGCTATGCTTGTCAAATTCTGGATAAGTATGCTGTTGAGTCGTTAAGGCTTTAGAATCAACATATTTCTCATGCTCCAATGTTTGCTTGTCAGTTGAAATATTTATAGGACCTTTAGGTGATTCATGTTCCTCATAAGAGATGTAATTGTCTTTAAAGACCGGTTTTCCCTTATCAATGTCATTTTTCCTAAGGCATTCTGCACGAAAACCTTCAGATGATCTGACAGATTTTGGTTTTCTAACCGCAATACTCTTCTTTTTCATTTTCATCCTTCTATATTTAGCTTCAGCAATATGAATTACGCGCTTGCTTTTTCTCAATTCTTCAGAGCCACATCTTTCGGATTATGTGGAGCACAGTCCTCACATTTCCAGATAATTGTTCCATCATCTTCTGAATAGAACTTTTCTAAACAATAACTGCAAATATATAAACTATTTGTTAAGCACATTTTAAATATATCAAGTTAGAAAAAAAAAGTACATATCATAAATTCCTCTTACAAAATATATTTGGACCTAATTCAACTATATAAATATTTATAAGACAAAGTTTATAACTTAATTATATATTTTATACAACAATTTAATTTTATCTCTAAAAAATAAAAGATGTCTAAGATACTCATATCGAAAATATGGGTAATTCCAACAATTTTATTTTATCACGAGGGAAAATTTAAGAATATTTTCATTTATGTACTTAAAACACAAATATGTGAGGGTATATTCAAATCACACATCAATATATAAACTAGTGCAATTTAAATTAAAATATTTTGAGTTGAGAGATATTATTTTGAAAAAAATCTTAAATAAAAATTATATAATCTAATTATATACATAATATTTTTAAGCAGATTTATAGAAAAGAAATATCAAAAGTAACAAAAAATAGAAATAATACACATCTAACATGCAATAATATATATATATATATATTTATTAGAGAAGAATGAATAATACAAAACAATATTTCATTGTTTTTAATATGATATCATACGAGAAATATTAAAAAAAATTGTTATTTGACAGAATAGTAGTTAGAAGAATAGTGAGCTCCTTAATCAATTAACTTCTTAACTGTATACCTAGTTTATTCTATATAGTTGCCTCTAGAGCCCGGTAGAGATTTAGTGAAATATCTGTTAGTTAGTCATTTGAATTTAAAAATGCAGCAACTATTTCTCTAAATAAAATATTTTCCTCTATGAAGTAATAATAAAACTCAAGTGCTTAGTGACCTTCACAGAAGAAGTGATTGGAGGTTATATGCAGATGGGCCTGACAATAAAGCTTCATTGGTTGTGATCAACATATGTTCCACCTTTTTCAGTGACTGCCTTCACATAAGAGTTCACATGTTACCTAAGTAAACTCTTTAAATTAATATAAAAATATATAAACTCTGGGAGTCAAAAATGAAAATTAATGAATTTGAAATTAATGTAATTTTTCAACGATAACAATATTATGAAGTTGTAATGATGAATTATTGTTGTTTAAAAATTATTATGTTATACATTATACATATATATACCAATGCCACTAATACATTATTTAATATATTTTTATAGTAGATAAATTCTTATAAGTTTACTAATCACATTTACGAAAATCCCATGAGTTTAAGTTGAATCTCAAAGTTGATAGAATCCAACATTCTATCAATTTTAAATGTTATTAATACATACATATCTACTTTGATAAAATGTAGACAACATACTTTTGGTTGAACAAATTATGTAGATCTCAAAATCCAATAACAGATAAATATATTCCCAATTAATTATCCAAACCGTAAATCAAAGTATTGTCAACTATTAAAAGTGAGAATGATAACTCACAGTACACGTACCTATGCTCAGCAGAAGCTTTACATTGCACGCAATATACGAGGCACTTCAAATCACCTTTATCACCACATATTAGACAGATATTTGTCTGTCAGGTTAATTGAGACAATTATGGACACATAGTTTAATATTAGTCACAGAAAAACTATAAGTACAATATTGCTATCAATAGTCATAGATAAATTCTAACTTGATTGAATATTGAGATAAAAGAAACATTAAAAATGCGCAGCAAAGCACAAAAGGGTCCTGTCAACATTTTCTATTAAGAGCTGCAGTGAACAAAACAATCCCAAGCTCTAGCATTCATTATTCCTTACATATCCACTATTGAAACAAATTAAGAAAATGGGACAACATAACAATTGGTAAAATGTAAAATTAGATATTAGATATTCTTTAGCATATCTCCTACAGGAACACGTTCACAAACAGAGCATTCTCTAGTTCAACTTAAGCAACTGAAACGCGGGTTAATTACTAGTTACAACAAATTTTTATTAAGTTGTAACTTATAACTCAAAATTTTAAAGGATTTTAAAAACAAGATTCAAGCTTCATAAGTAAAAATTATTTTAACTTCAGAATATTTGTATCTTATTTTAAGTTCAAAAGTGTTCACAACATTCTTTAAAATACTTAACTTCATACAAAATTATTGTATCTTACACATACATATCATCAATAAAAGACAAATATAAGAAATGAAAGTTACTTTGAAGAATTTTATATTAGCTTCTTTGAATTCTAAAATCAAATTGAAATCTTTGTATATTTTTAATGAACAATTAGATCATGTTGCCCCAAAACAAAACAAAAAATAAGAATAATAGAGTGTAAAGAATAAGAGAACAGGTGAAACTTCTACCTATGGTGTATGGTTTGGATCGAAGACAGGAAAGGTTGAGCTTTTAGCATAAAGGAAAAAAAAAACATATTTTATTTTAGACAGTTTTACATTTTTAGCTAATGATATTTTCTTTGATAAGAAAGTTTTAAATTTTAAAAAATGAAAACAAAAATTAAAATAATAATTAAAAATAAATAAATTTAAAACTTTATTTTATTATAATAATAATTTAAAAATAGCATTAAAACAATAAAAAATAATTAAAATTATTAATATTACAAAATTATTTAATTTCTTTTTTTCTTAATCTAATATTTTTTTCATTCTCTCTGTATTATTTTTCTAATCCCAACAAAGATTTATGCTTACCAAATTTAAGTTTCATTCTGCAGGTAGGTATATCCTATGAAAATGGAACAGTTTTCACAGGTAAAAAAAAAAATGAAAAATCTAAAACTTTATTTGGATCAACAGCGAAGGCGAAGAGGTGATTTTATGTTTTTTACTGAATGAAAAAAAAAATATATTTATGAAGAACATCTCGCTTTTCTTCACTCAAATATAAAGATAGATTTAAGATGAAATAATAATCGATTACCTTATAAATTTTTTTGTTCTTTACATAATTTTAATAAATAATTAAAATTTTTATTAAAAACCTGACCTGAGCAACAAGAAAGAGTGTCATGGAAAGAGAAGAGATACTCGCAAGCAACTGAGAATCGGAAGCGGTATTACTGCGATTTGATTTTTGAAGGAAATCAACGACTTGAAGGAAATATATAAACCAAAAAAAAGGGTTTCGAAGGGAGCGAAGAATGTGCATGTGCCCACACTTTTTGTCATTTACAATTAGAATAAAAGAACAATATCGAATAGTGAAACTTTGACGACGACGATTTCGTCAAAATTCTCAGAAACTGAACTAGTTTCGTTCTTTCAGAACACGAGTAAAATATTTTACACAGGTTAATAAACTAGTTAAAAAGAGAAGTTCACATTGCAGCGTGAAATTCAAGGGTTAAAGGTAACGAGAATCTGAAAAGGGGAAAAAACAATGAATGAAAAAACGGGAATAAGGTGGTGTACCTTTTCAAGATTAAGCAGTGTTGGAGAATGATGTTGATGAATCATCTTCACAAATCGCATTCCCTGAACCAATGAACAAGTCTCGCCAAAAGCTGAAGTTAAACCGTTCTATCGCATGTCTCTGTTCTGTTTTCTTCACTATTATTAAAATCATAAAGAATGTAAATTGATTTTAAAACTTAATTTCCCTTAAATAGAGTAATATTACAATTTTTTTTTTAATTTACAAAACTTGAATAATAAGTCATGCGTTTTTTATTTACTAAATTGTGAAAATTTAATAATCTAAAAAGAACTTAATTTCACATATCACACTCAAACACATTTTTCTATTAGTAAATAATTATAAAAAATTAAAGTAATTATTGAACATTAAGTAAAAAAATTTTTTTTTTTTTTACAAAACAAAATCAAAGTTGAAGAAATTGGTTTGAGTCTACTTACTTAGACCTCTGTATAGAAGCAAAGTTAAGAGATGATTGTGAATGAAGGGAAGTTTATAAAGTAAGAAAAGGTGGTATTTGAACAAAAATTCAATTGAGTTTTCTTCCTTTTATTAATCTATGCCTATGGTATGAGTTAACTAATATTCACAAAAATAAATGTTACAATAAAAAAGCTGAGGGTTGTGGTGGCCTGAGTCTACAAGCAGACCACTTTAAATCGGTGAGATACTAAAAGTGTAAATGTACAAAGTCGTGGAATATGTGAAGAATGTTTGAATCTATCATGAATTTAGTAATGAGAATACTTCTAGCTGAAAAGAACATTGCTCAGATAAGCATCTTACTGAATGCTTCAATTTTCTGTAGGTTATGCTAGGAATCCAAGGTGTGAAACTCTTCTATGAATGCTCATCTTTTACCAGGCAAAGCACCCTTCATAGCTGGCAAAGTCATTCATATATATGGAAATGCAAAACCATAGAACCTTGAATGCAAAATAAGCGGTTATTTTACACTCCAAAAACCATGACAGTGTCCTAAAGCCTAATAGGAAGTCCAAAGTTGTGGAATGTCTTGATAGTTCCATCACAATCTGCTGCCACAATGGATAGTCCCCATGTTTCTGATACATATTTTTCATGGGAAGGATCTTTGATGCATAGCTTCTGCTGATCAAATTCTACTTCTGCAAGAGGTAAATCCCACCTAGGAAGCTTCTCTTCTGGCCACGTGACAGAACCCCGGCATGTGCCATCAATGAAGAACCAACTTCCAAAAGAAAAACGTTCTGATTCCCTAACACCATGAGCAGCCTCTAGTTGATGTTGCATTTCTGAGGAATAGTGGGTAAAATCATTGTCAGTAACCCTTTGTTCTGCAGTCATGCTAGACCAAGGTATTGCAATAGTAACCCCTTGAGAGCCAAAGTACTCACAAGAAGTCTTGGATTTTGTACTTTTGGAAGAAGTATCTCCCAAGTCATTGAAGTTCCAAATATACACACGAGAGTCTCCTCCAACTGAAATTATATGTTCTCCACCTGAGGTAAATGAACCAGACATCTGACTTCCAGACCTTGGAAGAGCTGCAAATAGTAGTACCATCAACCAACTAAGAATATTCCATGTGAATTAATCATCAAGAATGTAATAATGTAAATAGTGGAATGAATATTCCAATGGGTTTTGCAATCATGTTAAGAGCCAAAAATTAGAATAGGTAAAGTCAAAGATCACATAAGAACACATGCAATCCCCACATAAAACAAAAGCATGCCTCTTAAAGATACCAGGTAAAGGATGCTTACCAAATGGGTTGTTTAAAAAAAATGTGTTTTAGGAATCAATCGAAATTAAGTAATGTGAACATGGAAACAGTCGAAAGTAATCAGAGTCACCATAGAATAACAAGTTTAGTGCTATATTGATGTGGTCTAACTAAAACAACTTCTGAATTTAGTTTTATAAACTATCTTTAAATGGAAATATAAAGACTTTCTGTACTATTTGGCATGCATATTACTTTTCGTTAGACATTCAGTTTAAAGATGACATGTTTTTAACAATTTCTATATCAATCGCTGCAAGTCTAAAACTTGAAGTATTCAACAGAGTCTCGATTAATGCAACCAGATGAAAAGATCATACTGAAAAATCATGCAACTGTTTGAAGATATTAATAACTAATTCAACAATCATGTGGTTGACTATTCATTGCTTAGTGCTCTACCTTTATATGTTTGAACAAGTTCAGTGCCTTCCAATATTCTAACTTTGGAATCTTCAGATGTAATCATAACTCTCTGATGGTTTTTGTGAGAAAACTGCAATGTAATAAGAGTGTAGATATGTAAACAAAGTAAGTGATAAATATAGAATTTTAGTAGTGACAAAGTTTCAAGAGAAAAACCTGAATCCCTGTAATCTTGTTAGCAGATGCTCTCTTCTTTCCATTTACACGAATTTGGGCATCAAGCTGGAAATGTTTGCCTAAACAATTAGAAATCCTATTTAGAGACTTCAATTAGAAAGGGAGTTCAAAACTTTATTAACTAGCAATCCATAGGTTAATACCTGAGATAACATAAAAGCGGCATGAGCCTGTGAGGGAACCGACTACAAACCCCTGCACAAGTAACAGTCATAGATTCAATATCTTATGAAGAAAAGAATCAAGAATTGTGATTTGTTACAAGACATACAAAATCAGAGAGATTTGGTCAAGAAATCACAGCATACTTGTCCATCTGGTTGGTAACTTATAGCACTTATCACATCTCGTATGTCTGCCCAGTCAACAACTCGCTCTTCATGTACCCCCCATATTCGGACTTTGCCATCTATGGAACCACTGATGAAGTAATTTTCGTCAACGGGGTTGAATTGAATACAAGTCACTGTTTTTCCATGTGAGAACAAGACCCGATTATTATTATACTTGTTTGATTAAGATATCGCAATATTCCACATTCTAGCAATTTATGAAAGTTAACAACAAAGCATGTGCTGTAAAAAAAAACTTACCATAATCTTTGTGCCGGAAAACACTAAGACATTCATTACAACCAATTTTCCACAAGCGAACAGTTTTATCAGAAGAAGATGAAAGGAGAGTCTGCAAGAGGAAATCTATATTAGATTTAACAGAATTTGCAAATAGAACAAGAATAACAAACTTTTGCAAATTAAACTCACATCTGAATTGGACCAAGCCAAATCCAAGACATCGCTGGTGTGACCATAAAATTCATGCAATGGCGATTCCTCGATTTTTAAAATCTTATTGGGAAGAACAACGAAGGATTGGCTTGAGGGTTTCTTCAGAGAAAAAGAAGAGCCATGTTTCACTTGGTTAACAGCACTGTCTTCTGCATTGAAGAAAATACTAGATGTATTCAGTGATGTCACACGCCAAATGCGTATAACACCATCTTCACCTCCACTAGCTAGATATTGGCCATTGGGACTAAACTTCATAGTCAGAATTAGGCCTTTGTGAGCTCTAATCTCTTGTCCAATATACAGTGCATTGAACTCCGTCCACTTCTTCTTATTCTGCTTTACATTTATTCTACGAGTTTTATTTGGCCCTGAATTCGATTTTGATCTGACTTTCTGCCAACCTCCTTTCTTGTTGCTTATAAAGTGCTTCCACCAACTTCTCTTCTCTTCTTCCCGAGCCTCAGCTTTTCTATGTCTAACCTCTTGATCTGTAAAAGAAACCTCATAAACTTTTCCTTCAAAACTTGCATCTGGGTCATCTTTGGGGCCTCGTTTCTGTTGGTCAAACAAGTCTTGTGCCTCAGAAGTTGCTTCCCTTCCCGAGAGAACCAACTCCTCAGAAACCTGATCATAAGGCAAAATACAACTACAAGTATTTGAAACTGCTCCACTATCGGTGATCCTCTCCAATCCAAATCGGCCATCAGAATTCATCATATTATTCTCTTGAGAGCAAACCATGGAAGAACCATCATCCAACCCCATCCCCTGCAAAAACTTTCGCCTTCTTTCCTTCACACTCACAGGTTCATTTGCCCAAATCTCATAACCCAACTCTTGTTCTGTCAAAGCAGACTCTTGGGTTGGTGAGAAACAATCCACTGAGTCGAAAAACACATCACAATCTCCCTCATCAGAGATCAGCATAGCGTGCAGTCAAACGCAAACGTCCCACATAAGAAGAAGAAAAACTGCCACCTCCAACCCTTCCTCTCACAATCAAATTCTCTGCTTTTGTGACAACTTAAATACCACACCACACCCCCCAAATCAAGGAACCAAGTTTCTCGCGATGATGGAGAAAAACTAAACTGAATATAAAATGTCACCACCACAAGCATGGACCAAGTACGAGGAACCTCCCAGAAGCTCAACAAAACAGCCAATGACAACACTTGTTGGCATGTTGGAAACTCTCCCAAAACCAGGATCCCAATACTTAAAATAAAAAAGAACAATAAATTATTCCCCAAACCCCAATAACACCACTATAGAATAACCAAATTCAAAACCAGAACCAAGAAGATACACAAGAAGAAGCCAAAACCTTTTTTTAGTTGAAACACTACCCTCGTCTTGAATCCAAAGCTACCACTCCAAAATTCAACAAGGGCACCGACCTATGTAATGTTGGCCACAACACCAAGTCCAAGGTCAAACCAAAGAAGTCCTCCGAGTGCAGTGAACCAAATGAAGGCACGGTTCAAGACACGAGAGAAACTGGCGGAAGAAGGAAAGTGGTGTCACCAAGAAAACAAACCAACCAACTAAGTCACCTCGAGATTGAAGATGAAACTGCATGCACGAGCGCGGCGCAAACACGGTAAACAAGATGTTACTGTTCTCTACAATCTGCAACTACAGCAACCACTCCACATTCACCTTCATGCTTTGCCGTAATCCCCTACCTATTATCTTCCTCTGTCATAACTAACCAAAGAAAAAAAATTTCAGCATTACTTTATACTTTAAAATAATCATCAAACAGTGACACAAGTTTAATATTGACTGTATCATAGAATAATAATAAAAATAAAATTAGTATGATATTGTTACAACATTACATTAAAAGTGAAGAGACAAAAAGTACAAATTTTTTAAAAACATTTCGCTTTCGAGGGATAGGACCTGCTACATGAAAAGAATATGCCAACATCAAGCATAAGTGTTGTGACAACGCTGAACCAGAAAAACCACAGATCAAAATTTCAGTCCATTCAATTCAACCAAAACAACAATAACAGGATCCAACTCCATGGTCTTTTCAATAAACCAAAATGGTTTTTCATTTTCATAAAAAAATCTGAATTTGTTTGTTGTTAGGGGAGTGAAGAGAGAATATATAACTAATACCTGACCTGTCAAGATTCATGAAATTTAAAGAAGGGTTAGTGATATTAACCAAGACTAAGATTAGTATAGCTAGACAATTCCATGATTGATGGTTCCTAGCATTGTTTTTAAGGCACATTAATGACTATAAGTGAAAATGGTGTGTGAATTAATGAGAGTAGTATTAGGCTCAACTAGTACTGGGGGCTATGTAAGTGCCTTTTACCCTTCATAGAAAAAGCGATGACTCGAAAGTGTTAAGACCTAAGGGTGACATAGGTGCCCACTTCGAGCACCATAGGGGTTCCTTATAACAGCAAAACATTATAGCACCGACTCTCTTCCTCTCTCTGCAATGCAGTTCAGATTTTAATTTCTTGGGCTTCGTGTAATGTTTTGCTTCCACCATTAATGAGAGGTTGTTGGTATACTATGCAACAAAACTAATACTGCACCTTAATAGTATGACTACTCTTTTCTTACCTCTCTTTTTTCTTTTTATATTTTTTCTCTAGAAATTGACATCTGATCAGGTTTCCACAAAACATTACTACTATTCATAGCCAGGTTCACTACCTGCTAACTAGCTGCCTCTACAGTTCTAAACTTCTTGGTATCAACAAGAATTTACTATATCAGTTCATGATTCTTTACAGTTAAAATTTTAACTTCTCTGATCTGAATTCTTCAAAATATTCTTTTTTTCATTCAAAATTAAACCTTTTTATTTTTCAAAAACTATGTGCCATGCTGTGCACTTCAATTTTAATTTAAAGATACAATCTTTCACTTTTCCCTACTTTTATCCTTTCATTTCTCTTAGTTTAATTCATATAGAAATTATTTATTAAGGTAAATATGCATAAAAAAATAAGAAATATAATTAATGTAATTTTTTAATAATTTACATAAATATTAATAATTTTACCAGAAAATAATTTACAGTTAAATTTAGTGTAAAAAATGTGAAATCATACTTTATTTACTCATAATATTATTATTACCCATAATTTTATTATTTGTATACTTTATTTTTTTTCATAGTGAGGGACCTTTCTATGTTATCTCTTTCCATCTGCCAGAGCAATCAGATGCTGCAAACCAATCCGAATTTTCACTCCTTTCTGCATAAGGAGTTTTCAGAATCTAAAGTAAAACAATTTTTTTTTGAAAAAGCTCAACCCGTGAATTATGTTGAAGAACTCGAGAAGAAATAAATGACATTTTTAGGGTATAATGTAATATATACACCATTGGAAGAAGTACCTATGGAGAATGCAGCCAAGAAATTTCTGTGTCACAGTTAATGTATTTAAGCAAGAGTTTTGAATCCCCCAGTTAGGGTCGAGGAAACTGCTATGTCGGGCAAAACCAAATGGAAGATGTTGCCGTGACATGTGTCTTAGGAAAGAAAATCATTGAAAAATATAATGCATACGATAAGATGAGAAATGAATCACAGTATTACATCATTTTCATCACTTAGTATGGTTCGAACCTTCCAAAACCTCATTCCAATGTCACAACTCATACTCTTTCACTTTAATCTGAAAAAGTTGATATACCATCAAAACAAGTTCTTTGTTTTTAGTTTAAAGGATTTACTTAAGATGATAAAAATGCAGACTTGAAAAAAAAAACGATGAATTTGTTCGAAAAATAAGCATGGACCATATGGTAGGTGTATAACACTAATAAGTGTGGAGCCACTGCTACTAGAGTGTAGGGTGAGAAGCCACTTTCAATTCTGAAATTTTTGCTTCATTATCTGTTTAATGTTATCCCAAACCGCACAAGCACTAGCTGTAATATAATGGATGTTTCAGAATCTTGCACTCGTGTTGCTTTGTGACAACTTGTTCTATGTGCGTTACCATGTGCCAGCAATAATTAAAACCAATTAATATTAAAAATATCATGAACTACATTGTAGCAACTCTGACACATATCTTATTTGTCAAAAAAACAAGGATATAGTGTTCATTATTGAATCCTTCACATGCTAAATCAGGTTTATTAAAGTATGCTTGTGGTTGATTAGTTGTATTTTAATAAGACTGCATGAAGATAATCATCATCAAGCAATTATATCTACCATTTATTATACACTATGTGTGTTGTGTTGTGTTACTTTTTTTCTTCTTTTAAGAAGTTGATTAAAAGTTTCTGGAAAAGCAAATGAAGGTGAAATCCACACGAAAAATGGCTGAAATGACAGAATGAAATTGAAATCTAACATAGCCGCCACTGGGAAGTTCCATTTAACTGTTGAGTGCAAAGACAAGATATGAAAGAATTCTCACATGCATGATCAATACTTATTATTCTGGAATGACTAGACGAGAAAGGCTATTGAGCTTTAAGACCTAAATCTATGTCGCATTTGCAGATTAAAAAACATAAAAATCAGACTACTATAGCAGATTTGATACTTCGAAAACACCTTTTGGTATCATTAAAATGACCCTTGTGGTCTTGGCAGTTTATACACATAGCATGGTGATTTTCACGTGAATTTTTCACAAAATAAAATCACAAAGAAAAGTGAATGATCAATAAATTTTACTAAGTTGTTCACCAATTTCAATCGCAGACCAAGCATAGCATACCATGGAGCAGTGTCATATTTAAATTATTAGGCGTTTTGTAATGCCAATCATGGTATTTGATTTCCCTACTCTCTTGGGTCGCATTCACTTTTTTAATTTGCTTTACAATAATGGTTAACAAATATCAGAAAGGTTGAAAGAAGAGAAGAAAAAGATGAGGAAGAAAACAAGATAGGTGATTCCACTCCAGAAAATAGTGAGTTGCACTTGCAGAGATTTCCTTTCTAAATTTGCTTTTATCCCACAAAACAATAAAGTCGAGCAAATGGAGGGAGACATAGCAAAAATAGACACAGGAAGAGCAACAGGGTATGTGAAATTGACAGAAATGAAACTTTTTTTTTTTGAAAAGCCAGATGAGGAAGCTTCATACATGCACACATAAATTGATTCATATTGATGATGGAGCAGAGAAAGAGAGAAAAGTGAAGGGTATGTATGAAAATGAATTTAGAAGAAGAAATAGTAGGAGTTGAAGTTGAGGAGTGAAGTGAAGACTAACCTCTAGGGACCCAGTACTCTTTGGTTCTTGAATAGCTTTGGACTCAGATTGCAATCAAAGACACAGAGGGCAAAGCAGTGTCATAATTGATGTCTTTTTATCAATAGTTGCTATGCACTGTCGGTATATATATATAATTCTTCTTCCCATGAAGAATCAAAGCCAGTTTGGTTTTTCTCCTTTTGCCATTAGTTTCTTTTATATTCTCCTCATAGGGATGAAAGTTTTTTGAAAGAGAACTGCAATTTTCAAGTAGATTTAAACTTTTCTTTTATAGAAAAGATAGTAGCCGAAATATAATGTATTTAGCTATTAATATAAATAAGGTTTAGAAAGTTTCTATTAGCATTTAATTTAATATAATCAATTAATTATTATATTATATATTTATGCATGAATATTTAATTATAAGATTTTAATTTGTCAATATTTAACTGGTATGAATATATCAAGATGATCTCGACTTATTATATTTGTCAATATCTAATTAAACGAATATTTATTTTATATATTTTGATTAGTTTTATTTTCTATTCAAATTTTATATATAAAAAAGTAATATGATTGAATTTTGTTATGTTTTTCTTATACCTAATTAAATGAATATTCATTTTATATATTTTGACTAGTTTTACTTCCTATTTAAATTTCATATATAAAAAATAGTAAATTTAAATATTGTTATGTTTTTCTTATATCTAATTAAACAATACTCATTTTATATATTTCGACTAGTTTTACTTCCTATTTAAATTTTATATATAAAATTGAATGTTGTTATATTTCTCTTATATCTAATTAAACGAATACTCATTTTATATATTTTGACTAATTTTACTTCTTATTCAAATTTCATATATAAAAAGTAGTAGGTTTGAATGTTGTTATGTTTCTCTTATACCTAATTAAACAAATACTCATTTTATATATTTCTACCAGTACATTTGAATTTTATTATATTTCTATTATATCTAATTATTTTTTATTCAAATTTCATATATAAAAAATAGTAGGAATGAATGTTAAATATTTTAAATTAAAGATTCAAATAATATTGAAAGAGAAGATCTTAAACATAAATTTTTTTTTATCTTTTTATTTACCATTCTTTATTCAAGATACGATTTTTTTAACAAAATATTGCTACTTATTATTATATATACGGAATTATAATATTATACAGAATTATAAAAATTATTGAAAATATTTTTTATCAGATATTATATGTATAATTTTAATAACTTTTAATTTCTTTTTATGGAATTTTTAGATATTCCTAACATTGAAATGAAAAGAAATATGAAAAACTATCACTTTTACTAATAACAATTTTTATATGATTTTTAAACATAATTTGAAAGTATGTTACTAGTATTTATGAGATTGAATTATATGTTGAAAGAATGTTACTCTAATTCTATAACTTTTAATAAATTTATGAAAAAAAAAATGTGTTTAAAATTGTAACTACATTGTCTTTTATTCAAATTTAGAAGTAATTTATAAACACGATTCATTTATTTATATCATGGAAGACAAAAATACATGCACAATTTTATAGAATAATGACAAAAAATATTATAGAATAATATCTTACTAAGTTTAATTTTATGTAATATTTAATACACATTATATAAAATTATTGTATTATTATTTGATAATAATTATATAAGTGGTAATTTTGATGATAATGATATTACGTATAATAATTATTGTATAAAATCCAATATTAATTTTTTTTTTCTATTTTATACAAATTTCATTATTAAAATTATTTATAAACCTCTTGGAGAAATAAATTAACCAACATTATACAATCGATTATTTTCTCATTGTATCACTATTTAAAACATGTTTAAAATAAGTAATTTAAATTTCTTTAAATTGAAAATATTTTTATGCAGAGAAATGCAGCAAAGATTGGAAAAATAATAAGATAATGTAATCCACTGTAACACTAAAATTATTAGGAAAACGTGGAAGTGTGAAAGCCACGAAAGCACATAGGGTTGTAGGGTTCTAGCATCCCTAGTTGTTAGGGACATATCTCTCCTCAATCTTCTCTCCATTTCTTCTCATTTTAATCCAAAAACTTACCCCATTTTTATATTAAACCCACATTTTCTTTCTGCAATTCCAAGTCTTTGACTCTCTTTTCTGCATTCAAATACTCAAACTTTATATTGAAGTATAATATATATATATATATATATATATATATAACTCAAACTTCATATTCATATTTGTTAGAGTTTATTTCCTTCAAATTTTAAGCTTAATAATTGATGTAAAGATGAGTGCATGCATGATACTCTTATTATGGATTTGTCGTGGAGGAACAAAACACTCCTAACTCCTTCATATAGAGGCTTCTGGAAACATATCCAACCTATCTCGAGGACAATTTTCTAGAATGGATTCATCACAAATTCTTGCATCATTGATGCTGAAGAACCTTACAAAATGAAGCAGTTTTAGCATAGTTTGTGTGGCATGAACAAAATGTGGTGATCTGTGGTCAAATTGGTAAGAGTTTTTCTTTCGTTCTTTTACAAGAAAGAAATTAGATATGATGTTCATATCAGAATCTCAGAGATATTTCGATTAAAGTCAAAATCTGATATTGGATTGACATGAAAATGTATAAATGAAAAAGATATAAAAAGTTGAAAGTGATTCTCTAATATCTAAAAGTTTTATGAGGTGCCTTTAAATGAATATTAATCATAAATTTTACATCAGAAGGTGATAAAAATAAAGATCAGTTTGGTGCTGTTAAACAAAAAGTTGGATGATGATGAATTAACATGGAATCTAAACCCTAACAGGGTCGATGAATCCAACATCATTTGAATGAATTGTTATGTACTAAGCACGAGGTACCATGGAATGAATTAATATATTGCAGTTAGTGCTTACATTAATGTCATTTTGTCCCCTTAATCCTGATACTGAATATGTTGAAGATATAAGAATGTTTTCATTATTTTATAGTCTCAGTGACAATGGTGTTACCTTTTCCCATCCTTAATTCATATGGGAAGAATAAATAATTGTCCACACATATATAAGGGGAAAAAGAAGAATTTGTGGAGTAAAAAGTGGAGAATGTAACAACAAAAAGAAAAAATATAAAAAACAAGCAAATAAGACCAATTCAAAGGTCCCAGACAGCAGAGCTAAAAAGCTAATGTTCATCATAGTTTTCATGGTTTTCATGGATCAAAGATACAAGGAATTCTTGCTGGCTTACCAAATCTATGGGGTTTATATGATTTTATTATGATTACTATTAACATTATTTATATATATTACTTGCCAAAATCTAGACCCCACTCACATGTTCATGACTTTTTGTTTTCATATGTGTCTCACTTGATCACTTTTTTTCTTTTTTATAAAGAAGCATTTAAATTATATTTTTCTCTCTTGGTTAACTTTCTTAAAAGATGAATATGTGTCTTTGAGTATATTTTAGTAAAGTAGTTTTTCCCTCTCATTATTGGTCTCCACGTGATTAACAATTGGTTTTAAATATTTATTATCAGTTTCATCTTTAGAAAATGAACCAGTGATTTGAATATTCTCAGCTGATAGATTCTAAAAGAAAAGAAGTTGCAGAAACACTAAAAATGGATGAAGAATTTCAAATGGGTTATTAACACTAGAAACAAAAATTAACAAATTTCTTAATATCAATGTAGAACTTTCAAAAAATGTTTATAAACCACTTGGTTATTTGAGTAGAATACTCTAAACAACCTAGGGTTCTTAAATGTATTATCATAAAGATTTGAAGTGAGAATATATTATACTTAGAAAAAGACCTAAATCATAATTGAAATAGATAATCAATTTTTTTCTTAATAAATCAACAAATTCTAAAAGAGAAAGCACCTTGAATGTTTGAAGAAACTTTGAGCTGGAAAATGTAATCTGAAGAGAAAAAGTGTGTTGTAAAATGAAAGAAGAAAAGTGTGATTATTTTATTGCACAGAATCCCTACCATTCACTTGCCTCAGATCCTTTCACTTATATTCTGTTGATTGAGAAAAAAGGTGGAAGTGATACTCTTTCTTTCGTATCGAATCGATTATTCTATCATTGTTTTTCTACCTGCGAATTTTCCAATGAATATAGAATTTCTCCACACTGGCATTTGGTCTTTTTCATGCAGATAGGTTTGATGGGTGAAATTATATATATGATTTGAGACCATTCTCAAGATACGAAGATCCTCTTCTGCATAATTCGTTGCCTAATCTACTACCTTAAAATGAAAAAGCATGTGAACATGGATTTGCCCTACCAAATCAATGATATTTATCGACAAAACTGTTCATAATTGCACTTTTCCCAAGATAATCTGCAGATCATGCTAATCTCTTCTGCAACTTTTTCAAATCATTCTCTACCATTTTCTTTTTCTTAATAATAAAAATGCACTCGTAATCACCTTTGTGGTCCATAAATTAGTGCCCTTTCGGAATTCTTCTTAAACATGGTGTTTATACATACACGTTCTTATTTCTTATCTCCTTTTTAATGAATAATTGTAAGGGTTGGTCAACAGAAGAAGACAACATTTATCATCTTTATCTGCAGTGTGAAAATATTTTTTAAGATGATTTTGATTTTGGTTTCCAAACATATAAATATTTATTTGATTTTAATCCTAAACATTAAGTTTAACGACCTAAAATGAGATTTTTTAAAACTATTTCTAGTCTTTCAAAATTTATTTTTTAAGAATTAAAAATATATTTTATTAAATTTAAGGAATCAAAATAAATTTTTTTTAGTTTTAAAAATTAAGAAATTAAAAACATAATATAATACCAACCCTTAAGTATAATTTACAATTCATACAAACTTATAGGGAAAAGATAGTTAATTAAACAAGTTCAGTCTTATTTATATATCGATTTAGAGAAGACAAGATTTATATTTTATTTATATATCAATTTAAAAAATGATATTTATACTTTATTTATATAAATTCTGATACCAAATAAAAAATATTATGAATTTAACTCACCTAAAAATTAATTGAAAAGATAAAATTTACACTTCACTTATTATATATTATAAAACTTCAGCCAAAATAAAATTTTCCTGATATATTATGATCCATAACTACTATCTTTAAAACATAAAAAACATTTTTTGTATTGAAACTTACATCAGATATCAGAATTAGTATGCATGAATATAAATATTGATTCTTGAAGTGTTATCTGATAAAGTTCTTAACATTTATCCATAGCTTTTAACATCAGGGAGGGAAATATCTGGAAGAAAAAGAGGGTGATGTCGATAAATAATTCTAGAAAAGGGGGTACGTAGTTTGGTCTGGCACGTCTGTGGTCTCTGGCGTTTGTTCTATGTTACATCACAAACAACAAAAACAGAAAAAAGCAGATGAGACTCACTACACTGCACTGTTGCATGGTTTCACAATATTGCATTGCATGTGGGCAATAGAGAGAAGAAAAGAGCTTAAGCTTGCGGATCCTGGTTGAAACACATAGCTAGCTAGCTAGGAAAAGTAAATGGTTACGATCAAATGCAATGTAATGTAACGTGAGGATTTGATTGTGATGTGATGTGATTGACAAGAAAAGAAGAAAAGTACAATACCTGAGATAGTGATATGTGTGTGAGTATGAGACCGTGTAAGTGTGGATGAAGAAGGTCAATGACCCTACATTCTGCATTCTCCATACAATTGGCTCCTTGTCGGTTCTCAGAGGAACATAAATTATATTTTAATTTCACAGAGCGTGGCACACAAATACGCCACATTCTCTCACAGTATCTTGCCACAAGACCCGAATCAGTGAGGGTCAACTCAACTTTTACACATATATTCTGCTTTTTATAATGACTTCGGTTCGCTTCTGGAATCGATTGGTGATAAAAGTTTTGTTCCTCAGGTTTTCTGTTGACCCAATAGTGCCTTTCTTTTCTTCATCGAAAGAGAAGAGGGAACACCTTGCTTAGTGTTTCACTGTCATTCACCTGTGCAAATCACACTGCATGCCATGCATATTCAAGCCTAGGATTCTATTGGTTCCACTCAACACTATAAATGTCAAGAAAATGGGGTGGCAGAATATTGGACTGAAAATTTGATTCCTCACAGGTTTAATCATCTGGTCTAGGGCGTGTTTGATTTTAAGTCAGATCAATATGATTCAACTATGGAGTCCCACATTTGTTAGTTCTTCTTTAAATGCCTTCTTCAATACATTTAAAAAGAAGTTCACTATTGTTTGTAGAGTTGAACTTACGATTAATTATATACACCTTCTTCTTTTAATTATTTATAAAAATTAAATTTGTTAATCTTAATCTTTTCATTAATAATAAGTTAAAGTTGAAATTGGTAATAGCTTTTGTATAAATTTAAAAATTTTCAAATATAATGTTATTTGATATTTTATAAAAAAAATGTAAAAAATTTAAATAAATTAATGGTGTAATGTTTTTAGATTATTATTTGGTAATAGATAATCATGTATAGTAATTGTTTTAATTTTATTTTTGTATTAAAATTCATTATTAATACATTTTAATCAATTGATAATAAAAATTATTTATATTACAGTCAATTAATTTATTCAATAAAATTATAGACTTTAAAAATATCTCCATTAATTTTAACTAATGACTTCTTTTTTGTGTGTAAGTTAAAATAAAAAATATAAAGAAAATGAATAAAAAATATTTTTTTTATAAAATTAAAAAAAAAATTACACTCACCTACAAGTCATGAGTCCAAAGTTCATACGGGACATGCTATAAGCCCAACTTCGTGTTGAGCCCACTGGATTTAATTAGTTATTGCAGTCCAAATTACAAAATGGGCTTTTGCTCTATGAAAAAAAAAGACCAACAGTAATTACTATGAAAAAAAAACCTACCATTAACAGGTGAAGAAAATGGTGTTAGTAATTGTTTTGGTTGGATAACTTCATTTGTTATCTACACTTTTCAATTACTAAGTACACCTTCATTTCCTTTTCACATTCCTTTTATTATAAAAGTATTTTTTATAAAATAATGGAAAACTTTATTTTCAATTACTAATTTGATATTTTTTTCTATAAACATGATTTATAAATATTCAAATATGTGTCATTATTAATTTATTTTAAAATGATTAATAAAGATAATAAAATAATAGTAAAATAAAATTAAATAAAAAAATTATTATTTTTATATTTATGTGATTTTTTTCAAGATAACTTATCGTATAGATACGATGGAATAATAATATATTTGGAAAAATAACTTCAAAGGGAGATGTGAACTAAAGATTGTATATGATATGAACGTAATTGGGCTGTTAATTAAATAGGCCCACTAGCTGGAATACAAGGCATGCAGCCCCATTTTAATCTAGTAAAAAATTCACACAAAAATATACAATTTTTAAAATCAAGTAAAATATAATAAGTAAATTAAATTATAAATGTTTAAGATAAATCGTGTTTAAATTTTAAACAGAATTACATTATAAAACTTGAAGTAAAATTTAAAAGAATAAAACAATCTAAGATGGGATGGGATGGGAAGAGTAAATAAAGAGATTGTATAGAACATATGTTAAGAAAAGGTAGAAGTTTTTCAATTTTTCCTTTAATATATTTTATTTGAATTTTTTAATAAATGTCTTTAAGATATTCATTAGATTTTGATTACGTATGCAAGGAAAATGGGTGAAAAAAAAAAATCTAGTATGAGACATATTGACTGTGATTTGATTTTTTTTAGATTAATTTTGTGACAAACTGTACCTAAACCCTATAATATTTAATATATATATATATATATATATTAAAAGAAATGATAGAGTAGAAAAAAAACTTATAAAATACCAAACACAAAATTAATGAATTTATTAGAATTTAAAAATATTTAAATTTAATTTTTATTTTTTTTATATATCTCTATTAAAAACATGGTTACACGTGATATTATTAATTATTTTAATAATTAATAAGAGTAAAAATGAAAAATTAATTAAAAGAGTTAAAGAATCAATTATTTAATTATTTGTTTTATTTTGTACGATTTTCTCTAAAGTATTTTATAACAGAGACTCATTACTAAAGTTTTTTATATTTTCTAAAAAAAAATCTGTAATTTTTTAAAAATATTACAAACTTTTCATAAAAATTTTCAGAAAAATGATTTTTTTTGCAAATTTTTATAAAAAATTCGTAAAAACAGATATAAAATATGAATAATTTTAGTAACGAGATGAGAAGTATAATTGAAACCCTAATTGTGGTTGATAAAAGAGCTCGAGTAATGGAATATGCAATCATGTCTTGGATTGCGGAAGCCATTGGCATGATGGTAATCATCAGTGATTGATAACCAGAATTAAAGAAAGGTGTTTGGTATAATAGAGTTCATAGTTGTTGATAATGAAACTTCACATTAGAAAAGGAAATTCCATGGTAGTAATTAGGAGGTAAGCATGCATGCAATGGAAGGAAGAATTAGATTTGAAGCATGCGATGCAATTAATTATGATAATAATAATGCTTCCACGTAGAGGAATCATGTTTATTCTACTTATTACTCCTAATAACAATCATATATAGCAATCTCATCATTTTTTTCATTTGATCATATATTGATTCTTCTCCACGAATCACAAAATTTCATAGAAAGTTACAACAAAGCTTACCCAACACATATAAACATTGTTATAGAAACAAATACTAAGTTACCACCCCAATGTTAGGATTTATTGTCTTTTACCATACTCAACCAACCCAACTGTTCTAATTGTTACCATACCTATTCTCAAAACAAAACTCATTTATAATTAAATAGTTGGGTTGATAATATTTATTATTGTAATTGTAATTAAAAGGGTTGGATAATTAGATCTAGTTTGAGGAATTTAGATTATGTTTCCTTGTGACTATTGAGAAATGTGATTATGTTATTTAGAAAATGATAATGGAGGGTGGGGATTGTTTAGGGGCCTATAAGCATTGCTATTTTGGATGTAGACCGTAGGGATTGGGGTGGTCAAACCTAAAATGTCTCCCCCTCCATTCTTTTTCAATTGGGATTCCCATCCTTTTCATTCCTTTCTACAAACAAATTATTTTAATTTAAAGACAAACTTCCCCTTACACTATGAAAAAAATAGATTTCTCAATTCTTTCGAATTTAAATTTATCAATCTTTCGTTCTTATTTAAATTCATCAATCTTATTAAAATAATTATAATATTATATAAAAAATGATATTTTTTATATTTAAATTTATCAATCTTATTAAAATAATTATAATATCATATAAAAAATATATCATATAAAAGTAATTATAATATCATATAAAAAATAATATTTTTTATATTTAAATTTATCAATCTTATTAAAATAATTATAATATCATATAAAAAATATATCATATAAAAGATGGTACCTAACTTATTTTCAAAACCGATTTAGAAGATAAAATTTATATTTTATTTATATATTATAATTCGTTTTCATTTTTAATTAATATAAAATTTATTCGCTATATATATATATATATTATTATACATTAATATACACTAAAACCAACCTATATTTTCAACTAAATTCATTCACTTTCAAGTTTTTATTATAGGTTGAATTCTAATGAAAAATAGTGAATGAAAGAAGATCATATTTGAATTGTTGCTGCTATTGACGCAGATACAGTCACAGCTACCGCATCCACACTTATTTTATTGTAAGAGAAGAAAAACTATTTGCCCCACTCGTTAGTTGCCGAATAATGCTCACTTTTTCTAAAGTAAGAAAAGATGCGGTCCAAATTCAATTACTAAGAAACAAAAATGTTAATTAATTTGAGAAATGTATAAAAAAAACGTACCTGCAGATATTGGCAATAAAATGTCGTAAATATTACTCTAACGTTGTCATCTCTATTCTTGTTGCTAAGCTTAAGCTTCGTGCACATGGTAAAACCATTAAGCTTCTTCACCTTACATGCACAAAACCACTTTCATTAGAATCACTTAATATGGTGATTCGTTTTTGTTCGTCAATTTAGCGAAATTAAATTAATGGAAACGTTAAAACGGGGAAAGAAATGAAACAAGAAGAGGAGCTGGAAATGAATTTGAATTTCCATTTTATGAAATGTGTGTATGGACAAACAAAATTTGGTTTGATTTACATTTTACAAGCGTGCGTTTTAATTAGAAGGTGTGAGGGAGAGTGAAAGCGTCAAAAAGGCATGATATGCGTGGTCTTGGTATCGTAGCATGAAAGGCATGATTTGGAGTTCACACGAAAAATCTTGAGCAAATCGGTGCACATTTGACGCACTTGCGGCGTACAATTGCTCTGCATCAGCAACAGAATCTTCGTTAAGCCATTCGCCTGCGTCACCGCTTCCTGCGCCTTGTGATCGCGAAACAGGTAGCACACGCTCCACAGCGTCGTCACCGCATGCTCCGTCGCCACGCTCGACACCTTCAGAACCTTGCTCAGCACCGCCGCCACGCACGCCGCGTCCTCGCATATCTCCCTCCGCCCCTCCCTCGTCGACGACGCCGTCTCCACCAGCTTCAGCACCTTCTCCACCGTCGCCGCGCCCAGCTTCGCCTCCGTCAACAGCCTCGTCAGCGCCTTCACCGCGCCGAGACTCACCAGCTTCAATTTATTCCGTTTCGGCGCCGAAATCGCCACAAGGCTCGCCAGCACAGCATCCACCAGCGCCGGATCTTTCTCAGGCGCCGCCGATTCGAGCAATCCGGCCAGAACACCTTCCTTTTCCGCGACTAAAACCTTGGACTCCGCGTCCGCGGCGAGGAATTGCAGAACCCTAGCGGCGGCGATTTTTGAATCGCTGCCTCCTCGTTGCAGAACGAGAAGCAGAGAATTGAAACTTTGTTTGTTTCCTTTCAGCAAAGAGTTTTTCAATCTTTCACGATCTTCGACGCTATCAAGAATCAAACCTAACAGAACGACGACCAGTTCGAGAAATTCAATACTAGCTCTGGCGATTACTCCTCCTCCGTGGACATTTTCGAGGAAACGAACTAATTGGTCGACGAAGCCTTCTAGTTTGGCAAGGAAGAGTTTGTTATGGTGAGAATCTTTGGCGAAGTGGAGGAGTTTGGTGAGGGAAACGGAGGGGAGAGAGTCTGATTCCAATTGAGCGACGGTTGGGAGGACTTGGTCCGGGGAGAGGAGCGATGAGTGGCGAAGCGAATCGGACCAGATCTGGATGAGGCTTTGTAAAGTACGGTTTGGAACGAAGTCTTTGGTTTGGAGGAGTTGCATGGTGGCGGGGCAGGTGTTGTTGCCGGCATCGAGCCAGCGTTGGATACTGGAGCGGTCGTAGGTGACTCCGGTGCAGAGGCTGACAGGGGATTTCATAACATCAAGAGAAATAGGGCACTTGAAGAAAGTGGGAACCGTTATGCATAGATCGTCTCTGCCTCTTACCATGGTTCAGTGTGTGTGAGTGAGTGGAGTGTGTGAAACAGAGCGAAGTGGGAGATGGTGCCCAGAAGAAGTGTTTAAAGAATGGAATGCGAATGGGATAGATAGCGAGAGTCAAAGCTGGGTGACGTAAGATTCTTCCCTTTTTGTTTTCATAAACAAGTACTAGAGTACTGTAGTATATTTCTGTTCCCGGTTTCAGATTATTCTAGTGTTGTTTGGTCAATCTCTTACTGTATTCGGTCAATCAGGAGCGTGTGATGTTGGAGAGAACATGATGATGGATGAGATCAGATGGAAATGCCTGACACGTGGAGGTTCATAAATGCCTATGATGAGGGTTGAGGAGGAGAACGTGGGGTGCTGGGGACCACCATGGAAGCAAGGTACTCCATTTCTTGGCCCCATTTTCTATCATTCCTAACCATTGCATGTTTAAAATATATTTAGGTCAGATGTTACAAGAATAGTGCTGAGAAAATGCTTAATAATTTTATCAGGAGTAACATATAATTTAAGAATCAAGAAGTTGTAGTTTATGAAGCTTTTGTACATATCTTTCACTTTTCTAATGCGAATAATTTGATAATATGCATTATTCTGTATACTGGTTTTATTGGGGTCGATCTTTAGGACTGCATTTCTTCTAAGTTTTCGAAACTTTTTATTTTAATCTAAATGCTTCATGGTTCCTTATAGGAATGTATAGATTGATTACGTTTTAATGTTGAGGTCAGTGTATATATCTGAAGGAGAATCAATTATTGTAGTTCAATAAAAAATATATCTTTTATATATATATATATAAGTCTTGCCTTATGGGCTAAATTAGAACTCTCTAATTATGAATTATGTTGTTAGGACTATTTGATTAACCAATTCGTATATTAGACCTTTTTATTTTTATTGATGATTAAGTGAGAGTGTTTCAGTGAGCCTTTGAATATTTCTGGGATTAGACTTTGAGTACTTCTGAGTTTAACTAAAATTTTGTCGGTCTCAATTTAGTTTAAGATTTGATAAAGATCTTGTAGGTATCTATAAAATATATATATATATATATATATATATATATTTAAGAATTAAAATTATTGTTTAAAAGAAGAATGAAGGATAATAATGAATTATATGTGATGAGTCATTATGTTTTTGGCCGTGGGGTGGGGGTCTTTAATAAGAGTCATTATGTTTTACAGAGCGTCATTATGGCACCGAAAGCAAAGGTTTGTAGGAGAATAGCACAATTCTTACTCCCATCAATTACAAGTAGTCATTATCATATCATTTTTCCTTCTCAACGTTTCTTTCTTTCGTGTTCTTCTGATTAGAACTCATCTTCTTAAGTTACAGCTACCCCTACTTTCACGCAAGAAACTGTGCCCAAAGTACTTCCATATGCTCCACCTTTTCTATTATCATAATTCATAACCAAACCCTAAAACAATGTCACAGATAAAGTAATAAAGAAAAAAGTAGGTTGAACAAAATGAAGTGTTGCATTTAACTATCATTTTGAAACACTCTCACGTTGTTAATTTTAAGATAATAACGATTCTTAAACCTTTCGTGTTAGAACACATGAATTGCGTACATGGGAAATGGTTGGCGTTTGGTAGCGTAGAAGGAGGTGATTGGTGGTTCAAACACCAAAGTTACGTAGATTTGCATGACATTGACATTAGACTTATTCGGATTTCGGCTCGGGTGCAAAAATTTCAACAACTCTGACTTCTATTGTGATTTTGTACCAAACCTAATCCTCCGTTTTAGTTTTGCATGCTTCTTTTGATAATATCTCTCATATTTTTTAAACACAAATTGGTTATTTTAGTAAATTTATTTTTTATTTTTCTTCATAATTAATAAAGATAAAAAGTAAAAAATTGGTTAAAACAAATTAAAAAATTAATCATTTTTTAATTTATATGATTTTGTCTAAATTATTACCTTTTTTTTTCGTCCTTTTCTCTATCATTTATTATGGTGATTTTTTATTTAAGAAAATAAAAGAGTAAAAGAAAGAAGATGAAAAAAATTTAGATTTTTTTACAGCAGAAAAAATAATTACAAGAGATAATTTTTCATTTCAATTATTTAATCACTTTGTACCAAGTGAAATTAAATAAATGAATATATATATATATATATATATATATATATATATAACGACTTAAGCAATTTATTTCAATAATAAAATGTAATATTAAAAGAGATATTTATGTCATTCTAAAAAATGTTTTCATATATTATTGGTTCCTTTTTTTTACAAGGATAAGAAGAAAAATAATTAATATTTTCTCAAAATTTTTATATAATAAAAATACAAATTCTTTGAAAGGGATACAAAGTAATTATTATCATTATCTTCAGGTTTTAAAATAGTAAATACTGTCTTCTTTCTAATTTTAATTCCTTGTAGTTATTCAAACAATATTTTTAACTATTTTATTAAATCCAATAAATTTTAAGGGTTTAGAGATCTTAATCTTTCATTTTTCTTCAGTTTTTAATGATTTTTTTTACATGATGGAAAACAAAAAACTGTACCCACAAATACCTACAGGTAAAATTTTATCATGAAATATTAAACGAATATTTCTAATGAATATTGGCTCGGAATGAATATAGATGTTTTAATATTAGAAAATAAATAAGATGATGATAGGTATAATAGTATTAGTATTACGCATATATGTTTATTCCTTATTAAAATTTATTTGATTTTAAAAAAATTAATAATTGAAAATGTGATTTTATTTATTTTTATTTTTTATTTCAATTTATGAAATTAAAATTTTAAAATAGATTATTTAATTTAAAATCATAATTTATACACTAATTTATTTGAATTTATATTTTATAAACACTAATTTTATTTATATCAATACTTTATGATGTAGTTTTTATTTAAATTATAGTTTAAAATAAAAATAATATTTAAATTTATATTTAAAAAATAAATTTATTTAATTAAAAAATATATTCACAAATATCTACAACATAAATTTATTTGTAATTTAAAAAAAAAATCAATATCCGACAAATAACGTGGATGGATAGACTCTTATCTTCAACTATTTCTAAGAAAACGGAAAGATTTTTGAAAATCACATTTTCTTCCTTTCCACATTAATCATGTTGGAAAAGATTGTAGTTGTTTCTATTCTCTACACTTATTTTATAGGGAAAATTATAATCATATCCTTTTAAGTTTATAAAAAATTTGCTCAATATTTCTCTATTTTTTTTATTCTTTAAAATATTATAATTTATGTTTAAGAAAGTTGTGCTATGAATTTTATATTTTATTTAAAATTTATTTTTAAATATTTTTACATGCAAAACTTATGAAAAGAGTGAATGTTGTACATGTTTGACTTTCGTTATTTATTGCAAAAGTCACTTTGAAATTAAAGTTAAAAATAATTTTTTTTAAAAGTTACAATTAAATTAAAAAATCATTTTTCCTCATATCTCGAGGTTAGAATAAAGAACAAGAATAGATAGCTCCTAAAAGAAATTTATCTAAAAGATTCTTTTAATTTATCCTTCATTGAAGAATTTTCTTTATAATTTTTAGACCTTATCTACTAAAGTATACAACACTCAAATAACATTAAAAAAATATATTTTAAAATAGGAAATGTAAAAAAAAAAAATCGTAAAATAAATATCACCTAAATGTATGGGTGTATTAAAAAAAATGGATATATATATTTATGATGACTCTATATATAATTGTATATGAAAAAAAAAAATTCTTCTCGAAAAATTAGTTTAAAAAAAATTATAAATGGAAGGACCATATTCAAGGACGAAATATATTTGATTATTTCTAATAATCTTGTAATTATTAGTTTAATAGGGCTTCATTTGCTTGGGCCTAGGGTGTTCAAGCGAGTAATAATTAAATTATTGATTTATTTTGAACTATTGGATTATGATAAACGAAATAATTTATATATATATATATATATATATATTAAAATTCATTTTAGTTTAAAAAAATATTTTTTTTCTTCTAGCTTTTTATTTTCAAAGTTTATTATTGAATGAATTATAATCACAGTTAAATTGAATGTTAATCATAATAATTTCGACGATAAAAAGTAAAGTATTTCCAAATTAGAGATATAGTTTTTTTTTGGAAGAGTAAAACTAAATTTGGAAAATTTTAGAAGGATTGATTTTTTTTTTTAATTAATGCACGGTAAAATGTTTTCTTTATTATTTAATGATTAAATATTATTTTATTTAATTTATCTATAGTTATCCTTTTATATATCTTATTAATTTCTTCATTTTAATAAAATATTATAAAATATTACCAAATTATGACAATTGATAGAGCATTAAGATCTAAGGAAGATGAAGGTAAATGAAAAATAAATAAATATTAAAGTATATAATAAAGTATATAACGTATGATATAAGTTAAAAAGTAATTGTTCTAGTACTCAGTTGGTTCAATTTAGAAAAGATAAATCTAAAAGTCATACCAATTAAAATGTTGGATTATCAAATTTATAGAACCAATTGAAGTAGTTTCACACCTAATCGAAATATAAATTAGAAAGTCAAAGAAATATTTAAAAAATGAATACCTCTATTTTATCTTCTATCATTAATAATTATTGAATATAATTACACTTATATTCATTAAATATTTCAAAATATTTTTCTACTTTTTTGTTTTCTAATAATAAATTTTTTGAATTAAAAGTGTATATATGATTATATTTTGATATTTAAATCAATAATAATATAAATAAAATTTAGTACGTGATTAAAAATAAATTATATTTTATTAACTTATTTTTTTATATTATTATTTAATAATATATTATTTTAATTAATTTTAATGTATTAATTTTTTATATATATTTAAATTTCTTTTAATTTATCAAATTTATTTTAAAAATCTGATATCAGTAAAACATAATTTTATAATACGTAACTTTATGAGATTTGAATGTTAATAAAGGAAGCAAGTTGTGGAAGCAGAAAAGTTGAAAGAAAAGTGAGTAATTTGCAAGTTGGTTCTTACTTGACCAACAATGTGCGGTGATTTGAAGGTAATGGTGGTGAAGAAAAATGAAATGGAAAAGAAAAAGAAAGAAGAAAGAAGAAAAATGGATGGATGGTGGTGACAAAATCCTTGACTCGAGACATTACAGAGGCAGGTATGAGACTCGACCACTCCATTCCAGTTAATGTTGACATCTTCCAAGTTTTCTTTCTTCCTCCTTCCTACTTCATAGTCATCATTTCAAATTCAAAAACGTGTTATTCTTCTTAGCGTACTTCACCACAACATCTACACATTCAATGCTATTCTATTCTTCACTTTTCAAACAATTCCCATTTGGGTTTTAAACAACATCAATTATCTAACCAAATTACTCAGCTTAATTTATTCCATATTGATAATTTTTTTAATTTCAAATAAAAAAATAAAAAAAATTATTTATTAGATCAGATAATTTTACTATCTAATATGTTTTATTTTTTTATTTTGATAAACTTATCTCAATTTTATAAAATTGATATATAAAATAAAATTTGTCTTTATTTTATTGTGATAAAACAATTGTAAGATTATATACGTGGATGAGAAGTGATGCGATAGGTTTAAAAAAAATAAATTCCAGTGAAAATTCATGCTACTTCAATTCAATTTTATAAAACTGGTTTAAAATAAAGTTTACCCTATTTTATATATATTAATTTCGTGGTAAAGCATATTAATAAGATAAAGTCAAGTCATATATTGGATTAAAATTTGATCATAACAAAAATTAAAGCCAAGTACCACATAAATAAATGTTGAGTGTGTAGAGAAATTAAATGAAGTCAGAAATCATACAGATACAGTTCATCAGTCACCACAGATTTTTGGTGGTATGGTTATCTTAAATTCCTCACTGTGTCTTGATGTTCTTAGCCACCTCGACCCTTTGGCATAGTTCCGTTGTCAAGGGTACATGAGGGTCTGAAACTTTTTCCTTGAAAATGTACTGTTTCATGAATCGTGAAAGCTAAAGGAAAAGGAAAGTGTGGTGCCACATATTATATTTTGCACAGCGTTGCGATTGCAGTGCAATTGGTAGGGTCTAGTCTTCGAATGGCCTCAAATCAGTGGGACTTGGAAGAGACCTTTTTCTTTGTTGATGTATGGCAAGTTAAATACAACCGTGCATACTCCCCTCGATCGTCCTTTTCGATTTGAATGTTCCTTTTTAACTTTCTACTAGGACCCTCAAATTAACTTCTGTTTGTTATTTGGTACCATGATTGCTCGATTGGTTCTAAGGGTCAATTCAGTAACATCGCTGTGTATATATGGTCTTCTATGGAGCCCCAACTGTTTCCTTGTAGGCCACACCTTAAACTTAGTCATGGCAATTAAATTTCCAACTCCTTCTATGTCATCAGAAGAAAGATGGTGCGGTGAGAAAATAATAATATTGTCAAATGTGGCAGAGTCATGTGTCATAAACGGTGACTGCTCAACTAAGAAAGAGACACACTTAAACAGTGATTAATTCTGTGTGTAATAATCTGTCAGATACATATCTATATTAGATACTGTATGTATAATCACTTTCAATATCTTTAGTTACATTTTTATACTTTTATATTAGATTACAATACTACCATAATGCATCATATCTTATGCTTTGTCATATTTCTTTGTGTATGTCATATTATATCAGTATTTCATGTTACTTTGCTCTCAACTATATTTGATTTATGTCAAAAACTTAGTGTGTTTGTTTTACTACCAGCACATATTCTAAGTCAGATGATTAAACTAAAATGAGTGTACTATTTCGTCATAGATTCAAACACTGTTAATTAGACAGATTGAAACATGTACTTTTGTTATTGGTAGCTCAACTTAGAATAAAGGGAAGACCCCCCCAAATGTATAAAAAAGAGGAGAAAGAAAATGCTTTGCCATTTGCATTTGTTGCTGGGGACAGGAAGAGAATATTGAGGCAGTGTGCCCCAAAGCATGGCCATCATCGTAGAAGGGTCTGAGAGGGAAGGCATTGACAAGCACTAGCACTAGCACTAGTAGCACAGACACTGCACATTAGTTTTTTAATGAAGCGCTGAGCTTAGATATGGTCCACCTCAAAGTTACACATTGCATTTAATTATTATCCGCTTGAGGTTAAAGTTAGACAATCCACTTTTCTTGTCCCTTTTTAGTATTTCTTAAATCACTCCAACCTCAAGTTCAGACTTCAGATAATGTATGTTGGAAAAAATAATAATAATAATAATCTGGGAGTCCTAAAATTCAATATGTTCAAAATATCATTAACAAAATTAAGACAGTTATTTAAGATTCAATAATTAACTGTAACCAAACTAATATTAACAAAAATAAGACAATCCACTCAAATAATACAAAAGATACTAATTTAATCACTGTAAGACTTGTATATATAGATATAGTTATGTTTGGTGTTTATGAACTGGTGATTCATCAGTTTTTCCTGGTTTATCAGTTTCTAAACCAATTCCTTAGTCTGTTCTATATGGTTGAATACAGTATGAGTTGAAAACTGATAGCTTCAATCTAGTTTTGAAGACATGTTAAAAGTTGTATAAACAGACGTCAAAGTCTCCCAAGATAATCTTTTTTGTATAGGATATCATGGCAGAATACCATTAAGTTAACATATTCTGATAAAGTAATTTTGTTCAAGTAGAAGATCTTCATAAAATGAAAGATTGAACTTCACCAGTAACAATGTGAAAAATAAAATCTAGCTCAATAAATATGAACCGTAGCTATTGCCAAGGATCAACAGAGGGAGATGGAGAAAGGTTGAGGTCAGAATGTACGTGAAGTTGGTAGTAGTTTAGTTACTGTAGGTGCACATTGACAAGGCAATGCAGTAGCCATAGCCAGTAGCCCCTTTAATTAGGGGAATGGGTTGAGAGATAGAGAAAGATAGAGAAAGAGAGAGAAGTTCAAATACAAAAGGCATTATCATTGGCGTATGGACAAGTTTTTCCTGTATAGAAAAGGGTCTAAACTGTTCCTAGTTACTTAGCCGGGCCATTAATACGAAGTGGGTCCAAAAGATTCACCAAACCACAAAATAGATGACATAATGTGATGGTAATATCATAATACACCCTTTGCTTTGCTTTCTTTTCATTGGTATTCGATACTTCTTTTCCTCTTAAAAATGATTTTTTTTCATAATCTTTTTCCTTTCTTTTCATTATAATAATCACTTTATCCCATAAGGGCCCGTCCCAAAAAGCTTCCCTCAGGCTTTCCGACTTTCTGCTTCCAACATTTGAAGAAGCATCCGAATTCTTTTGACTCGATCTCTTTATTCTTCCCTCACTGCTTTTTCTCTCTGCCAAATTACACCCCACATGAACTCTCAAACCAAACCAACCTTCTCAACTCTGACACTCACAGTTTTGCATTTAATTGCCCATGTTTCATTCCATTTCCACCTCATTTTCCTCACAATATAGAGACACCCCAACTTCATCTTCACCCTTCAATCTTCACCATCTTGTGAGTTTACACAATGGTTCTACGTAGTAGGAGACATCAAATTCTATTGCTCTTGCTGATCTTGTTTCTCTGCACATTGGAGCACGGTCATGGCTCAAGAACCACAAACGTCTTCAAATCTAAGCCAAAGTCTCAGCAAAAAGGCCACTTTCTTGGGTTCTTGCCTAAAAGGATACCCGTACCATACTCCTCTCCTTCAAAGAAACACAATGACATTGGCCTACAAAGTTGGAGATCACCCTAAAGTCTAGTTTTGCTCAAAGGTGACTTTTGGATTTTTATTTCAATTTTCTGTTGAAGCAAAAACTAATGTACATTGGAGCATGGGGGAGTTTGATGGCATGTTATTTTGATTCTGGGGATGTACTGCCATAAAGGGTATGTTTGATCTATTAGGTGAGTTTAAAGGAGATAGTGGATGTTTAATCTCTTTATTTTTGGGGGTTACTTTTGGAGTGTAAATCAGTTATTATATTATAGACAACGATGAATGATTAAAAGCAGCAGAAATTCCACACCAACGTTGTTTGTTCTTCTGATGTATATGATGATAAGAACATTTCCAGTACTTTATACCTCGTATATATATATTACTGCACATGCATGCATCTGGTGTACTTGTTCTACCACTATTCCTTTAAATCAGTATCCTGAAAATGTGTTGTTCTTCAAACAATCTGGAACACTTGCTTTCATTTTTTGTGCAATGCAAAGGGTAATTAATTTGAAGCTTATTCATATAAGTGATCAAAACCTTTTTACACTAGTTGGTAGAACTAGACTGACACTAAATACCTACTACGTTGAATTTACCTTTATGCAAGCAAGAATCTGATGCCACTGAATTCGGGGTATGGTGATCTCAGTATTATGCATCAGGTTGCGTGTATACATTCTTTTAGATTTTTTAGGTAATTGTACACTTCAATTACTTGTGTATTATTCACTTCAATAATTCATCTAAATCTTTCAACAAGGATTCTTTTGTATCTTCTTCCTACTGTATTGTATTTACTACACAGGACTTTTTTCATTCAAAAAAAGGATTGAAATCTTTGTGCTTATGTAGCAGTGTTGATTAGATATGAAACAGATTAATTGGAATAATTGGAGCTGTGATAACAAGTGTTACTATTTCTTATCATATTCTGGAAAATATATTTTAGTTATCTTCATTACATTCTGAAGTTAGTACTAAATAAACAATCCAGTTTATAAGAGATACTAAATAAAAATGATAAATATTATTATGAGATTACAGATAGCTTGCTCAGATAATGACTATTGATTGGGGTTTCATTGGATTCCTTTGAAAAAGATATTGGGAGGAACAAATGATAAATATAATTATTTTTTGTCCACCATTATTCATGTTCCAGTGTTATTTTCATCATTAGACTTCCATTTTAATTTGTGTGGTTCTGGGCAATGAATAAAATTTCAATCATAAAGAATGGAGCCTGAAACCTCAAATACTCATGATTATTGAATCTATGAAAGATTTTTTCATAATATTGTTTCTATAAATAGAAAACAGAACCTAATCAATCCATTATGACTAAGTTTGTCTGTTTTTTTTAAGAGACCATGTAATTTATAACAATTTTTTTAATAATTATATTGTCATGAATTAAACTCGCAATATTGAATATTTGTTATTAAACTAAAAATTATAATTTGTAAACATAATACAATTTTTTTATGAATTAAATATATTTTTTTGAAAATTATCTGATCATTATATTTATAGATATATCAATTTAAATTCTAGGTTTAAAAATATGTAAATTTAGTCTTTTTATCAATTTTATAATAATAATAAATACATGTTATTAAATATTATATCTTGATATAAATAATGATTAAAGTTATATTTTAGTTCTTTTATAGATTTTATTAAAATAAAAAATTACATATTTTTAAAGGTTGAAGAAATAAATTGATTAATTAAAAATATAACAATTCAAGAAAAATATTTAATAAAAACATATTTAATTTTTTATTCTAATTTTTTTGTTATCTCTTGGATGAAGTCACATCTACATGGTTGTATTATTCAATTTTCATTTCCAAAAGCATAGTCCCTTGACTAATACCATTGTAGACATTAGATAGCTTTCTTATTTGGGGTCAATTTTTTTTTTTCCAAAACATAGAAAAAGTAATCAAAAGAATGATATCGAGATAGAGGTACCCTTTCAACTAAGGCAACCCCTCTTCTCTCTATGTGACATGAAATATTTTTATTAATACCAATTAAGGAAAAAAGAACTCTAGTAAAACTTTTGTTCATATAATATTTATAATTCTAATAGTTTTATATGTTAGTTTAAATTTTATTATTAATAAATATTTTTATTGATATTATGTGTTTGAAAATCATAATTTAGATTTATCTAATTATGTGTATATTTTTATTGGGGAAAATAGTGTTAGAAACATCCTTAAATTAGGAAACTGTAGCTGTATTTCAAAAATTGATGACAATTGCTACTCATTGCTTTTGAAACCTATGACGCATGCTTTTCCCACGTTTGTTGTCGTTTAAAGGAAATTAATCATGATGTGTATCCTTTACTTATATAATTTTTTTCTGTGAACCTTATTCAAGTCTCACTTTACCAAAGTATTTAATTCGAATTTGAGTGATGAAAAAAATAATACATTTTTTTAAAAAAGTGGGAATACAAAGACCACTTAATTAGTGAGTATTATGCATTTCTAGCAAATGTTAAGATGACATTATAAAAGTAGTTTTTATTATATTTTTTGAATGGAAATTCCTGCTACAATGACTAATAAGAGAACCCTTTTCATCCATCAAACTATTTACAATTGTTACTTACAAGGATATTGATGAAGGAGGAGACACTAATAGTAATTACTACATGTTAGAAAGGTGAAAGTAATTATTTTAAGTTTGCATTTTTTTTGACAACCTCCTCCTAGTCTCAGTGATGGCCTGATATCTTCTTTTTGATAAATCTTTAATTGCTTCTTGATATTGTTGTTCAATCATCTCTAACTCTATTTTCAACTCATCCTCAGGTTCATACAAGGAGGGAGCACTAACAGGGTAATTACATAATTTCATCGTACCATGGCTTTCCACACGTGGAAAACTCCTATTATAATCAGAGGAAGCCTCAAATTCAGATGCAAGTGAGCTTTGACTATTAACTCTGTGCAAGTCAAACTCTGTAAATCCTGATTTAGCAGACACGAATGAAACTGTAGAAAAATGCTTATAGTTGATGTCAGATGTTGCAGAAGAGTGTGACCTCATGTCAGAATAAAAGTCATCTGTCTTTGTATCTCCTTGAAGCCTAATGTTTGCATGAGTTAAAACCTTGTCAAAAATCACATTATCATTGTTTTCCTTATCTCTTGATCCTCCACGTGAGGTTGAGAGACCTACATCATCAGTCACAATTTGGATAGAATCTTTTGAGCTTTGTGTGTGTTTTGCTAATTCAGAGTCTTTTTGTTTACTTGGATGAGTTAATTTACCATTACAAGAGACTAAATGATCAATTGCTACACAAGGTTTCCAATCAGGAAGCAATGTTATCAATAATAGATCGATTAACTCTGCTATGAATTTAACATTCTGCTCAGCCAGTTCAAGTTGCTCAACCATTTCACTTGAAACTGAAATGGCAGTGTCACTGTTGATGTAGAATATGAAATGGATATTTCTTGCCCGCCCTGCATTTTTTTCCAGATAACTTAACTTTCAACCAATAAATTCAAAGCATGGGTATTAAGAGTAAAATTCAACTATTTATACTAACCCCTTTGATCAGCTATGCGGAGAACTAGTGATACAGACTTTTCATCATTTTGTTCACCTTTTAAAAAAAATATGTCACGGTCCTTTAACCTTCGTATCTCAACACATGGGGAAGGCAAAGCATCATCAACAGGATCAGCAGAATCAATAGAATTATAAAGTAAAGTGGTTAATGGTAGCTCAGTGGCATCACCAAGATCCATTGAAATGGATCTAATACGTGTACTAGCAGGACCTTCTGACATAAGACAACGATTTTCAAAGGCTCCATATTTAGGAAGAACGATATCTGGTAATGGAAGACGACGATTCTTCATTGAACCATTCACTTTCAGAAAATTGTCCATCAAAAGCTCTTTTGCTGACAATCTTTGGGATGCTGGGACAAGGCATTTCTCAATAAATGATCTTACTTCTGCGTTTTTGAGTTTGGAAAGAGCAACAGGCTTTATGCCCTGCAATATTAAAAATATCATACGACCATGGATCCCAATAATAGCTTAAAGGAAAAGTACATTGTCAATAAGAATACGCACAGATGAAACTTTCTTGTATATCTGAGCTGAGTTTCTACATTCACTGTAAGGATATTCAGACGTAACCAACTCAAGCATGCACATCCCAAAAGAATATACGTCCACTAATTCATTATAATGTTCATCATACAGTTCAGGTGCCATGAACTCCGGGGTTCCTACTAGGATTACATATTTGTAAATATAATTGGTGTAGAAATCAAATAAACATGAGGCAAAGAAGTCAGAAGGAATCTTTTACAAGTGTTCTTTTATTACAATTACAAGATGGAAAAATTATCAAATTCTTCACTATGTTTTAACAATAAAAAGGATGGAAAATAATTAACCAAAAGAGAAAATGCAGTAAGACAGAAGCACGTACCAATTACACTCTTGGCATTAGTTTGTCTTAATAGGGTTGCCAACCCTAGATCTCCAATTTTAACTTCTCCTCGGTGACCATTGATAAATATATTATCGCACTTCAGGTCCCTATGCATAATAGGTGGGTTGTGAGTGTGAAGATAGTTTAAACCATTTAGAATTTGCCTTGCCCATCCTTTAACAGCCTTCATGTCAACCTTCCTGTGTTTCTTACTGTACCTAAATCATACATCAAATCCACTAACCAAAAGGTTGATGCCATAAAAAAAGGAAAAACAACAAATGAAAGACATTTATAAAGGATAGTGAACACACTGTCTGAGATTCCCTGAGGTGAATAACTCAGTAATCAAGTTCATAGTCCTATGCTTGTCATCAATCCAAGAATTATAGAAAGTTAAGATGTTATCGTGCTTTAGTGACTTCAAGAGATGCACTTCTGAGTACAACCTATCTGGGCCACCGGGTGACTGTAATACCTCATCAATCTGAATTTGGCTCCACGCAACTTCAAGTCCATTAATTTCATCAAATGCCTTGTATCTAATTAAATATACATAAAGGGAAAATATGTATATCTTGAAACAAATTTCACTCTAACAGTTAAATTCTTAACAAAAAAAATCAAGACCCAAAGAATGTTATGCATTATGTTTTGTGTGTGTACACAATGGTAACAAGGTTTCAATGTAGAACCTCATATAAATTACCCAATCATGCATAATTAGACCGACCCAAATGGAAATTGTAATACATTATGTTCTAAATTGAACAGGGCATACAATATGTCTTTCGATTTTACAGACAAAAAAAACAGTAAACCTTAAAGTGAAAGAATTAAATTACTAGTGAAATTCTACTATAAAAACCAAAGTAATAAATAAAGAAATACGTTGTTAAGATCTTAAAACAAAGGATACACTGTCTTGAAAGCTCCTTGACCGATAACGTCTTTATACTGTTATGAGTACAAAAAACAACACCACTTTAATCCACTGTTAGGTTTTTCTTCGGAGGAAATAAGAAAAGAAAATCACATAATTACATTACATACCCTAATGTAGCGATTAGTAGGATCAATTTCAACGATATTAGGATCAGGAGGCTCTAGAAGGCCTGCACCCTCCTCTAAGCCTTCTTTTTCTGCCAAACCCATCTATTCTGTTTTAAATAATTGGAATCAAAATGATTAATGAGCAGTTTTTAACCAACATGTTGAAAAGTTGAAAAGCCAAAATGTTGTAGATATTAGTTAGTTGAAAAGGCAATAAGATAAAGGAATTAATACATATTCTTTTGGTGAATAAAGGAATGAATAGATTGTACCTTAGAACAGGACCTTCTAAGCTTAACCTCTCCGGAGGAATTCCATAGAATTTAGAGAGAGAAAAGGACATCAGAGAGAGAATGGGACCCAAAATCAAAGAAATAGAGAGGAAGAGAGAATGAAAGCAAATGCATAGGGTGAAATTGTGTCAATGAATCGCATGCCACAACTTTGTCTTCCAACACAAACATCTATATCTCTCTCTTTCTCTCTCACTAAAAACAGCTAAAATTTGCAAGACACTCATTTCTAATACCACCCCTATTTATGCTTTATCCTTCTCTCACCTACAAATACCTCATCTTTTCTTCTCAATCATCATTCTCTTCACGTATTATTATTCACCTACACTAATCCTAATCCTAATTACTGATTATTCACCATAAATATTTGTTGCCTAATACCATCTATGCTTTCTTTTTTTCAAACTTTACACAAATTACCGATTTATAGTTGTGGCCATGTATATGTTTTTTCAGTCAAACTTGTTCTTACTATATGCGCAAATTTAGAGAAACAAAATTTGAGAATTTGACACGCTCACTCTTTTCCTCATTACTATAGGCAACCATTACTTACGAAAACACACTAAATTTTCGCAACAAATTAGTAGAAAATCAATTCTTCTTTATTTTATCGTTGAAAAATTATTTTCAGATTTTTTTATGAAAATGTAAACATAAAATATAAGCTAGTTCAATATATATAAATCAAATTTAAACATTCAAAATTCATTTCATTAAAATTAATTATAATAAGCCAGAAAAATTCGTCAAGGAAGTGTATACTCGTTAACTAATTCTTATAAAAGAAATACACAATTAGATTTTTTTTTAT
The DNA here is from genome assembly GCA_016859785.1 of Macrotyloma uniflorum. NCBI lineage: Eukaryota > Viridiplantae > Streptophyta > Magnoliopsida > Fabales > Fabaceae > Macrotyloma > Macrotyloma uniflorum. Next base: position 1,294,051 of record BDMB01000006.1, read on the forward strand.
GGTTTTACTTTCCCATAGGTATTTGTTTATTTTTTAATTACATTTATCTTCTGTTTGGATTGAAAATGAAATTGAGCGAAAAGAAATTAAAAATAAGAAATAAGAAAGATAGAAACAAATATTTTTTTATACTTTCTCATAGGTATTTCTTGGGGTAATTCATGTATAGCATTATTAAAAAAATAATAGAAGTTCTTGAATTTAAAATGAAGAAACTAATAAAAAAGATCATTTAATCAACCCAATAAACAAACAATGAATCAGGTTACTCACTCCTCTCCAATTCTATATTCTGTGGGGATGAAACCCTTGATCCTTCCCACAAACAAAACCTGCATTCTCACCAAAACCACACTTATTGCTGCAGAATTGGAACTATAACAAGTCGTGTATGGAACTCAAACACAAGCATAAAGCTAACATTTATGAAATCTGGAATCAATCATAGAAGAATTTAATTTAATAAGATACACTAAATCAAGTTGTCAAGTATTACACTACAATACGATCTAACAAGCCAGAATAAAACAAATACAAGATTGGTCTTCACTGAAACACTGCCAAAACATTAGTCTTCTAACAGAAAATAGATAAATAATAAGAGCAAGATGCTGCCTCCTTATCAATGGAAAACATGTTTTCATCTTTCTCATGACTACTGCTTCGAGACTTTATCCAAAGCATCAAAAACATATTGTTGAGTTACATCTTCCACGATCACAGTCTTATCTCTCGACTTAGAACCTGTGCCTATAGAGACTTGTCTTCGTTTCACACCTAAAACCTGCCAATTATTTTAAGGTTTAGTTATTCATATATCTTTGAAGTTAAATAAAAGAATTCTTTTACTCTCAATACTTAAAAACATCTTTTTTAGTTTCTATAAACATTTTTATCTAAAATGTTAAAATGCCATAATACATAAAGATTAATACAATATGTTTCGAATGTAAAGACAATTTTTTTTTCTGGTAACTATTGCACTAAATATATGCAATTAAACCTTGTTTTGATCACCACCGCATGGATACAATAAAATACAAACGAAAATGTCACAATCAGAAATCAGAACTTACAGAACTGATGAAATCGAGAAGAGCCGCATTTGCTTCGCCATCCCTGGCAGGTGCGTCAATTTGCACTCCCACCGCTTCATCGCTAATATCTAATTATTAAGAACAAAATTTTCAGAAACGCATTTATTAACTAAAATCAAAGAAACGCGATAGATTGAGAAAGAGAAAGACCGGTTACTGATGCGGATTTGGAACCAGGTTTGGCGTGGATGGTTACGGCGACAGAGGAAGGAGGCACGCAGCGAATACAAGACGGAAAATTATTAGGTTTCTCCGGCGGCGGCGCTACCCTAGGCTCCGCCTTTGCTTTTCCCCTCTTCGCCGGCGGCATAATTAAAACGACGCCTTTGCGTTGCGTACAAGGAACGCCGTCGTTCTCTTAATTTTATGATGCGCAAGACCACCGATTTTAAGATGAAGTTTGTTGCATGGGATTATAAAGTTTTTATTTATTAATTTAGTTTACTTGCACGCACTTTATTGTTTTAATCTTATATATTTAAGAAGATATTAAAATTAAATCGCAGCAAAAGTTAACGAATTGATCGAAATTTATTTTTCTTTTTTTTTTTAATAATTTTGATGAATTATTTATAGTTACATTATTATCACTGCTATTTAAGAATTTTCTTAAATAAGTTGTAATAGTCAATCATATTTTATTTATTAAAAAGGCAGAAAGTGAAAACTGCAAAATGATGACACGTATTAGGATCAAATTAATAATTGAACTAATTAAATATTATCAACACTAATTGAGATCACAAGCTATTTAAATCTAGAGATTAACCTTTCCAATTACTTTAAAGAGAAACTACGAGAAGAGTATAGAAACTCAATCCGATCTTTGCGACGCGACGAGACGCCGACGATGGGAGCGACCACTTCATCAGAGCCGAGGGTTTCGGCGGAGCAGAAAGAGGCGGAAGCCGTCGCAGCCTCCACCGGAGCTCTTCCAATGCTTCAGAAAGCTTTCTCCAAGCTTGCCAATCCTCAAACAAACGCCGTTCCGTTAGAAAATCTACAGGTACTACTTGAAATGCTTAACAACTTTCTCGTTCTCGATCATAGTTTTTTTTTTTTAATTGATGACGTGTAAGCTCGCTGTTTTCAGAAACTCTTTAGTTTCGCTGGCGAAGGACGAAGTTGTTCAGGAAGCAACGTGTCAGATTCGTTAACGGTGATGTTGGATCACCTAGGCTCAACCCTAGTGGATCAGTTTTTCGTGCCCGATAAAGGGGGAGTAATAAACTGGGTTGAATTTGTTAAGGGTTACAACAAGTGTTGTGCGAGGGTGTCCGCGTCGGTTTTGCTAAACATGCTTTCGAGAGTGTTCGTTGCTATCTCAGAATGTGCTAATGTACCTATGCATTTGGAGTTTGAATCAGGAGATGCTGATTGTAAGATTAACGGCCACCTTCTTCCTAGTGACGTGTTTTTGCTTCTTGCCCTGTGTTGGGTTATGACGTGGGGTTCTAGAAACTTGAAGGGGGGAGGGAATCTAAGCCTACCGGATCTGAATCATTTGGTGTTGTCTGTGATCACTTCGTGTGGGCAAGTTGAGGGTGGTTTGGATGTGTGGGACTGTGATATCTCGAGCTTGGAAGTTCAGCTTCCTGCAGGGAAGTTCGTAACGTGGGTTATGAGTACCGTGCCGTGCCTCCCCGATTGCTTGAGACTGTATTTTCATGCTAGACTGCAAATGGCAGCAACTGATGGGGTAATTTGTGTGTTTATATTCAATGGCTTCTGCGATCATTGTGATTTTTGTTTTATAATAACCACTTTAGGTTAAGTTTTGTTCATTTATTTGCTCCGTGAAACATGATTGGTATCTGCCTCTCTTGGTTGATTAGATTCTTAGTTTAAATGTGATTTATGTAAACGTTCGGTTGCTTGTGATATTTAACTTTACCAGTTCTAGTTTTTGTTTCTTTTGCCTTTCGTGATTAAATTATTGTGATCTGAAAATATTTTCAAATTTGTTTGTCAAGCACACAACATTCACCCTGTAATGTATGGCTGAGTCTTTCCCCTTTATGAATTTGAAGATTGCTTCCTTTAAAAAAGCAGCTCCCAAGAAATTGTTTGGTTTAGTTTATAGTCAATCAGCTTGCATGGCATTCTAGAATTGATCAATAATCTTTGCATCATCATTCATTTGGATGTTAGTGACATTTTTAAGCCTCTTCTAGTTTTCCTTGTTGATTGCTGTTAGTGGGGAATGATAATTGTTTTGAAGTCCTTTCAACCTTAAACCTCGTGCTTTCTTATTTATGCTTACCATTATAGACTACTACCAACCCCCAATTGGCCTTGTGGTGTTCGTGTTTGGATTTTTCAAAAATTCAAGTATTTTGTTTGTGTAATTGAAAACTGAGGTGAAATTTGTCGTTTTGAACCAAACAGAGGTTTGTTACATACTGTTCCCACTTTTAAGGAATATTTTAACTTTTTATTTCAATGTATTGGGTTTCTAAGTAATTTTTCATTCTGTTTTCTTTTTTCTTAAAAATATAGAACACGACTGTGATGCTATTCAATAATTTAACAAAATTAAGAATTTTTGCTCATAACTGCAATGCTAGTATCCTTCTGGTATGGTAAAAGTTCCACATACTAATTGAAGTAATTATGTTCATTTCTATTTTATTTGTCATTTGTGTTTGTTAAGTTCAGTTCAGTTCTGTTAATAGTTTATTAATTATTAATACAATGTCTTAAAGAATTATAACGACATTGTTTACCTGTCTGAATGCTTTAAATTCTTAGGATTATAGTCTCTAGTACACTTACTATTCATTTATCATCTGCGGAGAAGAACAATGTACTAGTCAAATTATTTTACATTTTCATTGTTATTATTATATTATTATATACACTCCTTTGTCATTGCCAATTAGTGTTTAGTTCAACAGTATTCTATATTTCTTATTGTATTATCAACTGAAACAAATGAGGAAAGCACTCTCTGTTTATCTTTAGTCGGAGAAAAATATGCTGCATATGGTTCTTAAATGTCGTAAGATCAACTATTCTTTGACTGAATGGCAGGTTGAATTGGCTTACTCTAATTCCTCCTCTTCTGGAGATATTTCATCAATGGCTGCACATGATTATCTTTTGACCCAAGGAAGGGCATGGGCAATTTCTATCACCCAGAAAAGTACAGTAACTGAAGAGATTTCTAGAGCATTTATAAGCAATGGAGGTGGAATAGATGATAACCTTGTTTATAGGTTTGCATCACTGACCCTCAATCCTATTTTGGTTTAATAGTCTTGGACACTTGTCAATTTTTTTTTTCTTTTTAGTTAAAATGAGGGAGAAGGTTTCTCGGTCATCTTTTATGATGTTTTCCTACGTTTTTTGTCTGTTGACATAGAGTAGGTATGTTGCTTGCACTGCAACATTCATAATTTCGTTTGAGACTTACCTGTTGGGAACGGAAATTCCTATTGACATCAAACATTTATTCTGTCATAGGTCATCCGCTCATGGAAGAGGCCTTGGCAGATTTTGGTCCCGTGTTGAAGGTTACAAAGGTCCTTTGCTAGTTTTGATATCTGCAAGTTCAGGAGAACCTCATGAAGGAAATTCTGTTGATAGGAAATGGGTTATAGGTGCCCTAACAGATCAGGCTTTTGAAAGTAAAGATATCTTCTATGGAAACTTTGGATGTTTATATTCTATTGGCCCAGTGTTTCATGTGTTTCCACCTATTGGTAGGTATTGAGCGTGTCATTGTTCCTTTTCCTGTTTCCTATCTTTTTGTGGGACTGTGATGGGATTTTGTGAAACCATGAAACCAATTGTGTATGTTACTACTGACAGGTAAGGAAAAGAATTTTGTTTATAGCCACTTGCATCCAACTGGTAAAGTTTACCAACCGCATCCAAAGCCAGTTGGTGTTGCATTTGGAGGAACTCTGGGAAATGAGAGAATATTTATAGATGAAGATTTTGCAAAAGTGATTGTTCGCCATCATGCTATTGACAAAACTTACCGGAGTGGATCCCTCCTTCCGGATCAGGTATAATTCTATTGCTGAATGAACATACTGGCAGTGTGGATATAAAATATGTAAATTGATTAATGCATACATAAAAAATTGCTGATTCTGTATGTTCTCTGATGGAAACCTTTTTTAAATCATAATAAAAAAACTAGTTGTGAACTCTTCCATGCGGACATGCTGTGATATTTCCTGTCATTATATATCATGACATTGCATTCAATATTTTGCTGATGTTAAAACTTCAGAAACATTCGAGAGTTTTGGTTAAAAGTATCAAGGCCATTGACCAATAACAAATTGCACTTTTCTCGATGGTTCCATACGTATGAGCTTTTGTTGGCTTATGTGTCAGGGTTTCCTACCCGTTGAAGGTCTGATTTCAGAAGTTGAAGTTTGGGGACTTGGTGGGAAAGTAGCGAAGGAAGTGCAGAACTCTTACAAAAAGAGAGAAGAACTTTTCACTGAGCAAAGAAGAAAAGTATTTTTACCTTATGCCCCGCTGTCCGATTAGTGGTTACTTTGGTAAATCAAACATCACTAACATTTCGTCATTATATATTATAGGTTGATTTGAAGACCTTCGCAAGTTGGGAGGATTCACCAGAGAAAATGATGATGGACATGATATCGGATCCAAATGCTGTTCGAAGGGAAGACCGCTGAGTTGTATCGTTTAGTGTTGCATCACTTTGCTTAACGCAATACTTGACAGGCACAAGCGTGGAATGAATTTCATGCTTTATGATGTGATTGGTCATTATTCTTCAAGCTTGTGATCCCAAGTGGTTGTACAGAACACGAAAAAAGGTGTATGTTAACAAATCTATGGTTTAGTGCACCATATAGGGTTTATATATGTTTACTGTATCGTCCTCAAATGGGATGGAGGTATCGCATTTGGAGAGTGACATAACCCTCTTTCTCATCGTTCCACACCATTATGTGCATAACAAGTCAAACGAGAAACATGGCTGATAGTTTCACGACCAGATTCCAGAAATCGTCGAGCGAGATAGCAGCCTTGTCGTCCGGTGTACATTAATAAATGGAAATCTTAGGTTTACGGTACCTTATTGGTATTTACCATTTGTGCAGGTGTATCTACAAGTGTGTTATTGCTTCATTGTTTTGAATTTTTATTTGATGTTTGATATCAATGGTTTGCCCATTTAAAGTGAACGAAATGTCATCGCGTAGCCATACCTGGAGATTGTTTGGATCATGAGAATTTATATATTAATAATACAACATCAAAGGATTAAATATCATAATAAAAGGCGTTTACATAGGCGTGCACAAATCTAGGCACATTGTATTGGAACTGAAACATAAGTGTTCCAAGCTAACAAGTTGCCAGCAATTCAAAGAAAACAAGGTAAATTATCTGCATAAGTAATACACTTATCCAATGTCCAGGGAGGAAAAACAATGATGGAAAAGAAACGGCAATGGCATTATTGATGATTTTTGTAGCTTTTAAGACAGCATCTGTAGAAAGATAGTACATACTATCCTAGTATTGCTGTCATGTTCCCATCATATCTCTTTGTAGAAAACTATGCCAATAAAATTCATCAATAGATAGGCGCTCCACTGCAACAGAGTGAAAAAGGTTCCAAATAAATAGATATGCATTGGAAATTGAGAGAGAGTAAGAAAACATGTAGAATAAGAATGTGCATAACCTGGATTTGAGTGTAGTAGCTTTGAACAAATGTCAAGACAGTCAGGATCCAATCCTGAAAGAATCAGTTGAGAAAATGGAAGACAGCTGCAGGATCTGATGTTTTTCAACACCTGAAATCAGCATTTTGCATTAGCAGTGATCACACAGAGACATATTTTAATATTAGTAGTTCAAAGTTATGGTGCTACCTGAACATTATTTCTGCCATTAAAAGGTGGGTATCCATTTAGAAGCTCAAAAAGAATGGCCCCAACACTCCACATGTCTGCCTATATTAGTTAAGTATATTTCAGTAAACCAACATAATTAATGTTGAAAGTACGAAGAATTGATACCTTGTCATCATATCTCTGGAACTGAAGAACTTCTGGAGCCATGTACAATGGAGAACCACAAACTGTCTCAGCATATTCACCTGGGCGTACAGTCCTCCACATTTATGGAAATGCTGTCAATGTAGTGAGAGTAATAAATGAAAAACAAAATAATAATTTTTTTCCCTCTCCCTATTCATTTCCATAGATAAAAAAATTACCTTGAGAGACCAAAATCGGCTATCTTGAGCATTGCATCACCCTCATGGTTTGATAGCAAAATGTTCTGATTCAACAATAGCACCAAAGCAAACAAAATTTGCTACTGATGTCAAAATGATAGTCACTACAGATTAGTTATCAATAAGAGAATGACTTTCCATGCAACTAGGACAAGCCATTATGGGAAAAGGTCTATAATTTCCCTTTTTTATAGTTTTCCAGAGTTTTGGCCCTTAACAGACTTACCTGAAATCATTGAGTTTTATTACTAGTTTAAAATAGAGTATTTACATCAGTGCTATTTAGCGAAAAGCTCTTATTTGAAGAGAAAATAGTATAGTTTGATTTGAAGAGTAAATTGGTAACTAAAAACACAACTTCTGTAAGTTGTTTGATAAAAGCACAGTCCTACTTTTGCATTTTTCAACTATTTAAGAGGCAATGTAGTTTTAAGTTCTGAACCACTTCCAAGTTTGAATAGTTCCTACTAGCAGAATGACAAAATTAAAAGGCCTGCTCAACAGAAAAATACCAAATTTAAAACTAAAGTATCAGCCATCTGGTAGTTAACAGGGTAAACTTACAAATTCACAACTAAGCAAAAGCACGTGACCAAAACATTTAACGTTATTGTAGTGCCTCATCTTCATTTATTCTAGTTTAGACAAGATCTGATTGCACTCAGTACATTTACGTTTAGCCGTACCTGAAATTAATTAATCTGAAACATCCTCTTCACATAAATGCCACTATGAGGCATTATGCACTAAATTAGTAACATAAATTACTCAATTTCCATTTTTAAAAGTGTACTGAACTCAACTTTTATGTCCGGAAAACAAACATAATATTCCTACCTCCGGTTTCAAGTCTCTGTGAATGATGCCATGAGAGTGTAATACTTTGAGACCAGAGCCTGCACCACACACTTTAGTTCATGTTAGTTGCCATCAAAGGCAGTATTTCAACACAACCAAAAATGCAAACAAAAGTTACCAAGCTGGTGCATGAATTTTCTGGCCGTTTGTTGTTGAACTCTCCCATGTCTTTGAATATAAGAAGCTAGGTTTCCTCCAGCACAAAACTCTAGGACAAGGTACACACATCCATCATCCTAACCTCGAAACAAACACAACAAGCTTCAACCAAGGACCAAAACCCCCCAACAAATAAAGTCATAATTTTTTCAAAGTATTCCATGTCAAGGTTAAAATTAACAAAAAAGGGTAGGAAAACAAAACGGGAAAAAACCACCAGAGCAACGAAAACATAAGTGAAATGAAAGGAAGACCTGTTTCACCGCCACATCATCACCAGTTTGTCTCTGCTCCGCTCTCCACACTAAGGAGTATGAACCCTCTCCGATTTTGGATTTCAGAAGATAACAGAGTTTTCCCACTCCCACCACCCTCCCCAATCTTTCCCTCAATTTCCCTTCTTTTTCCATTCCTCCTCAATCCCTCATATTCACTGCCAATTTCTGACCCTTCTTTCTTCTTTTCTTACCCGACCAGCTTCTCTAAATGTAGAATCTTCTGCGTTTGGAAAAACACAAACTTTATGGTCGTAACTCTAATTTTATTTCCACGTTGCATGGCGGTGTCAAAATTTAGTCTAATTTTACTTCTCATCTTCTGGGTTTGATTCTATTTTAAATTTGATTTCTAAATTTATATTAATTGCTATTTTACTTATGTTTAAATACTAGAACAAGAGATAATAAATGTGACATAGGATTATGTTTAAGAATTTTAAAGTCAATTTGAAAATATCAAAAAATTATTTAACGATGTTTTAAAAAAATAGATTTACAATTTTAAAATTATTCAATTTTGAAACTATAAAAAACTTATTTAACCATCTTTTAAAATTATACATAAATCTTTTATTTTAAAATAAAAACATTACATTATTACTCATTTTCTCAATATACATAGAATTTTAAAAACATATACTTAAATTCTTATATAAAAATATTATAATGATAAGAAATCTACCTAGTAATTTAAAAAAAAAAAAAACTAACAAAAATATTAAAGTAAACTCTTGAAAAGCAAAACCCAGAAATGATTACAAGAAGGATAAGGTGACGATAAACCGGAGAAACGGTGGTTTGTGTTGGAAACAATGTTAGCTTCTTCTCTCTCCTTCCTCCATTCCTGCGCATTCCCTTCTTCTTCATCCACTTCCTCTTCCTTATCCACAATTTTACACCCAAACCCCAAACCTTTCGTGGTTGAAGCCAAAGCTAGGACCCGCAGGGAAGATAGAACCGCGCGCCACACGCGCATCAGAAAGAAGGTTCATTCACTCACTGGGTTTCCCCAATTTCGATTTTCGTTGTCTAAAGTTGAAACCTTTTCTTTGTCAGGTTGAAGGGACACCCGACAGGCCGAGGTTGTCGGTGTTTCGATCCAACAAGCACCTCTCTGTGCAGGTGATTGATGACACCTCAATGCACACGCTTGCTTCGGCTTCCACAATGCAGAAGGCCATTGCTGAAGAGTTTAATTACTCCGCTGGCCCCACAGTTGTGAGTTCTTTACATAGTGTTCAGTGTTTTGTGTTACATGTTGTTGCTGGCTGATTGATTATGATGAGAGTAAAATACTGAAATTAAATTGCCTGTGTTTGGAATTGGTAAGGGAAATAATAAATTTCCCATTTCCTGATTGAAAGACTATGCTTTCAATACCTCCGAAGCAAAGACTCTAACATGTCCAATGGAAAATTGCCTCCAAACTCAGGAGGAACAATACCTCGTCTTTGAAAAATGTCCAAATTGCTAATTTTTTGTTTTGCCCTTCACTTTGATACCTTCTTTTTTAAATACCCGCATTTTCATCCCTTAGTCTGAAAATGATATGTTTCTGTACAGTTACCTGGTGATATGTCTAACTGGAGGAGGGGGATAAAATCCGTGTGTTCCATGGCTAAGATGTTTGTTCCTAACGGGGTTGGACTGAGTGATGAAAGTTTTGGTATTAAGAAAATGCAAGAATCAAAAGTGGGGGTTTTGAATGTTAGAGTTAGAGGAGAATGAAAAGTGGGAGTTTTAAATGTTAGAGGCAAAAACCAACTATTAACAGGGGGAGGGGAAATTTTCTTGTGTTCCATGATTAGATTAGTATGTTGCTAGAATTATCACAAAGTAACTATACAGTAACTTAAAGGAGTTAAGTTCAGCTATGAAAGTTTTGTTATTTGCAAAATGCAAGAATGAAGAGTGTTGTTTTAAAATTAGAGGCAAAAACCAACAATTGACAATTTTATAGGGAAGAAAATACCATTAAGCATAAAATTAAACACTGGTTTGTGGGAAAGAAATTAGCAATTAGAAATTCTAGTCAAAAGAGGAAACGATATGCAGTTTGAAAGATGTTGTTCACTGCCCTCACATTCAGGTGGCGATGGCAAGGATCTCAAAGAATACTATTGACTTCATGTTGTCATAAGTCATCGTAGTTGTCATTTTTCTTTCTATCTGTTTATCAATAAACTGGATAGAATGCTTTTTAATGCTAGCTGCAAGATTTTTTTCTTGGATATAAATTTCAAATTTCAAAAATCAGTGTGTAACCATATTCCAGAAGACTTGCCTCTTGCCTATTGATTCGCCGATACCAAGGGAAACAAAAAGAAAATGAAGAAGGAATTTTTGGGTTCCTTGAACATGTGTTTATCTAGTAATCATTGTAAGTCGGCTGCATCAGTTGCAGTTGAAGGTTTTATTGCCAACCTTTACACTAGTGGTACTGAGTTTCTTGCTTAACATGAAATAGTTGCCTCTTTATCTCTGATGACGATGTGCTTTCACCATGTCATTTTAATTGTTCTGTTTTTATTTGGTTCTCAACACTCTAACTATAGAAGAAAGAAACCATTTACAGTTTTAAGTTCATCTCAAGTTTCAGTGGTAATAACTAATACATTATTTTTAACTGACCATCAGGGTTCATAATGTTTCATTATTTTTCTCAAATATGCTGCAAGCAGGATGCAAAAAGTCAAACCAAAGTGGCCATCCAACAGTGGATTTTACATAGTTTTCATCAAAAGAATAATACTCCAGAAATTCCACAATCTACTAAAAATTTCAATTAAGCTCATAATCTTCAAAACGTAATTGATATCTGCACCAAAACAGTTGTAACATTCAGATTCCTTTCTTGTCATATCTTTTTTCCTTCTCTTTTGCTTAAAAGGTTTTATTGCCAAATCTTTTTTTTTCCCTACTGGATGATGGTCCTGATCCTTTGAACATATTTGTTTTCAGGAAGTAGCTCAGAAGATCGGTGAGATCATTGCAAAGTCTTGCTTGGAGAAGGGGATCACAAAGGTGGCCTTTGATCGAGGAGGATTCCCATACCATGGCCGTGTTCAAGCACTTGCTGAAGCAGCTCGTGAGCATGGCCTAGATTTCTAAATTAACTAGTCTCTGTCCTTTGTATTTCATGTTTGCATTTGTAACCCGAGATTTCAACCATTCTTCATAATGACATTTTCCTCAGTTTCTGTGACTTCGATATATGATTCAATGGCTCCTATAACAATGATTATACAAATGTTCAACTCTTACAAGCATAAAAGTTTTGGTCCAACATGAGACATTTAGAAGATAACAGGAAGCAGCAATGTAAACAAATGATGAAATAAATAGCACAACATGTAAAGAAATTACTTCAAACAGATAAAAGGATAAAATTAATTCTCATTGATATAAATATAAAGAATCAAATAAAAAACTTGAAAAGATAAAAGAGAAAAAAATTACTAAAAAAATAACTGATAAGGTTGGATATTTTCTGATATAAATCTAGCAAAATTTATTTTTTGTCTTTCAATTTGTATTTGTATTTGTATTAAGTTACATTCTTATAATTAATAAACTTTATTAACAAATAATAACTTTTAAAAATGAAAAACTTACAAAATAAAAATCAAGAAAAAGAATATAAAATGTATATTTTCATCATGTAAAATGAGTATCTGACATCTGATACTAATCTTAATCCTAATTGATGACAAAGCACGTGCATCACATTTAATTATTATTTTGATGGCACAAAATCAAGAATTTAGTGACTCCTAAATTCTTGTTCATAGCATGTAACAAGACATTGTGTTGGTGTTGAAGTGACATGTCCTTCTCTTAAGCTTATCTTATTTTTAGGTGGGTCCACAAAAACGATGATCATAGTGAGATCCAAGTTCCAACCCACTAAGATATGCATCCAGTTAAGTGTTACTTCGACCTCAGCAAGAGCCAAAATGCAAAAAGGTTACAAAACCTCACCAATCCACACCTTTGTGTTGGTCTACTTAGAATGTCTTTTTTTACTAAGTTGATTTGATTGAACAATAGTAGTTATGTTATATCTATGGATTTAAAATATAAAAATTATCTTATTCGATTGTGTAGAAAAAAAAAAATTTACATAAAATGATACAAATATTTTTTTTACTATCTAAGCATAATAATATAAAGCAAAACTTACAATATTTCGTAATATGAAGCATTCATAGGAACATTATCCTGTTACTAACTTCCGTACAACTAATGACTAGAGAATCTAGAGTCATATTTTATCCAAAGCAAGCAAAGGTAATCAAAAGATAAAATAAGAAAAAAAGTAGAAGAAAGTAGCATTCCCTTTCACTTGTCTCCGCATACCTTTCTTCACAACTTTTATAATATCCAATCCTTAATGCATTTACTTTCCGCCTTTAATACGTGGGTTTTAAGCCAAAAAGTTTGGTTAGAGACAAACAAAATCAGATTCAAATCAATTTTGGCTTATACATTTCTCCAATCAATTCATCAATTCATATAGTTAAGGATGTTGATTTTATCAGAATCCACTACTTCTTCCTATTTCTAAACCACTAGCACACTTTGTAAAGATTGTAAAACAAATTTCTTCTGCCAACGCAAAAAACATTCGGGACCATTTTTGGATATAAACATCTTATGATCTGATTCTGATAGATTGAGACAGATCACTAGCAGATATTGAAAGCATACATTTCACAATCTGCAATTGCAAATACACACACAGGTTGGACTTAAACTTGTATTTGAATTTTGTTAGCAGGTAGATGCAAGTATGTTGCCAGCTAATAAATCACTTATTGATTGCTTTGTTTGTGATTCTAATTCTTGGGAAATAGCATTCCTTTAGTGAAAAATGTATATGCCACAGAATAAGAGAACTAGTTCCATCATTCTGATTGAAATTGATGGAATCAAATTACAAAACAAAGAGTTTCCTTTTCTACATCCTTCTCTTTCTTAATCTTGTCTTTGTTATGTTCAAGTTTAGAACCTCCAAGTTGTAGCATTGCAACAGTGTCTCTAGGTTGTTACATTGAGGCTTGATCAAAAGCAAGGTGGCAGAAAAGAAGATCCTTCACCTGAACTCTTTACTTTGAGCAAGTTCAGATAAAATAAAAGTAAATGGCTCATCCTTTTTATTTTGGGGCCCAAAAGATGGGACATAAATGAACATTTGAACCTCATCCTTTTAGTTGGGACCCAAAAGATGGGACATAAATGAACCTTGGAATCAAAAGCATATATATTTTTTTTTCAATTTAGAACTCATCTCCATCAGGAAGCTTCCCAATTCCTTCATGTGCTGGTGGGTCCATTGGGGAACAGCATCATACAGTATATGAAAACATGAAAAGCCTCATTGTGGGATTGTTTTTCAAATAAAAAAAGTAAAGACTCATCCATGCTTAAGTTTAATAAAGGTGAACTGTCTTAGTTAATGTGCTAAATTTCAGAAAACTCTCCTTCCTCGTATGTACAATATGAAACTAAACTTCCAGGTGGCAAATCCTGCTGCGTGTGAAGTGGGATTGAAATTGAATGGGGTCCATCTTGATTTGGAAAGCCAATCACAAAAGGTTCAGTGAGTGGAGGATCCTTGTGCTAAGACATCTATCTGCAAGAGGCAACAACTAATTAAAGACAAAGATAAAAACCCTTCAATCTGACCACAACCCTTAGGAATATTCTAATTACCAAGCCAACCATTCTCCAAAAAATAAAAATAGTTTCACATTCCAATCAAAGGGAGGCACCAAAATCTAACCATGTGAACTTCCCTATATATAAGTCTCTTAGCCAACCAACCCCAAGAAGCTCTAATAACTCATTAACACCACACCACACCACACCATACCACACAACAGCTTCATCTAAAATGTATTCTGCTTCACCACTCCTCCATGATCTTGAGAACTTCCACTCAAGAAGGTTACTACTTCACTCCCCACTCAACCAATCAGCCAAGCCCCCAGCAAACAGCCACGATTCAACAGAAACATATCTTGGAGATGGAAACTTCGATGCAAATGTTGTGATGGTACTCTCAGTCCTACTCTGTGCACTCATCTGCTCCTTAGGTTTGAACTCCATCATAAGGTGTGCACTAAGGTGTTCCAATTTCGTAGTGAGTGACTCAGTGGCAACCAGCAGCCCTCCAGCAAGAGTTGCCAACACAGGAGTGAAGAAGAAAGCCCTCAAGACTTTCCCCACAGTGAGTTACTCAGCTGAGCTGAACCTTCCAAGTTTGGACTCAGAGTGTGTGATATGCTTGTCAGAGTTCACAAGTGGTGACAAGGTGCGCATTTTGCCAAAGTGCAACCACGGCTTCCACGTACGCTGCATTGACAAATGGCTAAGTTCTCACTCTTCATGCCCCAAATGCAGACAGTGCCTAATTGAGACTTGCCAAAAGATTGTTGGGTGCAGTCAGCAAGCTAGCTCCTCTCAACAACCTGTGTTGCAGGTGCCAGAAACCATTGTGACCATAACTCCAGTGGAACCAGAAGGTTTGGTGCGTAACTATAGGGAACTTCACTAATTCACTATACTACTCTTTAGTCCTTATTGGTTAATGACATAACTGTTGCAGTGGAATGGACCCTGGTCAGCCATAATTGGTTAAGACTAGTCAGCCACCACCACTCAATCATAATTAATGTAGTGGTTAATCATGAATGTATATAGCGTGGTTTCTCTTTTTAGCTCTTTCAATTTTACCTTCCCCTTCCCACTTTAAATGTACAAAACCAGTTCAAATTGTAATTACACATTCTTTTCCATAATAATCTGAACTCAGTACCGTTTCTTCTTCAATTAGTCGCTGATCTTTGGTAAAATATATCCATTTAAAAGATAAATTCATGAACTTTTAATATTTGAAAATTGTTTATTTTATCATTTTCAAGATTATACATGATAGAGTAATACCTGTGGAACTAAACTCATTATTCATTGGATTTTAAGTTGATTGGCTTTAGAAAATGATATCTAATTCAAGCAGCTAAATTACGATGCTGAGGAGGCAAGCACCATAGCAGTTTCATGCCTTTTAAGGAAATTAAGTGTATGATTGCTCTTATATGATCAAATAAATAGTACTTCCCTTTCTAGATTTCATTAGAAAATAAAAATAATTCTCTAAATGATAGGTTAACTCAAAGACATGGAAGTTACTTTTTCCTTGTATATGATGTGCCACTATCCTACCCTGAGTAATTCTAACCACATATATTATTAGTAAGACTAATTCCTTACTTATACTATGTGTAATTCTAACCATATGTATTTGGATACGTTCTTACATAACATATGATTATGTTGAAAAGACAGTTTTAACTAGTGAATTTTACAACCAATCATGTTGGTTTTTTGTATGATAAAATTAATGTCTTTTTAAAACAAGACCTTATTATCTCATTTTTCTTTGATTAATGAGAAGACCAATAGAGCCATTTCTCATAATTAAATAGTGTTTTACTTATCCCTGCAAGAGATACCATTTTTAATGTATTTTGTTTGACCAAAGCTTCAAGTGTCATTATTTATTTAAGTTTAAAGTTAATATGAAACGTAGTTGTGTTCCGACATCAGAAACATGATCCAGCAAAATAAATAATAGGAGAATAATTAATTTCCTGGAATCAAGGTCATGCATGACCACTCTCTTATCAGTTAAAGTTATTTAACGTATCAGAAGAAATAATAGTTAAATAAGCTGCAAAAGCTATTTGTAATACATTTAACTTAATAAGAGTGTGTATTTGTGACATTTAATGTGATTTAGAAAAGTATGATTTGGTGGTATTGGTTGAATGGTATATGAAGAATGTCTCCATATTCCATATTGTGTTCTGGAATGGTAGATAGAGACTAAGAGAAATATAGAAAAAAGAAAAATGAAAGTGGTGGTGTACTTTATACAGTCAATGGAGCATATAATGAATGGAAGGTGAGGGTGAAAGCACTAAAGAGGTAAGAAATGAAAGAAGTGTACTAAAAGTGAGAGGTTTTAGGATGCAATAGTAGCTGACAAAGAGTGTTTGGTTTCATTGCTAACACTGACTAACCACACTATCCCCAACGGTTGAAATTTGATTTGCTATAAAGCTCAACCCATTAAGGATATATACTATGTTTGCAACATGATATATTATATCTTACCCATTCAGAAAGTGAGATTTATATTATTGATCACATTTTTAGTTAATGTAAAATTTTCCCCTCACGAAGAATCATTCTCAACTTGAATCAAGGTTTTATTAGGTCCAATTTAGGTTTAACAACCTGTCAATCTTAGTTAATGTAAAATTTTTCCCTCACAACTTGAATCAAGGCTCTACACGGTTCAATTTAGGTTCAACAACCTGTTAATCAAAATTCAGTATATTAACAAGTGATCTAATTTAGGTGACCCAATTTAGGTAACCTAATTTAGGTCTAACAATCTTGTTAATCAGGATCTAATACTATTTAGAAAGTGATTATCAGTGTTTAACTCATCCTCAAAATCGGTTCAGAAAATGAGATTTACACCTCATATTATAGTTCAATTTCATTTTTAATCAATACGGGATTTTCCGGGATTTTCCTAATAGGATGGTATTTTTCTCCCGGAGTGTATGTCTAATGCTAAATGTGTGTGCCTATAGACACCCATAGCTCAACCATGGCATTATCGTTAAAGCAAATTATGAGGATATTATTCTACCAACCGCAACAGCACTTCTGAGAGGGAAAGCAAACTACCAAAGCTACCTACATACCAATATAAATAAATAAAACACTTTTCCTTAATCTATGTAAGAAACAAGAGGAGATCTTTATTAAGTTAGAAAAATTAGACATGAGAAATCTACAAAGTTATAATTTATTATATATTTTACACAATATTTATTTAAGTCAATCATTTAAAAGAAATATTCATTTCGATATCATTTAAATATACTTTTAGATGAAGTAATTTAATTTTTTTTAATTTTTTCTTATTTAGATAGAATATTTCAATTACTACAACAATTTGATGGATAAAAAACAATTTCGAACCTACCTAATGGTGGCAAGATCTAGCTTATGATTGAACTTTATATAAATTAATAGAAGTGTAGTAGAATAAAAGGTTCGGGTACATTCTCTTTTACCTTCTCTTTTCCCTTTTTCACATGTGAAAATGATGATAACTTCATCACATATAACACATAGCATATAGCATAGGATTCAAGTGCTTTAATCCTCCCATGGTTTTCTGATTATCTTTTAATAAAATTTACTTGATTTGT
The DNA here is from genome assembly GCA_016859785.1 of Macrotyloma uniflorum. NCBI lineage: Eukaryota > Viridiplantae > Streptophyta > Magnoliopsida > Fabales > Fabaceae > Macrotyloma > Macrotyloma uniflorum. The sequence continues at coordinate 1,311,980 of BDMB01000006.1, forward strand.
TCTAGTCATAAATGAATGGTTATTGTTAATAACAAAAAGATAAATTTTTTGTAAGAATATCAGTTGTTTTCATTATGTATTTCTTTTCTATCTTTTAGTATTCTTGAAAGTTGAAAATATATTTTTATTTTTACTTTTTCAACACAATTTATAAACACTAAAAGTAAAGTTTGTATTCAAATTATTAACATACTTTATATTCTTTAATTAAAAAGTAAAAATTCTTGAGGTAATATGAAAGATTAATCAGTCCAAAGTCCAAACCCTATATATTCTAAGAGCACTTGAGGCCATAATTTGAGGAAACTTTTCTCAGTTTTTCATTCATGAGTTGGAGACGAGCCATTTTTTGTGTAAGGCATGTTTAGATTAGTTTAATTTCAATACTTCTGGAAAGGAAACAATTATTAATCTTAAAATTAGTAAAGCCAGCAACCAAAGTTTGATGCTGACTGGGAGTAGCAGAACATTAGGTTTATGAAGATCATGACCGTGCTTACTCTAGCACAGAAAATGAATAAGAGAATATCTTAATTGATCAGTAGAAAACCTTAACAAACTCATCTACAAAATCATAGAAACTCATAACTTTTTAGCAGATGCTTTTATTCTTTTTTTGGCTGGAGAGCAGCTTGCTTCAACCGCTATGCAGCGCTGATAATTGAGGTAGACTTTCCTTTGTTCTGTTTTTTTCTTGCTTCATTAGCTCTATAAACTCCCTAAAAGCTGCATTACCAACAAAACTTAATTCAAAAATTGTATTAAGAAATGAAAACGTAGGTTAATTGCAATAGAGACATCCTAGATAACTCACAATTCAGCTCTTGAACCTGACATTTCTCAAGAATATGCACAGATGGATGGATTTATGATCATATCAAGCATTTTCTTTTTCTGAATTTTTTAATAAACTGTAAATTCTAGATGTCTCACCGTAGTCAGAATCATGAGGTCCAGGGGATGCTTCAGGGTGGTATTGAAGAGACATAAGTTGTTGTGCTGGGAAAGCAAGACCAGCACAACTTCCATCATTGAGATTGATATGAGTAACCTTGACTCCTTCCGGCAGTGTGGCAGGGTCAACAGCATAGTTGTGGTTCTGCCAATTTCATATTCCAATTTATGGATGTCACAGGGCCATATGATTAAAACAACAAAATACTTAACATGAAAACATTTTTCTTCAAGAAAAAGTCTTAAGTGACTTGATGATTTTGAGGTAAAAACATCTGTATAAGAAAAAATTTCTTATCTCCCTTAGCACTGAGCACTCCTGATGCACTAGTATAATTATGGTGGAACACAAAAAATAAGAAGTAACAGATAATCATCCTTTAGTTCACATACCTGAGCACTAATTTCAACATGTCCAGTTTGAAGGTTACGAACAGGATGGTTTCCTCCATGGTGACCAAATTTCATCTTAAATGTTTTACCTCCTAAAGCCTGGCCTAGCAATTGATGGCCCATGCAAATTCCAAAAACAGGCACCTTTCCAATAATATTCTTTACTGTTTCAACAGCATACGGAACTGCAGATGGATCTCCAGGGCCGTTGCTGAAAAGAACCCCATCTGGCTTCATCTTCAAAGTTTCTGATGCTGGCCATGTAGATGGCACAACAGTGATTTTACAGCCATAAGATGCAAGGCGTCTAAGAATATTATGCTTGATTCCAAAATCATAAGCAACTACCTGCATTTTCATTCATCAGCATGCAATATAAATCAAATTACCCAATAGTCAACAAAAGTAAGTACATACATACTACATTACATACATGGAAAGTCTCTCCAAGCACTTTACTGGAACTAAACTCCCATTGTTGCTTTGTTTTATCAACCCATTCATATGGAGTTTTGCATGAGACTCCACTTATTAAATCAACACCTGGAAAATGAAATAACATCCTTGTGATATCAATTTTAGAAACATGTACATAAACTAAAAAAACTCATACTTACCAACAATATCCCATGAGTTAGACATCTGAAGCAGTTGCTCATCTGTTTTGGAATTGTCAGTGCTCAAGACACCAATAAGACTGCCATCTTGCCGCAATCTGCGTGTGATTGCACGAGTATCAACATCATCTGTTGCGACACAAAGTAACATCAAAATAAAAACCAAATCAAATTTTGCAGTTTACAGAGAATAAAATTCTTCGCAGAATATCTTTTTGCATAAACTACTCACAAATTCCCATTATATTCCTTTCAGCTAAGTAATCACCCAGAGCCTTCGCACATCTCCAGTTAGAGGTACTGTATAAACATGCATTGTATAGATACAGAAAGAGTAAGTAGACTAAGTAAACCTCAGATAATCATGAAACATTTCAAAGCACGAGAACAGAACCTTAAGCTCAAACTTCTAATTACAAGACCAGCAAGGAAACACTGTATTGATTCCTCATCATCTGGCAACAGCGAACCAAAAGACGGTTATCAAATAGATTCCAAGCACAACAATTCAAGACACACTCAAATTATTAAAAGAAAACACCAACCAAAATTAACGCCAGTATTCCCAATATGAGGATTTGTCATCAGCACAAACTGGCCAGCATAACTAGGATCTGTCAAAATTTCCTGATACCTGAGAATCACACACATAACAAAGACAACCACAATTTAGCTTGCAAACAAAGCCATAAAAAGGACACGCATACCAAGATGCATAGTTTCCTGACCCTGTCAGTGATGTATTGAAAACAACTTCGCCAACTTGTGTCCCTGAAGCACCAAATGATTTCGCTCTCCAAATTGATCCATCTTCTAGCACTAGTCTAGCATCTGAATTTTTCCAAGGCCTTTCTCCACTACCTACGTCACATGCAATACAACAGCATCCATTTATTTGAACCACGAGTAGCAAATTAACAATAACCTCTAACACCAAAAGGGAAACAGGGGACATTCACTTCAAAGGGACAAAACAAAATAATTTTCATGTCACGAAATGCACTAAAAAAATGGGTCCTTGTGAAAAGAAAGCGTTTTGAAAGTTATTGAGGAAACCCATTGAGAGGTTACCCGAAGAGCATCTGACGGCAAAGACAGAAACTTTGGCAGCGGCGGTGTGTAACGGTTTGGAAGAGAAGCAGTTGGTGAGGTGGTCGTTGAAGGAGAGAGCGAAGGACAAAGCTTTTGTCTCCATTGGTGGTCACAGCAACACTGTTACAGCGTCTGAGGAACCACTCCTGTCGTAGTGCAGAGTTTTCCGACAACTAGGTTTTTATTTTGCAATTTCATCTTCTTCTTCTTTTTTTTTTCATTTTTTATTATTTTTTAATAATTATTTTGCCTCCATGCAACTTCAGAATCAGTTGTTGTTTTCACTAAAATTGATACTTCGCACATTTTAAGAATTTTTTTCTGCCATAAACCTGTCTCTTCTTTAATTAATGAAATGAACTCAATTTTTTTTTATATATTTTGAAAAATAATTTAAAAATAAATATTTTAATAATTATATTTATTTAATAAATATAATATAATTAATATAAATAATATATAAAGCTTATTATTAATAAAAATTAATATTAAATATTATGATTAAAATTATTTTTAGAAAAAATATTATTATTATTATTATTATATTTTCAAATTTTTTATCGATATATATATATATATAACATTAGAATTCTAATTTCTAAAAATTATTATTTTATCATAACATTACAATTTATATTTGTTATAAATATTTTTTATTAACATTTACTTTTTTAAATGTTAACTTACTTTAATATATAAATAATATTTTTTTATCATAATAATTTTTAAAAATAAAATTTTAATTATATTTTAGATTTATTAAAATATTTTATATTCTAATATAAGATTATTTTTAGTTATTGATAACTTTTTATATATATATATATATATATATATATTCAAATTAAAAGTAATAAATTACAAAAAGTTAAGAATAATTCTTAAAAATGCTCATTGTATTAACATGTCATTTATTGGAATATAATTAGGATCAAATCTCTTAAGTACAATTTTTTTTATTTAAATTTTGTGGGTGAAAAGAAGATATTAAAAAATAGATTGAATAAGACCAGTCAAATTATATCAAAAAAAATTATTAGTAAATTTTATACAATGAATATTAATCTTTAGAAAGAGAAATTTTCAGTAAAATGAGGAAGAAAAATTAGAAGAATATGGAGAAGAATCTCAAGTTAAATAAAATTATTTGTATTCTGTGATTCTATACTAAAATTATGTAAATATTTTAACTTATTTATTGAATATTTCCTAAATAAAAATAAACAATACCCATTGAATATTATTAAATAAAAATATATAGGAATTAAATAAATTAATGAATGACTAAAATATTTTTTTTAAATTAAATATTATTAATTTAAAATTAAAATAAATAAATAAATACTTAATAATTTTCATAAATTAATTTATAATTTAATTAAAATTTAATGATAAAATATTTAAAATTAATAAATAAATAAATAAAAAATATATATAATTTAAATTAATTAATACATTTTTATGTATTAAATTAATTATAATTTATATTTTTATTTAATTAATATGATAATTTTTTATATTGAATCCATATATTTATTTTAACATTGGACTAATTATTTATTATTATGGTAATTGTTAAATCACTATATAAAAAATAATATATGTTTTAGGAGGATCATTTACTTAAATTATATTATTTTATATTCTAATACTTAATTATATGAATGATTTTTTACTTCTAAGTTGTGTTATTTCAAAAATGATTAATTTAGTTTTCGTGTCAATAAGGTTATATTATTTATTATCACTTTGGAACTGTCTTTGTCATAGTTTTAATTAATTATACAAAGAAATCTACTTTTAAATCAATTAAAATACCATAATCCAAATTAAAGCTTTCCTCTTAAATGTTCCCTAATCTATCCTCATAAACATAAACTGTACATCGTTTTTTTCAAATTGAGGCTAACATACCAAGCTTCCTCGGTTAATTCAGCAAAAAAAACACAAGTAAATCCATTTTTTTAAAACAAATATAAATATATATATATATATATATATTTATATTAATGGCTTCAACTTTTGATGGATTAACAAAAATCTATTTTTGAGTCAATGCCGTAGGAAGGATTAGCTTATGATTGAGCCTTGTATGAAAAAATAGAAGTATATGGTGGAATAAAAACTTCAACGTAAATTATCTTTTCTTTTCACTTTTTTTACATGTGAAAAAAATATAATAACGTATTAAGAAAGTCTTATATCAATTTAAAATATTTATTAAAATAAAATTATTTGATTTGATAGATATGTGTAAAGAAGAAATATTAAGAGAAAGTTTTTAGGTATAATTTGAACTTTTTTACTCTCGTTCGTGTTAGACTTGTATAATACATAGTTAGTTTTTTCCATATAAGATGAAAAGAGTTTAAACTTACTATTTTCATCATAATCAATGTAGTCATTGAAGTAAGGAGCCATGCTAGCAGTAATTGGTCTTGTTGCTCGTAGTTCGTACACTCAGGATTGATAATATTATTTATTTCATCGTCTTGATTCTTGAATTTTGGAGGAAAGTTATCTTGCTCCATGAAGTGATGAAATTTTAATCCGCGAATTATAGCTAGAACCTACTTTTGTCATAATAGAAAATTATCGTCATCGAGTTTATAATCGGCGTAGTGAACAAGTGAGGAAAGAATGTGCTGGTTGATTGCCCATAATTAGTTGAGATAGAAGACTTTGCGGAAGTCATTGTGCAAAAAATAAAAATTACACTCTAGATAAACGTTGAGATAAAGATAGATAGTTCGTTTGATTTAAGAGTGATGATTTCAGTTAATATAAATTGGTTTTAGAATAAAAACAACATGCTATCAGAATTTATATTTCACTTTTATTTTTTATTCTAGTAAATTTTTCTGATTCGACTGACATCCATAGAGAAATAATAATGTTAAATGAATCCTACATCGACTACCTCAATTTGAAATACTTACTAAAATAAATTCGAAAGTATTTGTAAAAGAAAAATATTGGGTGAAAATCTACAACAACCTCAATTTTCAAAGTATTTATAAAGAAGAGTTGAAGAAAGATGTTGGGAGAAGTTTATGACCTTACTTTGTAAATTTATTACAACTTATATATCATATAAACAAATTTATATATTATTAATTAGTTTTAAGATAAAATCTAAATAATTTGATAACGTAGCACATAGCATAGTTAGATGTTTACTATTACAAACCCAAACTTGAAATTAAATCCAGAGCAAAATACAATGCGTAAATTATAAACAGACTTGAAAAAGCACATACGATGGGATCCATGCACTGGTAAAATGGTCGTACAGTATTATTCATGCAGTGATATTCTCAAAAACCAGTTCACCTTATTTTTCACACAAACTATCTCTCTCTTTATATATGTCTGAAACTTCTCTTCATTATTCATCTTCGATAACATGAAAATAATCATTGTGGCCTCTTGAGTCTTCATCCTGAAAGAGAAGATGTCAAGCAGAATGTTCAAGTGCAGAAATTTGAGCAGTGTTTTAACAGTTTATTTTTAAAAAAAATATAGTTATTTTATCAGTTGAAACATTCTCTGTCGCAGCTCCAACTCTTCAGAGATTAAGTTATGTCTGATTTACTTGCTGGAGAACGTTCCACAAATTATTCAAGATATTTTATTAATTTGAACCACGAAAAAAGATAATAAAACCTATTTAATAATGTGAAGTGTGTCTCAAAACCAGCTTTTGAAGAGTTATTAGTTGTTAATATATATATATATGATCTTAGATAATATATAAATATAAAAATTAAATTCTATAATATACTTACATCATTATCCTTCAGTCTAATTAAGATTAGATATAAAGAAATGAGAGATTAAGATTGTGAACAAAGTAAAAAGAAAATTTATAATAGTTAAGATTTTTAAAATTAAAAAATAAATAAATAAGCTTTTTAATAAAAAAAAAGCTATATTTAATGAAAAATATATTGAATTGTTTTCTCCTATGTATATAAGTTATATTGTTCACTAAAATGGAGAAGATAGAATTTAATTTCATCTTTACTAATGATAATATAGGGTTAATTATAAGTTTTAAGAGGAGGAAGTGAGGATGGAAGTATGTAATAAAAACCCTAATTTAAATTGGTTTGATTTTAAATTTATTATAGTGTTTTTTCAAAAACAAAATTATGTTGAAACATAGATTATAAAAGAAAAAGTTTAGTCTAGTGAGCGAATTACATGTTATAATAATACATTGATTTTTTTCAATGATTATTAAAATCTTATATTTTATTTTTTAACTTATAAAAATACATTTATACAGTAATTATATATATATATTATTAAAACGATTAACTGAATTGTTTAACATTATATAGTTTTTTATTTGATATAGATAAGGTGAGTGAAAAGATTATATATATTACAATTACAGAGATAGAAATTATATACATGGACTAAATAAATCAATTAAAATATTAAATAATACATAATAAAATTTAACTATGTATAATATCATAATTAACTTATTAAATATATGATATTTTTTGTTACTAAGTGATAATTTTATAAAAAAATACATAATTATATAATTATATTAGTTATATAAACTAAGATAGATAGTTATAACCATTTTCATAATTTCAACATTCAGATTTATTGATAATACAAATATATAAGTATATATTATGATTCAAAGTTATACTGATAAGATATTTGAAACCTCTCGGTCATCTTTAATTAAGAATAATTTAAGCATTTATGAATAACAATCTTGGAAGTTCCTGGATTACTCCGCAAGCCTCCCGGCCAAATCTAAGTATGACCTAATCATGCCAGCTAGACATGATTAGACGATTAAGACAGAGTTAACTCTTAACTCAAGTTATAAATAGGTAATAAATAATGAGGTAAGAATAATTTAAATAATGTTTTTACTGTAGAAGTATATTATGTCTCTGAATATTCACTGACTTGAGCATCAGAAATGTAATCAACAGCTACACTCCTATTCGGTTTCGGTAGAAGAAAGGCTCTCGGCGTCTAAACAAGAAACTCACGAGAAGGACAGGTTGACAATGATTCATGTCGATCCTTTAATTAATCAATCTCTCGGGCAGCAACAAAAGTATTAACTAAAATAAAATTATAATCAATTTGAATAACACAAATATATATTTTTATTCTAATACCCATTTTTATTATTATTATTATTATATATATATATATATATATATATATATACCAAACATATATTTTTAAAAATTAAAACATAACATAAATAAATTGAACAACCTATGAAGCTATTAAGCTTTATTATTAAAATATGAAACTTGACCCTTTTATTTAAAAGTACTCTCTAAAAAAAATTAAATATAACAATTTTAAGAAACAAGTTAAGTTAGACATTATGTCAGTTAAAGCATAAAATTTAGACATATTTCCACTTTTATCTATTCTCAACAATGATAAAAGAAACAAAAGACACAAAAAGAGAATAGGTAAAAAATGAAAAAAAGTACAAATAATTTGAATGTGTTTTCTCTTGAAATACATTTTTTTAGATACACGAGGTCAAGAGAGAAGAAAGAAACAATGTATAATATTAATTAAAGAAATTAAAGTATTTATGTAATATGTAAGAGTTAAATTAAATTCTTTTTAAATTGTTAAAAGTAAGTATTTTAAATTAAATTCATATATTATATTTTTAGGTATTGTAATATTCTGTTATGAAATAGTTTTATAGTGTGAAGTTGAATGTGAAAAGGAGGTGATAAAGATAAAAGGGGAAAAGGAGTTTAAGAAAACGACGAGACAGGACATCCTCGCGTGAGGAGTGTTGGAACGGTTTACGCAACTAATGTCGTTTTGCACTGTAAGCATGGATAGTTTTCAAAACATATTTCAATTTCAAATTCAAGGGTTAGGGTTATTGGTCATGCATGACCCAATTGTGCCCTAATTGCCGCAATAAAATGAAAAAAAGAGGAGAAAAATTTAGTTTTTCACCGACACGGAAAAATGCGGTGGTGGGAACTGGAAGTTTACGGTACACGTAATTGCGTGGCGTTGTGTGTGTGTGTGGCGTGGGGCAAAGCCAGCGGGGAGGAAGAAACGTACAGAACAAGAATGTGGGCTCTGTGGGCCTTGTCTTACGAACCGGACTCCATTACCACACAATAAAGAAACCCACTTTTGCTTCGGCCCCAACTGTCATTTTCACGTTTTCCGATTTTACCCTAAAAAAAGCCCACAAATATTGACCGTAGCTGTCAAATTTTAAGAGCAAAAGGTCAAACTTAACAAGTGGGAAATTTTGTAATGACCCATCAACCAATCGCACATCGCCATCTAATCTATCTCATCATATCATCACATCCCATTTCACTTCTTTTTAAATTTTAAACCTTTTTTAAATATTATTATTATTTTATTATTTTATTATTTAATATTCATCTTCCTCACCCATTCTAAACTTGTAAATAACATCAATGCTCAATGCTATAGTAGCCCTTCAAATTTCAAATACCAATCCCCTACATCAAAACAAACACAAACACACAACTCCAGTTTTCTAAATTACAGTACTTTCTTTTTTTTTCCCCCAACAAGTTTCACCAAGGTTGTTTTTTTTTTTCATTTTTTCTTTTGCCCCCACACCATGCTGGAAATCCCAACTTTACCGGAAACCCCTCATCCGGAGGGAGACAACGCGGTTGTCTCCGAGGGGCTGAAAGCGGAGCACGGCGAAGACGGTGACCGGAATTCGGCGGCGAACCGGTGGCCTAAAGAGGAGACAATGGCTTTGCTCAAGATAAGGTCTGACATGGATGTTGCTTTCAGAGATACAAACCCCAAAGCCCCTCTCTGGGAACAAGTCTCAAGGTAAGTGCTTCTTTCTGTTTCCCTTCTCTTCGAATCCCCATTATTCTGAAGGTCGTTCCTTAATTAGTAATACTAATGTTACACATATAAATGTACGGTATAGTGTATGTACACTGTAGATACAGTCTAGCTAGACATTATAGTCAAGTTGAAGAATTTCTGTAATAATAATGTAGTGGTGAATTAATTAGAAGCTTCTGTGTATTCAGGAAATTAGCAGAGGTAGGATATAGTAGGAGTGCGAAGAAGTGCAAGGAGAAATTCGAGAACATTTACAAGTACCATAGGAGAACCAAGGAAGGTCGTTGTGGCAAATCCAACGGTAGCAGCAAGACTTATCGATTTTTCGAGCAATTGGAAGCTTTGGAAGGACACCACTCACTTCCCCCTCCGTCTATAAGCGCCCCAGAAACAACAACAACAACAACCTACGTGCCCGACAACAACAACAACAACAACGTTGATGTTATTTTTGATGCGGTTCCGTGTTCCGTGAGTGCGTACGTGGGGGAGCATTCTAGTTCGACGACTTCGTGTTCGGGGAAGGGGTTTAGGAAGAGGAAGCTGACGCAGTTTCTGGAGGGGTTGATGAGGGAAGTGATAGAGAAGCAAGAGACGCTGCAGAGGAAGTTCATGGAGGTGTTGGAGAAGTGCGAGAAGGATCGAATGGCGAGGGAGGAAGCGTGGAAGAAGGAGGAGCTGGCGCTGATTAAGAAAGAGCGTGAGCTTCTCGCTCAGGAACGCTCAATCGCCGCCGCTAAAGATGAAGTCGTGCTTGCTTTTCTAAAAAAGTTTGCCCAAGCAGAAGGGACGGTGCAGTTGTTGGAGAAAATTCAGGTTCAAAACGACAACCACAAGGACATGCAACAAAATGGGAATATTAATATTACTGCAAATGGATGTGGTGGTGGTGATGGTGATGGTGATGTCACTAATAATCATAATCATAATAATAATAATAATCTCAGTGTTAGAAATTTCGTACATATGAGTACTTCGCGGTGGCCAAAGGATGAAGTAGAGGCTTTGATAAGGTTGAGGACTCAACTTGATGTGCAGTCCCAAGGGAACAATAACAATAGTAATGGTAATGGTGTGTCTAAGGGGCCTCTTTGGGAGGACATATCTTCGGCCATGAAGGATCTTGGCTACAATCGCAGTGCCAAGAGGTGTAAAGAGAAATGGGAGAACATAAACAAGTACTTCAAGAGGATGAAGGAGAAGAACAAGAGAAAGCCTCAGGATTCCAAAACGTGTCCCTATTATCACCACCTGGAGGTTTTGTACAGCAAAAAGCCTAAGAGGGTGGTGGAAAGAAATGATTTTGGGAAGGAGTTGAAGCCGGAGGAGCTGTTGATGCATATCATGGAGAGTCAAAGTCAAGAAGAGAGAGAACCGCAGCAAGAACAGATGCAGAGTCAGTCATCATCTGAAGATGGTGAGAGAGAGAAGGAGGGAGAAGATGAAGATCAAAACGGGTATGAGAATCAGATGGTTGAAAATAGTCCATCCATAACAGTGATGAGTTAAAAGCTTTGTGATTTGAAGATTCTTTATTGGTAAGATTAAACACTTCTCTGACAACCAACGTGGTTCCTTTGACTTTGCAATCATTTATGAAACCTGGATCGGAGAGGGAGTAGGTTTAGGTTGTGTTGCTTTTTTGTATGTATTAGATTACAGTGTCTGGATCTTGCTATTTTCTATTTTTGATCATATTTTTTGAGCAAAGATGATAGAAAGAACAGTTGCAGAGAAGATAGAGAAAGATTTGTCTTTGTGTAAAAAATAAAGTGAATGGGTGTGTTATTTAATATTATAGTAAATTTTTTCCCTAGAACTTTGCAAAGCCATGTGTGATCAGGTGGAGATAGATGGATTTGTTTGCAATTGGCAATAAAGAATGGCATAGCAGACAAACTCTATTTTCCCATCATACCCTTAGTTAGTAGTGAACTCAGAAACCCTAATAATGAAAGTGCATTTTTGTTTTTGTCATAATAATCTTACAATTAAAAAATTTTACATTTCGTTTTTCATTTTGTTTATCAATTCATTCATTTCATTTTTTTTTCTTTCTCTTCTCATGTTTTTTCCCTTTTGTAGGATAAAGAGTAGCAATTATATTTCATTTTCTTAAAGCTATAATAATTAATAATATCATATTAGGTTAAATTCATTCAAACATTAAAAAATAAATTAGATAAGAAAAAGATTATGATCTAAATACAATCGAATTATTTTTTATCCAATTTATTTCACTCGTAATCTAGATAAGTTTAAACATGACTGCCAATAAATTTATAAACTAACATATTAATAATTATATTTTTTAAATATGAATAAGTTTATTTTAATAATATATATATATATATTATTTTACATATAAATTATTATATCTTATATCAAAATTAATTTTATTAATTTAATTTAAATTTTATGAATATGTATTTTATTTTTAAGTATTTATCTTTTTAAAATAATTTATTAATTTTTTTATATACAATTTAATTACATTGAAATTGTGATATATTTAAAATAATGTCAACTCGAAATAAAAAAAATAATAATTTAAGCAATAACTAGTAAAATCTATCATACCAATGTGTTTTGCAAATTTAAAAAGAATATATTAAACTTGTGTTTAATAGCTTTTTTTTAATGCAATTATGAAAACATTATTGGTTTCAAATCCATCATTTAAATCAATTGTGATTTGATTTAATTTAATTTTAATATAAAATTAAACTAATAATTCGTAATTTGGTTTTAAACATTTTACGTTTTATTATTATAAAACTTTTAAATATTTTTAAAATTTTATTTTTTAAAATTATTAAATATAAAGATAAATTATTATTTTTTATTTATATGATTATTATTTTATTAATAATTTTAATAAATCTTATATTTATAAATAAATTATATAATTTTATATCTAAAAGTTATCATAAAAATTTATTATCATATTTTAATAAATATAAATATAATAAAATTAGATTATAAAAGAAATAGTTTTTGGGAGTCTTACTCACAATTACTTTTTTAAATAGTTTTTAGTTAGAAACTGTTATTAAAGCCTTACAGTAATTGAAGAGAAAATAAGTATCGATTATTTATTAAAGTACTTTATACTCTTTAAAATCCATTTAATTAAAAAAATAAATTTCAATATTTTTTACCAGCATTAAATAGTTACATTGGATGAATTGGTTGAATAGTAGAACCTTTAAAAACACATTAGGGTTTCTCATAATCAATTAATTTGAACCTTTTTTTTCTTAACTTTTGGGCTCAATTTCTATATCTATTGTATATTATTAAACAAAAAGTAAAAGCACTATGGTCACAATTTGGTTATGTCTATCACTATGAATATAATTATTGCCACAATCATTTAAAGAAGACAACAATTATTTGAATTTTAAATTATAAAAAAATTTAAAATATTTGGGCAGGTCCACCATTTATTTATCCCTATGTTAAAACCACTTGCAGATAGACAAATTAAATAAAAATATCAAAATATGAAAAATAATAAATATAATGACTTGTCTTATATCATGAAATAGCAAGTGGTCCAGATTCCCATATCCCTTTTTTATTTTTATTAAAATTTAATTATATATTTATCCTTTTAATTTTAAAATTAAATAATTCTGATCCCCTATCAAATTTGTAAGAAAAACTATTGACAATCTAAGCGATATTATTTATTTATTTATTAATCTCATATATTAATAGATATGTTTAATAATGAATTTAATATTTAGAATTTATAGATAATACTAATAATGTTAATTACTTATTCATCTAATATTAATACAAATATTTAATGATACATTAAACATTTATTGTAACGAAAATCATATTAGTAATTATTGTCTATATTAATGTCTCATTAAAATGGTTTAATTTACATAAAAAATTCTAAATTTTTTCTTATTGCTTAAAAACCTTATATTAATCATATTACTTAAAAATGTTATATTAATCATATTACTTAAAAATCTTGTATATATATATATATTAATGTATGATTAAAATAATTAATTTTATTAATAGATATTATAATAAAAGTTTAAAATTTTTATTAAAATAAATTCTTTTATCATAATAGAAATAAACTTTAAATTTAATTTATTTTTACAAAACTACTTAAAATGAAATAAAATTATCTTTAACACAAATTTTACATATATAAACTGGTTTTCTAAGTTTAAGTTAAGACTAAACCAATTTTCCAGAAAAACATGTAATCACTTATCTTATGTTCTAATGGTCATGTGGTGATTGTAGATTGCAGAAAAAATACACAACATTCACATTTTCACATTCATCTTTTATTGAGCCCAATTCCCTTTGGGTCTCACTTTTCATCTTCATATTTGTAGGTCTCTGTGCATTTTGTCTAGGTCCCCTCTTGTGGACCCCATCTTCTTCTTTTATTAATGGATTCTTCATGACAGAATACATATTTGGAAACTCAGAACTTTGAAGCAGCTACAGTATTCAGTAAGAGAAAATGAAGATATTGTCTGCAACAATTCTAATCAAGTATCTAAAAAACTCTGACAAACTAATGTTTTAAAGAGAGTATATCAAGTCAATAAAACAGTACTTTATTATTAATTATGAATTTATGGCACCACCATAATTTATTCACCAAGCATTGTACAAATAATTCTGTTTAGAGATCTGTTTCTCCTCTTTGGGAGAAATGTCTGAGTTTGAAATACAAACTCTCAATAAATGCTAACTACAACTATTAAGATATGTCTGTTGAAAGTTTCCATGTCACTCCCACATAAGATCATAAATCATTTTTGAGTAATAATTGAAAGAACAATTTTAAGTTTCTAATAACATTTTTCATTGCTGGTTAGTCAAAGAAAATACTGTGATCTTTACATATTTTTTCTACTTTGAAAATGTGAAAAATCTGTGACAGAATATGAAGTTTTGAGAAACAAATGTAGACCAGGGAAATGATTCTCTTAAGAGTATAGCAGTTCATTAATTAAACCCTAAACTTTATTAGTTTGGGTAAAAAAAGAGGTTATTATGGCTAGGGCAACACGGATATTAAGCCATTACCATCTTCTTATCTAACTTCCTGCCATGCCAAGTTCGACAACTCATTCATGGCTACCTACCCTCTTCTCCTACTGCTAAAAAGCTTTCATCACTGTTCATTCCTCACTCCTCTCACTATTCTAATTCTAACCCTTCGATTATGAGTCTAAAACTCATCGAGATCTCCAACACTTCCTTTTCATTCAACCCTAACATGCTTCACACTTACACTATTCCCACCATCACCAAATCAAATCCCTCATGTCTTTGGCTTCACAATATCCCTCATGTATTTAATATTTTATGTTAAAACAGATAAAGTTTTGAATTGTGCTATTTTATATATAAGTAAACACAAGTATATGATAAATCATTTCTTTTATAGACTTAAATATGAGCACATTTTGATTATTTTTACTCCATAGATTTGTCTATATTCAAACAATTTTTTTTACAAGGAGAGTTGAACTTAACAGAAGAGACTAGTAATGTATATTTAATATTGTTTTGGTCAAAATTGGCAGCAAAAAGAATACATGGATGAAATAGAAGAGTGTGTAAGTTTTGACATGAGTCAAATAACAAGAAATGAAATGAAATGATGATATGAGTTTATTGATTAAGTTGATTTAGATAGTTATATTTTGAATAAGAAAAGAGTTACTGTGATAGTGAGAATGAAAAGGAGTGGTTTTTACCCTTTGGTTTTGGATTGGAACCAATAATAACCTCTCCCAAATGTCCCAACGTTCTTGTCGGGACAAAAACAAAAACACCACCTTTCTTCCTCGGCTTCCATCAATGGCAGATTACGAAACCACCCACAACAACAACCACCACCAACAACAACCGGTGTCGAAAGAAACAGCGTTCCAGGCGCTGAATACCATAATCCAGCTTCACTTCGAGAAGACTCTGGAGAAGAAGCGTGCCATCGACCTTCAGAAGAAGGAGCTCCACAAGCTCTTCCAGATTTTCTTCATCTTCCTCGCTCTCCTCTTCCTCGCTCAGTCCCAGTCCACGCGCCTCCAATGCCGCCACTGCTGGATCCCCATCACGCTCCTCTCCATCGCCCATCTAATGTTCTACGTCTCCGTCGCCCAGACCCTCCGCTGCATCAACGGCTTCAAGTACCAGCGCCGCTGCCACAAGCTCACCCTCGGCCTCGCCACCGAGAAGCTCCGGGAGATCAAGATCAGGCTCAGCGGCGCCAACGGTGACTACGACGGCGTTGCCGATGAGGAGTTCGAGATTCACTACCAGGAACCCCCCGAGAGCTACTTCGGAAAGTTTAAGAGGAATTGGGCACTTCATTTTGGGTTCTTGATCTTGATCTACGCTTTTATGATCTCTTCCTCCGTCGTTCTTTTGTGTTTTTAATCAAAGGGTACTCTTTTAGTAGTTTAGTTAGTGAGATTGATAGAGTTGCCAAATTATGGTTCTGGGTATAGATTTTGTATTATGTAATTGGTTTGTTTCCTCTTTAGTGTTAGTTCTGAAATCAAATCCATTCTCATTTCAATCTCTCATCATTCCTTATTATGTATGTGCTATTCTTTTCTTTTCTTTTTTTATTTGGACTAACAGTCATTTTCTGTGAAAGGGCTATGGTGAGTCAAAAGGTCTAGTATCACTATAGCCTATATCTTTATAGTAGCCTATGAGTATATTCTATTCTCTGTGAATGTATCTAGTGTTTGAAGAATGAAAAGAATGCATCTTTGAAAGTGCCAACAAAGATGGTATTTGTCAAAAAGAGGGAGAAGACATTGAATCAGCTTCTGTGGGAGAGATTCTTGCCACTTTGCATTGAGAGTGAGAGTGCAGAAGCCAAACAATGTAAAATCGTGTTTGAATTGAACTCCAAACATAATCTACTTATGGATAGACTACATCATGAAAGGATCTAAGGATGACAGCTCCGAAGTATCTGTGTAAATGCAAACTGGTTTCTTGCTGGGGCCTTAAGTTTGAATATTACTTGGACCATCATCATCCATGTCACAGCACAATAAACTATAGGAATGGAGTTTACTTAAGAAATTATGATAGGAATTAAGAATGGTTTTTTTCCCAACAAGTGAAGAATTAGCTTTTGTGGAACATGCAATGATGGAATTGGAGCAGATAGCAAAAAGGGACCCCTCAGGTTGTCCCGATCCACTTTCTCAACAGCATCTTGCGACTTGTTGCCTTGAAATATCATAGAAAGTATCTTTCTGTGCTTGTCGTTTGGCGAACTAGTGCAACATAACGAGCAATGAATGAGACCATCTTTCTGTTTCCTTTTTGGTTTTGATTCTTCTATATGAAATTTAATTTCTTGTAAGTGATGTTAAAGAAGAAACCACTTTATTTTAAAGCTATCAATATCTTCAGTTTCCATAAGAATACATTTAAGATAACGTTTAGTCAATCTGTTGCGATTTCATTTATCAATTCTGTTCTATATTTAATACATTAAGTATAGAATTTAATTTTAAGACGCAACTCAGTAAATTTTTTCCTTTTTTTTTAAATTATCAGTCAACTAAAATTATTATAATATAATTTTAAAATGTTCATCATAAAAGTCAATAATTTTAGAAAAAAACCTCTTACCTTATCAGATCAGAGTCTTTATATGTATAAAAAACCATGCATAACAGTTCATTGTTAGATGGGTGTAAATAATGAAGATTTAAAAATAAAACATAAACATCAGATGAAAGAAAAAAACAGAATCATTCCAAAGCAGTTCATTCTGAAACAAACCTGCATGAGAGGACTGATTTAGTTTGTAATTACTCTTAAAAAAACAGTCATGACTAATGATGATTATCACATCACAATATATAACGCCTTATTTCAAGGAACCACCTGTAGGAGTGAAAAATTAATTTCCCTGACTGAACAATCGTTCACTTCTTTCCAGTAAGAGTGTGCAGTTATGTAGCATTCAAAATTGCAAAAAAAGAATAAAAATAAAAAAAATTTAATCGTACAACATTGATCAATTGTGATGGATTTCTTTACTGACTTGAAGCTGTAACAGTGACCACCTAAGATGGGGAGAGAGCATTGCATAATGTTTTGTATGCATTTACACATAGTTTGAATTTTTCTTCAGCCATTGCCTGCCATCACGTGAAGTTAAATTGCAAACATGAGACCAGATAGCACATATAATAACCAAAAAGATTAAACAGATAGGTTGCTTTTATGGAGCACCTTCAGAGCACCACATATAATAAGTTTTTACAATTCAGAGTAAAACCTATATTTTATTTGTCATTCATCCTAAACATATGGAAATAAATTTTCATTTGTCCCTTTGCAAACATTGAAAACCAATGACCATCAGAGCTTCCCAAATTGTTGGAAAACCAGTAGTTATGAACCACTACATTTTCTTGTCTAATGCAGGACTCCAACGAGGGCATCAGAAGTTGGTTGATTGACCAAAATTCACCAGTCCCAACCTTTTTCTGCAACTGGGCACAATCTCTTATTAGAGAATCCTAAACCACAGGATATCCCGAGCCACATCACCTGGTAATTGTTACCTGTAGTTGCACCACCCCTCTACCACAGTCTAAAAAGGGATGCACAAGACCTATTTGCTCAGCAACCCATCATAGACATTTGTTCCTTCCCATTTTTCTTTGTTTTTTGAAGGGCTGGTAAACAATTTCCATTTTTAGGGAGACTTTTTATGAATATCAATTTTTAAAAAAATCTGTTTAACAAATTATAGGTAGTAACTGAGTATTGACCTTAGAAGCAAAAGCCATTTTAATCAATGGCAAATATCAGTAGAACCAATTATGCACCCTTCGTGGGAGGGTACACCGTAAAAGTTACCAGAGACACGGTTTATTAATTGTTCATAAATGTTGTAGATGGTAGATATAAAACCAATTTCACAGTACTTGACAACTGCTTTTGTGCTTAAAGTAAATTCATCAAGACGACCCAAATAAAAATGGTAGGTCAGGATGGATGATGTTTGCAGTTAATGCCGAATTTTAGGTCATGCTGTTATAACAATGCCCCTCTCAACAGTCAATTCCGTGTTTCTAACATGCATTTATGATACAACTTGGTCAAAAGAATATTTCAAACTCACCTGTGAAGGGCCTTGATGTTTATCAGGATGCCATTTTAAAGCTGATAACCGAAAACTACAAGGGAAATAAATAGATATCAGCAGTTTATGATGTGTACATTATATTTTATGCCAGGTATAAGATCTTGAGCAGAAGCCCTGAAGCACTTACGCATTTTTAACATCTTCAATCTTTAATGGACCTGTTGGAGGCAGACCAAGAGTAGTTCTATCAGAAGTTGATCCTATACAACACGAGTCATCATCGTCATCCTCAACATCACTTTCATTTTTCCACTTGTTTGTCCTATTTGAATGTTCCCTCCATTCAAACCCAGAAGTGGAATGCTCAGAAGAAGAACCGTTCAAATTGCTAAAGGACCACGTATACCATTTGTTACCATATGTTGCCTGGAATATCTGCTCAGGATGGCCATCAAAGTCCTCACAGAAACTTTCTCTTCTGATTTTTCCTGAACATGTAGTGGATATCAGTGGTAAGGAAAGTAAACAAATGTTAATTTAAAGACACAGTCGCACAAAGAAGCCCCAGATGGCATAGCAAAACATCTTCAATGTATGCTCAGATTGTTTACTAGTCTGCAATGATCAAATAATAAATTGTAATGACTAAATGTGACAATTTTTAACTATAACAAATGCACTTTAAAGGAATATATATTGCTGGAAAAGTTTACTTTCCTACAAAAAATTCATGAAAAGGATACTTAAGTGAAATACATATACTTCCTGAGATTTGAAATGTTACAAATATAACTCAAAATGGGTTATATTATAGGAATACAATCGTTGACTAATAATTTAGGGGCAGACTTTTCGTATTAAAATTTATATAAGAGGTTTTAGTAATTCGTCCCTTTGCCAGACGTGTTTATAATATTTCTAAATCTCACAGGGTTCTATGTATTTCCCTAGGAATAATTTGCTACCAGAATGGCAACTTGTCACTAGAAGAATAAACTCTAACAAGCACAGACATGAAGTTGAGGTTGGGTTGCAGAAGTGATGAGAAAATTAAAAAATAAATAAATGAAGTAATAGACTTATAAACATGAGCTGGAAAGAACTAACGTTTAGTTTTCTTTTGTGGTTTTCCACCAGACCGCTGACCAGACTTTGGTTGATCTTTATTGGAATGTCTACCTCGGCCTTCATACTTGTCCTAGGAGAATGTACACCATAAAACATTGTCATCATAAATTGTTGACAGTTAGCAATTGTAATACATATAAATAGATCACAACTAAGTACAAGCAAAGACATCTTAGAAATGCATAAAAAAGAACAAGTTGCATTTTTTGACAAAATGTGATTTAGTTCCTTAACATCTCTATGATGTTAGCTGAAGGGGGAGGGAGTAATTCTGCGAAACTGCTCATGGCATATTAAGGAAAGAGGGCTTACTCTATTTCTAAAGTAGATTGAAACTGATTGACAGACCATACTCAAAAACATGTAGGTTTCAATTAGTTTTAATTGCAACTAGAACAATGGGCGCCATGTTAAGCGTGAGAAAAATCACAAAACATCAACACAAAAATACCCACCATCATACAAATAACCAAAATGCAATTAAAAGGGTAAACAGATCAGAAAATGTGAGTGTGTATAGAGACAAAAATAAGTGGATCAGTTTACACTGGTATAACCCTTATATCATTCAATATTTTTTTACTTAATAATTTTATGTCAGAACCCAGAGCTAGATTGGAAGTTTATATCGTATTTCATCATATCTGCAATATCTTATATTGTTTAAAAAAATTTTTTCTCAACGACATCCAAAATTGGTGTAATATATACTTATGATTCAATAATTGAGTCAACAGAAACACATTCCCTATAAAGTTATTGATACAGTAAAAATGGATTTAACTTAAAATATAAAATTGGTCCCTACTCAAACAGATACATGTATACATCAGCAGCAAGAGAGGGGGTGGGTGAAGTTGGCATTAGTATAAGACTTAACACTTTTACATAAATAAAGGACTTTGTATTTAATGAGATTTTTATTGAACCATTTCTGAATTGTAACTATATATTTCCTTCGTTACTCAAGACAAATAAAATTTGAATAGCCATAAGAATATAATCAAACTTTTCATATATTTCAAAGGTATAAATCACATTAAGTTTGATGTATATCAATAAGACTTCAAATCCAACAATGAGGTTTGTCATAAAATCATGTAAAAGTGATCTTGACTTAAACAAGTGTAAATCAATCCCTCCCTCCTCTCACTCTTGTCTCAGATACACAGACAGGATTCATTAATATATTCTCATCTCACTTGATTTTCAGAAGGAATCTATTATCAAGCTACACACACGCTCTTTCTTTTTGTAATTTCCATCCAGCACCTGTTGTCTAAGTGGCATTATTTTTCAGAATGTCCCACCTAAAGAGATAAAATGTTTTACTACAAAAGCCAGCTAGTCTCACACTTGATCATCTCTCTTTCTAATCTAGACTTACCCACACAAATTCTCACCCAGAAAATTTTAAGGAAATGCAGGGACAGTAAATAAAATTAGTAATAACCAAGTTTCTCAACATAATCAAAGATCTTGGAAAGCATACCTCAAATGAAAATTTAGAGGATCCACTATTGTAAAGAAGACTATTCAGAGCTTTCTTTGCATCAGCACGCTTTTGACGTGTAATGAATTTTATGTTATTCTGAAATGCACATTTCCATCATGAGTAAAGCAACTCTATTAATAATCATGTTAATGTCAAACAAGCAGGGTTTTCCCCATAATACTAGTATGAAGCAACACATGGAGAGATAACTATGTTAGTTCTAAACTACATGCTTAACCAATTTTTATCTAAATTTCTTATGAATGTGCCAGTAAAAAATTGCACTGCATCTCATAGTTAAGAAATCCCTTGAGCTCTGAGAAATGAGAGAAACCAATAAACCCTGAGTAGGAGTGCAATCCACTCTAATACACACAAGATTAAATATTTGTCCAGCAATAAAAGCAAACTTGCATTTAATTTGAGTAATCAGCCATTGTTTGTTTATATCTTATATCACCAAAAGAATATCATCAACCATAACATTAAAGCAATTGAATGTGAATGTCATAGAGTTTATAAAACAGAGACAATATTAAATGATAATAACAGTTTCCCACATGCCTAATTTAATTTAAGGTGTAGAAAATCTTCACCTTACAGAAATAGCTTAACAGGTTCCAGTTAACTTAGGTATTGTCATGAGTGAATGTGTACAAAAGGCATTCAAATGGAAGTGCCTAAATTGCTCTATTCATTATAAATTGTTGCCCTCCATTTGTTTAGTTCAGACTTCAGATATTTTCATATTAAGAAATCGTGTAAAACCTTAGATCTAAAACTCTCACCAAGCTATCTGTATCCTAAATAAATGATGATTAGAAAATAAATTCAATACTGTTCACATGTGGATCTTGCAAATAATTCCACCATAGGCAGCTGCATGAGGCTTCATCATCATCATCATATTAACATGATAAAGCTTTGACTTGTATAAAACCAATTAAATGATAATCAATATATTGAAGGAGAAAATTTAAAATACCAACAATACACTCCTTTGAATAATACTCACAATTTTACAATTCATAAAACAATCGGTTTATAAACTTCCTATAGTCACCAGAAATAGGCAGAAATACATGAGCTAAAGTTATTATATGCTCCAATGCATACCTTTGATGGTTGTTGACCTTTTTTTATATCCTGAAAGGGAAAAAATAAAGCATTATATTAATTTCCAAACTTTCTCATAACTAGTAAAGAGCTAATCAGTCATCCAAGAAGAAACAACATAAACAAGCCAAACTGAAAAAGATGATACACAATCAAGGGCTTAATATTTTTTAATTCCTAAACAATTTATTTTAATGTTTTTGGGTCCCTATATTTTTTCTTCATTAACTGGACTACCAATGTTAGGTCATCACTTGGCATTATTACTTAACAATGGAAACTAAAAGCACATTTACTTTTGTGATGGATTCGTGAATTTTCACATAAAATTGGAAGCCAATAGCTTAAGTTTCTGCATTGTTTTTATAGATTGACATGATTTTTTCAAGTTGACATGCGTAAACACACATTTGTCAACAGAGGAGAAGATAAAAAACAAAAAACACTAAAATTTTGTTTATGATACTAAAAGCAAAATTTAAAAAATGTTTAGGGGCTAAAAAATATTAAGCACCATAGACATATATGTATTGAATGGTAAGCCAATTCACAGAGGAAGGTAATCTTTACTCTGGCTGGAGAGAGGAGCACCCCATTTCGGTTTTTGAAGGCAAAAATAACTCTTCATAAGCAAACACATTGCATAATTCACGTCTCAGCCAAAAATGCATAATGTTAACAACAAATTGGGGCGATACATAAACATCCTCACATGAATTGGTATATCACGTAATGTAGAAGTAATTTCATTTTGGGATATCTTTGAAACTAATGGATACATTAATACACCATCCCATTTCTACCATATTGCATCACCAAGAAAGCTATACCCTTTTCCCTCTCATTGTTTATTATTCACTATCACTCAGGCAAGCATGGAAGAACTCAATATAATATCGAGAAGTAGAACGACAGAGCTCAAAACGAAAAGTAAAAGGCTTTTTGTAATCAGCAAAAAAAACACTCACGGATTTGAATTTGTTCTTCCAATTTTGACAGGTACAAGGAGTGGAATGAAACTCGGAGAAATGCGTAAGAGAGGAAAAAACACGAGTCTTCAAAGACGACAAGTTTCGCCATTGTGCTAATTGCATATCGAGGGAAGCGTGAGTCAAAATTCGACCAAAGTTGAAGGAATCTGCAGTAATGACGTCGTTTAAAGAGAACAGTTTTGGGGGTTTGAGGTTAGACCACGACCATGCCGAGGTTGTCTCGCTAGCCTCCTCTCTTTCTGGTTCTCCTCTATTGGAATCATGGGATGCCCACACAAAATGGGCCTCAACTAGGCCCAAAAATACACGTTCTAAAGAAAGTTTATGGGCCCTACTATTAGCACCCCTTGTTATTTAAACTCCCCCATTGAAAAAAAAACCCCTAAATTCTCTTAAAATTTTTTTTGTTTCAGATCACAACTAAGCAGATAAGAGAAAGATTATTTTTGCATTACAAAGAATTTTCAACTATAAAAATTTTACCAACTAACTTAGCATAAATATTTAAATTTATTCAGTTGATTTATAAGTATATAAAAATCAAGAACTACATTCATATTTACCTTATGATATTAAAAAAAAAAAATAGCACTCTTCAGTCCACTAAATGATGCTTAAATTACATCCATGATCTTCTTAATTTAAAATATCACATGAATATAAGTTATAATTCTATATTTTTTCCAAAATAAACAAAGATCTTAAAACACTAGTCAATACATTGTGTCTTCCAATGATATTATTTAGTAAATGCTACAACTTTTAATGTCATCACCCACTAATTAATGTTGAACATTTTATTATTGTAGAAGATGGAAAGGAAATTTAAATATCTCTAAGATTGGTTTGGCAAAAATCATTTAATATGAAGTCAAGTATAAATATTAAAAAAAAAAAAATCACTTTTTAGTGTATTAATCAATTTTCTTTTAATACTACAAAAATAAATACTACAAAAATAAGTTTAATTATTCATGAAATATTTCTTACGAATTTTTTTTTTTAAAAAAAATTAATTATTCATTAAATATTTCTTATAGATTTATGAAAACTTTTCATAAATTTATTTGTGGGAAATTTTTCATAAATTTTATGAAAATTTTTCATAGATTTATTTGTGAGAAATTTCTCATGAATTTTTTTTGTGAGAAATTTTTCATGGATTTTTTTGTGAAAAATTTCATACTAGCTTTTTACCCACAAATTTCCCACCACCATAAATTTGTAGGTAAAAGGCTAGTAGGAAATTTTCCACAAAAAATCTATGGAAAATTTCCCTCAAACAAAATCCATAGAAAATTTCCCACAAGCAAATCCATGAAAATTTTCTTCATAAAAAATTTCTCACAAATAAATTTATGAAAATTTTTCATAAAAATAAATTTGTGAAAAATATTTAATGAGTAATTAATTTTTTTTTTAAAAAAAAAAATCTGTAAAAAATATTTTATAAGTAATTAAGTTTATTTTTTAGTGTAAGTAATTAAATTTTTAACCGATAATAAAAAGTTGAATTGTGTAAATATGCAAACAAAACTCTATTTCAATTTCAAATATTTAAAAATAAAAAATAAAGTATTGTATACTTATTTAATAATCAAATCTTCAAGTCTTTTCTTTTTATTAACGTTATCTAGGTAGCACTATGTAATAAAAAATGAAATCTAGATATGATAATTTAAAATATGAATTTGAATAATTGAATGTAAACTAAATACACCCACATAACTATTCTTAGATCTTAATTATCAACACCAATTATTCACTAGTTTGAATGAAACACCTGAAAATATGTAGTTTAATGTTTCCAATTGTCCCTTTTGAAAAGATTGCAAGGGAAAGTTGCAAGTTGTTCCTATTAAATCATTACTTTTGGTGTAGAAATAAAGAGATGCTATAATAAAGATTTGTTTTAAAATTTTATAGTGCTTAAAGAATATAGATAGATACACCACTGAGATTTCAAATCAGATTGAGTTCATCATACTCCATCCTTTCTCATGCACTGTTTTCATTTTGGGGAAAGGATTGAACAACCAATCTGAGATTATGTTATATGCACTTGATCAATGGAAATAGAGAGGTTCAAAAAATTCATATATTTTCAGTGTCAAATGAGTGAATTAAAGGCACATTTGGCAAAGTAATGAAGATCTGTGTTTGATACATGAGAGATATATGTAAAGGATCTGATATTCTTAATTTTTTCTTAACCAAATTAGCACATTTAAAATCATGAGAAAACTAATTATCACATTACCTATATGATTAGTAATTGAAAAAAGAAAAGGTATAATTAAGATAGAATCAAGATTTTTTTCATTGTAAACTTAAAAAGTTAGATTTCAATGACTTGATTAATGAAAAAGTGAAAGACTTTATTAATTTAATTAGAGGCCATTACGATTTGCAACCCATTTAGTTACAGAAAAAAAAGTAATATTTATTTTTTATGATTTTTTAATTCTTAAAAAGAGAGAGTTTAATTTATATATATATATATATATATATATATATATATTTTACACCAACAACTAATAGATTATAAAAATACAATCTTTTATAATAATTTTACATAATTGAATAACCATATTAAATACAAGATAATATAATCAAATGGTAGTGTATAAACCAACCAGTGATTGCAAGTGTAGTGGAATTGGTTGGACCCTCTTAAATAAAAGTCTTGCCTTTGAGTTTTGTAGATAAAGAAATGTTTCATTAATGTAATTTTGAAACAAAAATGAGTTATTCATAAACATATTCAATATTTCTTACTAACAATATTATTAAACAAAATGACAATGTAAAAAGTTCATTATACTAATTTTTGTAAAAAATATGAAACATGGCAAGATAATTGACCCTTTCTTTTTGCCAAAAGGGTCAGTGAAACATTTACATTTAAATCTGTTCTTTGCTGCATATCCACTGGCTCAAAGCACTGTGATGTTTATGATCGATGGTTTAGTTGTTGGCAAAATTCTGAAGCATATATATCTCC
Organism: Macrotyloma uniflorum; assembly: GCA_016859785.1. Lineage (NCBI taxonomy): Eukaryota > Viridiplantae > Streptophyta > Magnoliopsida > Fabales > Fabaceae > Macrotyloma > Macrotyloma uniflorum. Next base: position 1,338,774 of record BDMB01000006.1, read on the forward strand.
ATCTTCACATATCATGGCAATTGCAAGGTCATTTACCCGATGCCTGCTCCACATCTGGTGTGGCTTTTGGCATATGTTCCCTTCTCTTTCCCCACAATACGCTGTACAGTCCTAGAATCAACACCAATCCTCCAAGAACACTGGTCAAGTCAATCATTCAATTAATCAGTCACTGATTTTCATATAAAGATAACCAATTTTCTACTTTTTTAGATTGATTTGTATTCTACTTTTGGCACAAAACACATATATAACACATGGCACAGTGTCTTGTGCATGTGCATGAATCAATTAAACTTTGGAAAACTTAATCGTGGAACTAAGTTATACCTTCCCAAACTGATCATCTCACCAAAGATTGCTGCAGAGGCGAAAATTGTAATGATAAGAGCCAGTGGGGTTGACATGGCTAGAAACACAGGTCCTTTTTTCTCTATGACCCATGTTTGTAAGTAATATGTGACCCCCGTGACCATGATTCCCTATCATGACAGATTAATTGCGATGAGTCATGAGTTTATATAGAGTTCAAGATATTTATATATGCAGAGAGATAAAAGTTAATTAACCAGATTAATTAGGAAGGTTAAGAGAATTACACAATATATTACTGCGAGGAGTCTAACATTCCAACCCAACTTCCATTGCTCAAAGTCCCTTTCTACAGCCAAAGCAATGACCAGAGACTGAATTGAGCTTAAGAAACACTGAATAGTTGTGAAGAGTAGTTTTGAAGGGTACCCTTTTATGATAAAAGCCTGGATGAACAAAATAGTAAGTAATTTAGAATATGAAACTTATGAGTTGATCACTAGATTGAAGGGTAGGATTATTAAGACTACCTGTAGTACAAGCCATAGCCCGAAAAAAGTGTTGGAGAGGAGCATGACGAAGCAACCCTTTATCCATGCACCAGATTGAGAATGACCTTGATGTGGTAGGCTTTTGTGGTAATGCAGAAGGTGAAAATGGCTGAAGAGTTTAAAAGAAGGGCCTTTGTAAAAGGCAAGGGTTGCTGCACCAGCCAAGCATGCCACAATACCTATCAACTTAGCAACCCCAGAGGTTGTCTTTATCTTCAAACTCTCGATCCTGAAATGCAAAATTCACATGTTGATTAGTAGCATGTTATGTGAAAGACCAAAGTTTTTGTGAAGTGTCACAATGTGTATGGCATGCATGATCTTTGTTATTGCTTGGAGGACGTAAATTCATGTGATCATAACGTGGGTGTTTCTTCTTTTGGAAGTTGTCACTTCATGGATACTGCAATTGCTAGCTAGAAAAGTAAAAGTCCTATTCAATAGGCTAAGGAAAATGTTCCTTCTATAACTGGAAAAAAAAACCAGTTAAGAATCTGTGTATTAATATATAGAGTTATCGAATTGAATTTTTTTCCCCACCCAACTATTAATGTATCAGTGCTCACATATTTATACTAAAGAACTAAATGGAAAGAATAACTATAAATAAATAAAAAATGTGTTTTTGAAATTTTAACTATTTATTTAATGACTTCTTATTTTTTCTTGTAAAACAAATATCTCAACTAATTAATCCAAATAGGACAACCTAAATTTAGACACCAGAACATATAATTCTAGTCACTAGTGGTGGAAACCAAAAGATACCAAACACATTCCAAAAGTTGAAAAGAAATGGTGTCTTCCTTTGTCCTTGTCAAAACATCTAACTGAAATTGTCTTTTCACAGAAAAATATGTATCTATGCAAGGATAGAACTTTAGGAGGAGTAAATATAAAAAAATATTTGGGCTGGTTTAAAAAATTATATAATGTTATATTGTATTTAAAATATTTATAAATATGTGTTTTTTGAAATTAATAAAATAATATATAATTAAATAAAAATCAAAGTAAGTGTCTCTTCTTAAAACTAAAATTTCCATATATATGAATTATCAATTTTACTTGTTACTAACAAGTTACATAAATTTATAACTAAAATAATATCTGTTTAATTTTTTGAAAAAATCACAGTAGTTGTGTCATAAAAAACATTATTTTATCCACAATAAAGATTATAAATAAAATTTTATCAAAATTAAAAAACAAAAAACTTATATATAGAGAGAAGAAAAGCATACAAATGTTCCATCTCTGAATTTAAGTACATTCTTAGTGAGAGTTCCTAAAATTTAAAGCAACTTTTTTATAATGAGTTAGGGAGTTAAAGTTGTAGATATTGAATGGTGAGAAACTATTATATTAAGAAAAGTGAGTTATTCATGCAAGCAATTGTTGTATTTATATTAAAAAATAGAACACGTATACATTTGAAGTGAGAAAAACCTATGCAACTCTTCCTTAATTACAGGATATAAAGATGCTTTAATCCCTCTTGGTTTCATGAAAATTAAAAGTGGAATGCTCTTTCCAAGTGTCGTATGAAAAGCATCTCAGAAACATTTTCTTCTTTAATCCCTCTTGGAATCATGGGGATGAATCTCCACAGACAAACTTTGCCATTGGTTCTAAGTAACCTTTCTTCAGTTATTTCTAAAATTTTCAGAAAAAACTAAGACATGTAGGGTTTAGTATGGTTAGGATCTTAAGCTAAGGTTATATAGGACGTTAGGCCAACTCAAACTTTTTGACATCTCTGCATAAATTATAGAAACATAATTAATGACAGAAAAATACCAGGTGAGGGGAATCACTCTAGAGATTTACAGTTGGAGATATGGATGGAATCTGAAATCTGATATGTCTTCTTTTTCAGTGCTTTATCTTTATCTTTTTCTGCTTTTGACGTCAATCATCAAGCTTCCATTGATGTACATATTTGAAGTATATACCTCTCATGTTCTCCTTGTCGTCTAAATGCTACATATCCCCTATAATCTCTCACATGATCTATATATAATAAATCTACATGCGCTTAATTAACTAATTTACGCTTTCACCGAAAGAAGAGGAATATGAGTAATCAATTAAAGTATTAGGTGCGGTCTTAGTGTAATTCATATAGATGTAATGTAATAGCTGAGACTGGAATCTTAATCACCTTAGTGGTCGAACAATTGATGTATAATTTTGATTAAGGTTTGTTTGACAAGAGATAACACAATTCCTTTGAATTGTTTGAGACCAAGATGGCTCAAAGTTAGATTTGACTTAAGAAGTGGAAAAGAATAACTTAGAATAATTGAAAAATGCAAAGCAATCATGTGATCCAGCATGATCTGATGTAGAACTTACCTTAGTAGGAGTGCTAAGAAGAAAGTGATAACTGGAAGACAGTTTGTGGTAGCAGCAGCTAAAGTTGCTGAGGTGTAAATAAGGCCGATACCATATATGTCCAAGCTTAAAGTAATCCTGAAATTTAGGATCACCGACACAATATCAATGAAGGGAAAAACAAAAGGAACAATTATGTACTGTACCATCTCCATGTATGTAATTAAGATCATGAGAACTTGTAAAGTACAAGCTTCAAAGTTCAAACCCATGTACAGCAATACTATTCAACTTTAATACATTTTGTCAAGTTGGACATACCCAAAGAAAGAAAGGAAGAAAATCTTGCAGAAGGTCCAAAAGGACATAGGAGATGCAGTTTTCCTACAGCCAAAAAAACTTGGATTAATGTCAAAGAAGTTGAGTTAAGTTAAGACTGATATATATTCATCAGAGATCATGAGTATGTATAAATAAGGCATTTCTACATACCATTCGAAGAAGAAAGTGAAAGGGGTCAAAAAGATGGTTGCTATTGCCTGTCTATAGAAGACAAAGATGAAGTTGTTCATGCCATGATCAAATGCAGCTTTTGAGAGAAGAAACATAGCAGCATATATGGCTTGAATGACAATCACAACCAAATAGGAATTGTTTCCTTCCATTTTTTCTGTGTGTGGCTTTGAGTATGAGTGTGAGATGATTAAGTGGTGGTGAGTGTTTCAAACCAACACAAACATATGTATATATATATATATATATATATATATATATATACAGTTTTTCCTTTTAAATGCAAATGAAAGGCATTGCTTGAACGAATGAAAAGGATATCACCTCTTCTTCGTGGACGTGTGTGAGGATGATATGCTGCTTTACCTTTGGGACCACCTTTCTTTATAAGAGTTAGACTCGAAGGTTGCACTACTTTGCAATCAAAAAGTCTTGGTTTAAATGAAATTTCTTGAGATGTTTTTAAATCAATTTTAAGTATGAATTTTGTGGATGAAAAAGATAGGATTAAAAGAGAAGATTCTATTTAAAATAGTTAATTAGTTCTTTGATAAAGATTACTTGTCCTTACATCTAATTTTCACTAGTAATTTCCATGCATTCAATGGTATCTTCCTGTTTGTTTCCTTTAAGTTGTAATGAGGGACCTTCTTTGTTTTCATCATGTGCTTTTTAAATTTTTTAATTAAAAAAACCTGTTTATTGTGCTTTTGTTAAGGTTAAGGAAAGGAAAAGAAGGTTAAAAAAAGAGTTAAATTTCATACTTTTTTGCACCACATTTATAGCTTTATCTCTTCAGAAAAAGAGGATGAGGTGGGGGAGCTTACATTTGAAGATATGTTTGTGTAAAAATAGGATCATTATTGACAAAGTAAACAAGGAATGTAACACTCTCTATCATGTCTCTATAAAGTTTTAAAATAATATTAAGTACTCGTGAATCTTATAAAAGTTACGTTCTCATGTTTTATTTTGATTCATTTATAAAAAATAATTTTATGGAAATCATTTATATCATGCCTAAATTTGACCATTTGTTAATATATTAAATTTCATTTTCTGAATTGATTTTAGAGATGAATTAGACATCATAATCACTCTTTACATAATTTAATCAGAATATATACTAACCAAATAAAGATTTTTTTTATCTAATTATTTTCAATCATAGATAGACATATAATAAAAAATAATGAGTTTCTGTTTTTGATATTGAGTTAGATCATTAAATGTTATTTTTTTTATGTAAATTAACTTTTTCTATCGTTTGATTCGAATTTAAATGGATTGTGAATTAAAACTAATATGGATGATTTGTTTCCAATTATCACTTTTATTTCCTTTTTAATTTATTATCAATCTACAATATTTTGCATTCTTAATTAAAAAAACAATTATTTATTAGATAAAAAAACTTATAAAAATTGTATTTTTAATGTTTTAATTACTTTTCTTAATTTTTACTATCATTTATGGACGAATGAATAAAATTTGATGGTTAATTTATTTGATATTTATTTATTAATAGTTCATTATTTTCATAAAAGTAAGATTTTTTTTTTAATGTTAGTATTTTAAAATATTTATAGAAAAAACATATTCTGTGTTTTTATGTGCAATGCTTTAAAAATAGAAAATAAATAAAAATTTACTATTTTTTTAATAATCATGTATGAAAATAAATGTTTTCTCAAATAGAAAAGTATTTTAATTGAGTCACTTTGTCTTATTTTTTTAAAAAATAGAGGTAGGCAATATGATAATACATTTTTTTTTTCTAATCAATTATGTGTTGGACTTTCAAAACTTGGTTTGATTTGAAAATAGAAATAAAAAATACTAAAATAATTCAAAGTTATTCCATATAAAGATGAACATGAAAGGAAATAAGAGAAAATATATTTTTAAAAATAAAAAATTAAAATTCTTAGAGATATAGGGGATGTTAAATAAGAATGATAGAGAAATGTTGTAAACAAAATAATGTTTAGATGAATGAAATTAAGAAAAAAAGTGAATAAATTAATTTACACTTTGGATGAATGAATAGAAAGCTATTATATATATAGATATATATACTCATTAGAAGAAATAAAACCACTCTTTCCTATTATTTACTAACCTAAAAGTATATTTTAATTTTTTAAAACAAAAGAAAAATAAGATCTTTTTGATCAATTTTTCTATAAATATTTTTTATTTACGATACACTCACTATAAATGAAATGATAAAGTATGTAATATTAAGTGGTGACATAATGTTAACATTTGTTAACATGATTACATGAAAAATGATGGTGTAACATTTTAAGATACTAGAATAAATAGGAAAAATATTTATGATGATATAAGAGATACATTAGGTAATAATATTTTTAATATATGATGAATATTTTAATATTACATATTAATTATTGATCTTAATAGTATTAAAAATAAATTAATAATTTAAAAAAGAAAAAAAGAAAAAGAAGGATCCACTTAAATGGAACTTTAGATGAAAACGGAAGCTTTTCCCACAGACCACATGATTGGGAAGACAAGTTTAAAATATGTTTCCAACTTGCCATCAAAGATGGCTTCTCCTTTCCGTTAATTCAGTACCCAATAAATGCTTTACTCTTTTTCATTGATTAAGATTTATGATATATATTTTCAACCAAACCTAAACCAAAAACATTCAATAATTATATATATATAACTAAAAATTATTATTTGGAAAAAAATTAAAATTAAAAAACTATTATTTTAGAATTAGTAAAATTTAAAATAAATATACTTCAGTGTTCACAATACTAAAATATTTCTAGCTTTAACTTTTTATTATTTATTCGTGAGTACATCATAGACTAACCTAAATACTGATAAGTATCTATATTAGTTAAAAATATCAAACAAGCATTATAAAAATAATATTATTTATTCATAAAATATTTTTGATAAATTTTTATATGAAAAAAATTAATTATCTATTAAATAATTTTTACATATATATTTTTATGAAAAATTTTTATAAAATATTTTTCTATAAAATATTTTTTTATTAATTTATTTATGAGAAATTCATAAATTTATTTACGAGAAATTTTATATAATTTTTTTTTTTTGTAAAAAATAATTTTTTATTAATTTTTTAATTATAAATTTATAATAATGAAAATTTTGTGATAAATTTATAAAAAAATTTATATTTTTTACTTGATTTTAAATATTATCTATAATTTATTATGAGAAATATGATTTTTTTTTATAATAAAAAAATATTTATTAAAAGAACAAATAATATGTTATTTAATTTTTAAATAGTCGAAACATTTGATAAAATACTAAATTCTTCTCAAACAACATGCGCTTATTAATTTATAGCATAATTCTTGATAGAATAATGTTTTATTTTACTCTTTCATCCTCTCGTTAATCTTCTTAACACTAATAATCTACGAAGTAAAAGTTAAATAAAGATTAAATAAACGCATTTAATATCTTGAAAATTTTAAATACATTGAAATTTGGCTTTGAATTGGAAGGGTACATTTTTTAAAATTTGTTATGTATGTAGGCCATATATGTTTCCAATTTTAAGTTATAAATTACTAGTTAAAGAAGCATTTGATATGTTTCATTAATAGTTTGTATTTACATAAAAAATAAATGTTTTTAACTAGGATTTCATAGTGTTCTCATTTGTAAAGAACTTGTAATATAATTAATGTAATTTGTTATATATATCATGAGTTTCTCATTTAAGATATTTTCTTTTAGGAGACACAATAATGGATGTGGTGTGGTTGAGTTTAGATAGTTAGACGTGGATGGATAAAAGGTGATTGCCACTAAATTTTGCCCTCTGCTTCTACGTTGCATGATCAATCATAATTGAACCAGAACAATAACACGACGAACTCTGCTTCTTTAATGATGACATGTCAATATCCTTCGCCAATAATTAATGAATTTCTCATAAGAACTTCTCTAAAAACAACGTTTTAAACGAGAATCAAACTTGTACTAAAGTGCATCCAAAGTAAAATCAAGATGCTACTTACTATAGTAGCCACTTGTGTTTATTTTAAACGACTTAAGCCACACATAACTACACGTTCATCACATTTTGGAATATAAGAAAAAGATCACCCTCTCCCTTTGTATGACTCATCTACATTCTTAATTCATTCATGCTATGTGAAGAAGCTATAAAAAAATGTGACAAATATTGTGTCACCTTAAAGAAAGGAGTGTTCATGCTTTCCAAATGAAGTTTAATTTACTTCCAAAATCAGTCTACAAGATAAGGTTTACATCATATTTATATATTATAGTTTAGTTTTATTTTTAGTCAATATGAGATTTTTCCAATACCATCACTTCACGTGAAGGAGACTTTATCAACTCAAACGTAATTTATTAACAGGTGACCCGCTAATAGGTGACTCAATTTAAGTCCAACAACCTACTAATAATCAAGGCTCTACATTAGTGACCTGTTAACAACTTTGTTAACAATTACGACTCCTCAAACCATGTAAAAAATGATCATAGTCTATTAACAGGTGGTCTAATCTAGGCTTAACAACCTGCTAAGTAAAGTTCAGTATATTAACAAGTGACTCAATGTAAGCTCAACAATATTGTTAACCAGACTTTGATACCATAATAGAAGTGGACTTTAATTCAATGAGCTGAGGTTTACACCCACTATGTAGAACCTTGATTGTTAGTAGATTGTTGAACCTAAATTAGATAACCTGTTAACGGGTCATGTTTGAGTTGATAAAGCCTTCTCGACGTGAAGAGAGGGTGTTGGAGAAGTTTCATATTGACTAAAAATAAAGTCGAATTATAATATATAAATGAAGTATAAATCTCACCTCCTAAACCGGTTTTAAAGTAAGTTAGGTTCCATTGTCAATTTCTACTCCACGGAAGTGTCTTCTTTAAGAATCTTAATTAAGATTTGTTTGTTGATCCAATCTGAATATAATAACATAAACATGTACATAAGAAAGAACAAAGAAAGTTCAATGATTAATTAAGTTGGTTCCTCAGCTGTTGACATCAAAATGGAAGAAAATCTGAGATTTCCCCAACAACCAGAATTCTATAACATAAAATTATGACCATGCATGTAAGTTTGCACACGAATCATCTTTTTCAAATAGGAGTCATGTGACCACGTCAAAAACTCTGCGCGTAAAGCTTTAGGTCGTTCGTTAGTTTCGTCTCTTTCGTTTTCTTTTCTCCTTTTCCTTTTAACAAAAGAGATACACGGAATTGGTATTGGATCTCAAACTAAATTCGTGGCAAATGAATTCTTCCCAATTATGGACAAAGCAAGTATAACGACAGTGATTAAAGGCACTCATGCAAGAAAAAGAGATAAAGTCAAGAACACAGTTGGAACTCGGAATTGATTGTTTATTCGCACATGTACAAAAACAAATTATCCTCTCCACTCATCTCTTTTTAGAGTCAAATTAAGTCTACAAGATAAAACTTTCAGAACAAGTACACATTTAACCAAATAATATAGATTAGTTCGATGTATTTAATGCAGTGTAAAGTGAAAAATATTATCTGTTTATCTGTGAAAGGATTTTTGTGAACACTGGACGGCAATATCAGAAAAGTTGATGCAGATTTAATCTTTCTTTTAGTATGATATGTAAAAGATTGAAGGATACTTTTCATATATAGTAACAGTTATCTTCTGATATCTTCTTTTCCCCTATAATTGGATAAAAACTTCAAGGTATTCACATTCTTAAGCAACATCTATTGCCCTATTTGGTCTTAAGATAAGTTTCATGCGCAATCAAAGACATTCGTTCCAATTTCTTGTATAGTGTAAACTGGTACAAAAAAGCCATGATTATTGTGATTGACAGACATCCTTGGGTCCCAAAGAGAAAAAACAAAAAACAGAAACCCTAAAGATTTTTATCTTTTTTTCAAAGAATCATTAGGGTTCCTGTGGTTCCATGCTACTGGCCTCAGTTTTCACCTCTGCACAGTCTTTAATGGGTAAAGAATTGTGATCATGAGTCATGGCTTCTTTCCTTTTTGCCCACAAAACACTGTAGAGGCTTAAAACCAGCACAATACCTCCCAGAACGCTGAATTGAAAACCAAAACTTAGAGGATTAGGGCAACGAAATATAAAGTAGTTTCCATGTAATCTTTCTTTTTCTTTTTTGACTTTGGTTTGGGATCACTGTGTATACTCATAACTTTTGTTGATTAAATTAATGCAGATGCGTACCTAACTTTTTCATATAAAAGTATGCATATCAAACTGGTTAAACATGCAAATTTGACAGGATCATATATGGACATATTTTCCTAGATATAGTAATCGAGGGTTCAAATGTGCTTGTATATATATAAAAAGGAAACAATAGGTGTCAAGTTCAATTTATAAGTTTTGCGTTTTCAACGATTTTACTGTTTTTTTTTTTACTTGTGATATTATACGATTTTAGTTATTGTTTTAAATCATGTTAGAGTATTATTTTAAAATATGAATTAGATATTGTTGAAGAATTTTGCGTTTGGTAGAAAGTAATCAAATTATGCTTTAAAAAGATAAAATCACTTTTTTATGTATATTTAATATTTATAATTTTATAATATTTATCTATTGTTTATATAAATTGGTTGAATTGCAATTTTAGTCTCTTTTAATTATTGAACCTCATTTTTTTTTGTGATTTAATATCCATATTTTATAAAAATCATAATTTTGGTCCAACTATCAATTTCATATACTTTTTTTTTATATTTTAATTATTTTTTTAATGTCCCTTAATTGAATATGTTAAATCAAGAATTTAATTGAATAAAATATATATATATATATATAAATAAAAGGGAAATATTTTTCATTTTACTTATGAATTTTTATTTTATAAAAAACGTATTTTATAAATTTTTATTTGCATTGAATTAATATTTTTCCTTAATTAGTTTCTTTATTAAAGGATTTTTTTTAACTTTCTTAATATTTTAACATACATGTAAAATTTTAATCAATATTAAATATAATATAATATTTATAAATCATTATAATAATAATATATTAATTGAATTAATTGTAAATATTTAGTAATAACCTACAAATAGAAAGAATCCTATTTATAACCAAGTAAATGATAAATTAAGTCATCCAACGTGTGAATCATTGTCAATTAATCACTATCAATTTAATTCTTAATAAATAAAAATATTTTTTAGTTGTTAAAATATGTAAAAATATAATAGTTGTGTCCTACAATTAAGTTTTTTATGATTATTTATTATTAAGTCTTAATTTTAATAATTATTTTGTTACAAATTAGAGACTATTTTGTAATTTAGTTGTAATATTTAAAAAATAATATATAATTTTTACTTAAAGTAAATTTTTTTTTTTCATTTTGATTTAAACTAACATAAGAAACACAATCGACTTCATTACCATACTGCATAGTTAGTTATGCCACCCACAAAATCTAAGAAACCCTAATGGAGAATGAATCATAAATTCTAAGAAATGTAAAATATAGTAGTTAGTTTGTTTTTTTTTCCAATTCATTCAAGTCTTAAACCATTGGACCCTTTAGAATTTATAACTAGAAAACACAGAAATCTCAAAAATGGATGATGTCTCTGCAGAATCACTTAGCAGAAGAATACATTCAATAATTACCTTTATTGGTAGATTCTTGAGCAGATCTTATGTTAGTCTAAGATGTTAGTCTTTAACCAGAAAAACAAATCCTTGAGCTTAAGAAACTTATGCTCTCTGGTACACAAAATTAGACAAAGTTACAAACAATAAGAATAATTCACAGAATTATCCATTACCTGTTTTTGGATGAATTTCAACTGTAAAATCTTTTATCAGTAAAACTATATTTAAGTTGTAAACTTTGTTAAAAACTGTTTCAATATTAAAAATGTGTCTTCATAGATCAATAACTACATTGTAGGTTCTTGTTGTGAAAAATTTATCTTCCATTAATGATTTATTTCTTTTTATTATCAAGACTTCAATATTTATATCAGTTTATAGATACAATTTATCTATAAAAGATTGATGGTTATAGATTTGTTGATAAATTATTCATATGCAAAAATTTGATTTTAATAAATATACAAATATTATAGTTTCATTGTAACTTACCTTCCCAAACGTAGGGGTTCGCCTAAGAGTAATATGGAACCTGTGGTAGCAATTACAAAACTTAGTGGGTTCCACATCGCTGGGAAAACTGGTCCTCTTTTTTCAATTGCCCAAGCATTCAAGTAGTATATGAGCCCAGTCACTAGTGTCCCCTGTAAGATGTTGCAGATATAATCTTAGCTATATTAGACAACCTTCATGTTATTATCATTGATATGATGATCTTGTTAGTGAATAATTTTTATGAACCTTCTTTGAACAACTTTTATGGTAAGATAAAAAGATCTTGGTGATAAATCAAAATCTATGGCTTTTGTCATCAACACACCATTTGTTTTGTAAAATGCCACTGTCTAAAGCAAGAACTAACATAATCTAAGTTGCAAGGTCCTTTTCATCTGGTGTGAACTTGTGACAAGGCACATTATTATGACAAAACTTTCCCCTCTAATTTACATTTTAAAAACATAAATAGCATTCTTTCCAGCATCATGCAATGCCCCATATAAAAGAAGTTGCACAAATAGAATGTATCATTTGATACTTACACAGTAAACAACTGCAAGCAGTCTCATATCCCAACCCAACTTCCATTGCTGAATATCTCTTTCAAAAGCTATAGCAATACCAAATGACTGGATTGAACTTGATAGGCATTGAAGGCTCATGAACTTCAGCTTTGCAGGGTAGATTTTAAGAATTTGAGCCTGTTATTCTTTTGGATGTGTGAGTACAGTCATAAATTGTCAACTAAGCCAAAAACAGAATTGTGTGTGTCTAAACATTACCATCTAAACACAAAAAAGTAGAGGACTTATAAACTAACAGCTTAGTGTTTCCATCATTCAAGACACTAGCATAAGTTGGATTAGCACAAATATGCAACATAAGTAACTCTACCTGAATTACAAGCCAAAGGCTCCAGATAATGACGCTTAAGAACAAGAGAAAAGAACCCAATACCCATCTTTTGCCAGATGGAAAATGATCTTCATGATGTGAACTGTGGTGATTGTGGTATCCTGATAGGATGTGATGTGCAATCCTTAACTGCGGTCCGTTGTAAAATGCTAGGGTGGCTACACCAACCAAGCTCAGAAATACACTTCCTATCTTTGTAATTCCACGTTTTGTCCTTATATTTACCTTCTCCATTCTGCAATATTGGAATGGAATGGTAGGTGAGCTAAATTGAAACAATGATGGTATATGTTGCATAAGAATTCTACCTTTTGTGCATGTTTGGACTATAATTTACATGCCCCAACTTTACATAATCAAAAAATTTTACACACTAAGTGTACTCTAACTAAATTCAAGGATCTGTTAAATTGCTTTTGACTCCCAAATATTGGTTAATGAAGAAAATAAATCATTAGACCAAATCATAATCTGATAATTATAACTCAAACACACTCTCATAATGAAATTCCAGTTTCTATCAAAATCAGAACAGATATCATGGGTCACCTAAAAGGCCAAAACAAACTTTTACTGTCATATGTGTTTCCAGTGACAGATCCTAACTGTTACAAGAGAAAGAGGGAAACCAAATGATATTCCAAAAATCACCTGAGCAGCACAGCAAAGAAAAACGTAGATGCGGGGAGGGAATTGCCAATTGCAGCGGCCAACGTGGCAGAAGTGTAAACAAGGGCAATAGCTTGTATATTCAGAGTCAAAGTGAGTCTGAAAAGCAACAAACTAAGATTATATACCTAAGGTTCCCTCTCAGGGTAACATTCTATGAGAAATCACATAAAAAGAAACAATACCATACCCGAAAAATGAAGACACAAAAATCTTGCAGAAGGTCAAAAATGAAAGTGACACTGGCACTACCCTTTTTCTGGAACATATCATAAAATACATGTAACTGATATATAAGGTATAAACATAAATTACACAGTACTATATCCATATTGCAAATCAAGCAAAAAACACTAGAAAGAAAAACATATCCTTAATTACACACTTACTTTTCAAGTATCAAGGCCAGAGGAACCAAAATAACTACACCAGTCAACTGTCTATAAAAGATAAACACAAAGGTATTCATTCCACCGTCAAAAACAGCCTTGGACAACAAGGTTAGCCCTGCATATATAAACTGTACTGTAAACATTGCCAAATATGGCTTTAGTTCACCCATTTGCCACTGAAAATGCATGGGACTATGGCACCTCTTTATTTTCATTACTCAAGTGCATATATATATATATATATATATAGATAGTTTTAAATTGGTTGTTCATTGATTGATCCTTACCTTAAATGTTAATTGATCCTTTCCTCAAATGAAAACGGTGCACAACAAAAGTGGGGATGTGTTTGATTATATGCTTTGATGAACTTACAGTTGGATTGGAAATGTGACTGGTGTATCTATTCTCCAATCACTTCGATTAAATCTTTATTTACAGAATCTCATCTTTCGGTTTTTCTACCAAAATATAATAATTTAGAAAGAACAACTTGCAACTTTCTATGGCAAAGTTTTCAAAAGTGTTCTTTGCAAACACCTTGTGGGAATTTTCTGGTATTCCTTTCCAATGAGTGATTGAATGATATTCACAATTAAGATTGTTCTTCTGTTCGTATGTTTTCATCATATTTATAAATTTATATTTAAATTAATTCATTAAGATGATACAATAAAAAGTACTGTATTTTGAAATATATTATTTTCTTAATTCCTTTAATTTGAAATTAGAATAAAGAGGAAATAAATTTTTATATTGAAGTCATTTTTTTATATTATTTTTAAAATAAAAAATAATGCACTTTAAACTTTGTTTGCTTAATAAAAGAGAATATATATTGACAATTTTAAAATGAAGAACATATATAACAAGTTTTCGTAATAAATTAAACTAAAACTGTGTGTAGTGATTAAACTTATTTTCTTGTTATTTATATTTTGTTTATTTATCATTAAGTATATTCAAATAGGATAATTATATTGTATTTAATATTAAAAGAAAGTATATGTAGTAATTAAATACACATATATTTAATAACAGTCAATATTTAATTAGTGAAAACATTTATCTTTCAAATATTATTACGAAACAAAATAATCTTTTAATAATATGTAACATATTATGTTTGAAATGAAATTCCCAAACATATATTTAACTGATAATTAATATAATTATATTTTATTTGTTTAAATGTGAAGTTATTAGAAATTAAACACATATATATAAAATTTCATATTATATTTCTTACAATTATATATATGACAAAATATATATTTATAAGTTCATTTAATTTTTGTAGGATTATACATTTCAATGTTTTTTTATTTCATTTTATATATGTGTTTAATCAATATATTACTTCATTATATATCGTTTAATATTTCACAATTATATGTACCAATTAAATACCGTTAATCATATAAGAACATATATTTTATTTCCTTTTTTATTTAGATACAATATTTTTAATTGCATTGTGTTATAAATGAATCAAACATTTATTTTATTTCTATTTTTTTTATTATGTCCGTAGCATTTTTCTTTCTCTTTATTAAGAAAATCTATCCATTTTTTTCCCTTTATTACATTCACATATATGATAAATTTGCTTTGCAATTATTATTCGATGTAATTAATTTTGTATATTTTTTTAAAACTTTTACTTTGTAAACGAGAGATTCAAATTTAAAAAGTTTCTTCCATCACAAAATATATATATTTTCCTTAGTTAAGGACTTTGTTAAGTAAAAGTATGGATTTAAAATTTAAATTTTTTTCTTGTACAGAAGGAATTAAAATTTAGAAACTTTCTTTCTTTATGTTACATGCTTTTTTCTATTATACTTAAAGGATTTTTTTACATGACAAATCTTTTAAAAATTCATTACAGCAAAAAAAAGAAACCAATGAAACAAATAAATTATGACAAAATTTTATATCTTTATATCTTTAGTATTAAAATTTAAAATTTAAGATGAATTGAAATTTTATATTAAATAAAAATAAGAAAGTTAATAAAATATGAATAAAAAAAAATATACAAATACTTAACCTTAAAATAAGTTATATTCATTCTAGTAAAAATTTTCTGGAATTAACCCACCGTGATACCTAACAATTACTTAGTAACATGCTACGTTTGTTTGCAAAAAGAAGGAGTTACAGTCTTTAGATCTCTAACTGAAGAAGATATTCTTCAATTGGTGGAGTTGTTAATGTCAGAAAAAAAAATGGTTGGAGGAAAGTCTCTCCCAAATATTTTCCTTCAAGAGTGACTAAACCAGTTCAAAGGAATTCAATGATGGGTCAATCTCAAGGTGCAAATGGTTTGAGATCTCTCTTTCTGAGCAGAAAGCATCACAGTCCAAGTTACAAAAATCATCTGAACATGATATGGAGAAAGACAGCAAGAGCATCACAGTTCCATTAAATCTTTCAATGGCAAGTTATCAAATTTGGGTGAAAAGGATAGTGTTCCAATTCCATAAGTGATTGAATACAAGTTGTAGGCTTTTTCTCTCTTTAGAATGTAAAAACAATGTTAAACAATGTCATTAGGAGTCAAAATAAGTGAAAAAAACTAAGTCATGCAAGATTTAAAAAAAAAAAAAAAACTAGAATAAAACTTTAAAAAAAGTCTATTTAATTAAAAAAAAAAAAGGTTAGATTTTAAGCTATAAAAAAATTAGACTTAACATCAGCCAATATAATTAATATAATTTATTATTTACAGTAAAAAAGCCTTCAAATAAAAGTGTTTCATTCTTTTATACTTTTCATGTTTTAGGTGAGAAAATGCTAAATTTGGTAATTATAGGAGAGAATGAAATGGTTTGAAAATTGTTGAACTGATTTCAGAGATAAAATTCGGAGTGTTACGATGGTATTAGATTCTGAAGAGGAACTTCGTGTATTTTATAATAAAAATGCCTATGAAGTTTGATTTGGGATTAAGAAAATAGTACAAAAACAAAGAGTGATGTGAAATATTATTCACTTGCATGTTCTAGAGGAGGAAAATATGTTTGTAAATCAAGTTCTTCTAACTTAAGATTGTCGAGCAAAACTAAACGTCAAGTAAAATTTTCACTGATTGTTTATGGAAGTGGGAAATTTACTATTTCTTGTGAGCATGATCATGTTTTGAGCTCAAAAAGTCACGATTTCAAAGATCTCAAGGAAGATGGATGTGAAAAAAAGAAGAAAGCCAATTTTTTTTGTCATTGATATATAGATACAATATGCCCTTTTCTCTTTTTGTTTGGAATGAATCATCATGGACAAATCTATCTTGTTTGGGTGTGGCTTACTATGAAAGGACAAACAAACATTTGATTCTGATTCTTAGTTCATCTTTTCAATTGATAACAAGTTGCTACTTTGAAAACCAATTTCAAGATACTTACACCAGTGCAATTTTTAAGTTGTCTCAAGATGAGTTCTTCTGCGGTTTTCTTTTTTGCAATTTCTTTTTGTTCAGAGTTGATGGTCCTATATCTATATTTAGTGTCATTGATATTAAAGAAGGGAAGGATGGATATCACAAGAAAGTATTTGAATATAATGATGTGGAGTGTGATGTTTGATGTTCTTGTTATTTGTTTGAATTTAGGGGAATAATCTGCAGGTATATGGCAAAGATGTTAATAGAAAAAAATATGAAACAGATCCCTTCAGTTACATTCTAAATAGATGCAGAAAGTAGATAAAGCACAACCTCTATTATGTGCTAAATTGTTGTGATGAGATTCGTGAGCAATGTATGCAATTTGATAAGTTGTGATAAGTTGTGTGCCAACTTTTATGAAGCTCAACATCGAGCCAATTCAAGAGGAAAGTAATGATTATTGATTACAGTTTATTTATTTTGATGAACAATCATAGGTTCATCTTTTGAGTATAGTGTATCAGAGTTGCATGAGGAGCATAGGTGGAGAGTGTATTTGTGTCAATGATGGCTGCATAATTTGGGTGTTGTGTTATTGGTCTGTGATGTAAACTAAAATTCTCTTTTTTTCTTTTCTTGTAAGCTTTTTTTTCTTTCATTATGCATTTTTGGGTGGCTTTGATTTAAACTTAGACACTACATTTATAAGGGTGCCTGTCAAGACATTCTAGTCTCATAATTTCGACACCTATGTTATATATTTGAATACTCATAAAAAAAATTAGGAGCTATTATTAAAATGAAAACATTTTTAAGAGTTAATATTGAATGAGAATATTTATAAACAAATATTTTCACCTTTACATGTTTCAGTCTATTTTGTATTTTTTTATTTCTTTTAATATTTTTATATGTAATTCAATTTAATAACTAGTTCTTTTCCTGATCCATATATATTTTTATTATTTTTTTATCTTTTCATCTTTATTTCTTATATTTTTTCTTAATTGAAACTTTACTTGTACTTTATAGATATTCTTAGTCAAGTTTTAATATAATTTTAAATGAATAATACTTATGTTAACATTATATTTCTTGTGTCTTTCTAAAGAAAGTTGCATTTATTATAAACTTATGTTTTCAATAATTCAGATATGTAGTTTTCATATATCTCTACCCAAGAGTTAATTTGAAAGAAAAATATGCTACCATTACTATTTTATCCTTTGACTTAAATAAATTGTATTTATTGACATTGATATTATAAAAATTGTGATCATAGTCAGATAATTTTACTTCAAAATAATATACAAAAAAAAAAAAAAAGTGGATTTTTTTTATTTTAGCAAATTTATTAATGATTTCCTACATATCTTACGTTCCTACAACACTTTAAATCTTTATTAACTGAATTTATTCCCAGTCATTGAAACATGACGACGGGGAAACATTTTATCCTTCGTTAATGTACAAATTTTCTAAGTCTAAAGAGTAAGTTTTTTAGAAGACATTCACCTAAAATGAAGCACTCAAACATGGAATGAATTGATCGATTTTGAAATAACTAAAATCACCAACTTTCAATTCCTTAAAGCCTAAGATTTAACCCTGGCTTCAAATATTGAAAAACCTAACTGAAAATAAAAGTGTAAGTTGTGTAAGGTACTCAAGAAGCCCAAAATGACCGGAGAACTAAGCCCAAAAGTGGTGGTTTGGTGAAAAAATACCCACCAGACATTTTTTCGAAAGTGTGAAATATTTAATGCAGCAAAATAGTTTATTTCTGATACAGATTACCTAGGACCTAACAGATAGCTCCACACCAAATTGAATTTTCGCAGTAAAAGTGCAAAATGTGATGGAATAAAATGAAAGTACTAGGAAGCAGAATTAGTGACAGATGGAAGATGTTACGTAACTTGTATGACTAATAAGTGCCTAACTGTATAGCTTAAGAAATAATAGGGCGTCAGAAGAATTTTCAATTGACAGAAGTACCCCGGAAGGCAAGACTTTTGTCCATTTGTGATGTTTCAATTATTAGACAAAGGTCGTAAATGGCTTGCTGCACCAAATAAAACACATTTTTAACGGCAAAGGATTCGAACTCATTAAGCAGGTTGTGAAGGTGTCAACATCCTAAAGCTTAATACCCAAAGACCCCATCATTAATCCACACCAACTAATTCCCACCCACCCGGAGCAAAATCATCTACTCTGATCACTTCTTGACTTCCGTTTTTTGTTTTTCTTCAAGAAAAAAACTGCAATTAATGGAGTAAACCATCCCTTAAACCTAATATACCAGAATTCAAACTTCACCCTCAAAAACGAAGTCTTGTATCTATATGGAAAAACCTCTTTTCGCCCTACCCCCCCTCCCATCTCTATCCTGTTTCCTGAAATCACGTGCTCCTCAACAAATCGACAAACGCGGGTTCGATGGGCACCTTTTCGAGAAAAAAAAAATATTGAGGAGTTATTTTTTTGGTTATTATTAACTTAAATAAAAACCACAAGGAAAAAAAAAAAAGTTTATGAGCGGAGGAAAAATCCACAGGGATGATGAACAGGGTTTGGGACTTATCCGGAACCCCCACAAGGCTGTGTTTTTTTACACGCAAAATGGCACCACCAACAATGGAAACATGCATCATCATCACCAGTGCCTTCCCTGAGTACCACCACCACCTTTGTTCTTCCCAAAGAAGGCATTCTTGGGTTTTGACTTTGGTAACTCATTGATGTCCATCACCTGAATCGTTCTTTGCCTTTTGGCTATACACCGCACAAACACACCAAATGACACGTCAGTTATATATATATATAGTGAGAGGTATTGAAATATGACAGCATGAAAATGAAAATTATAGAGACGAAATTCCACCATTTTCAGCCTCTTTGTAGTTCTCTTGAAGCCGCCTTCTGGCTGAAGCAAGCCTCTCCGCGTCAAAACTGCTGTCCCTCTGTCTCTGCAATCATTCAACACTATGTCAGGACCACTTAACACTCCTTTTACTTTAACGGATAAACCCCACCACCACATTCATATTACAGAGACACCAAAACGGTTGTGAAATCATATCCGTACGTTTTGAGAAGCGGAAGCAGGGGTTGAAACTGATGGTGCTGGCGTAGGTTTTGGTCGAGGTTCACTGCGGGGAATTACTTTCGGTTTGTGTTCTGCTTCTGAGTTGTTACGGTCAGACCCTGAGCTCCCATCTGCGTCAGCATATACACCATATCAACCAAATGTAAACTACAGCATCCAAAAGATTTGAATCAGATTCCAATATGCTATACTATACTCACTGTGTGGATTTGGCGAGTATGCAAAATCAGGAATCTGCAAAAGGAATAGAAGAAGAATGAATATTATTAGCTCAACTTTCCAAGGAAAAAAAAGCAGCACTAAGCGAAAAAGATTTCTTTGACCTCAACCTGATGATGATGCCCATTTTGGGTGGTTTTCTGCACAGGCGAGTCTCCATCAGCTGCCAATACCCCACCAACATCATCATTAATTACCATTAATAATGTCACATGCCCTCCAGAAAATCCCCAATATTAACCTAATAATTAATAATTAATCCATAATCAAGATTACCCATCAGAGTGTTGCTTCCTCCTTGTGGATTCAACTTCACCCACTCATCCACAATTTCCTTCCACTTCCTGCAAATAACATTAAAAAATGAATCAGGTCAATCAATTGAAACTCCTGCAATACGACAACATTAATTTCCGCATAAAATCGAAATTATAATTATCTCTTCCGAAACCTGACAAGCAGCTTCACCAATCGACGAACGTCGTTTGAAGGATGCTTCCGTAACCGATTCACGTGCCTCCCGATGTCAGTTTCCTACAGGAATCAAAACTAAAACACCGTTAAGTAAATCATAAAAAATAATTCAACAAAAAAAAAAAACGTTCCATAAGAAAACTAAACTACCTTCAAAGCTTGAAATGTAATATCCATGTCCGCCAGGCTTTGCAGCAACTCCACCAAGGAATCTTCGGACTACAAAGCAAACCAAATTAAACAAAAACATTAATTAAGCTTGCAATCTCAATCCGAAAAAACACTCGTCGATTTGAACAATTAACAACACCTGGTCAGGCTCTTCGAGTTGCTCTTTAATCTCTAGAATCTTCTTCTGTTCGTCGTCGAACAAACCACCGTAAGGATCCAAATCCTCGCCGCCGTCATCGTTTTCCAGAGACTGCGGCGTGGCAGGGGAATCAGCAGCCGAACGGCGTTGGTGGTGATGTCGCCGCTCGGGGCTAGGGCTAGGGCTGTTCTGCTTCGTGATTTGGTGACCGTTGGGCCTGAGGCGGTGGCCGTCGTCACAATTCCGGCACCGAGGAGGTGCGGCAGTGGCGGAGTAGAGGCTCTCCACGATGGCGTCACGCCGGCGCTTCAATTCGGCGGCGCAGTCGGCGGCGGCGACAGCGATTGCGGCGTCGATGAACATCCAGACGTCGACGCCGGAGGTGTCCAATATGGATCGGAAATCGTCCAAATCCATACCGAAGAGAGGGCGTGGAGGGAAGCGAAGAGGTTGGGGAAAGGCGATCGATGAGAGATTGGATATATAAGTTGAGTTAAAGAAGAGTTGATTCGGTTTCTGTGTGAGTAAACGCAGAGAAAGAATCTCGGAAGATTCCTTGTTGTGTTGCTTAGGCTTTGGTGAGGTTCTAATGTAAGATGAGGGGATCTAAATTATTGGAAGGGGAAACGGGAAGCGTGGATCGAAACGACGAAGGAGTAGTTGTGATAAAAACGACGTAGATCTGAGTTTTGGATCCGCGAAGAGATATAGAGTTTGATCGATTAAGGGTTGAAAGTTGTGGATAATGGAGCAGAGGATGATAGTACAGAGAGGATGAGGATTGAGGATTGAGGATTGAGGATATTCCAGAAGAAAAACCAAACCCTTCATTAATAATTTAATTTATTTGATTTCATTTCTGATTTGAAATCTTAATTCAGATTTGGAACCTCCTTTCTACGCAAGAGGTATTGGTATTGGTATTGTATTGTGGGTGAACAATACCATCATACCATTACCTCACTTGCTCGCTCGCGCCTCTTGTTTCCTCCTAAACTCATTTTTCTTATGTTTCCCTTTTTTTTTTTTTGCTCTGTTGGGCTTTCACACAAACATTTTCAGTTATTTGCTTCTCCCGATTTTGGCCCATTAAGAATCTCCTAATTATTCTTACATTTTCGGCTCCTACCTTTTTGGAAGAGATTCTATTTAGGAGTTTCGTATTATTTTCTTCTAAGTTGAATTCTTTTCTAAGTTTTTGGAAAATATTCAAGACTTTTTATCAAAGCTTTCTCTTTCTCTTTCTCCCTTTGACGTTATTGTTTTATTTTTTATTTTTATCGTCAAATGTTAATTATTAGTTTTTGTTGATAAAATATTTTTTATTATAAAATATTACGAAACACTCGTTTTGATATATTTTTTTAATTAAATTGGTTTTCATCTATTTTTTGTTTGTTGTTAGATTCATATTTTATGAGGGGTATGTTGGAAAAAAGATATACTTAATACCATTCACCATGCTTTAAAAAATGGTAATTTTTCATTCATTTACATGCCTTAGTAAAAAGGTGAAACATGTTTTCAATAATCCAATCCAAAGGTGACGACAAGCTGGCCCAATGGAATTTGGGCCGTAAAAGTCTGAGTCTGCAAAAGATTGAGGGAGACCATTCCACGCCTATAAAGCCCAAATTAGGCTACGAATTCAAACATGAATTAGGATAGAATTTAGGTCTATTTTTAATTAATACGATATATCGAACAATTATTTTATGTATAATAATTTTATTAAAAAAATCATAAATTTTTCAAATTATCTGAAAAAAATAATAATTTATTAATAAATAATCTTATTTAAATTTAACAATTTTATTAATTAAATATTATGAAAAAAATTATGATGATATTTAATTTTTAATTCACTTTTAAAATAGTTAAAAAAATAGATATATTTCTCATTTATAAAATAAATAAATAAATAATTATAATAAATAAAAAAATATAGAATAAAAAAAAAAGTTTGTTATACAACCTTTTCCATATAACATATATGTTATTCTTATTAGTCGTTAATATTTATAAAATTTGATGATAAAAATAGGTAAAAGAAAATATATTGAACTCTAGGTAAAGTAGAAAGAGAATTATAGAGGATCATTATATGTGATACTTGTTATCTTTATTTAATATATAAGATTATCTTATTCTACATTAAAAATAAGATTTTATTTTATTTTGACTTTAAATATTAGATGTGTATTTTATTTTTATCGAATTTCATTGCACTTTATTTCTTTCTACACTTTAAATACTGGAAATGGCCCATAAATCTTTTAGATTTTATTCTATTTTAATATTTGTAATTTTTTTAAAGTTAATTGCATCGAAATAATTTATTTTATATCAATATTTTTTTTTTAATTTATCGACAATTCTGAAAATACAAACAAATGAAGTCGATAGTTCTGAAAATCAATTTCGTTTAAACAAATTTGTAAACAAGATAAATGTTTATAAATATATTCTTCTTATTGATAGTATTTTTTTATTAATATATATATATAATTTTTGTTAAAAATTTTAAATAAAAATGATTATAAGAAAATCATAAATAAAAGTACTTGATTAAAATATACTCTGTATTCATCCAAAATAAAGTTGGTCAAAATATCTCTTACAATTAATATTTGGTCAAAATAAAATATCTAGTTGATGGCTTTTGAACTCGAATTTGTGATGGTTTTCTACTCTTTGTTCAGTCAATCTTCAGTAAAACACTACAAGACAAAATATTAGAACAATTTTTCATAAAGAATTTGAGTGAAGAAATTTTTGAACCTAAATATGATTTACTCAACAGATTATACGAATACATTGAATTGAAAAAAAAAAAAAAAAGTGAGGATTAATATATTATTTTCTAATTTCCTCTTGTAAAAGGCACATTGAATGTTAAGAATCAACTTTCTCCATCCATTGATGATTACTGAGGGCAACTTGTGACGATGATATTTTCTAACAATCTGTAATTAAAGGTGTTAGCAGCAGCCTGCACTGCATTATTCAAAACCTAGACGACAAAAACCTCACATCTATTTTTGTTCACCACCATTTTTGGCTTCGTACTTAAAAGACACTTAACGTATTAGATTCTTCGAAAAAGCATTTTAATGGTGATTTTTTTTACTGAATAGATAGGTTTAAAAGTAAAGTAATATTTGTAATTGTGACTATTTTTACAGAAGGATCAATTCTAGTATTTAAAAAATGAAAACTAGCATCAAATCACTTGCATCAATTACTGATAAGCCTACTATAATAGCAGAATAGGTCGCCAAAATTGACGCTTTCGTGTAATTGAATTGAAACATTGCCGTGTGCTTCAGTGCAGTGCACTGAGAAGAAAGAGACTTGTCTGTGAACTCTAGTTTCTCTATGACTAGATGAACAAAATTCATACCTTCTTTACACATCCAAATTGCTTAAAATCATAATTAAAACTTTCAAATTTTAAATATGATATTTAAAAAACTTTTCAATCGTGGAATCACAATTTTTTAACTGATTAGATTTGTAACTGCAGATGATACACCGTGCAGGTTCTTTTGAAACTGTAAACGATTCAAAGGTATATTAATACATTAGGTGGTCCTATGGTGCCAACTTTGCAGATAAATATTGACATGTGTAAATACGTCATAATATAAGATAAGACTTTTTTTTGTTCATAACATTAGATAAGCTTTATATGGTTCAATTATGATACTAAAGAAAAGAGTTTCTGATGAATATATTTTAACTATATGTTGTATCTTTATGTTTGATATATTTCTTACACAGAACAATGGTGTAATAAAACACATAATTAAGAGATGCATTAACTAGAAATCAATAAAGCTGCAAGGTCAATCGTGTTCATGTCTATAAATACTGACACAAAAACGTTGTTCATCAAACCTTCCTCACAAATATACTAACTAATCTTCAATCTGCAACAATGGTGATCCAACCCATTTTCCATCAAACCCTTTTGCCATTACTCATCTGTATCACAACTCTTTCCTTGGTTGCTGCCGATCCCACAGATGGGTTCACCCCAATTCCATTATTTAGCTCCAACTTCCAGGTCCAAAAGCCTCACGATGTTCCACAAAACCAGCGTTACAGCTTTTCAAATGGAGTGCACAAATTTTGGGTATACTCCACGGACAAGCCTCACATGCCTAGCAGCAATACAGCACCACGAACTGAGATTCGTATCACTGTAAGTCCCAACTTCCACCTTATTTAATCATTAATTTAAGGAGAAATACTGTTACTCTATTTCATACACACTTTTTCTTTTTTCTTTCTTCAACTATCAATTTCCACTTTTCTATTTGTTATCTCTATCAAACAAAGTGTAGGAGATGTTTATATAGAAGGCCACAAAGCTGTCCATGAAGATTGACTCTTGTATAATCATGAATCACAAGAATCTTAGCAGTAAAGTGTATGCTGCAATCCAATGCAATTAACTTCCACACATCTGAATGATGTCATAAAAGAAACTAATGAACACTAAGAGTTAACTAGAAAACGTGTTATGAAAATGTACCCTTCATTTACTAATCAGTTTTCACTTGCAGGGACATGATTATACATCTGGTGTGTGGCAATTCGAAGGGTATTTCCTTGTGCCTAGTGGCACAACCGGGACGTGCATTCAGCAAGTGTTCGGTGGAGTCTCCAGTTCCACAACATCTCAGACTAGGGTCTATGGTGGATCTCTCACTCACTACCAATCCCCTACTCTGGAACAAAACATCTACGGTAGGAGGTACCGCTTCAACGTGATCCATGATGTTGGTGCCAACAACGTGAAGATTTTTATCAATGGAGTGAAGAAATTTGATGGAAATGGCCGTGGAGCTAGCACTCACTACTTCAAGTTTGGGGTTTACGCACAGAATGGTGCTTCCAACTACATGGAATCACAGTGGAGTAATATTAAGCTTTTTAGAAAATAATAGAGACTGAGAGTGCTTTTGTTTCAGTTCCAAGTTTCATAACAAGGCAAGCAAAAAGCTTGTTTGTTTAACTATATAACCCTGAATAATTTCCTTGGACTGAGACAAGCACTGTTTAGAAATCAATTTCCTTGAACCTTGTATTGTGTCTGTTGTCGTTTGATGCTGTAATGTTTCATTGTGTTTGAATCATCATATATAACTTCCTTAGTAAACTTTTACACTTTTCAATCATATATATACACTCTTAACATGCTCTGAATGATTAAGGAAACTATTAAAAAATAACAATCAAATTTCACAGAGAAGGTGGTAAAATAACTAATCTTGCTTTGCCTAAAATTGTTCTATGAAATAATGGCTACTTTCCGTTTTCTTACACCGAACATTACAGTTTTCTGCTAAAACAATGTTCATATAAAAAGAAATGTATTAACACTGGCCCATGCATAAAATTGTTCTATGAAATAATGGCTACTTTCCTCTTTCTTACACTGAAACATTAACCAGCTGAGCTAATAGGCCAATTTGAAAGGATTTTGCAACTAGAGAAATTATTACGAGTTCTTTGAAGAATCGTCCAAAGTGATTGTTGACAAGGTATGTAGAATGAATGATAAACACTTATTGCTTATAATTTTCAAAATCAGAGAAGAAAGAAAAATACAAAATATAAGTTTGAGAAATCTCTTTTTATGAGAAAAAAAAGTTGAGAGGGTATTAGATTAGCAATATAAGAACACCCAAGTGCTCAAAATTTGCAAGTTGTGGCAAAGAATGAAAATCATTGATTGGATGACTGTGGTCAACACGATATACATGACTGCCAACCACTACGGAATACGGATTCAACAAGACGAACAAAATCACATAAATGCGATTGCATTGAAATAACGATTCAAAAGCATATATACGCATAAATATGACCCGTTAGATTCAAGACTAATTAAAAGCAGCCCTTAGTCAACAATGTAGCTTTACAATTAATCAACGGTTAACAATTCATTAAATAAAATTACAAATTAAATAAAACAAGAAAACAAAACATGATTGAGATTGTTGCCTTAAATAGAGACATATGCGTGCTGCGTATCTTCATAGAACCAACCCACCACTTTCTCCTTCTTAATTAAATCAAACGGAGAAAAGAAAGAAAGAAAGATCAATTCTTTCTTCTCCGATTCTTTGAGTTGAACCAAAATCAATCCAATGGAAGAACCGTCTCATTCGGGTGAAAGCAAGCCTCGCATCACGGAGTCAGACATGGAAGCTGCGCAGCATCTTATTCAACTGAGCGAAGATAGCAGCAGCGACAACATTGCAGGGAAGAAGAGGAGCAGAAGCTGTGACGGAGAAGAGGTTCATCAAAGGCTCAGTCACAAAACTGCAACCAAGAAGATTCAAGAGATTTTTGGGGAAGACGAGGTTTCTCAGCCAAAGAAGCAGAAGAGGTATCGATCTCTTGTGAGCATATACATGGCCACCACCCCCATATCAATGCTTCAGAGGTAACTCAGAACGTGGTTGAAAGAGAAAACCCTAAGCCGAGTAGGATTAGGAATAGGAACAACTACATAGGATTTAGGAAGGTAGATGATCTTAATTTCTTAACTAAATAACTGTACCTCATTCCAACGTTTTCTTTGTACAAACGTGAATGAATTTTCTCGTACTTTGCAATATTGAGAATGAAGTCAAGGATCTCAACTGCACATCACACGTGCTTGTGAAATGTTATTGATTAGTTACCTTGTTCATTCTTGATCTCCTGATCGATGATACAAAGTGCATGTGCATGCATATCTTAATTGAATTGTATAATTTGTATGCTTTTTTTATGATAGATTTGTTTTCTTTTCTATGTTTATCTTAAATGTAAAAAATGTTATATACAATCGTTATATTTCATCTTAATTTGCACGATAGGTTTATATTCAATGGAGTGGGGGATGATCAGCACCTTCACTTCTCTGATTATTTTTAAGGTGAGATGAATTGCTGTTGCTGTCATAATTTTCCTGCATTTCATGGTGCAGGCGTGGCTATAGATGTAAGTGTGTGAATACGTTATTTTATGGAGGAGTGTTGGAGATCCCACATCGACTAGAGATAAGGCCAAAGTAAACTTTATATAGTGGTGCAAACCTCACCTCATTGAGCCAGTTTTATGAGGTTGAGTTAGGCTTTAATCCACTACTAATATTGATACTAATATTACTAATAATGAGGAACCTAGTGAAAAATTTATAGTTTATGTAAGTTTCTTAAGTTCAAATCTTTTAGAGGAGGGATGGATTTACCAAAGCTATCTGCATGAATAGGAGACTATGATGTTCATTTGGGAAGAAGACAAAGATTGAATGTTCAACTAGCTGTCTTTAGCAGGAGACATTGCCAAATTTCAGACTAACACAGTTGTGAGGATTAACATGTTTCTGCAATCCAATGAAAGCATTAATTGTTAGATGATATATATATATATATATATATATATATATCATGCTATTCTTAATTTGAAGAGTGAATGGATTCTGAGAGGAAGATAAGCGTAAGAGAAGCTGAGAATGATTAAAAAGAAGAAAAATGGAAGAGAAAGTTGAGGTAAGTGAAGAAGTGGAAGAAAGGAAGAAATTCAAAGGGAGAAAGAAGGTTGCTGCTATTGACGTTGATAAATGAAGGAATAGTTGCATGCACATTTCTAAGTTCTATAAGGTTTAGAATGTTTGGTGCATTAAAGTAAAAGAAGAGAGGAAATAGAGATTGAGTTTAATTCCCACATGAATTGATCTTGATACAACAGAATGGCAGCATATCTTTGAAATTGTTTTACTCAGAGTTTTATTAGCTGATAAATCAGCTTTAGCTTTCATAAGGGTTTCTAGCTTTCCTTAACTTCTTACATGAAAATATTGTTTTTAGATTGCACACTATTGCCAATAAAATGTGGATTGGAGATTTAATTTAATTTGGTGTAATTCGGAGAGATTGTTATATATATATATATATACTAAAGATTAAAATAAGAGTTAAATATTTATTTTAATTCTTATTATTTACAAAGAATAAATCTTATTATGAGTTGATCATGTTGATTGGATGGAATAAAATATGAAGGAATTATGTTTTTACTTCAGAAAATGAAGGAAAAGGTTAAAAACATATATTAATTTTTTATTGTATGATTAAGAAAATAGAAAAGAAGACAAATATTATAATAAAGATGATGAATAATGTGTAAAAAAAATTATGAAAAATAGAGTAAATTCATATGAAAAATATAATTCTTATTAAATATAATAAAAATAAAAACAAGTCTTATATAAGTAAGTGATACAAAGTATTATAAATAAAAATATTTTTTATTTTTGAAATTTAATAGTATTCTTTTTTTTTATTATTACATATTTTTCACAATATTCAAATATAAAAGATTACTTCTAAATCTTATTTCATGAAGATAAACCACTTGCTGTTTTTTTGGAGTACACTAAGATTTAATTTAATACATGTAAGTTTTTTTGCATTATTATAATTAAAATATTTATTACGATAGCCAGATTTATTGAAAAATAAAAGTGTGCTTAAACACATTACAAAAATAAATCAAGCCAAAATAGAGGAATGACAGAGGTTGATCAAACAAAATTTAGAACAAGAAAAACAATTTGCAATTTTTACTTTCTCAACTTTTTTCTTTAAAACTGCCTCATATTTATTACGTACACTGAATAAAGAAGGTCTACTTACGTGTCTCGTCAAACACACTGTAAAAACAAACCAACCACGTTTTTCACGTAATACAAGAGGATTCTAGAATCGTGAATCACATTTTGAAGTGACTCGAGATTATTATTTATCTCAAGTTCATCAGAGTTGCAACTCTTTTCTTTAATTTAAGTTATAAATTATAAGAGATATCCAATTCTGATGAAACTTTACTTTTTGCTTTGTCATGAATAACAAAGTCAGAAAACAAAATCTTAGATATTTTTTATGAAATAATATTTTTAAAAGAAATATCACCGACAGACTTTTTTATTTCGTTATCTTTACTGATGGATTATTCTATTGTAACCAACCCACAGACGAAAACCATTAATAATGGTGCGTACAACTAATTTTTTTTATAGATGTTTCTGTGGGTAATAACTATTGACAGATCTTCTATTTTACCACAAATTTTTGTTATTGGTAAAATCGATTTTTCTAATAATTGGTTCTAGTGTGTATTTGAAAAACTTACATATTTTTTGTAGATATATTTTAATTTAAAGATATTTAAAATACAAATATGGTTATAATTTTATAAAATTATTGTTTTTCTGATTAACTTTCCAGTGGAAACATGAGTAAAAATAGCTGTGTTCGATTGTTATATGGAAGCCATGCGTAATATAAAAAAGCGAAATAGAATCAATGAAAAAAGAAAGAGAAAAAAAAAATTACCCACTTTCAAAAAAATGTAAAAAAGTCAAAGAACTAATGAAAATTAAAAAAAAAAAACGTTTCAAAACAATAACACGATAATTTGAAAGAGCCCACTCAAGGTTGATTCTTGACCTCTGTGTATAGAATGAAACTGCAATCATAACACCATTATCATAATAATATATTACTATGTGCTGTCACTCGCGTATGATGAAATAATAAATAATGTGATAAAAATCAATACAAACATAAAATATTGTATATAAGTTTATTGAAACTTTATATATTACATATATAATTTAGAAAAAAAAGTGAAAATTGATAATTGCTAGTAGAGGTTACTGATTTAAATGATAAATAAGTACAAAGATTCAGTTGAAATATGTTTCAGTAGTTTGTTAAAGTTAGAGAATTAAGAGAAGAAAACAATCAGCTGAGCCTGAGACAAAGATCTCTGAAAAAAGTGTAAGCAAAATACGATATCCCCTTTTAGATGACATAAATACATATGAAATTTTTGGTGCTCACAGACGAAGATGCTCTACAGATGATTGCAGAATTCAATTTTTCATCTATAGACTTTCTTCTTTTAGGTGCCAGACTCCTGCCCAAAATTTCAGTATACACAATAAATCAAACTTCTTGTGTGTTTCATCCCTTGCTTTTTAAAATCACAATACATCAAACATCGAAAAAACTTACTGCAATAATTCCTATTAAAAAAAATTTACAATTGTGATTTTTATCTTTAAATAAACAACGGAAAATATATCTAACTTAACCTACCGAACTTAGCAAAATTATAGAGGTTACAGAGGGGTAATAAAACTACATAATCAAAACTGCAGGAACATGGCTGCAACATTGAGCTCTTCAAATAATACCAAAATTAAAGCAACTCTCACAAGAACTAAACAGAGAGGCAACACCTTCTAACTTCACATATACATGATAACAACCACTTGATCATGCAGCTGCTGCCCGATCCCTTCCACGACCACGGCCTCTTCCCCTTCCACGTCCACGGCCTGCAAAACCATCAAATAAAAATTATACTAACATATCCACTTAAGTAGCTACTAGCAAGGATGAGAACTTCAAAAGGCTGAAACAGGAAGGAATGAAAAAGATTCGGAGGAAATTAAAAAGACATCAAGGAAAACAGTAAATGAAATAAAATGAAGTCATTTTATTTTGTTTCTTTTGTAGCCTGATTTAATAAGAAGCACCGAGTAATGCACACAACAAAGTAAAATAAGACTTAAAAAAAATCATATTCATTCAATATGCTCCCAATAACTCGTACTAATCAAAATGTTACCTGATAATAACACAGTTGTAATTTAAGCAAATAACTTTCATTAGCATGAAATCTTAATTTATTGGACTTGCATGCTTACCACGTGGGGCAGGCGGAGCATCATATTCACCATAATCATAGTACCCAACTGGCTGGGCACCATAGCCTCTTCCACGTCCTCGAAAACCCCGTCCTCTAGCACGGCCACGACCTCTTCCACCATAGCCACCACCATAGCCACGTCCACCATCCCAGCCATCACCATATTCCATACCCCCATTGTAAATTCCTAAGCATAACAGATTTTGTTCTAATAAGCATCTTTTACATTTTAAAGAAACCACAACAAAAAGAGTTCAACAAAGCATTTTACTATCATTCCATAATCTATAATATAGGCATTTACACACAGTGAATAAGTGAAACAAAGTACTTTGCAATACCTCTGCCCCTGCCCCTTCCACGACCACGTCCTCTTCCTCGCATCCTTGGTGAGCCTTCTACATCAGATCATATTACAGTCATCATACTAGAAAAACCACACAAGACATTCACTTTTTTAAAATATTAAAAGAAAAAAACTAATCAATTCACCTCCTTCCTCTTCATATTCATTTAAAGGTTTTACTTGATCGATTGGAAGAGGAGGTTGGTATCTGCATGAGAAAAGAAAGATTAAAATCATGCCAACAGTGTAATTTAGAAAAGCAAAACACGAAAAGTGCAAATTTATAATCATCTGAATCTAATACATTAAAAAGAAATGAAGTTGAATATTTCCATCAGTCCATATGAAAGTCAAATAGGATAATTAAAACAGCACAATAGAAAGGGTCTTTACTTGAAATCAAGGAACTAACCCGGTCCCTCGTCCTCATTACATTATTTGAAAATTTTAATTTTCGAAGTCAGATGTCAAGCAAAGAAGGAAACATGTTAAGTAAATTCACATGTGTACCTATCCAAGACTACAGAAATTATACAGACATAACATGCTTCGAAAATAATATAACAACCCTCATTTTGAATTTTAGAAGGAATCAAGGGGATTTATGACTTTATGTGACAACTTTTAAGACAAACCGCTTTAATTTTTTTTAAACAAGGAAATTATGTTTCAAATAAAGGAGGTTAAATTTAAGAAAGTTTTACACAATTCAGTTCTCTCAATTAAAGTCCTAATTTGAAAAATTACCTAAAGCTTGTGTGACAATAAAATAGTGATTTTCTTTTCATCACTGATAGTAAGATATAATACAGTATTCCAAAAAAAGTACCACTATGGTAATCACAATATCTTAAGCACTTTACTTATTAGACCCAATAATTTTGTAGAACTACAACAATAAAGGAAAGGATTATCAATCAATAGATGTGTACATAAAATTTATGCGCACAACCCATCGAAATAATAAATGATTGTAATTCCTCGAAGAGACTAATGAAACCAATCTTAACTAGTGATCTAGCATTTTGTCTCATAAATAACTAGACATGCTAAAATACAAAGCATCAAACAACTACATTTAGAGATACAACTGACGTACAACATCACAGAAGTTCTTACCCTATAGAGGACGTATCAAGTTCCTTTACCGACAAGGTAATTGTGATCATTGAAACATGGCGAGTAGTCTCCAAACTGTTCACGTATATAACACAACCCAAACAATCACTCCCAAACATATAAATTTAGTATTTGACAAGGTAGTATAGAAGAAACAACAATACATACGGAAGAAGGCCTTCTTCAAGTGGTTCCCATGTGTCAGTTATATCCGTTGATCCAATTACAGTGTTTTGATGCAGGCCAACAATCCTTCTCTGAAACAAGTAACAGAACCGTCACAACTCACAAAAGTAATATTAACTAATGCAGACCAACATATTCCATACAGATATTGCTCCTCCCACCTTGATCAGTTCTGCAATCATTACAGTCTTATTTATTGCTCGCCCCATTGCTTTGAGAACAATTTCATTGGATCCTTTCTCCTGTAGAAAAAACATATGGAGCAAGATAAAATTTAAAAAAAATAGTAAAATATCAGTTGATTCTAGATAAAATGATACTTTCATGCATGGATCACACCAAAAATATAAAGGGATAAATCCTACCACCAGCAGAAAATCAATGTAAATGATGAAGTAAACAAAGAATAGAAATATGGAGAGATAGGCCCAGACGACAATAAGGCGCTAAGCAGAAAGATGATTATGCTAACATAAGATAACTTACATAATATTATTTATTTCCAGATACTGTGTGAAAGGAAAAGTCATCAAGCTTCACAAACAAAGAAGTTAAGGAAATATCATCTTGAGGATAAGTTTGGTGCAAACTTAAAAACAGAAGGGAAATTTTCATGAATCATACTCCTACAGAGAATTGTAAAAAAATTAATGCTTTAATTTTTATCCCCTGTCAGACTCGCATAGCATAAGCTCTTTTGTTTTATCTCGTACACACATCAGTCACGGTTAATTTATCAGAAAATTTCCTTCATTGACTTTGCAATTTTTTCTCTTTTTAATGGTTTTCTAAATTTATTTGATTTCCATTTGCCAAAAGTCCAACCCCTCCCCCAACATTTTTCTGTCATCAAATACTTTACCTGTTAATCAGTTGTTTGTCAATTCACCCCCGTTTTGCTTTATGATTTCTCGTGTTTTTCCTATAATCGTGTTTTCAATAACCTGGTTTCGGAAACCATTTGAGTGATCTAGCCACTCGATTCTGCGACAAGCGTGCGCGAGAGAGAGAGAGATTCCATTTGTGAACCTAAGAGCAATTAATATTAAGACTTCACTAAAACTTCAATCTTAAAATCACTCCTCCTTGTTATGTTCAATCCACTAACATCAATTTAAGGCGATGCAGAACAAACAGTATAAGAACACCATAACAAACAACATCAATCCAACAAAAAGCATCCACAAGGAGTCAATTAAAAAAGGGTGAGTTCTGACCAACTAATTTGAAAAAAAAAAAAAAATGATCTAATAAAATGTGGGGAGGGGAAGACATGATAGCTGAGAATAAGTAGAAAGAAACCTGAAGGAGTGTGGTGGCGTAGGTGATGTAATTCCTCATTCTTCCTTGAGTAGTAACGCGTATCTCGTTTTCGTTTATGAGAGTTTCAGCCTTGGGCTTCTCTACCCTCTGATACCTATCCATCTGGAAGAAAAGGCAAAAGCAAAATTGAGAAACAGAGAGGAATGAAATTGGAGGGTTATATGGTAGGCGAAGCTAGGGTTTAGAGAATCATCATCACATCTGACACAGAGTTAGTTATGCGAATGCGTAGGTGCGTGCGAAAAAAGGGGGATATGATATGATATCACTCACTCTCACTACAGTTTCTGAGTTGAGTTGACAAGAATCTTTTGGGGAATACTGGTTTGTTTGTTTGTTTGTTTTGTGGTTTGAATTTTAGATTTAGGTATGGAATCGAAAGAGAGAGAAAGGGTGAAGTGTACCTGGTGAGGTGTGTCTGAAAAGCAGAGGAAAAAGGCTGGTGCGTAGGGCTATGACGTTGCGGTCTTATCGCCGAAGAGACCGCCAAATTAACCTTCTTCTTTCTTTCCCCGCACACAATGGGCTTTTTTTCTTGTTGGGCCTCCCTACTTCATTCATTATTTATTTACAATAATAATAATATCTGACTTTTATTCTTATTTTAGTGAAACACGAAACTTGTCATATTTTTAAATTATTATTCTTATTATAATAATAATAATAATAATAGAAAAAATTTAAATCTTTCATTAGCATATCCTACCAAACAAAATGTGTTGATCAAAGTGAAGAGATTTAAATCCTTAACAATGTCATATAAAATTGTTGGAGAGATTTCCGCGTTGGAACTTAACTTCTTTTTTTTATATATATATTTTTAATATACTTAATATGTTTTTATTTTTGAATTATTAACACATTTTAAACTGCAGAAGATAGCATCATTAATCTTAGTAAAAGTTTGATTAAAAAATGAATGAAAAATAAAGTTGGTCGTCTTCTACTAATTTTTTTAGTCATTAAATTTATTTTATCTAATAATTTAAGATAATTATATTATATATTAATAAAATTTGATGATAATAAATCGTGTATATTGGAAAGATTGTTAAGAAAATTCTATCTCATTATATTTATTAGAATAAAATAACATTCAATAAATATACATAGAAAAAATGTTAGAAAATATTTACATGTGTACTTTAAATGGTAAAACATAACATATATTTATTTATGACTACTTCATTTATTACCTATTAATCTTTTCATAATTATTTTTATTGAAATTTAAAATAATATAAAAGTTTATATTTATTATAAGGTTTAATAAGTATACATAAAAGAGATGTTAAAAATTTATATTGATTATCTCACTTTACAAACTTATTGGATCCCTTCCTTTAATATTAAATTTACAAACAGCAGCTTATTCTATTCAATTATTTTTAAATTAAAATCTAATAAAAATAAATATTTAACTTAGATTCTAAATGCTATCTTAGAAATTGGGAAAATCCTTATAAAAAATTAAAAATATATTAATCATCCCATTTTAGCCAAAATCTTAAAATTTGATTTAAACTTTAAATTAAAAAAAAAACTAAATCATTTTAAATGAAATCATTTATTATATTTAAATATAAAATTATATATTTAAAAATTTTAAAAACTAACATACATATATTTTAAAATATTATTTTATACCTTTATTTATATTATACATATATTTATCAAAATATAATATTAAAATTATATAATAATTTTTATTATAAGATTATATAATATATTTATAAATATAAGAAAATTAAAATTACAAATAAAATAACAATTATACAAACAAAAGTTTTATGTAATAACTTCTTTTACAAGAAAAATATTTTACAATTTTATGATAAAAATCAATATAATTTTACATTACTCTAATTTAATTAAAATTTTATATCAAATTAAAATCAAAATAAATTGAATCAAATTTAAATTTTATGTTTAACTTAAAGTAAATATTTAGTAAAAAAACAAATTAAACAGAATCAGTTAATCAAGACAAACCAATAGTTCAAGATTTTAAAACTATGCAATAAACATTTAAAAGCTGAATTCATATTACCATCCATAGTCAATAAATAAAAAGAGATAAGGGGCTACAATTAAAGTAGAATACATGAGATCAAAATAAATTTCTGGTCATGAATATCACAACACCTGGACAGTAAAACTTCTTTAACCATAAATCTAATAGTACAAGTCATGAATCAAAATTTATAAACTAGACTTAAATTCTGAGAACTAATGTGAGAAAAATATGCAAACTGTCGTCTGAGAACTAAAAGGTCTATAAGCACTTCTTCATGTGTCCCCTTTAAACTTGGCTTCATATATCTGAGGTTGCTGCAAAACAAAGTATTCTTAATTGATTCATCAATTTATGCAAACCATTATTACACTTGCACATATTGCATTTGAAATTAATTTAACTCACATCATAACTCATTCTGCACACAAATGTGCAAAAGTACTTATATATAACATGCAAGACAATGTCAATGAAATACAATCTCTATCTCAACATAATTTACTTCAAAGTTTCATACTCTAAACACCATGTTATTGGCTCAGTTACCATATAAAAAACAATGAAGGTGAACAAAAGATATTAACAAATATATATTTTATCAACAAAATTTAAGGTTCAGGATCTCATTCAGTGAGAATGTAACTAGAGAGAATTCTTCCCCATTGATGAGTCTGGTAATAAAGAATGCACAAATATGCACCATCAATCAATAAATATGTTGTCAAAAAGGTTGGTTCAATTCCCACTACTTATCAGGTAAAAAAACATCGAATGAGTGAATCCCGTGTTTACTCTATTACAAAGAAGATTACCAGTCATCTCATGTGATTATTTAAGTCACACAAGTATCCCTTATTTTGTAAATTACATTGATATTAATCTCCCTCATTTAAAAATTTTCTTCAGACACTGCCCATTTTACAGACACAGCCTACAAGAAATTTGAAATCAGCACAATTCTCACTGTATTTTGTGTTAATATAACAAATCTAATAATAAAGTGAATAAATGCATACCATGTAGATAGCAGAAATCATTCTGCCTGCAAACCACCTTGTGTGCATAGCACGTTGAGCAGCACTAGCTGCTTCCACAGTTTCAAACTGCAAATACACAAAACCTGCACTTCTTCTGCATAAAAATGAATCAATTATAAAATGGTAAGCATGCACAAAAAGTGTATGTGGAAAAAATAAGATAAAAAATAGAATGGAGCATTTATGAACAGGTTCTACACATTCATAAACTTACTTGTCAACATAAATATGTTTCACCCGTCCATATTTGGAACACTCTTCTTCCACATCTTCTTTAATGTCTAGATCAAAATCTGGCTCTGTCTGCATCTTATAATATTTTATATTAGTTCTTTTTGAATGATATAGCAGAAGAAAAATGCACTCAATCAGTTAATCCCTCACCTCAGTGTTTGGATCAAACATATTCTTCAGCAGTAAACACTCACTGGGGTTTCCAACAGGTTCAATCACAGGGGTAGGCATAATTTGTGTTGGGACAGCTGGTGCTGGTATTATACCTGGATTACCAATAGGCATAATAGCCTGTTGAGCAGGAGCTGACCCATTCACAACAGGCAGACCAATGCTGCAGTGTTTCAAATCTGTTAAAAAAATGAATAAATTCAAAGAATATGGTAGAAGAAAATCATTAAACAAACCTTGCAGCAATGCCAGATCGGTCCAGTTTTTGCATAAGCAATGCTCTTGATTGAGCATTTAAAGCCTGTACACAAAAAAATAAAATAAAACATGAGCAAGAAACTCATAACCAAAAATAGACTAAAATAGCATTGGCACAGTTTTCTTAACCAACACACCATGCCCAAGAATCCCACGTAAAAAAGGTAAACAAAAGCAGTTTCTGTCTGCAGAATAGGTGGAAGCTTAAATGAAAATTTTAAACTTCAGATTTTGAGCCAGATCAGGGAAAAAGTAGGAAATGGAAGCACCACTTTATAACCCTAACGAATATGCAAAAATTCAGGCACTATTAGTAAGACATCAATTAGTATTTAATTTGTTTGACATCACAAATTTGTAATGCCTTCTCACTCCTTCACATCATTACTCAATAAAAATGGTCAACACTCAATTGAATAAAGCTTCAATGCAAGTATCTATCAAATAGTAACAATCTGTGCAAATATTTAAAGCTAGAATTATTAGTTACTAAAGTATTATTGAAATCAACAGAAGTTCAGGTGGTCAAACAAGCTGAAAGAAAAACATCTCCGCAAATAAAATTATCATACAATGAGAAATGTAAATACAAATTGTCCTGTGGAACCCATTTGTTTTTATTCAAGTGAACACTCACCAATCCACCTTCGTCATCATCAAAATCTGCAGATTTTGCAGTAGTATCTTGGTTTCCAACGTGATCTGTTACAGATGAAACCTGTATTTAATGAACAGCATTAATTACAAACTGAAGGAGCAAAGGGAGTAAAACAAATAGACCCATACAAAAACATGTCTACCTTTATAGTCCTGCCAGCAATTTCCAGTTTTCCATTTAAACTCTGAGCAGCCTTGGCATGCTCAAGATGAGCAAACTGTTCCAATATTAATATAAAAGAGATAAGTAAAAACATCATTATTGGAAACAAGCCTTCTTGAAGCTAAGTGTTAGTAACAAACTTGAACAAACCCAAAGCCCTTGCAATGTCCGGTCTCCAAGTCAAGAGGCAGTTGCACAAGCTCCACTGGACCAAATGGCTCAAAAATCTAAAGAGAAAAATGTCAAAAGCTTATAAATGACAATTTATTAAATTACTTTAGTTAATGTCTGACAGGGCAGCAGACTAGATTGCACAAAGCCAGTTTGTTTGGTTCTTACTTCACTTGTTCTTAAGGTTATATTTAAATTAAATCAGTGTTTGGTCTCTGCGTTCATATTTCCAATGATGACTGGAAGTAATGAAAATTCATGTCAAACATATTCACCACATAGTCAAAGCAAAATACCTCTCTCAATTGACTCTCTGTCATGTTGAAGTGAAGGTTCCCCACATACAGTTTCCTGTCCACAGCTCCATATGGTCCTACTACCCCAGCAGCTCCACTAGTAGTATTAGATTGGACAAGGTTTTTTTCAGCCTCAGAAGGTTTGACCATTACAGGTTGTCCTAGAAGAAGTTGGCCAGATAGAGCTATTGCCATTGGCACTGACATTGCATCATAAAATTCAATGTACCTGCAGCCTCATCAAGAACTTACATCAACTTTACAGAACTACAAAATACAAAGAGTTCAATCCAAACTTACAAAGCACGCAGCAAAGATGTATGGAAACAAAAACTCTAGTTCACACAGCTCAAGCTGAGGGTATCTTTTGATGGATCTGACTCGAGAAGAAAATGTTTGCCTGATGTAGTAAAAATACAAAATTAAAGCATAGATGTCAATCAGGAGAGAATGAGACACATCTTAGAAACAAGAAACCTTAGGGAACCACTAAGACGGGGAGGATAGTAACCAGCAAGCAGCAAGTCATCATTACTTATGTATGTGCATGCAAGCAAATCAAATGTTAAGAAAGGGACCCAAATTAAGGCTGGCCTAACCTACTTGTCACAGAACTCTAAAATCCCAACAGCACGAAATCTGTATCGAAATCATTTAGACACCCACAGCCACCACCTACACCCCAAAGATGGAGAAAAATGAATGGAGAAAAAATGATCTTCCATATCAACCTTGTCAAGAAATATGTAATAACCAGTTCAAGAGATATAAACTGAGAAGGCTCAACATCAAATGAAAGAAATCCTCGCCGTATGCATATCAGAAATGCAGAGGAAGAAAATTGGGAAAAGGACCAAAAAGAAAACCGGGATTATGTCATCTACCTTGAGTACGCAGCATGAATTGATTAAACATGAGTGCAAGGTATTCCCATCATCCCTCATCATTATCGCATTGCTAGTCCATTTAAGAATACAGTTAAACATGATTCTTAAAAGTTGATATCCCAATACCACAATTAAGCATGCACATGAAGAATAAATTATTTTATAAGAGAATGCATACCCAACTCCTTTAGATCGTCTTGAGTTCCTATCCATGATAAGTCGAACATCCCTTACCTGAAAATAAGAAAATACTAGAAGTAAATAGAGGAACTATCACATGATAGAAGTCATCAGGTAGATGTAAGACATTCGATTCTGAGCATACACACAACTACATCCAGTGGGTTTACAATAACAATATAACCACTATTTCACTCACCATACATGCACAAAAGTATATATGTGTGCAAAAAATTGAAGTTAACTGACCTTGCCAGCTTTTGAGAAGAATTCATAAACATCCCTCTCTGACGCCTTTAAGGGCATCTGTAATCACCCATAGCAAATTGGCAATAATTAGAAAGGAACACCAAATCCCCAAACATATCAGATCTTCAAATAGTTATAACTAACAAAAGGGTCAATCAATCAACCTGGTATGCAAAAACAGTCCTCTGATCCCTTTCTGGATCTGCCTCAGGCTCCGCTGCCTCTTTCTTGTCCCTAAATCTCCTGCAATTCAAATTAAAATCAGGCTATAAGAAGATATCCGTATAGTAGTTCAACAAACTTATACTTTAATATTCAGATTGTATATTTTGTAGCATAAATCCAAACGTACATTGCTAATATTAGAGTCCCAAACAGCACCTAATCTTGAGAGGGAGTAATGTCTCAATCTCTTAACTGTAGCCATTATTCCAAAGTATATTGTTAATATAACAGTCCAATGTAGCATTCAATCCTATAACATTCATATATACTAGTGCCCCTGTTCTGGATTTTATTTTTCCTTATAAATTTGTCAAAAATATTGCCAGGTTCTTAACATTTAAAAGTTAGTGCATCATCCTAGCAGCATGTGTATCTCAATATTTATCCCCATATTTTTCAATCTCAAGTAGCAGGGCGCTGTAGCAGGTAGGTTGCTATTTTAAATATTATACTACAAACTAAATAAATTATAATCCTCATATAACTACTCAAAAACCAAAAGAACCCAAAATTAAAAAAAAATTATAAATAATAAGTCACTATGCACACAATCACCATCAATCAAATAAAGTCAAAAAATGAGAGATGATAGTGAAATTAATAGAAAAAGAACTCAACAAATTCGATAAAATTAGCAGATGTGAACTAGGAAGTATAAAGAAACAAAAAAGCATGGACAAAGGAAAAAATAGTCAAGTAGGAGAAAAATGGGTCAAAAACAGAGGCACATAGTAAAGGAAGAAGATTTAAAATCTTACTATGTATATTTAGAAAAAAAAAAAAAAAACATTAGAAAATGGGGAGAAAAATCACAATTTCACCCCAAGAACCCTAAACAGCATTGTTTCTGGAATAAAAACAGGTTTCGCCTATATCAGGGTAGCACCAACATTGCTCATGGAAAAGGTAGCTATTGAAAATCACACCACTATTTGAATCCCATAGCAACCTAAAACTTCTCCACTACACTAACTACCATGTTTATCCCTAAAGGAGAAACCCAATAGACAAAATTTACCTCTACTTCTAGTATGGAAGACACTTGATGATAAGAACACCTCGCTCGCATGAATACATGATACAAATGTTCGAAAATTGACAAAAACTCTACTTACTTCCTGAAACCAATGGTCCTAGTTTCTCAGTACCAACCCATTCTTTTAAAAGTAAAATGGGCTGGATGGTAGACTATCAAGAGGAGATGTGAAGTTAATCACATGATCATGGATAACAGAATAAAATGAAATTGGGTTGTGATTTAATTACTTTATTGTCTATTTTAATATTCTAATACAATATATATTATCTTACCAATGCATACCCTAGTACTTAAAAATATTGTCCCACTGGTCACACCCATACTACTACTCATGCAAGATGCAACTTAGCCTATGAGCATGTCCATAACATGTAATAACCCCCTCTCCTCTTCACCCCAGCCCCCAAAAATTTATGCAACAGGATGCAGAAAATCAGCTGTTTTAAGAAATTGGCATGCCATTTCTAACTCTAAAAAACTGCACTAATAAAATTAAATAACCAGAGAGCAAATGGTAAGAATTAACAAAAACAAGTCCATCAGTAAAGTTTAACTAATGCATGTCATTTCTAATATCTATATTAGCAACTCCATCACTAGTTGACCAAGCCTATGCAGATAACACTAATCAAATAACCTCATCTAATTCAAGAAACCAATGCAAACCCAATACTGGAGCAATCAGAATTGGCAAGAATAAGAAAGATTAGAGAATTGCCTATTATCTCTGGTGTCAAAATCCCGTTCTCTTTCTCTATCTCGCTCAGAACGACTCCTGCTCCTCCGAGACCTCTCTCTCTCTTCCCGTTCTTTGTCCCTTCGGTCTCTTTCCCTCTCTTTGTCTCTGTCCCTTTCCCTCTCCCTCTCCTTCTCCCTCTTCTCCCTCTCTTTGTCTCTGTCCCTCCTATCCCTCTCCTTATCTTTGTCCTTCTCCCTATCTCTGTCCCTGTCCCTGCTGTTTCTCTCACCATCTCTGTCCCTATCTCTATCCCTGTCCCTGCTACTCCTGTGGCGGTCCCTGTCTCGTTCTTCACGATCTTTATCCTTCTTAGAGCCATTCTCGTCGTCGCCCCTTGACCT
Organism: Macrotyloma uniflorum; assembly: GCA_016859785.1. Taxonomy (NCBI): domain Eukaryota; kingdom Viridiplantae; phylum Streptophyta; class Magnoliopsida; order Fabales; family Fabaceae; genus Macrotyloma; species Macrotyloma uniflorum. The sequence continues at coordinate 1,382,553 of BDMB01000006.1, forward strand.
CTTACTCTTCCTCTCCTCGGCAACCTCGTCGATCTCCTCGCGTTTCCGGTAGCTCCTCTCTGTCTCTTTCTTCTTCCTGCTCGAATCACGGTCCTCTTGTTCCTCCACTGTCTTCTCCAAGTAATCGTACTCGTCAAAGTCCATGGCTCCTTCCCCTCGATTCTCAAATTCTAGGGTTTTGGGGTTTTCTTTTCTCTGTAAGTATATAGATAGAAAAACGAACACAAGGACCGTTTTGATTGGCTATTCTGGTTTCCTAATCTATAAAACCTTTTAATATTATTATTATTACTATAAAAATAAAATAATATGAAAAATCTAATATAAAATTTATCTACACATAGACTATAAAATCTAGTTAAGAAAATATGTTTACATTGTTAATTTATATTTTAAAAATAAAGGAAATCAGATTTTTCCTATCCAAGTTTTCTATCAAAATATCCTTATGGTAAAGTAAAAAACTAATTTTCTTAAATTAAAATAATAGTTTAACCGAAATACATATATTATATAAAAAATATTTTATTTTTTTATAGAATTAAATATATATTAATTAGGTAGGAGAAAATTAAACTTTTAATAAATAAAACTCTTTCATAAAAAAATCATTTTTTTAGATAAAAATAAATTATTCTATTTCTTTAAAAAAAAATATTCAACCACGTATTCATTTGAGGTTATTTATTTTTTTATATAATTAAATATATATTAATAAGAAAAAAAAAGTTAAATCAAGCAAAACATATGACAAAAAAGAATTATTCAATTTTTTACATTATTTTGTTATCATATAAAAATTCACAACCCATACATTATATTTTATATATTTTGTACATTTTATTATATAAATTAAGACTATTTTTTTATATTTTTATAATAAATATTCATTTATTATATCTTTTTATATTGTTTATATTTAAAAAATAAATTTTTCAATTAATTAGTTAAGTTAAAGATGCAAATTTATTAAAAGATATATATTAATTAGGTAGAAATTTTACATTTTCATGAGATAAAAATATTTTATAATAAATTAATCTCATGAATTAAGTATAAATATTTTTAATTACTTTCATAAAATGTTATTTATCTCCATATATTATAATTTATTTTATTTAAACAATAAAATATCTCATTTATGCACATATCTCTTTTGTACACTCACCAAGCACTGAAAATAATCTAAATTGAGACCTGCAACACTCTAATATCCAATAGAATATAGACATTTAAAATACACCATGTTCAAGAGAACATCATAGACTCTAAATGGGATTTTAAAACCAAGTATAAGGTAAATGGTTGAATTAAGAAGAACAAATTTAGACTTGTTGCCAATGATTTCAACAAACAACTTGTCTTGACTATGAGGAAATTTCAGTGTAAGTTAAAGTTAGTTCTAAAATTCATTATTGGCATTAGCATGCATCTCAATTAGGAAATTTGACACTTGAATATAAATAATGTCATCCTGAATGAGTAGCCTCAATTAGAAGGGTTCAAAGATTTTACAAAACCTAATCATATTTGCTAGTTGTCCAAGAAAATCTAATGTCTAAAACAGGTTCTAAGGTTCTAGTTTGACAAACTTAGGGTTACTGTCACCCATCAATAAGAGGGAGGAGTTAGAGATAAGGTGTCTTAGCTTATTATTGGTTATGATAGAATTATTTCTCTTACAGTCCTAAGTTGTTGCTTAGATTTTCAAACTAATCTGTTATGTCTCAAATGCTAGTTATATATGTTTAGGAATTTGTTTCTCAACAAGCCAAATATTTAACTAATGTAATCCTCTCAATCAATGCAATTTTTCACTTAAATTCCTATCACTAGCAAAGCAAATTTATATCTATTATATAATTTTTTGATTTTGAATTCAAATAAAGTGCTTCAATATTTTAAGCATTAACCAAGAAAATCACCAAACTCTACAATATGGACAAAACTTCCAACATGCCATATAACATCTGATATTCATTGCTTTTGTCTTTATGACAAATATCAATGCACTACTAATTACTTTATATCATTATAATAATATATAAGATACATTCTCAACAATGATATTTTTAATTTAATCATTAGATAATTATCTCAATTTCTGTTACATACTATGTGTCCCTTGGTAAAGTGAAAATTCAATAACACATTGAGTGACTTTCCAAACAAGGAGAAGTATAAATGGAACTTGTATAAATTTTTCATGTTATATTTAGATAGAGATCCTATCTAATGTTAATAACATGCAGACTTTTGAACATATATTAATATTTGTCAGTTAATTTGTGTCAGACTGAAGTTGGGTGAAAACTGGTCGAACCATACCAAGGGTACAATCGGATTACAAGTTCACAACTTCAGTGCAACAAGTTAAATCTTACACTCGTCTGAACTTGGAACAGATAATAAATGACTAAATATAAACAAATAATTTCGTATATAGAAATAAATGGAGGTTCAGACTTATAATAATTTCCATCATCTCATGGTTTCAACCATGGATTTAATCCTTTATCCAATTCTATTTAAAGAGATTCTTTCATTAGGTCGAGTAGCCCTTTCAACCGGTGTTATCAACTGTGGCATAGTCATTCCCCCAGAAACAATAATTTCTGCATCAGCACCAAAGCAAACATTACACCATTGTATAGTTTAAGAATTTCAACATGCAGAAAATGTCAAATGACAAAGTTCTAATTTGCCTTCAATGAGGTAAAAAGAACATCATATACCAACAATATCTCTCCATCTACATTGTTGAATAAGAACAATATGACATGTAAACTGTACATGACAATAAGTAAATGGAAAGAGAATCTACCTATGCCTTCTCGAATAGAAAGATTTGGTCTTATAATATCTTTGGAGTTAACCAAAAATATATCGCCAATATACAGATGGTTCGTAGGGACAAAAACGCTACAAAGCTCTTCATCTTCATTATCTTTCTGTGATGGAGGAAATAAGATATAATCATTGTTTAAATTATCAAACAAAACAGAGAAATTAGTAGTTCCTAAGAAAATAACACAATGTTTAAAGAAGGATGCACAATATATGACTAGATTATTATGGAGCTCTTTTTAGATGAACATGAGACAAATAAAATGACAAACACAAATCCATAATTCTTACAATAAATTAACACTAAAAAGAACGGTTAAGTAAAAGAACTATTAACAAGGGAGGTACTAAATAAACTCGAAGCAAAACTTGTTATGTTAGACTGCTGCTTCAAATCTCACAAACACATGGAGCATGGGGTGCTGTGTGTTTATCTTCTGAAAGAAGTATGTGAATGAATTATTAGAACCATGTTTTACAGAAGTATATTCTCCTTTCTTTATATGTTATTTTCATGATTATTCATTGGTGGTCTATTGAAGGTAAATTCCCCAGACTTATGTTAAAATGGACCACGTCATAATATATGTTATATACCCATGTGTATGGTATGTGCATTCCAATTTCCAACACTATAGATATATTACATTTCCCAGAAGTCCAAGCATTATAAATAACAGAAACAGATGAAGTTTATTTGCTATAAAAATAAAAAAGGGAACCGTAACATATATTCAATTAATATAAGTAAAAGTAGGTTGGTAAACAAATTTCAATACAGTTCAGTGTACCTGTAGAGTAACAGTAGATGTAATAAAGCCAAAGGCATATTCACCAACACGCGGATGACGAATAATTGCTACCTCTTTAAAGGCAGTGGTATTTTGATCTGAAAATAATTTTACAAAAAAAATCATGACAAATGGTCGCATCCTTGTCAATAATATTTGAAAATGGTCAATCGAATATAAAAAATGTAGGATAGTTACAAACCACTGATTGGGAACACACTTTTCTTGTGTTTGGATAGAGAATTTTTAGAAGATAATTCATTTTTATAGAAAATTTGAAATATTTTATGAAAAAAATATGTTATTTGAATAGAAAATTTTAAAAGAAATTAAAATTCTAGAAATTTATAATAGTAATTTGATTACTTAAAATTATAGAATTTCAAATTTCACATAAAAATTTGATTACTTAAATCTATGTCTTTTTCCTTCAGATCAGCCTCAATTAAGACATCGTCAACTTGGTTTCAGTTGGGATGTCATCGGTTTGAGATCATTTTTTCAAATGATTTTGACAGAGGTTTCTTTCAGGTTTAAAGTCAATCATGATTATTTTTCAGTTTCCATCATCAGGGTTATTTTGTTGCCAATATAGGCTAATGTTATTTCTCAGCTAACGTCTAAGATATTCGGATAGACACATAACAAATACAACAATTCATCTCATCTTTAAAAATATAGGATACGATGTGTGTATATATATATATAATTCACAAATAAATCCTATTGTATATCATTACTAAATATTATTTAAATTGAACATACTAAATATACTAAACTCAAATGTATATATAAACTAGAAATGACAAATTATTATCTTCAAAAAATCTAAATAAAAATAGAAACAGTAAACCAGTACTTATTGCCTATTGCCTTGAAATAAGAATAGTATCAATTTCATCCCCTTCTTGAATATCATTAGTAAATAAGACAACTTCCATGACGGACATGTCAATTTGGGCAACTTTCGTACACACAACAAAATACAACAAAACAATGGTAAGGCTAAAAACACAAGGATATTCTGCATTTTGCCATAAAAGCTACTTACAAAGTTATTTTTCCTATTGTAATATCACCAGCTACCCAGCCTATATGTTGCATACTGCTTATCTGTGAATTAAGACCACACTAACTTCTTTTTTTTTGGCTAAATTGTAATTGGACTATGCAGTTATGAAGAGCATACCTGGAGATATTGCAGCACTAATCTGCTTGGATGCAGAGTATATATGCCTAACAAGGGGCATTCGCTTTATGAACCATTCTCCAATCCAGAAAACAGTAGCTCCCATCCATGACGAGACAAAAACACCAATAAGAAATACAAAAGCTAACGATGTAATGAAACCAAGTCCTGCACCACAAGCAAAGAGTCATCACATTCTGTATATCATTCTAAACAAATAGTAGGGTCAAGTACCAAGAACCAGATCACCGAGAAGAGATATTAAAAAATAAAGGAAGAAATATAAAAGTCTGCAACGCCATTTTATATGTGTGTGCTTGTTGATAGAAATAAATTTATCAAAGAAAAAAAAAATAGAAATAGAAGTACAAGAATCGGGATTGAGGACAATAACATATCCGCTTAACCACCAGAGCATAATTCAAATGAGTTATCGTAGATTGGCCACTAAACTTGAAAAGAAACAATGATGTCCTCATGCTTAAATGGTAAAATAGTAAAGAGTTCTATTCTCTTTGAATTTTTCAAGTCTAAGCACTACAATCATTTACTTTGTTATGTTTGAGATATACAACATCTAGACCAAAGAAATCCCTCTCACTCAAAACTGCTCAGCAGGGAAAATATAATTATCAAAGACGCGATAATTGAAGGGAAAATAAATTACTCACCAAATATATCAATGCCAAGCCTGGAGTATATTGGACTGAAGAAACCATCAACAAACTGAATAAACCACCACGTAATAAAGAAGGTAACAGCAACTGGAAAAAGAACTACACTGCATATTCAAAACCAAATGAATGAATAAGAATAATTACACCAACAACGATGATAAAAATCATCTAAAATAGTAGTTTTGTCTTACCATCCAGTCATAAATTTCTTTGAGACCCAACTCTGGAGAACAAAGCAGCAAGCCTGAAACAAGTGCACAGAATGAGCCAATAGCAAGACAAAAATAGATTTTCTCTTTAAAAAATATGAAACGTCATCACACCAAACAGATGAACATTAGGTTATTGTTGAGTTCTTGCTAACTTCATTTTCATCATTTAGAACTCCTTATCACAAAAACACAAGATAATCATTTATGTTTGCAGCTAGGCTCACTGAATGAGTCTAGAATTCCAACATCCTGAAGCATGTATGATGCAGAACAACAGGGAAGTACAGTTAATTTATTATGATAACGTCTCAATTTTTTATGACTTCGGCTTTGGTATTGATCATTATAACAATTTTATTTTGATATTAGACTTAAGGACATTTTAGGACAACAAACAAAGGACCAAATCTCGCTCCCTGGAGAAAATAGAAGTAGAATCCCCAATATCTTACAAGAAACCGGAGACTGAACTTCGTGACCCTTATTACTACAGCTCCAAATATACAGAGAAGAATTGATCAAGCTGAGCATTGCTACTCAAATTTGTAAAAAAACAATTTCACAAGAAGAATTGCAAAACAAAATAAAAACTATCACCGAGCATTCAGTTTATAAGAGGATATTTTGAGAAATGGAGTTAACCCCCGTTACTTTGGACCAGACTTCCAACTTCATACTCTTGGAAATTTATCAAGCTGAAATTTCAACTATTTGCCTCTTCACACTAAGAAAACACGGGCTTATTATTACCCATCTTAAACAAAATTCATTGCTACTCAAATGCAGCAAATGCAGATCCGTCATGTAGGTAACGTGATTGATCACACTACCTAAGATTCTGGGTTTAGACATCTTTCTATGTATAATTATGATTATCCTCTACCATCATAGCCGTAACAAAATCACCATTTCTCAGTCCGTAAAAATAGGTTTATTTCCGAATTCAAGGGACGAGGCTCTCCGTTGACTTATCAGTTGAAATCCACCGAAAAAAAATTAAAATATATAAATAAATAACAACGAGAAGCAAGATCCAACAACCTAGCCCTAATTTACAGGTAAAAAGTACGATAAAGGAAATTTAAAAAGAAAGAAAGAAAGAAAGAAAGAAATGGACCCTGCGAGTGGAGGAGTTGGGCGAGCTTGGTGGAGACTTGGCCGGGTCTTCGGGATCGTCGCGAGATGCATTATCCCCTTGACTGAGAGGAATTGACGTTGATTCTTTTTCTTCCGCCATCTTCTTCACTCTACACACTTTCAGATTCTAACAATTATAATTATTATAATTTGGGAGACAAAATAGAATCAGAATGGAAGCCCCGTTTGGGTTCCAGTATTATTATTGTCTTCTTGTCTTGAATACTAAGCAAGCAACACTCACTTCCTCTTCTCTTTCCTTCACCGGATAATTGATAAGTCTCATCACCTACCAGACTGAAAACAAATTCGATGCCACACATGACGTGGCTTACGAGGATGTGTCTCCTTCTCTTAGTAATTTTCTTTTTCTTTTTATTTCATTTTCTCCATCTTCTTCTTTTTTTTTTCTTTTTATTTCTATCTAACCAAACAATTATTTTCTTAGTTTTATTATTCCTTTCTATTTTTATATGCTAATCGATAAGTCTGGAAGACAATTCTATTTAGGATTATAACATGTTTGGGAAAAATTAATTTTTTAAATAATTAAATTTTTACAATTACCTAAAATATATCTTTAATCATTAAAGATACTTGGTCGTATCAGCTATATGAGATTATTAAAGAGTACAGAACAAGTTAACAACAGAAAAGAAACGTACTGAAGAAGGGTTATCTAACAGCCGTCCAAATATTCAGGTTCATCGATCCAACGGTGGTAACCAACAGACCCAAGCCGCGCCAAAGTGCGAAGAAGTTTCACGCTCCGATCATCATTGCATGCTTGTAGCGCAAGAAAAAGTAGCGGGAAAATTTGAAATTAAATGGACCGTTCGCTTTCCCTCACCCTATAAATTCACGTCATTGTCCCTTTTCTTACTCGCGCCAAACCTGTTTTGAATCACGAAACCACCATTACCAGTGACGGTTAAACACAATGTACGTCGTAAAGGGGGATGGACGCCAAGAACCGGTGCACTTCGATAAAATAACCGCGCGCCTCAAGAAACTCAGTTATGGCTTGAGCACCGATCACTGCGATGCTGTTCTCGTCTCTCAGAAAGTCTGCGCCGGCGTCTACAAAGGCGTAACCACCAGTCAACTCGACGAGTTGGCCGCTGAAACTGCCGCTTCCATGACTGCAAACCATCCCGATTACGCTTGTGTTAGTTTTCTTTTGTCAATTTCTTGTTAATCGGTTTGCGGTGCTATGTGTGTTTTGGATGGATTGATGTAAGTGATTTCGTTTGGTGCAGTTGGCTGCTAGGATTGCCGTTTCGAATCTCCACAAGAACACCAAGAAGTCGTTCTCGGAGACGTAAGTGTCACTGGAAATTATAATCGCGTTTTTAATTTTTGTATTTTTAGCTTGATTTTGTGTTGTTGGAACTCATAAAATTGTGGATTCAGGATCAAGATCATGTATTACCATTTTAATGAGAGATCTGGGTTGAAGGCTCCTATGATCGCTGATGATGTTTATGAAATAATTATGAAGGTACCCCGTGATCACTATATATATTCATTTTAGGAAGAAGTAATTTGGTCCACTTTTACTATGTGTCTATGAAATAGAATTCTTGAACTTTTGTTTGGATGTCGTTCTTTCAGTATGTGCTCAGATTATCTTTATATATATTATTTTTGTTTGGTTGTAGAATGCTTCTCGTTTGGACAGCGAGATAATCTATGACAGGGACTTCGACTATGATTATTTTGGGTTCAAAACCCTTGAGAGATCTTACCTCTTGAAGGCTCAAGGGAAGGTTGTGGAAAGGCCACAACACATGTTGATGAGAGTCGCAATTGGGATTCACAAGGATGACATCGAATCTGCTGTTAGAACTTACCAAATGATGTCTCAAAGATGGTTCACCCATGCATCTCCGACTCTTTTCAATGCTGGAACTCCTAGGCCTCAAGTACGAGTACATTTTATTTTACCATTTTAAAAGTATCATGTTTTGGTCTTTTTTATCTGTTTTGTTTACCATCAGTGAATTGATGATCTGGGGTCTTGTTTAAGCTGTTGCTAATGTGAATTGACAGCTGAGTAGCTGCTTCCTTGTGTGCATGAATGATGATAGCATAGAGGGGATATATGAAACTTTGAAGGAGTGCGCTGTCATTAGCAAATCAGCTGGAGGAATTGGTGTCTCTATCCACAACATTCGTGCTACGGACAGTTATATTCGTGGGACAAATGGGACGTCCAACGGCATTGTTCCAATGTTACGTGTGTTCAATGATACTGCCCGCTATGTTGATCAGGGGGGAGGCAAGAGGAAAGGTAGATCATTTATAAGCAATAACCCTATTTCTTGGCTCCTTGAAAGTTGTTTTGTATTTTTACTGTATGATTATGCGCTTCTGTAGGTGCATTTGCTGTGTACTTGGAGCCATGGCACGCTGACATAATTGAATTCTTGGATTTAAGAAAGAATCATGGGAAGGTATGATTGAGTGAGCTGAAAGGTCATAGTAAGAAAGTACTACTGTCATCAAAGTAATTGGTATTTCCATTATGCTTTCAGGAGGAACATCGTGCGCGAGATCTGTTTTACGCTCTTTGGGTGCCTGATCTCTTTATGGAAAGAGTTCAGAGTAACGGAATATGGTCTTTGTTTTGCCCCAATGAAGCACCGGGTTTGGCAGATTGTTGGGGTGAGGAATTTGAGGCGCTTTACCATCGATATGAAAGAGAAGTAAGTTCAGTCTCCACTTCTATGTTCCTTTTTTCATGTTTATGTAAGGGATTTTACATGTTAGTTATTAGCGCCTGAAATATATTTTATAACATGTAGGGAAAAGCAAAGAAGGTTGTTCAGGCACAGAGCCTCTGGTTTGAAATTCTGAAATCACAGATAGAAACTGGAACCCCTTACATGCTTTATAAGGTACATATATGTATTTTTCTTACTCGTTTAGATTGTGTTTATTGTTTCACTTGTTGAATTAATCCTGCTTTTCCTTTATTCTAGGATACTTGCAATAGGAAAAGCAACCAACAGAATTTGGGTACAATTAAATCGTCAAACTTGTGTACTGAGATAATTGAGTATTCAAGTCCAACTGAAACTGCTGTGTGCAATCTGGCATCCATTGCACTACCAAGATATGTAAGAGAGAAGGTATGACATCTCTTGCATCTTGGATGTGTTGTGGTCACATGATTTGGTTTTGGACCTATTTCTTCGTCCTGATCTAAATGTTTTTCTCCATACTACAAGGGTGTCCCAATGGAATCTCATCCATCTAAGCTTGTTGGAAGCATAGACTCTCGGAATCGGTATTTTGACTTCGATAAACTAGCAGAGGTACGGTTGTAGTTATCAACAATCAACATTCTGTTTTTCGACATGTGTATTTTCCCTAATTGACATTGCCGTTGTATACAGCTAAACTTGTGATGGTTATGTTTTTTGTCATTTTGATGAATTACAGATTACTGCGGTGGTCACAACGAACCTGAACAAAGTGATTGATGTTAATTACTACCCAATTGAAAATGCAAAACGGTCTAACTTGCTGCACAGACCCATTGGTATTGGAGTACAGGGTCTTGCTGATACTTTTATACTGCTCGGTATGGCATTTGATTCACCAGAGGTAATTCTTTTCCTTGGGCTTCTATATCATTTTATTTGCACTTCAGTCTGATAGATTACTTGGGTATGAATGCAGGCTCAGCAATTAAACAAGGAGATATTTGAGACAATATACTATCATGCACTAAAAACGTCATCTGAGTTGGCTGCAAAAGAAGGTCCCTATGACACGTATAGTGGTAGTCCTGTAAGCAAGGTATATCAACTTAAGTGGCATTTCAAATGCCCCCTGATTGAGGTCTCGAGCTCCAAGTATAATTATACAGCATAGTTTTTATCTGATTTTGTGGCACTCGTATCCAAATTCAAGGTCTATAATTATTAATCTACGCATCCAAGATATTTCTGCTAGCTTAAGTGATTTTTATATTGCTCAGGGAATTCTCCAGCCAGATATGTGGGGTGTGACGCCCTCAAAACGTCGGGATTGGGGTGCACTTCGGGAGATGATATCAAAGAATGGTGTGAGAAATTCACTTCTCGTGGCTCCTATGCCTACTGCATCCACTAGCCAGATTCTTGGAAATAATGAGTGTTTTGAACCATATACTTCAAATATCTACAGTCGTAGAGTTTTAAGGTTGGTCTTTTCACCCCATCTTATTTTGTCTTGGTGCATTATTGTCCCACGATCCTGTCTGAATTGAAAACCATTTGTTTCAAGTGGTGAGTTTGTTGTTGTCAACAAGCATCTTCTTCATGACTTGACTGAAATGAGACTTTGGTCTCCTACACTAAAGAATAAGATTATCTATGAAGATGGCTCTGTTCAGAAAATTCCGGAAATACCTTATGAACTGAAGACTATATACAAGTATGAGATTTTCGATTTCTTTTAAAACCAAAATTTTGCAGTAGGCATAGAGAATTACCTCTAATTAATTTTTTTAACGAGCAGAACTGTTTGGGAGATTAAACAAAGGACATTGGTAGATATGGCTGTTGATCGAGGATGCTACATAGATCAGAGCCAAAGCTTAAATATTCACATCGATCAACCCAACTTCGGAAAGCTGACTTCTTTGCATTTCTATGCATGGTCCAAGGTACTACTAATACAGGACTTGTGTATGTGCGTGTGAATGTTCCAAATATACATTTGGGTTTAATTGTTTTATATTTTCTATTTTTCTTCCTTGCTGGATGACATTATTCTTGAATTCTAAGCCAACTGTTTTTGCTTTACTTTTTGGGCATTAAAGGGTTTAAAGACTGGAATGTATTATCTTCGATCACGAGCTGCAGCAGATGCTATCAAGTTCACCGTTGACACCACTTCTGCTCTCAAAGTAACAATAATTTATTATTATCAATTTTTTCATTCGATGTATTTGCACAATTTGATAAGAATTTTTTTTGCTTTGAACGCAGGAAAAGTCTAATGGGGTGCAGGCAAAATCTGATGGGTTGCAGGAAAAATACAATGCGGAGTATGATGATAATACAAAAATGGCACAAATGGTGTGCTCTTTAACAAACCCAGAAGAATGCTTAGCTTGTGGGAGTTGAACTTTTTCAAAAGGTAACGCTTCTTTGTCAATATCCATTTCTGGCCTATAGACGATAAAGATAAATGCTGCAAGATGAATCACGTGTTAATCTATGAATGATATCAAAGCTTTGTACATATTTTGGTATCAATGTCATTTGTATTTTTGCTTAATGTATTAGTTTATAATTTACTCTACAAAGTTAGATTGTTTGTGTAATATTTCGTATTGTGTCAATGTTCAATAATGTTACACAAAATAGAAAAAAATTATGTTTTGGCATACCTTTGATTTATCATACAAAATTAATATCAAATTAAATTTTTAATTTAAAAAACAAAAATCTAGCTAAAATGTATTTCTTAATTAAATATTTATTAATTATTATTCCTTGTGATAAGGCTTATACCATTTTGGGTTAATATAGATTTGGATCTAATAATATTAGATATTTGATGAGTATGAATAAATGGATCGAAATGTGAAGTTCCAAGGCTTGAATGTTATTCAACCTTTGTGGGCCGAGCGAGCATCATGGCATGAAATGCGACGAAAGTGGCCACCTTTTCTAAAGGAAACGACATTTTTCTACGCATTCTGCTCCTCACCATTCTAAAAATAACCAAACATAGTCTCTGCTAGATATAAAAATTTACAATTTTATAAATTCAAATTAAAAAAACATTTTTATAAGACATTGTCGAACTAAAAAAGTTATAATATTTTTAAAAATAATTTAAAATAATTCTATCTGGATGATGATTAATTGGGTGGATGGAAGTGTGGTGGATAGCCCCACCATTATTTTGTATTTAAATTTGAATATCAACTATGAAGCAGCTGAAATTTTCTTTCATTGTTTTTGTCTTGGTTCAATTCATGAATTTCAAACTAAAGTCAATTGCTAAGTGCAAACACATTACATTGAATTAGACCCCACCAATTGGTTCGATTATGAATAAACTGATCGCAGATAAATTTTGGTTATTTGTTTGTTACTTTGATACATGTTCTTTTCTTTGTTTTATATCTATATTTTAATATTATTATTCTATTATTTTTGGGATTTTATTTTTTTTATTATTTGGTTCTCTGTAACTCCTTGAACACGTTTTATTTATTACTTTGCTTTGAATTTTAGTATAATTGGAAAATGTATGAATACACAACAACATACAACGTTCTTATACGCATTCACAGACACTGACACTAAATAAACGTGCTTTTATATATACATTAGAATTAAATTAAATAAGAACAGACAACATACTTTACTGTACCACAACAACTTGGTCAGTGGATCTGTCAGGTCTTATAATATTTCAAAATCAATTATATTTCTTTCTTTTTATATATATATACATTACGTTTTGTATAAATAAAAATTATTTTTTTAATATATAATTTATTATAATCTTAAAGTTTTATTTTAAATTAATCTAATATTTGAATTTAGAATATTAATTATTTCTATAAAGGTGAAACAATCTTTAGAAGACTGAAATGCATTTTTCTCCTTAAAATTTCATAATATATAAATTTTTTATTAGAGTTATATTTGATGGTCATTAAAACCATCTTTAATCATTTAATTAACATGACAATTTAATTATTTATACTTATATGAACCTGAGATTGAAGTCTTTTTTTATGACAAGAGATTCTTTTAGAATATCATGTGCAAAATAATAAAGAAAAACAAGAATGTATTGAATGATTAAAACTAATTCATAAATATGTGAAGTAACTACCTTTTATTGATTTATTTTATATAGCAAGCTACCTTTATCCACATGAAAGTTAGTGGCAAAGACTAAGTATCCCAAATTGTTTATAGTTTAGTTTAGTGGGTCCAAAATAGCTTATATTAAATTCATCAATGGCTTTCATGGAGAAGGGTGTGTGATTTTTATTATGTGGGGAGGCACAACTTGTTTCTTCCTTAATTGCCTACCACATGTCATTGTTAGTACTTTTGGAATTTTCCATTGTTGTCTTCCATTTTACCTCATCCAACAAAACAATCACCAAATTCTCATCTCATTTAAGAAGAGATTCACATCAATGCTCTTTCTAGCATCACAATTATTGTGCTAATTAACAACTTTCTTTTCTCATTAAATAAAGGAAAGATTCTCTTATTGATTTTCACTTAAAAGAAACATACTTGAGATACTCCTTAATATAAGACTCAAAAAGAAACCATTATTTCGTGGTGACCTATAAAAATAGTTTTTAACTAAAATATTTACGAATTATAAATATACTATTACAATAATAGTTCATTAAAGTTTTGTTAAATAGATAAAAAACCGTTCTTTTTTTTTTTTTTCCATGAGTTCTTTCTTTTAGTATAATTATAATAAAAATGACATAATATTAAAAGATATGATTCGTCTAGTTCACTGCATCTTTATCAAGAAAATGGAGAACATTGGAAAAACCTTATCATGGAATGAGTGTGAACTGTGAAGATAGAGAAGGATCTTTGGTATCTCAGACAGTAGTCCCAACAAGCATAAGAATCTGCATCTGGGAACCTCAGACACAGTTAGAAGAAAATGGGAACAGACGAGGTTGGAGGAGCTTCTGCAGATTCACATCACCGTGACTCTGACATAGAACTCATTGGTGCTGAAAGGGTACCTCATAGTGGACCACTGAACAAAAGGGTAGGCAGAAGAAGTTCCAAGTCAGCCTCCACTTCTGGCCCTGACGTTGGCAAAAGCATATCCCAGGAACAAGGTGAAGGAGACTACGTTGAGGTCACTATGGATATCCAAGGAGACTCTGTGGCTCTTCACAGTGTTAAGCCTGTTGCAGGGAACAGCGATCAGGGGGAAGATGAGAAACTGATTTTGCTTGGTAAAGGCATGGAGAAGAAAAGGTCCTTTGGTGCTTCTGTTGTAAGAAGTGCTTCCATTCGCCTACAACAAGTGTCTCAGGAGCTGAAGCGTTTGGCTTCCTTGTCCAAGCAAGCTGCACCTGCGAGAGTGCACTATGACAGGACCAAATCTGCAGCTTCTCATGCTCTCAAGGGACTCAAGTTTATCAGCAAGACTGATGGTAGTGCAGGGTGGGTTGAGGTTGAAAAGCAATTTGATGCCCTCACTGCTTCCACTAATGGATACCTGCATCGCTCACTCTTTGCCAAGTGCATAGGTATATAATTGAGTTTCAGGACACCAGACTGTGTTTTTTCGAGAAATTGTTACATGGGTCAGAACTTTCATGGTCACTGAAAATTCCATGTGGCACATAATTGAGTTTTGTTAACTCTTTCTCGATAATTGAAAAAATCAATTACATGTCACGTGAAGAATAGCAGTGATCATGGACATGTGATTATGGATCGTGTAATAATTTCTCGTGTTTTTCACCTTCTTGCTTCGAATGTTTTTGGTGCATAGAGTAGTTTGTGACATATGTTTGGTTTTAATTGTAGGGATGAACAAGGAATCAGAGGCCTTCGCAGGTGAACTCTTTGATGCACTCTCTAGGAGGAGGGAAATTCAGGGGGATTCTATTAATAAGGTCCAGTTGAAGGACTTTTGGGACCAGATTTCTGACCAGAGTTTCGATTCTAGGCTCAGGACATTCTTTGACATGTAAGGCGGTGTTTGGCTTTTAGTTTCATCAAAAAAGTAAAGTTGAAAAAGCCTTTTGTTTTGTTTTCAATTGGGTCTGATTGTAAACTGAGTGTTACTTTATAAGTTCATCAAAAATGTTTGTAGACTTTAATCCAAACATACACTCATTCTTTGCTTTTTCTGATGTTTATCAAGAGTAAATGAAGGAGTATGTGTTGAATGCCGAAGTGTGTTACCAAGCTTAATTTGTAATGCAGGGTTGATAAAGATGCGGACGGAAGAATCACTGAGGAAGAAATTAAAGAGGTATGGAATCATAAATTCACCACAAAGGAATTAAAAGTACTGTCACTTTTTAGTCTCATCAACTGACAGAATTGGTAAAGTAGATTTATGGGAAACTTTTTCTTGTTCGCATTTTGTTCCCATTGGAATAAGATTTTCCTTGATTGGGTGATCGATTCTGTTTTCAGATTATCTGCCTTAGTGCCACTACCAACAAACTAGCAAACATACAGAAGCAGGCAGAGGAATATGCGGCTTTGATTATGGAGGAACTTGACCCTGATGACACAAGATTCATCATGGTAATTGCATCATAAGACTTTCATAATCTCAAAATAGGAATCAAAATGTATTTCACTGTTATATATTCTCATCATAGCTACATTTATTTTGACATACGATGATTGTTACTGGAAAAACAGGTAAACGACCTAGAGATGCTCTTGTTGCATGGACCGACCCATTCTACAAGAGGAGATAGCAAGTACCTGAGTCAAATGCTAAGCTTAAAGCTTAAGCCTACATATGAAGAAAATCCTTTTAGGAGGTGGTATACACGCACCATGTACTTCCTGCAGGACAATTGGCAGAGAACTTGGGTATTGGTATTGTGGATTGCTGTGATGTTAGGTCTATTCGCCTACAAATTTGTGCAGTATAGGAGAAAAGCTGCATATGAGGTGATGGGTCATTGCGTATGCATGGCCAAAGGTGCAGCTGAGACACTTAAATTGAACATGGCTATTATCTTGTTACCAGTTTGCCGAAACACCATCACTTGGCTCAGGAACAAGACCAAACTTGGCATTATGGTTCCTTTTGATGACAACCTCAACTTCCATAAGGTAATGTTTACTTCTGATAGTTTATTGAGAATTGAAAGTAACTAAAAGAGAACATGTGAAGTATGTCCAAATGTTTGTTGCACATCATGAGAGTTTATTTTTTTTGCAGTTGATAGCTGTGGCAATAACAATTGGCGTTGGAATACATGGTATCTATCATCTTGCTTGTGACTTTCCTCGACTTATTGATGCAAGTAGTGAAAAGTACAAGCTCATGGAACCATTTTTTGGAGATCAACCATCAAGTTATTGGTTTTTTGTCAAATCATGGGAAGGAGTAACAGGGATTATAATGGTTGTTCTAATGGCAATAGCCTTCACTTTAGCTACCCCTTGGTTCAGAAGAGGCAGGGTCAAGCTTCCCAAGCCCCTCAATAATCTTACTGGTTTCAACGCCTTTTGGTACTCTCATCATCTCTTTGTCATTGTCTATGCCCTGCTCATTGTACACGGAATCAAACTTTACTTGACCCAAGATTGGTATAAGAAAACGGTTAGCACCTTTTTATAAATTCATTAGAACAAAGAGCTTTTTACATTCTAAGCATGAAATTTAGAGTAGTTGTTACAAAAAATAGTAAAGTTACTATGCAGAACGGTTTAAGAATTCCTTACATTCTCGGTGTCTTAATTAAATTCCAATTAACATTGGGGAACATGTTATATGTGTTTTGTAGACCTGGATGTATTTGGCTATTCCCATTGTCATATACTTATCGGAAAGATTGACTAGAGCACTCAGATCAAGCATAAAGCCTGTGAGAATATTGAAGGTGAGCATCCAATGATAAATCACTCATTACATGAAAGAAGTATATGGTTGATGGTTAAATATTTTTTGTTAATCTATAAAGTTTGGTACATAAAAAGTTCTCAAAATGTATTTCTCACTAAATTTTCACTCCCCAATTTAAAGGTGGCTGTTTATCCTGGAAATGTGTTGGCTCTTCATATGTCGAAGCCGCAGGGATTTAGATACAAGAGTGGACAATACATGTTTCTCAATTGTGCTGCTGTGTCTCCATTTGAATGGTATAAATTTGAAGAAACTTGAGCTACTCTGTCTTCAATATCTAATTTTGTATCTAAAGACCCTCACTAATTTTATGCTCTTATTTCCCAATATCTAAGTTGTTCATAGTTAAACATTGTTTATGCTTTTGCAGGCATCCATTTTCTATAACCTCTGCCCCTGGTGATGATTACCTTAGCGTTCATATCAGAACACTTGGTGATTGGACCCGGAGTCTCAAAGTCAAGTTCTCAGAGGTGAATTCAGGTTAATTTTTGTTGGATAATGTTATTTGGACGACAATTTACATAGCAAAACCCACTATTCCTAACACTATTACATTTGATTCTTTGTCGGTGCAATATCACATAAATTTTTATTTTTTCATTGTTTTTATCATTAATTTATTTGCAAATTGTAAATGTTGTTTCATCTTCTTGCAAATCTGTTTTTTCTGAATAGCTAGAATTGTACTTTTTGTTTCTTTCAGTGTTGCCAACCACCTGACAACGGCAAGAGTGGACTTCTAAGAGCTGATAACTTGCAAGGAGATAGAAGTCCAAGGTAATCAAGTCACATTAACATGGGAAATGTCATATTTAAAATGAAAAATACTATTCTTTTTATGTCTATTTTTTTTTCCTTTTTAATCTCTCTTTATTGCAAAAAATATTATGCAAACAACTTCACTCAAAATTATAGAGATTTGTGATGGATAGGCGTGAAAAAACTATTTAGCACCATCTCATACTTAAAACTTTATTTTGTTTGGATGTCAATAAACAATAATTGTTGCCGACATTGCCAATGCCACCTTCTCACGCGCTTAGATTTTTTTTGGTTATCCAAGAGAATATTCTTACAACTTTCTTGAATTGTATAGTGACTGGAGAATGATGGTTATATTATATGCTAGCTTTATTGCTTAGTGACCATCAAGTAATTTTGATTTTCTTATGTAGTGCTCTCCCTAAAGTTCTAATTGATGGTCCATATGGAGCACCAGCCCAAGACTACAAGCAATATGAGGTGGTTTTGTTGGTGGGGCTGGGAATAGGAGCCACCCCAATGATCAGTATCTTGAAGGACATAGTGAACAACATGAAGGCCATGGAAGAGGAAGAGGGAACCAACATAGAGGAGGGAGCAAGTGGGTTGGGTGGAAAATCACCAAGAACAAGCACCCCAAAAAGAAATGGTTTGAGCAACTTTAACACTAGGAGGGCTTACTTTTATTGGGTGACAAGGGAGCAAGGTTCTTTTGATTGGTTTAAAGGGGTGATGAATGAGGTTGCTGAAGAGGATCATAAGGGGGTGATTGAACTCCACAACTATTGCACTAGTGTGTATGAAGAGGGTGATGCTCGCTCTGCTCTTATTGCCATGTTGCAATCTCTAAACCATGCTAAGAATGGCGTGGACATTGTCTCTGGCACGCGTGTTAAGTCTCACTTTGCCAAACCCAATTGGCGCAGTGTCTACAAACGTATTGCTCTCAGTCATCCACGGGCTCGTGTTGGTCAGTTTCACACTCTTTACCCAACATTACTTTACTTCTTTTTTTAGTCACATAACAAGATAAAGTACTACCTTTTCCAACCAAATATGTCTAACTTCTGCGTATGTGCATAAAGTTTTTCTCAGTAAGGGAGTTTTCACACAAAATTCAGAAAATGATTTCTAGAGATGGCAACTCAAATTATTATTGTGATTGTTGATGTGTGCCTCTGAGAAAAAGAATGTTCATAATGCAGGGGTATTTTACTGTGGGCCACCAGCACTAACGAAAGAACTTGGTCAGTTAGCTTCGGATTTCTCTCGCAACACAACCACCAGATATGATTTCCACAAGGAAAATTTCTAACAAGTGGACATTTTTGGAGGCAAAAGAAGCTGTGAAAATCATTCTTCCATTTCCTTGTTCATAATAATCATAATCAACTAAGAAAGGTTGGTGAATAATAGTAAAATGGTTAATGTGTCATTGCATGGCAGCACTTACCTTGCCATTTTACATGAATGAAGCTCATCAGAATTAGTTCTGCTGCATCATCAACTCTATAGGTTTCATTTGGTTTATATATTAATCAATCAATCTCTTATAACCTATAGTCACTCATGCGTGAACATTTGTTTAGTATATCATTTGTTTCTGGTTTATCAAATTAAATTGATTTAGACATTCCTAAAAGGTTATATGATGAGAGAATTTTATCTAATATGTAAACATATAAATTGATTTTAAGAAAGAAATTTAAATATGCTTTAACTTTTAGTCTATAAAAATATCAAATGACAATTATTTTAATCCGTGTTCTTATAAATAGTGACTATTTTAATTATTTTTATGATGAAAGTTATTTTATTCCTAATATTTTTTAAAAGTGATACTTTAGTTTTTAGAATTATAAAACAATATTATATTTATTAATCCTTTTTAATTTAATAACTAAAATTATACTTATAATATATATTTATTTATATATATATATAAGAGGATCCATTTTTCATTTTTATCAACTTATTATTCTTATAATTTATTTTTTATTAATCTAATTAAGATAAGTTAGAATATTAGATTAATATATATATTTAAATTATATCTTAAAAATTAGTCAATATTTAAAACACGTTTATAATATTCTTTAAATATCTCAATAGGAATTAATTTTATAACTCTTTTATATTCATTTGCATCAATTTTACTAGCTGTATTATCTAATTAAAAAATTGATTTATAATTAAATTTTAAAAGTTATATTATTACAATTTTTTAGGGTTTACAATTACATTTACTCTTCTGATGGTTATTTAATTTTTTTGAGAAAAATAATATTATGTAAAATAGTTTTATATTATTGGTATTTTTAATAATTACTTAGTTTTAGTATTATTTCATAAAAAAGTATGGTGTTAAACCTCATACATTTAACCAATATTAATTAGAGAAATAAGAAGTGTCTTAAATATTAATATCATTATTTAATGTATACTTGAAAAGATTTAGCATTTTGATTCTTTGCCATCAATATTAATTTTTTAAAATTTTTAAATAAATGATAATCGTCATTTTCATTAGATTATGGATGAGTTGTTAATCTGCCATCGTGATAGTGATGTGATTTCAACTTTGACGTTACCTTTTTTAGGTTTAGGGTTAGGGTTCTCTTGAAGAAAATGTTTCTTATTCACATTATCTTTGATTTCTATCTCCATACAGGAAAATATGATAACATATTTTATTAGTGACAAAACGTGTATGATGGTGTTAGATGGAATTTTCTTGAAGATATATCTTGAGCTTCTGTGAATTTCCAGAAAGCATCATTCATCTTATCATATTGGGAGAAATTATAATGTTGTGGTGTTTTGGAATGCTTCTAAATGGGATAAGTTTAATATATATTATATATAAATTTTAAATAAAATAAGAAATATAAGTTTAAATTTATTAAAATAAGATAGTTATGTATCATTCATTAAAAATACAAGAATAATTAATATCTATTTAAAAATTAAAAAAATATATAAATATGTGTCTATTTTAAAATTTAAGAGAATTGAATTATATTTAGCATGATATAAAAGGAAGTAAGTGCAAGTTCCCTTAAAAATTAATAATTATCTCACATTAATTTATCATGAAAGAAAAGTATAATTTTTTTTCTAAAATGTATCTTTAATTTTTATTTTTTAAATTGATAAAATTAATTTTATAATTTTTAAAAATATGTAAATTTTATCTTTTTATATCTAAATTTAATATTTAATAATAATTTTTTATTTTAAAAAAATAATTAAATATAATTTTAATATTTTTTTTATTTAGATATAATATTTAGTAACATCTATTTATTGTTACAAAATTGATAAAAAAAAGTTAAATTTAGATATTTTTTTAGATTTCAAGATTTAAAAAAATAAAGATTAATAAAAAAAATTAAAACATAAAGACAAAAGAATAAAAATACCAAAAATATATTCAACTCATTTATAATTTGATAACAATTTATAGATATTAATTAAAAATGTTAAATTTTATTTTAAAGATACTTATACAATTAAATGATAATTATATTTAATGAAATTATTCAAAGAGTATATAATAATAGCAATTAGGGTGTTCACGAGTATATCCAAATCGATAAACTCAATCAAAATGCTTTGGATAGTTTATTTTTATTGTTTGAGTCAAACTCAACCATTCAAATATTATTTATTGGGTAGAGTATTAGATTTTGGTATTAAACTCATTTACTCAACCTAGCATTATACAATTTATTTTTATTTTCATTTATTATAATTTATTATTTATATATGTTTATTTTTCAATAAAGATAGAAAAAAAACACATACATTAAATATTTATTTTCATTTTTTTTCTCATTATATCTTTAATAAAAATTAATCTGTAACATTCATTTTTTACTTATGAATAATTATTAGAGAGTGATGAATTCCAATTGCAAACTTCACAAAAAGCAAATTCATTATTGGATGTTTACTTTTACATCTTCTCATCTCTATTTTTTAATTTAAAATTTGATTTAATTTGTTTAAATACGTTATATAATATAAATATTAAAAACTATATAAAAAAAATTGATAAAAAGAAAAATATTCTTTTAAAAATTATAAAATATATTTTATTTTAAATACCCTTTAATCCAATACAACTCAATCTATTATTATTCAAAATAATTTAATTCAAATTTAACAGAAAAATAATATATATTTAAGAAAAATATTAAACATATACCTGTTATTTTTTAGACACTCAATAACATTTATAAATAGTTAAACCTATTATATTTATATAATTTTTTGCATTTACAAATTTGCAAAATTCTTTACAAAAATAATTTCATTCAAATTTAATTTCGCTAGTATTCATTCCTATTCTTTCTATAAATATGATACATCCAATTATTTATTTATATATATATATATATAATTATTCTATATTTAACCTATATAATACAATTGAAATCAAAGATATAAATTTTTTCACCTATAGTTCATTTTACAATTTAATGTTATTTTTAATGATTGAGAAGTGCAGAGAATCCTGATCCCACATCGTCTAAGTTTGAATTTTTCATTCCTCGTGACTTAAATTAGTACAGTGAATGCCAGCAGTGACCAGATCCTCCGCGTAGAGATATATATGCCATGGATTAAATTATTTCATATAAAACAAATTCTAATAATTTCTTTTTTTCTCATAAACCTCTCCATAAACATTTATTTTTCTTTAAAAAATTCAACTTTACAATTCATACCCCTAGACAAAGCAACGAGCTTCAAAGACTCAAGGAAGAACCAAAGAATCTTGAAGCCCAGAGAAAAGCATCACAAACTAGCTTCCAATGTACACAACTTCTTGTAATTTAGATTTTCACGAACCAATCTCAATCAATTTCTAAAGTGAAATCTAAACACAATCGAAACAATCAAGAATCACAACATGGTTTCTGAATTAAGTCAGAAAACAACCTTAGACACCAGTGATGCATGAAAACATTCTCTGGCTCCTAAACCTTACAAGTTTGTTTGAAGAGGATGAATCAACGAATGTTCTCATCTGAGGGGATTGGAAACCGTTACTGAAATCTCCTACAGAATTATGTCTGCGGTGACCAACTTTGTGATCTTCATGATGATGAAAAACTTTCTGGGGTGGTGTCTGATTCCGAAGAACAACATGGTCCTGAGTTTGAGGGTACATCTCAGTCATGCTGATGTTGTAGCTGAGAGCAGATCCTGATGAAAGACACTCATATTGGCTTCGAGTTTTGTTCCTCTTGATTGCTCTGTAAACCAGAGGCAGAAGACCCTCCATAACAAGATTGTGTTTTTCTTTTTCTTCACCAAAGTGGGGAAATAAAATGGCCATAAAAGAAGAAAATAGAGATATAAAGAGATTGTGGTGAGTTTTTGTTTCAGGAACCAGGAAGTTGCTGGGGTAGGTGGGTTTCAATTTTTAATTATTCTGTCTCTTACTGACAAAAATTTATTGACATCTCATATTGTATTTGACTTTTGACTAGTTAAACAGTGAGTGATTCAATTGGCTTCTAGAAAAGTTCTCTCATACCACTAGTTGATTGTGTGAATAAAATTGTTTTTTATGATTGGTGTTATGAGATTCATGATTGTTTGTTGCAATTGAAAGATGATTTCAACACTTTTTCTTTCATTATAAATTGATTACAAATCATTGTTTTTGGTTCATTTTATCTCTAAAAATAACATTGAAATAACCTTACCTTCTTATTAAAGACATGATTTTTATTTGTTCTTGAATGATTAGATAGAAAAATGAGTAGGAAAAAAAAAACTTTTTTTTGGTTAAATTGTAAAGAAAATGATAAAAAAAAAATCATCTTTTATTGTTTTTTAGATAATTTATTTTCTACTCATATATAAAAAATATAAAAGAAAATAAATTTTCAAAATTTCCAAAGTGGGTAGTGAAAATGGCACAACTTGAAAACAAGTAAGATTATCATAATCATTATGCTTCAAACAAAGACTTTTTCCTTAATTGGTCCTTTTCAGTTTATTTAGAGCACAATTTAATATAATGATCAATTCTGCCACCTTATCTTAAATATTGAATAAGCTCACCCATAAACAATTTTTTATTGAATAAAGAAAGTTTTAGGAAAAGATAAACATTTCCACAACCAAATAGGAGTTTACCCTAATTACCTTTCTTAATCTTATCTTACTTTATTTTATTTATTTGCTTCATACCCATATGATCCATTTGGAAAGAGGAAGTGAGAGAAGTTATCATGGAAGAAATTGACTTTTATGCATGCACCTACTCTTTGGATTATGACAAGATGAAGATGAGAGGAAGATAAGTACATAAGCACTTAACAACCTCCAGAATCCATTAGCCTCCTCCATCATTAAAATAATAATATTATTATATTATTAAGAATAAAAACATCATTTTTTTTTAATATTCACCTATATCTTATAATTTATTAAATATATTATATTTATCTTTTTTTTTATAAAATATAATATTATTTATTCTACTTCTTTACATAAATGAGAGATATTTTCAATGAGGACCTCACTTAATCACGACCGCCCTTAATAAAGACCTCACTTATTACCTAATTTAAGTTTAACAACTTTATTAATAATCAAAATTTCTAAAAAATTTAGGTTTAACAATTTTATTAATAATTAGGAATTTTTGTGACTTGTTAACAACCAAAAATGTCTAATAACTTTACTAATAATTAGGCACTCTCGTTAACAACTTTGTTAACAAACAAAACTTCTCAAAAATTTAAGTCTAACCATCTTACTAATAATTAAAATTCTATAGAACAACATTGTTAATAATTAGGACTTCTAAAAAATCTAATCTAGGTTTAATAACTTTGCTAACAATTAAGGTTCTTTATATTTGTTAACAATCATGACTGCTCAAATCATATAAAAAATAATCATAATCTATAGGAGCGGACTCAATCTAAGTCCAACAACCAAATTCCAAATTCTGATACTATGTAGAAAATTATTAGAGAGTCTAAATTATCATTAAAATCAATTCTAAAATTTACTTTTTTACTTATATATTATAATTATACCCTATTTTTAGTTAATATAAATTTTTTAAACATAATACGATTTATTAAGTATAAATATATGCACATACAAATTATAAATATTAGGTGAATATTTTTGAAAAAAATTAGTATCTATCAAACATTTTCCTATTATTAATCCTAGGCCTCATGCTTCACGCCATTCAATAATATATATTGAATGGTCAAACTTCTTAACAGATTAAAATACATAACTAGAACCATAGAATCCTGCTTCAGATTATACAAATATAACAACATAGGATAATGTTAACCAAGTAGAGATTTATATATGTTTATTCAAATCATTCTATTTCATTATGTTTATTCTATTTCAATTTATTATATTTAATATAATATATTAACACTGTTTTAAAATTTAAATTCATAGGTTAAAAGAATGTCTATAAAGTATATTTTATATTTTTTAAATGAGTTTTAATTTTTTATTATTTATTAATACAAAAAATATATTTTTAATATTTAATAGTAATAAAAAGAAGGAATTTAATAATGACTTACAAAAATAATTATCATTTTTTGTATAAACTACATTTTATATTAAGTACTAGATAGAGAACGTTAGTCACTAATTTGTAATAAAAATTTTTTTTAAATAATTACTTAATTATTTGTTAATACTATAATCACATATAATTTTATTTGTTAATACTATAATCACATATAATTTAATGATTTTTTTTTATGAATAAATATTCATATAGTATGAGACAATTTAGGTGGCCAACTAGAAGACATATGAGTCCATACATAAGATAAATGAATTTTAAATATTTATCAAATAGATATTAAATAATTATAAATAATAATTTTTTTCTATCAAAGTTTTTATTAATAGAAACAACACTTTAATGTTATCCCACAAATATGAATGAATTCCTTACATTTGAATACAATTTATTAAATTACCATCTCTTTCATTTTAATAAATTCATACATATAACAATACTTTTACTTATAAGGAACTCTAATAATAAAATTCACACAATAATTTTATGATTCTATTTATGTAAAGTTATAAATTCTCAGAAAAAATTTAAATTGTTTCAATAATAATTATTTTATTAAGTCTATGGAATTGATTGTGAACCATAAAATGCAATGGGAAGTTGGTTCCACCTGTGCAGAAAGTCAACTTAGTTATTAATTTGTATCTAAGAAAAGATGAAACAAAAACTTTTAATTTTTGTACTGAAATTTATTTAACTTGAAAATGGTTTCATTATAGTATATGATTATAAAATTAAATTTAATTGTAAATTATCAATAATATAATTTTCAGGATTTTTATGTATAAATTAAAACAGGTTAAATTTCCTTATTTTTTATAATGTATTTGGAAGAAAGATTTTAACCATTCTAATAAATTGAAATATAAAATATTTCAATTACTTGTAATTAAATTATTTTTATTTTTAAAATATTTTGTTTGAATAAAATAATTAAAGTGTATTTCAATTTTTTAATAAAATAATTGAATTTTTCTCTTAAGATAAAATTTAATTTTTAAAATTTTTATTTAAAAATAATATTTTTATATATTAAATTTTACCAAAACTAAATATTAGTTCAATTTAAATATTCAATAATTTTTTTTTAAAATATTAGATAACATTAAAAAAATTTAAATACTAATGTTATTATTTTATATATTAATATTGATCAATTTTATAAGAAAATATATATTATTTACTAATTATTCAACAACAAAGATAAAACAATCTCTAGTTATAAAAATATAAAAAATGAGGAATAACATAAAAATTGCAATATCATATAATTCAACCCACAATTACAACAAAATTATGTAAGTTATTATTATTAGTTAAAATTTGTTTTTTTTCAATCATAGTTCAAATTTATAATGCACATGTTTTTATAAAAAAAAAAAATTAACCAATATATATTATTTATAATATTTTATCATTTAAGTAATACGTTTTTTTAATATTATGTTTCAATTTTATTTCACATCTATTTTTTTCCATAAAAAGTTAATAAATATGATCAATCAAATTGTTCTATACTTAATATAAGGGAGTAGAGGTATTTATTAAATATCAAATACTGAATTATAAATTATTTGTTATAATAAAATTCAATATAATTCAAATTAATAAAATGACTCAAATTTAAAGAAGGGATTTTTTTACTTTCAATAAAATTATCATAAATTATAACTATATATTATATGATAAATATAATTCGAAAATTTCAAAACATCCCATTATAAAAGAAAATTTAGAACATGTTTGGGCCTTCAACTTTTGATCACTTCCAATTATAAAACCTTGTTTTGCAGTTAGAAGAACACGTGTTCTCTGTGTTTTTATTTTTATTTTTTTGTCCTCTTCGTTGTTTGTTTCCAAATGTTGATATACCCTAAAATTTGAGCTCAATTTGCAATTCTTAAAAGTTCATTAGAATTATAATTTTCATTTAAACAAATACCTACTTGCCACCCACTTTATGTTGTGGAAAGACCATAATGACCTTTTTATGAAATACTATTAATTTTCTCAACTATTGTTAGATAAGCAGACACAATATATAATTTTTTTTCTTTTTTTATTTTTTCACAATACTATAAAAAATATAAAATAATTTTGATAAAATTCTGCAACATTGTTTCATATATATTAACTTTTTTTTATAGTTTTTAAATAATATGTGTTGGTTAAAATACATTTATAGTTTCTATTAATTAAATGTTTATTATGTAAAAAAAATATAGAATTTAATTAATTAAATGAATATTTGTTAATAGAGAGTCATTGTTTCTTTTAATGACATAATAAGTTTGGTAAAACAAATAAATAGGTCTTTGACTACCCAAAGAGAATTTAAGTTTACATTTTTCTCCTTTATTTCTTTAAATATTATCATTTAAAAAATGTAATATTTCATCTATTAGTTAGATATAGAATTTTGAAACATATAATTTTTTTATATTTTTTTCAGAAAAAATTATTTCCCTTAAAAATAAAATAATTTATATATAATCATAATTAAAATTGATATAAAATAGAAAATAGAAAGACGACACAAGAAGGTGATGGATTTCGTTAGTATTTTATACAGAAAATAATGTAATCCGATATCTAAATTTTCGCAAGGAGTAGAAGGGGTATTTTGGTAATTATTGGAAAAAAGAAGGGGCACACTTACACTCATCATCTTGCATTTTCCTAATGATCTTTGTATATTTTTCTGATGATCTTTGTATATATATAAACCAGTTTTTCTGTTAACTCTCTTCAGGATCCTCAGGCTCAAACTCTTGCTCTGCGTAGTAGTGTTTGGCTTCGGATCCATCTCGCTTCATTAAAAAAAAACTCTAAAATCTCAAACAATTAATCATTTTCAGTTTTGACTTTCGGTTCAGTTCTTTTGGATTTGGTAGATCCGAAGCTCAAACCGTTTCAAGGTATTCACCTCACTCTGCTTGATCCATTGTATTTTCTGTTTGATTATTCGATCTGTATTGTACTCATTATCTGCTTACTTGCTGCATTGACTTTCGAAATTGGGAGAAATTGAAAAACCTCTAAGCCTGCTCTGAATCCTTGAGTAGAATTTATTTTTCTGGATCTGAGTTTCTTTGATGCAGAATTAATTGAATCTCTTGTTGCATGATAAATGAGATGACATCATGTTCAGGAACGTCTGGTTTTGTGGCTTTGACTTGCTTTGAATGTCGCTGAAAATCGTTTTGGTTGTGTTGTTGTTTTGTGTTTAGATCGTTAGAGAATGGCATCAGCGGCGAGTGGTGCCACGGGATGGTACAGGGGAAGAGTGAAGGCTGTTCCTTCTGGAGATTGTTTGGTCATTGTGGCAATTTCCAGCACCAAACCTGGTCCTTTGCCTGAAAAGACCATTACTCTGTCATCTTTGATGGCACCTAGACTGGTACTTTTGGTTATTTCATTTTATTTTTTAGGATTGAATAATTTAATAATGCTCTGTGTTAACTGCTTTAGTGTTATTATTTACTAATTGTTCTAGGCACGTAGAGATGGTGTAGACGAGCCATTTGCATGGGAAAGTAGGGAATTTCTGAGGAAGCTCTGCGTAGGGAAGGTGAGTTCAAGTAGAGTTTATTCATTCAGTTGCTACTTGGATTTGATTGAGTGTTGTGGTTTTGTCTTCTTCTGGTGAAGGAGAAATTATTAGGAGTCCAGGACCATCATCGCACGCACTAGGCTTCACATGACGTTATTAATGCTCTCTCATTAACTGAAAAATTGAGTTTGTCTCATGACGAGATTGATCAACATTATGGACACACTTGGTGGACTAAGTCTTATTTGTCTGACGCGATTTGATTTTGAAATTTGAAACAGGAGGTGACCTTCAGAGTGGACTACAACGTGCCAGCCATAAATCGAGACTTCGGAACTGTTTTTCTCGGGGACAAAAATGTTGCTGTACTGGTTGTTTCCCAAGGAAGGGTTAAGGTTGTAAACTGTGTGCTGTCCGTTGTATCTGGGTGTACCATGTTGGGAATGTTTTACTTACCCATCCATGAATTGGGGTTTTTGCACGCAGATAAGGGAACAGGGGCAGCAGAAAGGAGAAGCTAGTCCATACCTGGCAGAATTGTTACGCCTGGAAGAACAAGCTAAACAAGAAGGCCTTGGCCGGTGGAGCAAGGTTTGTTTGGGTTTTCCTCTTTAAAAAAATTGTAATTTAGGTGCGCATTTGGATCAAAAGTTTGAAAATTAGATGTGCATTCATTGGTGTCCTGGCAACTTGGTTTGCTTGGAAACCAAAATGCATTGTGCTTGGCATCTTTGATGAAGTAAACCAAGTGTTTACTTCTGTCATTGTCTCAAAGTTACCTAATCACATATTGTGTGTAATTTAGTTGGTTATTTTTGGAAATGACCAATAGACTCATGTTTTAAATCACTGAACAAACTTGTGCTTTGATTTACTATCATTTAAAGATATTGTCTTTCTGTCATTGAAATTAACAAGATGGATGATGCTAGAATGGGATCAAAATTGGAGATGTGTAGTGAGTCTTCCTGTTTAATGTTTTTGAAATCCCTCATTCGAGGATAATATATGGTTTTATGGTGATTGCAGGTTCCCGGTGCTGCAGAGGCATCAATCAGAAATCTACCACGTTCAGCCATTGGTGACCCTAGTAACTTGGATGCTATGGGTTTGTTGGCTGCAAACAAGGGATTGCCCATGGAGGCAATTGTTGAGCAGATTCGTGATGGCAGTACACTCCGAATCTATTTACTCCCACAATTTCAGTTTGTCCAAGTTTTTGTTGCTGGAATTCAGGTAAGTGTCATATGCTGTTGCTATTGCTATTTGCTGCTATCTTTAACTACACATATAACTAATTGTTTTCCATTTACCCCAGGCCCCACAAATGGGAAGGAGAGCTGCACCTGAAAATGTTGTTGAAACGGAAATGACATCTGATGACACCAACGGAGATGTTTCTGGGGAACCTCGAGCTACACTTACATCTGCACAAAGACTTGCTGTTTCAGCATCTGCTGCCGAAACCGCTGCTGATCCTTTTGCATATGAGGCTAAATTTTTCACTGAGATGCGGGTATTGAATCGAGATGTAAGTAAAGTGTTTCTATAAGTTACATTACTTTTGCATTTTAAAAGATTTTCTAATCCAAATGGGATGCAGGTTCGGATTGTCTTGGAAGGCGTTGATAAGTTCAGCAATTTAATTGGATCCGTGTATTATCCTGATGGTGAATCCGCAAAGGACCTGGCATTGGAGCTTGTAGAAAACGTATGTAATTCCCATATGTGGGGTGATATTATCATAATTGATTTGCTCTAAATCAATCTATGGTGGACCTGATTTGTTTACTGTCATTATTTTTTACTGTTCATTGGTTTATTGAGACTGAAATCTCTTATATTTCTACTTAATCATTTCCTGTTGAGGTATATTATACATATGATGAATATGATACAATATGCATGTTGAGAAAAAGGACCCAACGAGTGACAGAATGATTTCTGTTTGTGTGATTTAGGCACAGGAAGTGGAAGCTCTTACTTATATAATTGGTAATACTATGAACAACAGTTACCATAATTTATTTAATCAGAATCAATTACATAGTGCTCATAGTATTTCTAACAATGTATTGAAATTCCAATGTAGTATTGGTTTAATTAAATGGATTTGAAAAAGGAAATATTGTACTTGATACCCTTGCTGACTTTATTGGCATGGGGTTGGGTGGACTATACTCTCTACATACTTGTGATTTGAATGTATTGTATGCCAACATTTACATTTTATTGTTGTCTTAGTTTTAATGTAATATAATTTCTAGGCTCTATTTACTGCATGACATCTAGTTGGAGTCTTATTTCACTAGTTTGAATTTGGCTTTTGCCGAAGTGATCTTCTTGATATTTTTGTAGAGGGAGATTTAGAATGTTTCTCCATGGTTTTTTTGTATGATGAAAAATATTAGTCATATATCAAATATCTTTCTCACTTCAAATATTCAATCAAACAGGGTTATGCAAAGTATGTTGAATGGAGTGCAAATATGATGGAAGAAGAGGCAAAGCGAAAGCTGAAAACTGCAGAACTACAGGCTAAGAAAAACAGGTTAAGGATGTGGACAAACTATGTACCACCACCTTCAAATTCAAAGGCAATTCATAACCAGAATTTTTCTGGCAAGGTAAAATATTGCTCTACTTTTTATGTCAAATAGTCAATCTTCACTCATAAACATATAATATATTGACTTGAGTTATACAGGTGGTTGAGGTTGTCAGTGGAGATTGTATTGTTGTTGCTGATGATTCCATTCCATATGGTAGTCCACTAGCAGAGAGGCGAGTTAACCTTTCAAGTATTAGGTGTCCAAAAATGGGCAATCCACGTCGGGATGAGAAACCAGCTCCCTATGCCCGTGAAGCAAAGGAGTTCTTGAGAACACGCCTCATTGGACGTCAAGTATGAAAATATCTTATGATAACTTCTTTTAATATATCTGACTTCAGTTGTAATTGATTACTGCTATCTTTTCAGGTCAATGTTCAGATGGAATATTCTAGAAAGGTCTCTCCCACGGATGGATCTGTAGTTCCATCAGCAGCTGCTGATTCCAGAGTAATGGATTTTGGATCAGTCTTCTTATTGTCCAATGCAAAGGTTGACAATGATGATGCTGTGTCATCTGCTCCACTTGCTGGAAGTCAGCAAACTGGGGTGAATGTTGCGGAATTGATAGTTGGTCGTGGCTTTGGAACTGTCATTAGACATCGTGACTTTGAAGAGAGATCTAACTATTATGATGCACTTCTTGCTGCTGAATCACGAGCCATTACTGGAAAGAAAGGCATCCACTCTGCCAAGGATCCCCCAGTGATGCATATAACTGACTTGACCGCAGTAAACAAAAATATAGTTAAGAAAGCTAAAGACTTTTGCCCTTTCCTGAAAAGAAGTAGAAGAGTTCCAGCTGTTGTGGAATATGTGCTCAGTGGTCATCGTTTTAAAGTGTTGATTCCTAGAGAAACTTGTAGCATTGCTTTCTCTTTTTCTGGAGTCAGGTGTCCAGGTCGTGATGAACCATATTCAGATGAAGCAATTGCTTTGATGAGGAGAAAAATAATGCAAAGAGATGTTGACGTAAATCAATTCCTTTCAAAACATTAATTCCTGTGTATTACTAATTTATTATTAAATATTTTTTACTGCTTACAGATAGAGGTTGAAACTGTCGATAAAACTGGAACATTCTTGGGATCCTTGTGGGAGTCGAGAAACAATGTGGCTGCTACTCTGCTCGAAGCTGGTCTAGCAAAACTCCAAACATCCTTTGGCAGTGATAGAATTCCTGATTTTCATCTTCTGGAGCAAGCTGAACAATCTGCAAAGAAGCAAAAGCTGAAAGTAAGAATGAGTCCTGACCATGTTTACATTAACACTATTCTTTCCCTGTTAACTATTCTGAAGCAAATTGTTTTGCAGATCTGGGAGAATTTTGTTGAAGGAGAGGAAGTAACCAATGGTGCAGCAATTGAAAAAAAACAGCAAGAAGTGCTTAAGGTGCTCAGGAATTAGTATATTTTCACCAATGACCATTTTCATGCTTAAAATGGTGAATGACTTATTCTGTTGTTATACATTGGTAGGTAATTGTTACAGAAGTCTTGGGTGGTGGAAAATTTTATGTCCAGACCGTTGGAGATCAAAAGATTACATCCATTCAGCAGCAGCTAGCTTCTTTGAATCTGAAGGATGCTCCTGTGATTGGTGCTTTCAATCCTAAGAAGGGTGACATAGTCCTTTGTTATTTTCATGCTGACAAGTCTTGGTACCGAGCAATGGTAAGTTCTTGCCATACTGCTCTAAGCATTGCAATTCTGTAGCTGAAAAAATGTGGCCATTAAACATGGTTTTGTGAAAAAATTATATAACTTGACTCGGACCCAGTTTTTGACAACTTTCTCTTCTATTCTATAGTAGATCTTTTAATTTGATATTCTGTCAATATTATGTAATGTAAATCGTCCTGTTTATAATTTGTTTTGCACTATGTAATGCATACAGCAGTTTCATCTTGTTCACTATCTCCCACACTTTTTTTCTCTATAGAAATCATGTAATCTAATACTTCATCATAAGGCCAACACTAAAGCACTTTTTGCAATGTCCTGTAATTTTACAGAGTTGATGAGTTGCTAAATAGTCTCTTGTATCACCTTGTCTATTTCCATCCAATTTTCTCTTTTCTTATGAAAAAGTGTCTGTTATCTTCTCTATATTAATTATTCATAATTGAATTGTGTAGATTGTCAACACACCTCGAGGACCAGTTGAATCCCCTACTGACAAGTTTGAAGTATTCTACATTGATTATGGAAATCAAGAAGCAGTACCCTACAGTCAGCTACGGCCTGTTGATCCATCTGTATCTGCTGCACCTGGTCTTGCTCAACTGTGTAGCCTTGCTTACATCAAGATTCCAAACTTGGAAGAGGATTTTGGCCAAGAAGCAGCTGAATATTTGAGTGAACTGACTCTAAACAGTGGAAAAGAGTTCAGGGCCAAGGTTGAGGAGAAAGATACTTCGGGAGGAAAAGTTAAAGGACAGGGAACTGGGACAATTCTTGCCGTAACTCTTGTTGCTGTGGATGCTGAGATTAGTGTTAATGCTGCCATGCTACAGGTAATATTACTTTTAATTCTTGCTTGAAGCGCTTTCAAAGTCTTATGTTTTGATTCGCCATGCTCATACAGGAAAATTACCCAACAAAATATGTTTTTCTGAATATATTTTTTTGTCTGGCATTTCCAGGAAGGACTTGCTAGGACTGAAAAAAGAAATAGGTGGGACAGAAAAGAACGACAGTCAGCTCTTGATAATTTGGAGAATTTCCAGGAAGAAGCAAAGACTAGTAGACGTGGCATGTGGCAGTATGGAGATATTCAGTCAGACGAGGAGGACACTGCTCCTCCTCCTAGAAAGGGCAGTGGTGGTGGTGGTCGCAGATGAATGTAATAGGAGGTAAATTATATCGTGTAGACATCTTCAGAGAACATGGTCAAAGTTAAGTTATAGGCTTGAACAATTTTTTTTTTTTTTTGAGTTAGAGAGAAAAAAGAAAATGCCATGCGGATTCCTTTGTAAGTTTTGTTTTATTTGGGTTTAAATTTTACCTTTAGGTTAATGGGACAATTGTTTTCTATTGACCTTTTTAATAAGGTGCAAGCGGCAAGGTTTTTTTTGTTATCATGAGGACAATACAGATTTTTGTTTTAGTTTAAAATTTCTTACTAGTTTCTCTTTGGGTCTTACTAAGAAATTGATTCTAGTATAAACTTGAGGAGAATTTGATATGACAGAAATAATTTTGCATGTTATTAGAATGTTTTAAGAATTTGATATGATAGAAATAATTTGCATGATAGATCGATTTGATTAACTGTGTTAAGGGAAAGGTGCTTGTTAGTTGGATTAAAGAGAGTTTTTAAATTGGAGAAAAAAACTTAAAATAAAAATGTATATATATTGGATTTAAACTCTTTAAGTGTCTTTCTATAGAGGATACAAAAACCTTAATTTTATCTATCACAATCTTTAGTCCAATTGAAGTATTTACGAATCAAAATCGTCATTGAAATTGCAGGCATTATTTTGATACAGAGAAACCTTTTATTGTGTACAACATAACTGAAATTTAAAAAATTACTTTTTTAGTAACATTGGGATGTCCATAAATTAAAATTTATATCACTTATTATTTCTAAGTTTATGTTAAGGTTGTCCTAGTCCTGACTTATGTTACAACGACTATTGGAACAATAAGAGATTTGTGTTTTTTGTGAAGCTTAATTTCCTTAAATTTCTTTCAAGTTCTTTAATTCTTGATCTTGTCTCTTTATTTTTTATTAAATTTAATGAAATTATTTTTTAAATATATTTTTTTACCTTAATAAATTGAGTGATGACAATTATTTTTTTATAAAAATATATAAATTTTCGAATTATATGGTTAAATAAAATATAATTACAATTAAATTAGAACTTAAGTAGAAATTGTTTGTGTTTAATTAGAGCTGAAATTAAATAGCGGTAGTTATTATTAAAAAGTGAAATTAAAATCAATGTAGAACAGTATTTGATGAAGAGGTGAAAAGTGAACTTACAAAACTTAAATTTTAGATAAGAAACTTAACAGATATATATCAACTTCAAAGAACTTGAAACAAAGAGTGGAAGCAACTCTAGAAAAACTTCAAAATTTTAATGTAAGGGAGAATTTTTACAAAAACAGTTGGATACATGAGAGATAAAATACAATAAAATATAATATGAAAAATGGTAGGTGTAATAAAATTGAAATATAGGAAATGTGAATACAAAAGACGCTCATAGACTTGCATCTTTCCACTGTGATGTGATGACAGGAGGAAAAGAGGAGTTACCTGAAAGGAGAGGTCACCAAAAATTCTGCATTCTTTATGCCTTGTTGTCAGCAAATGGTTTAAAATGTTGGTACTATTATGCATCAATATTTCTTGATTGGAATTTTAGGTATCTGATGTGTGACTTAAGTGTGTTCATATCATGAAGGATTGCTAAAACTTGATCTCCTGAATTTTGTAAATAAATGGAAGAGGTATTATTCCTCCTCTCTAAACAATTTAGATTCCTTCCCTGTCCTCAATTCTGAACAATTGTTTTTATTATTTGTGAACATGATAATCTCCATGAAAGAGTAGAGTTTCAGCTTGACCTAGACATATTTTTGTTGATCCAGTAACGGATTTTTTCAATAGAATTTTCACTTAAGTTTTTCTCCAATTAAAATCTCCAGGTCCCCTTCTTAATCTAGAGATGAAATTTCACCAAACAGAAATGCCAGAATCGACACCCAATAGCGGGCCTTGCGTTAACTCCATACAAGAAGACACCAACGAGTAACACATAGACGCTGTTTATTTCTGCAGTACCGGTGACCCATTGCGTAATTTGGAAATAATTGAATCTAAAACAAATTGATAGTCCTCTAAAGATTACATAATCCTCTAATGATCTTAACGTTTGGAATTTATATCAACGCATTTTACAAATTTAAAACTATACATTAATAAATATTAGCAACATAAAAAGTAGGAGCTCTTATCTATAAATTTATATGCATCTTTGGTTTTATGTTGAGTTATCTAAAATTACTATTGTAGTCCCATGTGTAAAAATTGATTCTAAAGCAGATATACTTTTAAGTTATGATTCTGCAAGCACTCATCCACATAAAAATACTGCGTCACATTGAACAGTAATTTTCGTTTAACTATATTGGAAGGTAAGTTACGTAAAAACAAAATCCATTGCTAGTAAAATAAAGAAAAAAAATAATTGTACAACTTCAATTTGATTAAACACCCGAGTCTCCAAAAAGGAGAAGATCTACACTCCTAAAAGCAAATACTCTTTTCTTTTTTCTTAAAAGAAGAAGAAAAAGAAAAGAATGACGACAGAGTGCACCTAAAATGAAACTAAGCCCAAAATTTATCTGTGGCGAGTGGCGATGATACTAAAAAGGGCGCCCTTAAAAGGTTCAGCCATTTCAATTTTCTCGTCTTGGCCTCCGGCGTGGAGCATTAGATGCTTCCTCATTCTCTTTGTTTTCTTCTTTCTCTCCACCATTGGAAGCTTCTGTGCGTTCTGTTTTCTTCTCCACCTTTGCCTGCACAACAGACATGTATGAGATTCAAATAGAATCAAAAGAAAAATCAATCAGCGTGGGAAAAAATTGCACTACTCACAGGTTTCTTGCCACCAAATATGATCCTGATGAAAATTGACAGGAAGATAACCACAATCGCTACAATAATTCCAATAGTGACATTTGGCTGTTTCTCAGTTTTTTCAATGAGATCCTGCAGCAAAGCATGAAATTATATATATAGGTCATATTTCCAAAAAGACGTACAATAGTACCAGAAGAGAAGGAACATAGTTGTTTTGAAAATTCTATACTTACATGGATCTTAGTTTTGTATTCGCTCAGGAAAGGTATGTCTTCAATCTTGTATAAGAGGTCAAATACCTTTTTCTGCAAGGTCAGAAATTGACATCATGCATAAGAAAGAGGGTTGGGTGCTGCAAAGAGTGAAAGTGAGATAAACAACAAAATTCTTCTATTACCTGGAAGCCTGTAATACCATCTGAACCGGTTGCCGCCTCTTCAGCCTTTTGTTTTTCTTTCTCAATGGTAAACTTGGGCTTCCACGTAGTCTCCCGATAGGATTCTGCGATTTTATCGTCGTTAGCTATCAAAATGTTGTCAAATAGTATGCCATCCTGCATTGTCCAAATCTCAATGCCAAGAGCAGCAATAGGCTCAAAATCAGGTTTCGCGAGTTCAAAGTAGTCAGGGTTGGGAATCTCCCGAGGCTTCCATATGCCCTTGTAACTGGGGTTGTCAATGTAAGGGGCACTCCACTTTCCCTTATAAGCTGGATTCCTCTTCATTGGTCTCTTCCATTCACCACAACCTGGGGCTTCCTCACACCTTGGGTTTTCAATCTTTGGGGCTTCCCATTCACCATCTTCCTCCTCATCCCAGTCTTCTGGTTTTGTTGCCTCAGGGTCATCTATCTCCTCTGGCTCGTCATCTAACCATCCTTCTGGTTTCTCTGCTTCTTCATCTTCAATTTCCATGGGTGCAACCTCATCCCAGTCATCTGGTTTCACAGCACTTGGGTCTGGAATCTTGGCTCTTTCATCCCAGTCCTCAGGTTTCCTATCATCAGGATCAGGGATGGTCTTGACAGGGATAAGAGGAGGATCAAAATCCTCAGAAGATAAGAAATTTGCCTTTTTCTTCTCCTCACCATCAACCAATATTTGTAATTCATTATCAGGCTTCAGAATTGCAGTGTACACATGAGATAGTTTGTCAGATGGGACAGAAGGTGGATACTTCAGATGATGTTCAACATACTCCCCATTCTTTGGATTCTTATGCTTGAAAATGAAATGCACCTTGTTTGTAGCACCACACTTATCAGGACCAAACATGATAGAATATGGAGATTCGTTGTCAAATTCCTTTGCTTTCCATCCACTCTCCTGGGGTCGAAGATATTTAATATATGCACCACCACATTCCAGGCCATTTTGAAAGCGAGTCTCAAACTGAAGAACAACTGTTCCATCCTTAAGACTGGCAGGCTCATCAAGTTCTTTGACTATGGCATATTTCCTGGCTTGTTCACTAACAAGAAGTCCATAATCATCATGTCCATCACTCTTAACATGTTTCCAGACACCTAGAACACAAATTACAAATAAAAATATACATCAAAATTTGAGTAGATTGCATTAGGTGTTAAAACCTACTATAAGCTTTTATTGTACCAGCAGAAAGAAATATAGATCTACTTCATTGTTTCAAATAAGCACCCCCAAAATTAAGGAAAGAAATAAAATGAAGCATGAAGCTGTGTCCTGACCCAATTTTAAGGACAGTGTGAACACGCACTACTATCTGATATATAAACAAGCGAAACATAATTTGACATTTCATCCAATCAAAGCACGTCAACTGGGTAATTTATGAGAATTATACTTTCTCTATCAAGTGACCACCACAATCCACTTTGTAAATCCAATCTAAATCATTGCAAGCTAAATCCTAGTCAATGACTGGTGAAATATTCATGGTGGCACCTGGAGTACAGAGTCAAACGTTTAAATTTATCAAAAGATATTATTAAATTTGATTCTGCAAGTATAATTATTGAAGTATCCGTCATCCATTACTATAATTATTGTTATTATTATTATTATTATTATTATTATTTTATTTTGTAACTTAATACATAATAAAAGAAATTCAACATTGCCACCGTTATACTTAAGAATTTTCAAAATGATTCCCACAGTTCCAAAATTTATAATTGGATTGGGTCCACATAATCTACAAAAATAATTTCAAAAGAGTCCCCAAATATAGTATGCTATTATTTATATATACGGACAAAGATAAAGAATACATGTACAATGAGAGTACAACAATACAACAAGAGACAATCTTATTTATGCGATCATACTGTGAAAGCACATTCTTACGTGAATGAGCATTTAAACAGTCCCATACAAGATACATGTATCTTTTGATCAAGATCCAATGGATTATATTCATTGTTCCATTGATCACAAAATAACATGATCTTACCAGGAGTGTGTGTAGTGACTCATTTATAAATGAATTATAAGGAACCTACAAAAAAAAAGATCGAGTACCTACACATCAGCAGTTTAACCTAATCTAGGATTCAACAGAGGAATTTCTACAACAGAAACCGATTTGAATGAAATGTAATTTGGATGCATAATTTAATCAAATAAATGTTAAATAAACTAAGGGATTAAGAGAATCTATTCACCTTTGTAGTCCTCCTTCTCAGATACAATCCATCGTCCATCAAAATCCTCGTCGAACGACTCGTAGAAGATCTAACGACAAAAACATTCCTCAATCAGAGAGATCCAACACAAAATAATAAATAATAAATAATAAAATAATAATTATTGACGATGAGAAATCGAAGGTGAAAGAATCTAAAAATTACCGCATCGTCAGCGTCGTCAGAAGCACGAACAAGGTGAGAGGAAGGGGAAAGAGTGAAGAAGAGAAGCGCCAGCAAGAGCCCCAAAGCCATTGGGATTCCTTTTGGTTCTCTCATCTCTTCCAAATAGCCAAACCCTAACGCTTCGTAACGAACAATGGAAAGGAGAAAGGATGAACGTGTAAGAAAATTGAAGAAAGAAGTTTCTGAGAGCGGAGATAAATATGCAGAAATGAGCACACTGCACAGTGAGAATTATATATTATTTTTTTTTATCAGTATTAAACGTAGAAGTGGAAAGAAGTCTCTTAAGAGATCTAATCTGACACTTGGCCTTTCTTACTTTTCTCTCTCTAGATCTCCTCTGCTACCTGTTTCCACCAATCATATTAGTTGTCACGTCATAATAGCCAATAATAGACCGCCACGTAGCAGTCTTGAGTCATTTCCTTCTCCATCCTATTAAAGCTCGTTCTCTCCCGTGAGGTGTATAAAAAACGTGAAAAATTTTAACTGGGCTTTGCTCTGGGTCCATGGGCCATGGGCCCTATTTATTATGAAGACCAAAAATGTTTGTTACACATGATTCTAGCACAAAATGATTCCTGTAGGAGAGAATACAATTTTATGAGTCAAAATAAAGGTTTCACCAGAAAAAAAAAATTATATGTATTCTTGATAAATTATTTAATGTGATAAAAAAATTATATAGATTGAAAAATTAAAAATTATGTTAATTAGAAAAATCGTGAACGGCAGGATTCGAACCTGCGCGGGCAGAGCCCACATGATTTCTAGTCATGCCCGATAACCACTCCGGCACGTCCACTTTTTGTTACTTTTTTAAAATGTTTATTGAATAAACCCAATATATTAATTTCATAAATTACACCTCATATTTACCTAGATAAGTTTTAATTAGTTTTTCTTTGAACACAACAGGCCATGGAACATGACTTAAATGGTCTTTACAAAGAATTATTCAAATTTTGCTTCCTTTTAAAATAAAAAGATGTCAAATGAAAAGTGAGTAATTCATAATTTATAATTCAAAATTAAGCCTAATAATGACCCCAAAAAAAAATTATTACCTTCTCCAGATATATTTAATAATAAATCATGGAAAATTTGCATGATTAGAGGACCTTTCCCTAGAAAACATTCTTACGTACAAATTAGTGTAAGATCTCAACATATAATGTTGCAATGAATTTGGGGTTCCAAATAATGTTTTGGAATACAACTTTCAATTATGCGAAGGAATGGGGTTCCAAATAATCATCTTTCTTATTTTAATATTAAAACTGAGAATGGAGTTTCAACTTTCAAAGCATCAACTTTCCGGTTGCGTGAAAATGAAGTATTATATATATGGATAACATAGTAAGTGAAAGAGAGGCGATAAAGAAATTTTATTTTATATCGTATTGTTTTAATAATTAAAAGTTGTTAATTTTGTAATAATCATGCTAAGAGTCGTATTAAAATTAAGCTCATAAAAACAACCCTGCTTCATCTACCTGATTGTATCATTTATACTCTTATGTCTTCCTTGTCTCCTTCTTTCTCACTTTCTTATAGAATATTGTTTTATTTTAATTTTATCAGAAGTCAAAGAATAATAATGTTCTTATTGATGATGGGGATAGGCATATCTTCACAACAAATTACTTTTTTGAGGGGACAGAGAACCATTTGAAAAATGAATTCTAATATTTTGTGATATCCTTATGCTTATAAAGTCGCTGCATTATGTAGAAAAGTGAAGAATTTCCATCCAAGAATCTTTGTATTCGGAGTAGATTTATATGCTTGAATCGTAGTAGCATACCCACCCATAAGCCAAGCAAAAGAACGAAAACAGGATATGGAGAAAGAAGAAAGTGAAGAGGATGGGATAACTAAATCCAGTTTTGGCAAACTATGCTACTCTCTTCTTCCCTGATTAGAAGAAGAGAGATGAAGACAAGACAAGGCAAGTCATATATAGGCACATGGAAGGTGATGCCTTTCTTCCGGGTTTTAATTTATCGACTTACACGTGTACTGGCAATTTAGCTAGTTATGTTACAATAAATAGTCCCCACTTTAATCTCAAAAAAGTGTGTGCATGTTTTTTTCCATTTTCTTTATACACGATAAGTCTGTGCTGGTTGCTATGTTATCTATGGTGCACAGGTTTTATGAAATTTTGAATATTTGGCTCAATCCTCTGTAAATTCTAAATTTCCAGAAGATGAGTTCGTAACAAAAAGCTTTGTTGTTTTATATAGTATTTCACATACACGTTACAAAAACCTTTCCAACCATCGTCGCATGAGTCAATTATATAGTAGAAAGAGTGACTCCTTATGGTTAGGTATTTTTCCATCTGAGAATGATACAACATTAATTTTTGATCTGACTACAAAATCCTGTTTTAAGATATCCTCAGAATGATTGATTTTCTAATATAGTCTCTTATCGTCATCATCAGTAATTCATGACTTACTAAAGTATCATCAGCACAACTACATCAGCAATAAATATAATACTCAAACCATGAGGTATGGTATACTGAGTGAACGAATTTTACCTACAATACTCTGGAAGTACCTTGTGCCTAGGACTAAGCTGAATTATTGATACTTCAAAATGGCCTTTTTTGTTGTCTGGAAACAAATTGTGATAGTACCCGTAAATATAGTCTCTAATCCAGATCTAGATTCTTCTTCATACTTTCATAGACCACATAAGTAATGCTTGCAGCCGGCACAACTTTGAGGAGGTTCGGAAAGAGTCCCTTGTAGAAACCTATAAAGCCTTCGAGCTGAAAAGTTCTCCGAAAGGCATCAAACATCCCCTTGTAAGCATCGGAAGTGTTGGAAGGTTGTGCCTGCAGTCTGAGAAAGATGGTAATGTAAAATTGTCAGTAAAGACCATCTATAACATAACTAGAAAACCAGTTTTAAAGAACACCTCATCATTTCTTTAGGGAAGGAGAACAAACAAACAACAGTAATACTGACAAGTGACAAAAATACCTTGTTCGAATAACCTGCAGTGGATAGACACAAGTTGCTCCAACAGCCCCAGAAATTGTCCCACATCCTAGTTGTATTAGAGGGCCAGGTTCTATGAAGGAGAAAAAAGAGTTAATGGTCTCACTCCAAGGTGAAAAACTTATAGAGTCAATCTATCGTAAAAAATATTGAAGCTGTTTATAAAAGCAGCCAATCCAAGAGATTACGTGGCTGCAGTAATAACATACCCCTATCCTGAAGAATATATCTCTTGGACATATCTTTCAAGGTATCATAAGCAGTGAGATCAATTGCTGCATAGGGAATCATGCCAAGCAGAGATGGAACAAGCCCTCTGTAGAAAGCTCGAGGTCCCTCTTGAACCCATATATTCATTGTTAGTGTTCCTAGCTTAGGAACCTTTCCACCTTCAGAGGGACAAGTCTGTAACCTTGTTTTAATGAGATCCATGGGATAGATAGCAGCTTGTGCAACTGCACCAGCCATACCACCTGCAAAAAGCCTCCCAGCAGTACCAATATCTGACTTGCCTTGAGCCTCTCCAATTACTTTTTTCAGCATTTCAAAAGCATAAAATTTGATGGCACTTTCTGGTGCTACCTTCACAACATTCAATCCATTACCTCGGAAAAATCCTAACAGACCATCTTGCTTCAATATCTTTGTTACTGCTGGCATGATAGAAGCACTACCAGTTTGAACTTGTAAAACTACCTTCAAACGATCAAGAGGAGCAGTTACTGTACGAGAAATACCTCCTGCTACTCCACCAGCAAGAAAGTATTTGCTCCGGTT
The DNA here is from genome assembly GCA_016859785.1 of Macrotyloma uniflorum. Classification (NCBI taxonomy): domain Eukaryota; kingdom Viridiplantae; phylum Streptophyta; class Magnoliopsida; order Fabales; family Fabaceae; genus Macrotyloma; species Macrotyloma uniflorum. Next base: position 1,426,794 of record BDMB01000006.1, read on the forward strand.
CGCATGCTTGCTGATGCCTTCAGGAATGACAGCTTGCTCTCCAATGTCAACAAGGCACACCCTCTCCCAGTGATGATATATATTTTCGATAGTTGCTTCGTGAGGGTAAAGTAGAAGAAAATCTCTCCATTCTTCAAAAGTGATAATTCCATTATTATCCTTATCAACATGCTCCACAAAGCGCGCTAGCTCCTCGTCATCCATTTCAATCCCTGCAGCATTGAAGCTGCACAAGCTTATTATAAATGCTATTAGGGAGAAACAGAACATTGAAAAAGCTTCCGCAAAATGCATAAAGAATACTAGAAAACCATCTTCAAAATCCACTAAAATGGCACAGACTAGAGCAGATTATGGCACACCAGAAAACAAGCAAGCAAATAAGTAACAAACACATTACAGAATCTATCATGAAAAACTGAACCACCCTTCCCAGATCTCAAGCATCATGCAGATCCAAAAAATCATGTTTAAGAAAGACACATATCAAGGAGACATAAAACATCTCAAGTCTCTAACACTCTTCCAGCATAATCGTTCTGATTGGCAACAAATGTCCGTCAAAAAAGAAAGCAAAACTCTTTCCAATTACAGAATCCACAACTCTGTTTCCTACTAAAAACAACCTTACCTCGCACTAACAGAAACATTGTTATCAGCCGGCAAAAACATCAAATGCCAATGTCTTACCTCATAACTGTATTCCCAAACTTGATTTCAAATTACCTTAATTTTGTAAAATAAGTTATAGTTAAAATTAAATTTGAATGGTAAAATTTAGTACAAAAATTATCAACTCAATAGAAAAGCTACATTTTCTCCATTTTTACTCATGCTTGCTTTTAAGAACATACTTGATTGATTCTATCAAAAATAAACTAAACATGTCTATTTTTTGCAAAAATCTTATTGAACACCACTAGACACTGTTTGGGAGTAAGAGTCTCTGTAAACATTTACATGAAAAGAAAAAAAAAATTGTTAAAATAAAATCAATTATACATGTGAACTTTTAACAAAATTAAAATATTATAAAATTTAAATACATAAATTGAATTCACTTTACTTTCTTTTTTTTAATCTTATGAACAAGTTTATCCAATATTAATGTAAAAGCAAGTTTCATTTCAGGAGCATGAATGGCTCCTGAAACCTGAACCGGGAATAAATAGCACTACCAGCTTTGAGAAGGGCTTCATAGAGTTCTTCAGGGAGAATGTTGCCGTCGTGTTCAACATCAATGGCTTGGAAGATGCGGTAAAGCTCCAACTCCTTGTCATCCATGTAGCGGCGGAACTCGTGGTACTCCACTCTGCCATCGCTGTTGGCGTCGCAAACCTCGCAGAGTTCCCTGGCGTACTTGTACTCCGGCGGAATCTGCAGCGCCGACAAGCCGGCCTCTATCTGAGCGACGTCCAAGTAACCGTTGTTGGCGGCGTCGAAGAAATTGAACAGGCTCCGAATACGAACATCCCTCTCCTCCTTCGTCTCCCCCAACGCCGCGAGGAGGTGATCCATCGAAGCGACACCGTCCCCGCTCATACGACCATTCCAATTCCAGATCTGAGTCTCCGCTGTGTCAGAAGTTAGTTGGAGTGGAAACTAAAGATCGAGAAATTTTTTCAGCTTTTTAGTTCAGATTTTTTATTGTTTTACCGCATAAATAATATAAGCTTTGTTTTATTTGTTGGTGTTTAGCACGAGGATCGAAAAGGAAGTGACAAAAGCGGAATTTAATTGGATATTCCTCTCCAACATTCTGGCATGCCAAAGCTTTTGTTCTGCTTTTTACTACAATCATTCCTCTCCTTCACTCAAGGTATTTTCTCTTTAACATTCTTCAGTTTCATCTTTATAATTTAGATTATCCACTTCCATTAGAAAGAAATAAAATACGAGTGAGTGAATTAAAAAGAAAATGGTAAATTTTAATTGCTTTGCTGGCGATGAAAATAGAAAGGAATGTGAAAATATTTCTGTGGGATCCATTTCAATCCATGATTTGAGATTGATTGATATATATTTCATTTTTATGTTTGATTTCGTGTATAGTCTTTTCGCCTCTCGTTCTTACTTTTTCTTTTTAAATACTAAAATAAATTAAAAGTTTGGTCTTTGTGCATACAAATTTATTAAGCTGATAAATGCATAAAAATATTATCTATTTTATATAAAATGATGTAGATGAACAAGACACAACACTACGAAAAAAATGTGTATGAGACAACTTTGGTCAAAAACAAATAATTTAAAGCTTGAATTTGTGTCTCACCAACAAAAACATTTGAGGGTTATAAAATTATGAACCTGTGTCAGCTTACTCATTCACATTATTGATTAAATTACACAATAAAGATATGGGTTCCATAGGAGGGACATATTAAATAACACAATAAAAACATAGATCCGCAAGAGTGTAGAACATATATAATCAACTTCATATCCACTCTACTAAACTTTCAACTTTAATTCATTGTGAATTCATCTTTTTGTCACATATATTAAATAGAACATTGAACATATAGAATAATTTGTGAGATCTACATAGTAAAGTTAAGAGTTGTACATAAAAACTGCTAAATTTGCTCTAATAAATCCTCAAACTTATACATAAAAACTAAATAAATTTAAGCTTCAGCTATAGTTTTATTTTTCTGTATTGGTTGAAAAGACAAGAGCAAAGGACTGATTTTAGAAAACATGCAAAAGACATAGCTTTCACTAGTTAATACTGTTTTAAAGCAAATCATCAGAGAAAACAATTGCTGTTAAAATTCCCGTTGGGTCAAATAACTAGTTGAAAATTGGAAAGAAATGGCCCTAAGAATGTGGGGGTAACAATTAGTTGATAAGAATCTACCTAAAATCTAGTTCTGTGTATTGACCACAAGCCAACATAGGTGCTTGGACCAACAACGTGGCATGTAAGGGCACCCATTTGCTCCTTTGCTTGCGGAGATCGTATGATGCAATTACATCTCTTTGAAACCCAATGTCCCACTAACTACGACAACAACAAACATTCAATTTCGTTTCATTGGTGCCAAAATCCACAAAGAGATAGAGAAGATGGGGCACAAAGAAAAATCAAAAGACCGAAAAGATAAGATATTGCCACCGATATCTCTTTTGAAAACCATTCCTTATTCTGATCACCAGAGGTTGGATGTCTATCTACCGTGTTTCATAGTCCTATGCTTATATGAATTGTTTTATTGTGCAATTAGACTTCAATCTAATTTTGCTTTCCTGTCACCATGAAATTATGATTGTTTAAATTCCTTTTCTTTTTACAACAAGGAGAACAAAATTAGAATCTAAGATTTAATGTAAACTATCTAAATCTTCATCACTGGACCAATTCCAATAGATTTTTATACATGATAGGTGAGTCTTTGTAAATTAATTTTGAATAGAATTGATTTTACAATATTCTTTTTAAAATGAAAGGACTGATGTTCGATTGTTTTAATTTTAAAAATAAGTTATTAGTAAGACTAGTCTAAATTTTTAATCTAACATAAAAATGACTTAAACTTGTTTTAACTCAAAATTGATTTTGGAGTTAACATCAATTCTTCAACTAAGACTCCATATATGAACATTTAACATACAATTATGTAAATTGATATTTTCAACATAGTGTGTAATTGGGTATTGGTAGGTGGTGGTCTAAAGAAACTGTAGCTGTGGTTACTGGTGGAAACAGAGGAATAGGGTTTGAGATTTGTAGACAACTTGCTGATCATGGAGTGACTGTTGTACTGACATCAAGAGACACAAGTGTAGGTGTTGAATCAGCGAAGGTCTTGCAAGAAGGTGGTCTCACTGAGGTGGCTTGTCATCAACTTGATATATTGGAACCTTCATCGATCAGCCAATTTGCTGAGTGGTTGAAGGAAAATTATGGTGGTTTAGACATTCTGGTCAGTCTCTAAAACGTAATTACTTTCTTACATTCTTTCTCCTCTTTAATTAAGATCAAAGTATCTTGGAAATATTCAGAAGATTTTACCACATGCTTCTAAACAATAGTATGACTATCTGCAGGTAAATAACGCTGCTGTTAATTTAAATGAAGCGAACAATTTTTCAAATGAAAATGCTCGGAAGGTTATTGAAACAAATTATTATGGCACCAAGAGAATGATTGAAGCTATGATTCCATTGATGAAACCATCAGCTGCTGGTGCTCGTATTGTAAATGTCAGCTCACGCTTAGGTCGATTAAATGGCAAACGAAATGTAAGTAAAATACACTACATACATACATTTATACGTGTATATATATATATATATATATATATATATATATATGAGTTTTATCTTTAATTCCTTGATGTTACCTTCTTCAGAGGTAAAATTCGAGTTATTTCCCTCTTATTGAAGATAAGATAAGCTTCTTTAGAATGTTTTTCCTTTCTTCAATCCTTTTTTTAATTTATGAGATGTGATTCTTCTCTTTCATTTTTTATTTTTTTAGTTTCTAAATTTTTAAAAATTTGTAATTTTTGTTTTTTCAGATTTACATGTATTTTATTTCTTTTGTTGGTCTAATTGAACTTTAAACCTAACATGTTCATTTAATTACTATAAAAAATAATTTAATTAATTAAAATATAAAAGTGAAAGATGTAAACATGTCCAAATGCTTAATTAAACTTTTTTTATTCTTAATGCTAAAATATCTGAATAGTTGCTTTAAGATTACGATGGATCCCCATGTACATAATAACTAGTGGTTGATGTAAAGCTGATTATTAGTTGTGGGAGTAACAGAGAGTAGAAAATGATGCATTGAGGGAGCAACTAAGTGATGAGGAATCCCTTACAGAGGAACTAATTGATGGAATGGTAAATAATTTTCTACAACAAGTAGATGATAAAAGATGGAGATCAGAAAAGTGGCCTCAAAGGTTCCCTGACTACTCTGTGTCAAAACTTGCAGTTAATGCTTATACAAGGGTTTTGGCAAGGAAGTTTTCTGAAAGGCCAGAGGGTGAAAAGATTTACATCAACTGTTATTGCCCTGGTTGGGTAAAAACTGCTCTAACAGGATACACAGGAACTCTCACAGTTGAGCAAGGGGCTGATACTGCAGTGTGGATTGCCCTTCTTCCTGATCAAGCAATTACAGGGAAATTCTTTGCAGAAAGAAGGGAGATTCACTTTTAAGGGGTTAGTAGAATCAAATTGCTACTACCACCAAATTGCAATGGAAAGGAAATTAGAAGTGTGATTCCTTATAATTGTGTTAAGAGAAGGCAACACAATAAGGTACTCAAATGTAATTATAGGAGTCAAATAGTCCATTACCAATTTAATGTGACGTTAGAATGGTATTTGAGATCCAGTTTGACCAAATAAATGTCACCAAGCATAAGTTCATCACCATCAGTTTCAAGTTTTACCACTGTCATATCGTGTTGTAAGACATTTTTTCAGTGGTGAGTTCATCATGAGGAGTTTCTCTAGGACAAACAGAATGTCTTCATCGTTTTTTCTTACATTATTTTGATTGTTTTTGTACCACATTGATGCATGTTCGTCGATGCCTACCTATCTTATCTTTTCTCAAACAAATGTTCTTATACAAGAGTTTGAAGTCATTTACAATTTAAAATTAGTATATCAGTCACGAATTAAAAACTATGAATATGGTTAAAAGAAAAATTAACCTTTGATTGACCCATTATGTGAATATAAATGTCAACATTCAGCTGCACACAGAATAATCTGTGCATTTTTTTAAACTTAAACTAACACAATCTAATTAATTACATTTTTTTATTGAGTTTCAATCTTAAATATATATATATATATATATATATATATATTTTAAACTATAAATAAGAATAAATAAATGCAAAAATATATGAAATAATTGAAAAAAAAGTAACAACAAATGAGTATGATATCAAATTCGTAAAATAAAAAAATAAAATACTTATTACTTCAATAAAAATCATTTACATTAATTATATTAAATTTAAAATTTAAGTTTTAGAATTTAAAATTAAATCTTAAATCCTAAACTTTATATTAGATTCAACAACAAAAAAACATCATAATCTAAATCCATTGGGTTAGGTTAAAAACTTAACCTAACTTATGAATTATGAATACATATTAATCCTTATCTCTCTTAGTGATATTTAAATTATATATATATATATATATATATATATATATATATTATGTCCTTTATTATGTACACAATGTTTCTTAGTCACTTTAAATTAATTTTCAATAGTTTTTGTAGCATTTAATTTTTTAAAGTAGTCTATATTGTTACTTTATTGTTGTTAAGTAATGTTTGGATATGTCATTAATACATCACTTTATAGATTTTTAGTTTAATCATTAGAAATATATCTCAATATTTTAATCTCTCTCATATACATTACTTTTTACTCTAATCCATGACTCTTTAGATTTTTCATTAGTTAAAAGTAACTTAATCAAAACAAACATGAATACAAATTATAAATAAGGACTATTTAAAAATAAATAATTAGAATAATTTCAAATATTTTTAAATTAATATTAATTAATAAAATAATGTAATTTTATTATTTAATTTAATAGTTCACTGTTTAAATCCTTATAAGAGAGAAATACCTATATTTATTAGCTTATCATAAAGATAAATTTTTTAATAAACTATATATTAAGTCTTTTAATAATTTTTTAAAATGGTTTTAATTTTTTTTATGAAATTTACTTTTTATTCTTTCATTTTTTAAAATTGTTTTTATCTTTCAATTGTAATTTATCATTACATTTAGTCTTTCTTCTGAAAATGGTAAAGGAATTCGGTTTTAACCTTTCGTGCTGAATTGTTTGTATCTTCTTCACAAATCGCCGAAGAAAACGAATTCCAAACAAATTCAAATTTTAGTTCTGCGTTTAATGGCGAGTTTCAGAAAAGCTGCGATCAACGTCTACAGAGTCATCAATTCCAACAAAGCATCCATCGCTACTACCACAAACCCTATTCACACTCTCAGGTATCCTTCAATTACACCTTCGCTTCTCTTTTTTCCCTTTTTAACTAAGGTTAACGTTTTCTGCAGGCCTTTTTTCTGTCATTCCAGGTTTACCCCTTTCTCTTCCCACACTCAAACCCAATCCCTGGAAATCGATTTATCTAACGAAGAAAGCAAAAGACGCTTGTTTAACAAGTTCGTGTTTTTCCTTTTTAGCTTTATCCGTTTTTTTTTTTTGTTGAAACTGTTCATTTTTTAACTTTCTTTTATTTGCTTGATTTTTCAACAGGCTACTGTATAGAAGCAAACAACGAGGGTTCCTGGAACTCGATTTGGTCCTCGGCAAATGGGTTGAAGACAACATTCAGACTTTGGATGAAAATCGGATTAAGGCTCTCATTCATGTTCTCGACCTGGTAATTTATTTATGTTCATTTTCACGTTGGAATTATTTATTGGGCTTATATTAATTTTTTGAACAATTCAAATGCTAGAGTTGCTGCTTCTGGACTATTTTATGACATTAAGGAATTTGAATGCTATTATCTAATTCTGAATATGGGTTTTTTTGGACTACATATTTCGTAAAGATTTTCACTGTCTTTCCTGTTTACGCAAGTTGAAATTCTCACTGAAAGGCTCTTATGAAAAATTGTGAATCAGAGAATGTTCACTGACAGATTTGCTGAAGGTTGCTTAAGATCTTATTTCCATTTTTATCTGTTAGATAAGTTTGTTTCTGTCAGTGATGTCTTGCTGAACTAGGTTTTCTGATTTGAGACTTAAGAGGGTGACTTAAATTCTGTTAAATGGCCCAAGAGGTGGAACTTTCAAAGTGAAAGCAAGAGCTATTTGGTTTACGAAAACTTGATATTTACTATGATTGCAATGGTTTATGAAAAATCAAGCCTTAAAAGACCTTTAATAATATGTAGAGCCCAATCTGTAAGATCATAAATCTGGGAGTTCGGCTGTAGTACAAGAGTTTGGCTACAGGAATTTCGAGGTTTCGGAAGTGAATTTCTGTCGCATGGAAAGGATTTAGTTTATTAGTTCTTGTAAAGAGGGATTTCTTTGTTTTGAATTAGAATCTTTGAATGGAAAATGCTGCTTCTTCCACTTTTCTCTTTTGTACACAAAAAGGATGTAATGATGATTTGCATCCTTCCTAGTTGTTGATAATTCATCACATTTAGTGGACTGAAGCCTCACAACTTTTACACCTCTGTGGTCACCACTAGATTTGTACCTGTAAATTTAGAAGGATGGGTGAGAAATCGTATCTGTGCAATGTGTGTTAGATAATGTACTTTGTCAATGGAAAATGACAATGGGACAGCACGTAACAACTAGATGCTAAGAGTAAGGGATCTGTTGATTGACTTCAATCATTCAAAAATATCGTGCTCTGTAGGAGAATCCAGATTTGTGGAAGTGGATATCGGGGCAGGAACAGCCCCCGGAATCAGTCAGTGCAAACCCTGTGAGTTTCATTTTATTAGTTGGACGATGAAATTCGATTATTTGGTTGGTTTTGTCTTTCTTTTGTGCACAATTCTCATGTCAGTCAATCATATTTTGCTTAGGTCTTTGCTGCAGTGCGGGAAAGAGTTATGAAAAACCTTGATAGCCATTCTGCTCCTGAAGCAAGAGCAACTCCTGGCCAACCATGGGTAAGAGGCTGGGATGATATTAAGAAAGGGAAAGATGGTCCTGTTTCTGGAAATCAGTAAATTGGTTTTGAAAGATCTTATCATCTGTTACAATGAACGAAATCTTGTTCACCATTTTTGTATGTATGAATAACTAAATAAGGGCTGGGGAACTGCAACTTAAAGATTTTCCCCAACACTAAACTGGATGATGGTTGTGACTTTCTTGGTAATCTTTACTCTTCATCTGTTTTATATCTCTTAAGTTTATTGTTGAGTTATATCCGTAGTTTGGTTTGATTCGGCTGGAAATAATTTGAAAGCTAGTGATATTTTAAAATTAAATTTAGAAGAATTTTGTTTAAAAGTAGAATTAACTAAATATAGGTGTGTTTTGGTTTCATATTCAGGGTTAAATGTTTCCTTTAGGTTTGTAGCTAAATTTTTCCATTTTTCTATTCAATGTGCTATCACCTAATCAAAATGAAAATATAAAAATTAATTTGTTTACTCATTTCCCTTATATTTTAAGGACTGCATGCATGTGAATAAATATACTTTATTATGTCACCAAACTAAAATAATGTTTATTATAATATTTCTGGATAAAAATAAAAACATTTCAAGAGTTGAGATTCCAATAGAATCATATGAATTATGGAGATCGTTAATTGGAACTATTCATATGAATTATCTTTTATATTAAAAATATTAAATATAGTTTTTATTATGATATATTATTATTAAGTAATTTATATCTAATTGTTTAAATAAAATAATATTTAAAAAAATTTAAGTAATTTATTATTTTATAATAATTTTAATTTTAATTTAATTATCATACATGATAATATTAATTGAATTGTTTGAACAGTTGTTTGTTAAGGGTTTACCAATTAATTTTTTTTCAATCATATATTATTTAAAAAATTTATAATTTATTCATCAATTTCAATAAATATCTTTTGTTGAAGATGTCATAAGATCCTGATTCATATTTCATTAATAACTTTTTCATTCATGTCTTTGTCACTGTAAGTTATTTTTATATATTTTTTTTAATTTTTCGACTACCAAACATAGAACAACATAAAGTATCTTTCGTAAAATATAGAAGGATGAATAGGCTAATAAAAAACAATACAACTATTTCTTATGATGTTATTTTTTGTAATATTGTATTAATATATTATTATATATCTAATAATAATAATAACTTATTATTGTTTTTTTATCTGAAATGACAGTGATGATAGAATTAACAATTATAAATAATAATGATAATGGTAAATCATCAAGAGTAATCAGTAAGATGAATATAATCTAGATAACAACAAAAAGAAAATAAAAACTAATCTAAGCAAGGAAACATAAATATTATTATGACAAAAATAATGATGAATGTAATAATTATAGAGAACAAATAGTGTGTGTTGAATGATTTGTTTTTATAATAATTATTATATATAAAATAAATAAAAAATTCCATTAGTTTTTATCGATATGTTTTTCAACCTTTGCTCTATAAGTAAATTCCATTAATTTTAAACAATTTTTAAATTAATGAAATTACATAAGTAAATTTTAAAATATTGAATATTTATTAATATAATTTTTGGGCTGAGGTATTTTACAGAATTATCCTCAGAAACATTCTTATCTTCTTTTCCTGAGAGGAAATAGAGAATAGCAACAATGGCTACCACTGCAAGAGAACAAATATATTTCATGGCGTTCCTCCTTCTCTTGTCTCCTTCAGAATTAACATTCTCAAAAGCTGCAACAGAGGACCCAATTCCCGCAGATTGGCCTCACCAGTTCCACGCGCTGTTGTTCATGAACCGAACCGGAAATCTCCAGAAGCTGGACTTGTGGTACGACTGGCCCAAAGGCCGCAACTTCAACATCATTCAGAATCAGCTCGACCACCTTGTGACCTACGACCTCGAGTGGAACAACGGCACATCCTTCATCTACACGCTCGATCCCTCCGACCCCACGTGCCAAGTCCTGCACGTAGAAGTGGGTATTCTCCGCCCCAATTGGCTCGACGGTGCAACCTATTTGGGTCAGCAGCGTGTAGATAATTTCCTCTGCAATGTGTGGGAGAAGGTTGAGTTCATTTGGTACTACGAGGATGTCCTCACTCGCAGGCCTGTTAAGTGGATCTTCTACTCAGGTACACACACCTTTCTTCTTCATTCTTTTTTGGATTTCACTCTCACTCCATTATCAAAGCATTATATAGTTATACTTGTTGTTTGGACAAGCTTCCTGCTAAGAATTTACAGAGAAAAAAAATAAAACTCACTTCTAGTTTATACACAAATTAAGAATAAAAATTTGAAGAAATTGTTGGAAAGAGTTTCTAGAAATTAGCTTATACATAAACTAATTATAAGATATGGAGAAGTTATAAAAAAGCTCATTCAAAGATACTCTTACTTTATTTAGTTGTTATGAAATGTTTTTAAAACAAAAGGAAAGTTTGTGTAAAATTTTTAAAAAGTGGGATCTCAATGTAACTTGCGAAAATTTGAAGGATGTTAGTGTAGTTTACTCTAAATATAATCAAGTGTTATTAAATTTTTATGTTAATTACAAACTTTGAATATATGTGAAATAGAAAGGTCTACTGAGACCATGGTTCCAACGCATAATTTTTCAAAATTATCTAATAATTTTGATAAGCTCACAAGATATCATAGAATTTAAATTTGAATCCATCTTATCGTCAAAAGTTAACTCATAAGATACCCCCCACTTATAAACTCTATTATAATCATATCACTAATCAATTTACAATGGCTAGTAGTATTGTGAGTTAATTAATACTTTTTGTTAGTTATATAATTATATTTGTATGTCTCCCTTCTTTGAAACATTTCTTTGGGCGATTATTGAAGTTAGCACACGGTGATTTTGTGAATATGATTCGAATTTGGTGGGTGCAGGATACACTGCTCACGTGATGGCATTTGAGGTTGGTGCAGTGCTTGAGGATCCGTATTGGCAGGCTCCTGTGTATTGTTTTAGTGAGAATGAAAAGGAAAATAATAGCCCCATTTTAAGACCCGCTGTTCCTGGTGGTTCTCTTGGGAGTTTGATGAGAGGAATACCTACACAGGAAACTATGTAATTATAATTTTGATCTACTAGAGGTGCTCATGCATCACTGTTTTGGATGTGAGCTATGACAGTCTTTGGAACTTATGCTAGACCAAGCACCCAGAAATTTTATTGAATTTTCTGTGTTGTGGGAATTATCGAATGTTTTGTTGCTTTTAGCTGTCACACTCTGGTAAAAGAGGCTTAATAATTATTGGAGTATAGCTTATATATTTGTTGGACTATTGTACTTACTGTCCATTGATTTTAAGTTGAAATCTATCAAGAAGTTGGTCTAATAAGCAAGTGGTAACAATAACAAGGCTTGGGCGTAGTAGTGTACCAGATACTGTTGTAAGTTGTTGAATTAGAAAAATTGAAATATTCTTGTTAGAAAGAATTATTTAGTAAAGTATAACTAGTGTAGCTTTCATGAAATATGTCTCTTCTCTACTCTCTTTATAAATATATGTTTTGTAGCGGATGGTTAGAACTTTTGTGTGATTGCATACTTTTCCATCAAGTTTGATGAAGAAGAGTAAGATTTTATCTTACAAATCAAAGACATCAAAAGGCACTCTAGAGCTTCAAATGGATTCAAAACCAAGTTCAAAAGTTCAAGAGGTAAGCACCATTAAACTTTCAACTATGATCTAATTTGTTTGTTCATGATAGTATTCCACGATTCATGGTTGTGGTAGACTATAACTATGTTTATGATTAAAATGTCGTTATTCGAAACAGGACTTATCTTATTATGATTTAAGCCTTATGGAGGATATTATTGCATTCTAAATTCTAACCTTCAAATAATGCAGACGTGTGAGATATATAATATAAAGTAACAAAGAAAGTAAGTTAAATGAACAACTAGTATGAATGAAAAGAGTAATTATAGGAAAATACACAACCAACTACTTAAAAGAACTGTGTTTGGCTGATAACACTCTGATAGATAACAAAATGAAAGGAACTCTTCTACTACAACGTTAAGAAACCTTTTGTAAAAGATCAAGATAACTCATGCAAAGAGAAAGAAGAGCATCATCACATCTGTCTCTTTGTTTCTTCACACTTCTTCAGAGGTATTTATTTGTTTGATCAAAGAAATCCCCTAGTGAACTTTTATAATAAGTTTAGCTATTTATCACTGTCGGATCTTGGCAATTTTATTCTAGTAAATATATTGTTCACTAAGAGTCAAAATTAGTACAGTTTGCTTTATAAGTAAATTTAGGAGAGAATGTCTCTAGGGAAAAAAGAGAGTATGGGTTTGATTGTAAGAAATTATTATCATTTTTAAATGTAATTTACTTTGTTTGTTTAGAAATAGAAGATTGTTCTCTCAGATATCACATTACTGAATATTTTATTTCAAGTGGAGAAAAAGTAGAGGTATATTTAAAAAAATGGCAAATAGTGAACAGAGATTGTCCTTGAATAGAATGAACACATAATTGAACTAATCACTTTTGTTTTAGATACATAATTGAAGTGGATCACTTGAACCTTAAGCACCCAACAATTTCATCAATCTGTAGCTTGGAAGAAGAAGAATGTTTTATTACTCTTGAGATAACAGTGACTCTTGGAAGAATGGTTTGTTAATTATGCAAAGGAGGTAATGCTTCTGTGTAGTTAAAAAGGTATTTACTTAATAGCATAACCACTCCTGGTTTAGAGATGCTAGCGATGACTGATTATTTCCCTTCTTTGCTTGTGGGTTACCTCCATGGTGCTTGATGCAATGTGACAGAGTGATGATATGAAGCAAGAGTCAAGACTACAACCTGCAATCCATGGTAAGAGGTTGGTCTGCTATCAAGAAAGGCTGGGAGGTCTGCTATCTGCAATTCAGTAGCTTCGGATTTGATTAAACTGCAAGATTGCGATTTCTTCAATACTTGTCTCTTCTTTTGTATTTTATAAGAGATTCTAAGATTTATTTAACCCAAAGTTATTTCGTGGAAAGTTGTTGTGAACTATTTATAAGAAATTTTATTACTAAAAACTTTATTATATTTGGGGATGAAATTTGAGGTATATTTGAAGAAACCATCCATATCCATTATACATTATGCTTTGGGGCATGAGAGAGAAAGAAATTCATCAAAATCCTTCTAAGTTGTAAGCAAAAATTTATATGATTTTAAAATAATTACTTAAATATTGACAGTTAATACATTTTGATTAAATTACAATAAATTGACTTTGTATCTCTTTCTATTATCTCATTTAAAATTTATATTCATCTTACTTATGTTTCAATAACAATTAATTTATAATTCTTTTATAATTGAACTCTAACAATCGATTCAGTCTTTTCCTATTTCAGCTACAATGATTCTTCTCCTGGTGGTGACTGAATTTTTTAGCCAGAATTGAAAAAGAGGGTTCAAATAGAATCCCCAGTTTTTATATCCTTACATAAAGGTGAACTTCTTTATAATCCAAACTTTTTAAAATTAAAAAATAGTTCATATTCTTCATTATAAGCGAATTTTAGGATTGAAAATGTGATGCTAATAATTTAGACAAAACAGAAATTTAAATCTTTACAAATATATATATATATATATATATATATATATATATATCAAATTACACCATTCTAACGTTAATTTATTAATATAGATTAAGTTTATTAAAACTCGTCATTTGTAGTAATGTATTTTCAGATTAAAGTTAAAAAAGAAACTAGTAAATATCATCTAAATAACCATATTATACATGTTTGCATATCATATGTGAAATCTTAAAAATGTATATTTTAAAAAGGTATTATATTTTTACTCGTTTAGGATTTTTATTTAGAAATCCTGCAAATATATTATATCCTATATATTACTTTAATTTCATATAAAAATTATAAATATATTTTGAAAATAACATAGAGATTTAAAATATAATATAGATAGGAGTCCTTATTTTTATTAAAAATTATTGATGATATATTATTGTATTTTAATTTATTCCCATAGTGCCGAGCACAACACAACAGAGTTGCACAGCATAAACAGGTTTTAATGATTTGGGATTTTGGGTATAAACAAACCGAACCAAACCAAAATGGGTGGAATCGAAATTGGAACCTCTGTCTCTGCCTCTACCTCTGGATGATGAACGATTCACAGGGCAGAGTCCATTAACACAGCCAAAGGTTAGTAATTCAGCGCTTTCTCTTTCTCTTTCTCTCTCTCTCTCTCTGGATTCAACCTTCAACGATTCTGGATGTGGTTGCGGCGCTTCCATTGAGATTTCAAGCGCCAAGACTAACTCCAATTCCTTTCAATTCCATCATTGCTTATTCATTACTGTTACCATAAAAGCGAAGAATAGATGGGTTCGGGTTCGGATTCGAATGGATGGAACCGTGCCCGAGGGTTGGCGGTTAAGACTCTGCTACTCATTGGTGGCGCACTCCTCGTGAAGCGACTCCGCAAGTCCACCACGCGCTGGGACCATGCTCATTTCGTCTCTAAGTCCCTCACCGGCCAAAAGGTTCTCTTAATTTCTCTTCTCACCTCCAAATGCTTCTTTTCACTTCCATTTCTCAATTATTATTGTTGCATGCTGTAGTATTCAAAGGACCAAGCTTCCAGAGACCCTGATAATTATTTCAATATTAGGTATCTTTCTTTTCCACTACCTTTTTTTGTTATCTCGTTAGATTTGATTATCATGTTTGTTTGTTTTTTTGGACGAGAGAGGCTTTTTGAGATGTAACATCGCTGATATTTGGTTTCTGCAGAATGCTTACATGCCCCGCAGCAGAGCTAGTGGATGGTTCTAAGGTGTTGTATTTTGAACAGGTGAGTGAGCATTGTTATGCAAGTTTGGAAGTTACTTATTTTCAGTCGTTTTATCTTTGTTTAAATATTAGCTCAATGATGCTCTTTTTTGTGCTGCTAGGCTTTTTGGAGGAGTCCACAAAAACCCTTTCGGCAGGTAGAGTTTTATATCTTGTGAGAAATTCTTTTTATATTTTCTGTTTCTGTTTCTTCGTGGTTGAGATGTTTGACAGGAGTAACATTCTTCCGTTTGGTATCTGTTTTGATGGAAAATGTCTGCATGCTAAACTCTTTACCTTGTTGATTTTTTATTTATTTTTTGTTATTCTTCATTTCCATTATTCTTTTGTTTGCAGAGGTTTCTTATGGTGAAACCTTGTCCGAAAGATTTGAAATGTGACGTTGAGGTATGATTTATTCACTTTAATGATGCCGATACCTTTCCATTCCTCTAGTACTTTGTTGTATGAAGCATGTTCTTGTGTTAGTGATTAGTTTTCTTTGTGAAGAGTAGGTAAGTTAGCCATACCACACTTACCTTAAGCACTATGATGTGCATATATATATGATGTTCTGTCTTTCTGACATCTCTAACTTTGTAAAACAATACCTAATGACATTATAAAATGTTAAACTAAGCCTTCCTTATGTAATGTGGTCTGAACTGTTTAAAAACTTCTTATAAAGCTTTTCTGGTTTTATATATGCACAATAATGCAGGACAGAGGGGATCGGATTATAATTAAATGCTGGGTTGCTATTTGGGTGATTGGGGATGATTATTCACATTGGTGTGTATAATTGATTCAAATAGTACCAACATTCAATTATAATTGAGACTTGTTCTTATGCTTTTGCGCTGATTTGTAGAAGTATGATTCCATTTTAATTTATTTCTTTTTCAGAGGAATGGTATACACTTTTTCTTGTTAAAACTTACAAAAGGTGCTAGGTTTTGTTTAATCAGAGCATGAATACTAATTTCTATTCAATGGCAGTTAAGTGCATATGCCATTAGAGACATGGAAGAGTACAAAAATTTCTGTGATCGACCGAAGGATCAGCGTCCACAGCCAGAAGAAGTCATCGGCGTAAGCATTTAGTCATGCTCATTGTTCGTACTCTTAGCTTAGAAGCATCTTCATTAGTCATTTATGATTTCTTTTTGGTTAGAGAGAGAAGTAGAACAGAGAACAAAATGATTTGTAAATAAAAAGAGAAAAATCTTAGGATGTTAAAAAGAAATTCTGTTGAGGTAGAGTGTAAAAATAAATAAAAGGAAGAAAGAGATAGGTGAAAATTAAAGATATCTGCAGGATAGAAAGAAGGAAAGGGGGATGCAAAAATAAATCATGAGATTTTTTAAATATAGTTATTGTAGTTAGATAAGTGGAATATCCCGAGATTGCTTAGACATCTAATTTGGCAAATAATTATAAAACCACGGCTGAAATTAAGAGTTGGGTATAAAAATATCCCAAATTGAATACCTCATAAACATAATATATTAATAATTAAGGAGCCATAAAAAAAACAAGGACCGTTTTACAAAATGCCATAGATGTTTTTGAATCTAATTGATCATCATAAGGTAGATAAAGGCAGTGCTGCCAGTCAATTGCATAACAGTATCAGCTACAATTCTTAAATGACAATTGACCATATGAGAGAAGAAATGTTCTAGTTTGTCTGAAGAAATGCAGCTGTTATTTTCCCCAAATTTTGTTTACAACGTCATCCGATGATAGTTCTTTGACTTAGGAAAGTAGAATGTAGAAGTTTGTTTTGCTGGCTTCTTGAGTCTATTATCTGGACATAATATGGTATAAAGGAGTTTTCTTTCATGAAATGCAAGTAGATTAATCACCAGAATGAAATATATCCATGGATTGATTTTGTCTTCTACGATTCTGATTATAATTTTGTCCCATGTTCTTTTCTTGCTCTACTTGTGTGTTGCTGTGGATTTTCTTTATATTATTTCAGTTGACATTTAGATTTTCAAAAGACTTAATTGCATCAATGAATTATCTTTTTGGAAATTCTGGGCAGTTTCTTAGGTAATTACTTTAGCTTGTTTTAAATGGGGGATTCGTGACAAGTTTGTGTATTTGAATCTCTTGATATCTCTTATACTTGAATAATTGTAATACTTGTACTGTGGCTTGCAGGATATTGCAGAACATTTGACAACAGTACATCTTAAGCGTTGTCCACGTGGAAAACGTTGCTTATACGAAGGTTCAACCCCACCTGGTGGATTTCCTAATTCATGGGTAATTTCAGTTCACACTATTGTCTTAATATCCTTATTCCTGTCCTTTTTTTTTACCTGTACCACTGTATAGAAAAGTTGGGCTGAAACATTTGCACACTTTGTAGCAGAATGGAGCAAGCTACTGTACTTCAGAACTTTCAATTATGAAGAACAATGAGATACACACCTGGGATAGGGGTTATGATGAGGATGGAAATCAAGTTGGTTTTCTTGATCTCGCTTTATCTACTTTGATGATTGCTTTACCTTTTTAGTTGCAAATATAGATATATAGTAGAAGACAACAACAAAGAAAATCAGAAACATTAATTATTTGCTATTTGTTTGCAGGTTTGGGGACAAAAAGAAGGCCCGTATGAATTTAAGCCTGCACCAACCTCCAGTTTTAATGATATGTTTTCTCCCTTGAATTTTCCCCCTCCACCGTCCATGGAGAGAAGAATAGAGGGTTCATTTGTTTTGCAAGAATGAAAGCGTTCCATATAACATTGTGTAATTCTGCTATCGTAGATGTATGTCAATATAATGTCTTTCTTGTTAGTCAGCACTATATTGTCAATATTTTCAGTTATATTTTTTATCTCAGTTAGTGTTAAAAGCAATAGTCAAATAAAGAGCTGGCTTCTTAGATCATGTTTGGATTAGATTTTGTTTAGAGATTATAATCTGATTCATAGAAAACAAATTGTTCGTGATATAATTCAAATATATTGATAATTTAATAGAAGGAATAAGATAGAAAACCTGCGAAAACTGAACTAATAAAAATAAACGAATAGGAATAAATTAGAGGCCCTATTTTTTTTTTTTCTGAAATAAAGGGTAATGGAATCGTACATCCAGCCTAAAATTTGTTGTTCAGATAGAAGTATAATCCCACGAGCACTGCAATTCCCACAGCAGTTGCTATAGGAAGTAACTTCCTGTTTAAAATATATTAAATAGATAATGTCAAAACAAAAATTATGTGAGGTTGTGAATATACGACACTAGGCAAAAGACCAAAACTATGACTCACCCAGTTGCTTCTTCTTTCTGGATGTCGGATTTCCTTGCTTTTCTAACATCTGTATCATTTGCGTTTCTTGAAACAGCTGGAGCGTAGGGCCTAAACCTTCTTTTTGGAGCACCACAAACTGCAAAACGCCATTTTAAGGCAATGAAAATACAGTATACCTACTTAGTTCAGTGACCATCTTGTTTCTTTTGTTTGACTATTGGCAATAATAATCTATATCACATGGAAAGCAAATTCTGTTTTGCATTGATTTTCCTTTAGTTTTATTGTTAGAAACGTAGGAGGTCAAGTAAAAAGTAATTAACTACCAGGACAGAAGAATTTATCGGGCAATTTGTCAAAGGGTGTCCTATCATTGTAAATATACCTGCATCATTATCAACAGAGGCATAAAATTGTTGTATATAAAGAACAAGTCCATATGCTTCATACATGAATAATCTATATCACTGAGAAATGAGAATGATAAAGGGTGAGGGAAAGATGAAAGGAAACCCGCAATCACGACAGATATAAGCTTGCTTGGAAGCCACACGCATGGATATCCTGGGAGCTCCAGAAGTAAGATGCTGTTGTTTTGGATGAAGTAAGAGGTTAAGGGAACCAGAGAAGAAAGATGACTTAAAAACTAAAGGGTTGAACTGAGGTCGCAAGCCAGCATTGGCAGTAGGGGCAAATGAAGGAGGGGACCTCGCCGTGTTAAGGGTTATTGTGGGTGGCTGCAGGTGCATGGCCATTTATTTCCCTTTGCTATTCCTATGTATCTCAGTTGAGAGAGGGTGAGTTAAGGACGAGAGAATAGAAAGAGAGACCAGTTGATAAGAAAAAGGTTGTGAAACGACGGGTGATTCTCATGTGAATGTTGGGTAATCGGCTTGTGTCTGAAGCCTACGTGGAAAGCGTGGCATTCATACTCCCCACACAAGCTCTTTCCCACTCTCATGCATTACACACCAAGTATTAATTCTGAAGGGTACTTCAGAATAAGTAGTAATTTTATGTCCTTTGCTTGAATCCCAAAATTAAACGAGGATAGTCTTAAAAAATTATGTTTATGCTTAACTCAATCTTAGTAAGATTTTCACTCTTTTATATATATTACAATATAATCTCTAATTGGTGTAGGATTTTTTAACCTATAACAGATTAAAGAGCAACCTTTCTCAATTATTTTGTTGTCGCCCATATTGTTAAAAGTTTTTAAAGAATAAAGAATTTAATCAGTTCTTAGGAAAACCATTATAGTTAAGGAAAGTTGTAAAGAATTCATGATTGAGCGAGTTTTATTTGCAATGAAGCATAAAGTTTTCATTACTTTCCTTTGCAGATGTCACCCTTAAACTGTCATGCTCAGACATACACATACTTCCAAGTAAAGGTAATTGAAATGCTACTATTATTTTTTATGTAATTGAAAGACAACCTGGGTGGTTCATTGCATCTGGTCTAAGAAAGAATCAACACATAAGGTTAAATTGAAGGAAAATGATACTTGAATTTGTCACATTTGTTAAGCCCACACCAACTTCTGCTTTTTGGACCTCTATTATTAAGCCCCTTCCAACCATTGTCCCAAAAACTTCAGTTTATATATATAGGCTAAAAAATTGTTACTATTAATTTTGATAGAGTTTATTTTGAAACACGTTTCATAAATGCATGTTAGGGTGTGTAAAATTTGGTTAGGAAATGTAAACAATGGCTTTTACTGCTTGTCTATAGATTTTGTTCTTAAAGAACCAAGCCATCTCTATAAGATTGTAATGCCTCTTCCTTCTGGATTCATATATCTTTCTGGAGGTTAATATCGTTTTTCCCTCCCGTCTTCATCTTTTTTCACAAATCAACGAAGGCGACGATGAAATCCGCCACTGCCCAAGCCGGTGATGGAGTGGTTAAAATATTCAAGGATAATCAAGGCAAAATAGTCATTTTGTTTGAGTAAACATTTTATTTTTTATTTTGATTATAAAAATAGTACATTATTTCTTATTGTTTTCATTTGTTTAGGTTTTACTATTATTTTTTTATTTATTTTATGCAAATCTTCAAAAAATAGAAAATAAATTAAAACAAAGTATCATTTTTTATAATTAAGAGTAAAAAATAAATACAAATGACCCCAAACAGGGAATGTTTCTTATGCAAATTCTCTTTATAGTTCAAAAAATGAAGATAGAAAAAAAAATCCTTCAACAAATTTAAAAAATTTAAATTTGCAGTTGAAATGTAGTAATATTTCTAAACTTTTTAGCCTTCAACCTAATAGAATGACATTGTATTATTTATGTAGTCAACCTCATTTATGTTGTTTACTGCAAATGAAGTAATAGGCAAGGAGTAATATCCTTTTCATTTTGTTTAAATGTTAGACTTATTTTGGGTTCCCAATTTTTGTTATTAAATATCTTATTCATTTTTATTTAGTTTTTAATTATTTTGAATAGAAAATATTTTTGAAAATATTACATATGAAAATTTAAACAGCTAATAATAATAATTATTATTATTAATAGTAAGATAATTTATTTTATATTTGTATACATTCTTAGATACATTTATCAAATTGGGCAGAATAAAATAAACTTAGACCTCAATTTGCGCCAGGCAATCGTAGGTCATAAACGGGTCACATCACAGACCACGAGATTAAATTTAAAATGAATCAAATATAAAATTTTTCAAATCCATTACATCAAAGAAAAGAAAGACAAAACGCCAAAAACAATCCACCGTGTTGAAAATTGATACTCCGTTGCCAGCCATATCAAGGGGACCACCATAGCTAACCACCAATAAACAACAATAATATCATCATGAAACCAGTAACTTTCCTTTCAAAAGTATCAATATCTTCATAAAGAAATGAAAGTGTGCTTAGGAGAACAAAAACAGTTCAAAGTTCTCCAAAATACTAAACCATGTTACTATTATAGTCACATGATAGAGATAACCAAATTATTAATTCAATAACAATAACTCATTCACAAGTTTAACTACTTATTCTAATCCTTTATAGTCACATGATAGATATAATCAAATTGTTAAGTCAATAAGAACAATCCCTTATTCTAAAGTTTAACTACCATCATCAGAACATGCATACCAAAACAAGAAACCTATAATGTATTGATGTCATCACGATTCATGATCTTGATTTCCATAGTTTGTGTGCTAGGTCACTGACTCTAGCACTACAGTTAACAAACCAACGACTCCTATAGTATGTGTGCTAGGTCACTGATTTCCATAGTTTTTGTATGTATACCATTAGAGCAATGAAGCTGCAAAATGGATATTAAATGATTAATGAATGGTCTGAGAAAAACAATCAAAATTTACAACGTCAACAAAAACCAGCATCTCAATTTTCAACCCCACCTATGCACACTTGAAAGTATAGACCGCAATATGTAAAGAATCCTAATTGCCTTAGAAAGCTGTTGATAACTGCTACCAAGGTTTAAGGTCCCCCACCGGACCAGCAGTCCAATTCAAGACCTTCTCAGCTGGTTTCAAGAATACGCTCCGATCGTGCGGTAGTTTCCGTGCAAGGCCATTCAAAACTTGATGGAAAGCATCTCCTGGTTGTGCCGGTTGAGGGAACAACATAGCTTGCTTCATGGAAGGGTTGGCAAGCAATCTCTGTTTCCTCAAGATAACTTCTGGTGGAATAGATGTGAGTATAGTGTCTAATTGAGGTACATCTTTTTCATCAACAAACACACCTATCTCTTCCCATGGGATTGCATCAGCAAATGGAAGAACAATATCATCTGCAATGATCACTGGGATGCAGCCAAATATCACAGCTTCAACCAGTCTTGGGCTCCAAGGAGCCCACCCAAGTGGACACAAGCAGAACACGGCTCGTTGCATGTCCTCGTAGTATGTTGTTGGATGCTCTGTGGAAATGTCAAACAGTGGATTGTCCTTAAAGTTCTCCCACACTGCTGCTCTTGCACCTCTGTAACATACCAAAGTCCAGTCAGTTTGAGCCTTCACCATCATTTTGTTATTTGTTTTGGTATGAAAGCATGAAGACATGGAACCAAACTTCATGCATGCTTAAATTACTTGGTTTTCGGTCAGAATATTAGAAAGAACCAATGATTAGGTCATGAATGTAGTTAATCTAATTATGTTTGACTAGTTTCAATAACTAAATACTAAATAAATTTTAAGTCAAAGGATGCAAGTTAGCAGTCTTATCCAAACATGCTACAAAAATAAATGAGAAGAACTAAAAAGCCTCTCATGTCACATTTCCAAATCCCCTCCTTTAAGATTGAGGTGTAAAATATCAGACCTACCTTGCATAGTAGCCACCTTCAGGGTCATTTCCAACATCATAAAATAGTCCTCGGAAGTAAACAAAAATGGACCTAGGAGTCTTTTCAGGAATTAGGTGTGCGTGCATTTTCTGAGGTGGGGCATATGGAGGAATGGTGATTGAGCCCTCTTTCAGACACACATGATTCCTCTGTCCAAATGTTTGAACCAAGGTAGCACGCTGCAGCAATTGAAGAATTCCTCTTTCTATCGCTTTCTCTTCCTGGAACAAAATAACAAGGTAAAAGTCCATGTTACAATAGTGGAATTCAAGGTTCTTCTCACCAAACATCATCTAATTTGTCCGAATGCTCAATTTAACTAATAGTTATGTAAATAAAAAAATTGAAATGGTACACCAAATTTCTTACTTGATAATGGAAGCATGCCCCAAAGTCATGAGGGGTTACAAAGAAATGATCTGCCCCTTCTGTCCTGTTCCAGTAAGGCCAGTTTGAAGAAATAAGCTGTATGGCACTTCGCATCATTCTTGGTGACTTGAAAGGTAAAGGGAGGCCATTTGGTGTCAAGTCACAGGTGGTGTATACAGGGGTATAGAACCAATCAGCTTCTTCAGGATTAAGGGTTCGGACAGGGCTAGATAATAGAAACCGGTGCATAAAGATCTCGGCAGCAAACATATGAGTGAGGCATCTAGGGTCCTTTTGCAGAATTTTCTTATTATATTTGCTTGGAAGTTCATAAACAAAAACTTTCAACCTTCCCACCGGATCATCTTCTAACACGTCACCAGCACTACCTACAATTGGTTCAACCACACCATGCTTAGTACTCTCATTAATATAGCGCAGTTTTGAAATAAATAAAACCACACAGAAATCTGAGACTTGACTCCAATTTATCTCCAGACTTCTGAATCAGAATTGCTTAATGCAAGTTATTGAGAAATAATAGAGAATGAAACTTAATATTAGCCCCTTGAATTCCATGCAACCAGGTAAGGAGTATGTATATATATATCACTTTGTTTATGTGTATGTATTATCAGAGTTTTACATAAAAATTCCTTTTTCACCATACTCCCATTCCCATCGCTTCCTCATTGAATTTTAATCCAACATGAGCTACTTATTCACAATGTGTATACCATTACGCTGAGTTGTTTTTAACACCATCATAACATCGAAGTATCTACGCAGTTAGGAGCAGCATCTATATTTAGTGATAGCAATAAATACACTCATTTTTCTCTTAGCTGGTCTGCAAGAAAAGGGGTACAGTATGATAAGGTTTGAATTAATGAATTGTCATTTAGATCTAATTAACCCATTTAAGAAGGAGGTATTCAGCAGAATTTCGAACTTAATCTACACTAAAAAATTTAGACACAAGGTTTTCTATTTTGCAGTAATTCTACCAGAAAAGAGGGATACAGTGGACGTGCTTATGTTTTGATTCCAATGTCAAAATTGAAACATAAAATGTATAGGAGAAACACTTTATGAAGTTTCTAAAGTTCAAAATGACAGTAACCTTCTGTCATATTCTACCTTTAATAATGAAAAATGCTTGAAAAATGGCATCACTTCAACCTTAATTTAAAATGACAGTGTCCTCTCTTATCATATCAAGCAATACATGACATACCAAAGGCTACCGGCATAACAACCTATTTATCTTCTGGTGCGAGTTTGGGCACCTTGGGTGCAACGACCTACTAATATGTTTCTAAATTGCTCTAAATATATTTTCATAGCTCATCCGAAATATATCTTTTGCAAGCAATATCTTAAAACCATCCTCCAGAAGCACATATATGCTTCTTCCAACCTCTTAAGCTGATTGCTAGTACTGGAACTGACAATGACAAAAATCTGTATCAAACAAAGGGATATTTCTTTCTCTCCTGACATCAAGAACTGAATATCTCGAAATCATGGAACTTACAGGTGGTCTAATAGAAACTCGATTGTAGATTACACTCCACTTATATATTATAATTTTGTTTTATTTCTAATCAATACCGGATCTCTAATACTAATAAATATCAGATTCAGGTAAGGGCAAGACTTAAAATAAGTCAAGAAAGGTCATCGAGATCTCCTGCCAATCCATATAACCTTACCAAAGTGAAAATTGACTAAAACACAACCCTAAATTGATAAATAGCCCATTCCACTGTATTTCTTCTTCAAATTCTGGGACCAATTTCATCACAGAACTTATTGTACCTGGCCCTAGATCCTCATTAAGCAGATAAGATGCCGGTTTAGCATTGGCATATATTACAACATAAGTCCCTGAAATGGATTATGCTACAAAGAATTGGGGTCGTATGCACCACCAAAATATCAAACCAGAAAAATTTTAGGACATAGTATTAATAGTTTCTAAATAGAATATTTGACACTTCCGAATTTTTGAAATGGTCATTATAAGAATCTAAATCACTACATGCAATGCTGAAGAACTTACATTCGATGATTCAAATAAAGAATGGAAGGAAAACATCTCTAAAACAAGTCAACAACTTATGTACTAAATATTTTCCGAATAAACCTAAAGCCAAAGTAGATCTTAGCTAACTCCTCTCTCAACCCACAAAAAGACACCACTGAAGACTACAACAAGAAATGGTCAAACCAATAAGACAGCTAACCGGAACGAAATTCACCACAACTGAAATCTAAGACCCAAAAATTAACCGAAGAAAACCAAACCAAACCAATCTAATCCAATCAAATTAAATCAACAGAACAATGGATACATCGACCAAGAAAGAATCTGATGAAACAAGTTGAAAGGGGAAAAAAATGAACTTTGAAGAACCCCCACCTGAAATTCTCTCGGTAGGTCGATGTCGACCCAGCTCCACGGCCCCAATTGCAAGAACAGAAGCAGCCCAAAGAAGGCAAAGGAACCCCACCTTCCAAAAATCCATTTTTTTCTATTTTCTGTCACCCCAGAAACTCCTTGATCCGATTAACCTCAGAGGTGGCTACAATTGTAAAGAAAGAGAGCTGAGATTATAAGGCAAAAAAAAGAAGTCAATTGTGGTCAGCAGAAGAAGGTGGCGAAGGCGATGGTTAAAACGTCACAAGGGAAAGTGGTTGCGAGAAATTTCTTAGCAATGGAAGAAAGGGATATGTGTTCTTCCCAGCAACAATGAGAGAGACAGAGGGAGATACGAAAATATTATTTGAGGGACCAAAAAAGAGTGGATTTGCTTTGAAGAAATAAGGACAAAGGGCTTTCCTTTGTGAAACAAACAATATGGAAAATGGGTTATTATTGACGATTGAAGAAGAAGAAGAGCCTTTTGCCAAAATTTTCTGATTAAGTCTGGTTTTCTTTATTCACGGTTTGATGAGAGGTCCATCTCAGAATACCAAAATAGGCACCAAAATTCAACTACGTCACCCACACACGCAGTGAAGTTCAACCATTACTTCTACTTTGTTGCTTTTCATTTTTACCTGCGTGAGTTTGTGTCTCTCTGTGTTTTCAAATTGAACCATTTCATCATCATCTAAGTAGAATAGAGCACGTTCTTGTTACAATTTCCTCTGAAACTTATTACCGCAATCAAATTACTAAATGATTGAATTCAAGGTAATAATAATCAAAGTTTGGTAAAATAGTTTCTTATCGCTCTAAATAAATTTTCATGAATTTAGTTTAACTCAGTTAAAAATATTTGGCATGTTTTGAAATTAGAATTTTTTATTGCATTTAATTAAAGTTCATTGATTTTATATTATTAGTATTTAATTACAAATTATTAGTAATTATATTATTTTAATGGTCATACATTAATGATGTATATAATTTAATAAATTTAGTTATAAAATTAATTATAATTTTACATTGTTTTAATCACAAATCATTATTACTAAATCTTTTTATTTGTTTATAAGTGAAGTCACATCAGGAAGAGTTTGTTACTTTCTCATTCCTATAAAAAAAGGTAAAGTTATTATTTTTTTATTTCTGAAGTAAAGGTTAATTTTTGTATTTCAATCTTGACATTATCTTTTTTTTTTTATTTAAAAAAAATCATATTCAATTTTATTTTAATAAAAAAAATTATTGTTTTCTCGTTATTTTGCCTCAAACAATATATCTCTACAATTATTATAATAACTAATTGAAATTTAAACACTTTTTATCTTTTAATAACAAATAAATATGATTCTTAACTTGCAAACTTTCTCTGTTTTCACTTTTAACAGCACTCTTCATTTCAACAGTTTTATATGTGATCTCATGGTTGAGTCTTTTCAATAAAATAAATTGTTAAAATATTTTATTATTTACTCCCCAATATTTTTAATTTATAAATCAAGAAAATATTAACTATTTATTTTAATAAATATTAGTGTATACGACTAATTTTATCATTAAATGTGTGAAACACTGTCAATTTAGTTTTTGAAAGAATAAAAAAATTTAATTAATTTATAAATGATTAAAAATATTCAAACTGATTTCTAATATTATACCTCAATAATAAATTAGTCTTTAATTTATTATCAAATTGGTTCTCAAAATTATACTTTAATGATAAAATAGTCTTATAAAACTTAATAATAAAATTTAATTTTAAGACTTCTACACGTGCAAAAACTAAAATAAATATTAATTTTCTAAAAAACTAATTTAAGAACTTCTTATATATGAATATTTGCTTTTCCAACCTTTATACATTACTCATAATTTAATATATTATATTTATATTTAACACTATCTCTTAACCGTAAATATAATATAATATGAATATCTTAAAAAAAAATTATTTATATATATTTTTTATATATTTAGGAATAAATTGATTATTTATTTAATATTATATAAATATAATTAACCGTAAACTCAATAAATGTAAAGTCAATGCTTACCTACTTTTTTTGAGAGGTCGTGTGCCCAACTGTAGTCAATTCTTATTTATCACTTAAAGATAAAAGCTTGATTCTTGTTATAATACAATTTTTTTGTAGGCTATTAATTGTAAAAATTATTATTAAATAAAGTAATTTTAAAATTAATTATATGAATTTAAATACTCACACTAAAAACAGGGTATGATTTTAATTTTAAATTGTACGTAAATTCGAAAATGAATTAATAAAAAGGGCATCTGAAAACCCCCAATTGGGTAGTTGAGCATTCAAAAACTGGCGTCAACACTAACCACCGAAGCCACCAGAAAGAGTTCGCATTTAATAAGGAAAAGATAAAACAGCTTCTTTTCCTCTGTCCATGTTCTTGTTGTCAGAACACAGGACACAAATTCGTGTTGGTGAGGAAAAGTGTTGAGGCAGAGATTCAAGAGAATGGAGGGTATTGTGAGTCCTGAACCACCTCAGACATCACCATTGGATTCCAGTTCCAAACAAGACACAACCAATGAAGAACTGAAAGACAGCACTGATGTCGAACTCACCAAAATTCGTCTCATGAGAGCCTTTGTTGAAGACAGAGATCCCTCTTCCAAGGTACTCACCCACGTGCACAAAAACCACTCTGAACAGCTCAAGTTGCCACCTTTTTTTGCAACTAAATTAACTGTCATGGCTTTTTGCCCTTTCTCTCTTCATGAAAGTAGTGCTGCATTTTCCTTACCATTTTACTGTGAATCATATGGATAAAACTATCTTTTTTTCTTTACCATAGTAGTTTTCTGCATAACAACTTACTTTCAATCTTTAGATCATAGAGATTCGAATTGGGTTGCAGTTTGACTAACAATCATCTTGGTATATATATGGATAAAACTATTTGTGACCCTGATATTTCAATCACAATGGAATACCCAAAATCGAGATTTGACTTTCATTTGGAACTAGAAGTGTTGCATTTAATAAAATGGAAACTTGATGATGCCCAAGTGGTTTTGTTTTCCTACTTCGCCGATTAGTTTGGAATTTAATTTGGTTGAGAGCTTTGGTGATTGGGCAGGAAGTGGATGATTTGATGATTAGAAGATTTTTGCGGGCTCGTAGTTTAGATGTGGAGAAGGCTTCGGCGATGTTTCTGAAGTACTTGAAATGGAAACGTTCAATTATTCCAAATGGTTATATATCACCATCAGAGATTACTGAAGATATTGCACAGGACAAGCTGTTTGTGCAAGGGGTCGACAAGAAGGGTCGACCTATAATTGTTGCCTTTGCTGCAAAACATTTTCAAAGCAAAAATGGTCCCGATGGATTCAAACGTGTGTTTCTCACTTCAGATCTCATTGCAATTTTCATTTCAAGTCATCTTACTTAATGACCAGCACTTTGTCTTTATGCAGGTTATGTAGCCTTTGCTCTCGAAAAGCTGTGTTCAAGGTGCATCCCTTTTCCTGTGTTAATTCATACCCACATATGCTTACTAACTAAAATGTTGTGTTCAATACGACTTTAGTCCATGCAATTGATCTTTCTGATCAACTCTAGTTATTGGCATTAATGAAAAATAAATGAAGTATTAACTTTGGTAATTATCATTCAATTTGATCTGCAATATTAGAGATTATATTTACTTAACTGTTATCAAATTGTCTGGTGAACTTGATTGGGTTAAGAACTAAATTTGCGTGTTTGTAAAGACTAAAATTTATGAACTACCACTGATGTCACTTTCGTGGACTGAAGGTCTAATTGTTTCTGCATTTCCATGACTGAAACTCCGTTTTCTCAAAGTAACAAAAAAAGGTTCAAATATATAAAAGTAATTATTACCATTTGGTCTCCCAAGTTTGATGTTTTGGTCCAAAAGTTGAAATATACATAACCTACACTTAGAACTGTGAATTTAGTTAGAGGATTGTAAAGATTGTTAATATGCCTATTTAACATGTCAGGATGCCACCGGGGCAAGAAAAGTTTCTTAGCATTGCAGACATTAAAGGATGGGGATATGCAAACAGTGACCTTCGTGGATACCTTAATGCTCTATCCATTTTGCAGGTTTAGGTTTCCCTCCATTCATTAGCCATTTCTCTCCATACATCTTGTGCATAACTTTTCCTTGTGTGTTTAACTGGAAACTTGAAACATCCTTACCTCCATATGTCCCTTTTTCTGACTGCAGGATTGCTACCCTGAAAGATTGGGAAAGTTGTTTATTGTACACGCACCTTATATGTTTATGAAAATTTGGAAAATGGTTTACCCTTTCATTGACGACAACACCAAGAAAAAGGTGACACTTCATATTCATAATGCATGTTATATTTGCATGAGATGTTGCATATTTTGAATGTTGCAGTTCTGTGCAGATAGTATTCGTGGAGAACAAAAAGCTGAAACCAACATTGCTAGAAGAGATAGATGAGAGTCAACTCCCAGATATATACGGAGGCCAAATGCCATTAGTGCCTATCCAGGATAGCTGATTAAATTATATTTTTTAAAGCCTTGTTTGTCAATTTAATTTCTCTAAATAAATTTCAACTTTTGTACCACTAGTTAAATGCATATTGGAGTTCTGTAGTTGATCAGATTACCTCAGCAGATTCATATAATCTATAATTCTATATTATGCATTTCTTAGTGATGATTATAACAGGTTATTTTATAAGAACTTGTTCTATGTATCCTATAATTTGCAACATTCAAAAGTAAAACTCAGTGACAAAATTCAGATATATAATGGTTTTTGATTTTTCGTCCAATCATATCTAATGAGTTGGAATCTACTTAACCCATCTGTGCTTATAGGTACAGTACATTTCTAAGTTAACCACAAGCCCATAATGAAGAATTTCTACTCAATTAGTGGATTACAAGCTCTGCTCCATAATTTGTTGAAGCTTGTATTGCTACTCTTGTAAATAAAAAGAGTTGTGTTTTGAATATATAGTTTTTGTCTTACTGATAAATATTTGATCAAATAATTGATATCAGGACATTTTATTAAACAATAATGAATGCATAAACTTGCTATACTTTCACTTTTTCAGTCTCTCTCAATTTTCTACCTCTTTAGACACAGAACAGTCCTGAATTTATATATTCACTGATCAGTTTGAATGGACCTGATATGCTTCAACCCCAACTGCATTACAACACAGGTGGCACAGGGAATATTTTACTTGATTAGGCCTTCAATATTAAGTTAAAAACATAGAGTCAAATCAGTAAATTCCGTACACTTCAATCTCGAAAAGTGTCTAAAATGTTTTGAATGGAAAAATAGACTAGTTTAAAGTCACCCTTTTAATTAGCAGTGCCAAAGATGATATAGAACTTGCTCTTACCACCATGGCAGAATCATGACTAAATTTCAGTGTTACGGACAAAAACTTCGATATTCATGTGGAATTGATGAACAATGTCCTACACCCTGATAGTATTACATCGATTTGTTGATAACATAGAGGAAATTGAGACTGTAGAAGACTTTTTCATTTGGAGATAAGGCAACATATTATAAACAGAATAACCAAAAGAATGTTGCTGCTAGATACTCGAAACAACTAATCATTATGAATTTTATTTTTCTGAGAAACAACACAAAAATATGAGGGTCTGCAATTTATTTACAGCTTCCAGCAATCAGATTTCTTGTCAACACTCTTTCAGAAATTATTATTTTTATTATTGGTGGAAAAAGGAATTTTAAGACACTAATTTAAGTTTATTTTTATTATAAAGAAAGGAAATGTAAAAATTAAAGATAAAATAAAGTATTTAATATTCGAATCTTTAAAAAAAATTCACATTCTAATTAAATAATAATTTTACATATTTCCAAACAATCATTACAATAATATGTTCCTTCTAAAAAATATTTATATATTAATATATGTAAATTTTCACAAAATCCTTGTAAATTTTTCTACTACATATTTTGTCACATGTATTAACAATAAGAGAATGTTAATTTATCTCAATAAATTTTAGAATAAAATTTTAGAAGCATTTAATAGTATATTTTTTTAAATAAGACTTAATTATTTTTAATTTAAGGTAATTTTTATTTTGATTCTTCAAATTTTAAAAAAATTATTTTAATTTTTCAAAATTTAAAAAATATAATTTTAATCTTTAAACATTTTAATGGATTGAAATGAAATTTTAAAAGTTATTAATCTTTCAAATTTAATATTTAAGAACTAAAGTCATATTTTATTAAATTTAAAAAATTAAAATATTTTTTTTAAAATTAAAGGATTAAAATAAATTATTCTAAATTTTAACAATTAAACATATAATTAAATCTAAAAATAATATATTAATAAATTATTAAAAAAATTATAGAAAAAGTTAAAATTTGAAAAAATATCACGTATTCATTATTATTATAATAATAATAGATAACTTTTAAAGTGGTATGAATTCATGTTTATCAATTCTATTCACCAAAAATAGATAAAAAATAAAAAAAAATCCTATGGTGGTGAAGATGAAACCAAAGTGGTATTCATTTTAGAGTTGATGATAATGTTAACTCCAAGTGTTCCTCAAGTTTTTAATTCTTATTTTTATTAGTTATTTGTTCAATGTATTACAACTACTCCATTAAATGCATTAACAAGATTATGTGAAATTAATACTTGAAAAGAAGAAGAAGATAAAAGACAAAAATAATATCTTAATCAATCAACGACCATCTGTTTCCTACTACCCACTTGACTTGATTAAAAATAAAGTGAAAAATTGATTAAAATATGAAATAAACTAATACATATTTTTGGAAGTCCAGAGTCTGCAATGACTGCATTTGCCTGTAACAAAGTGGTGACTGATGAGTGACACTATGAGGACCTCACTCAGCCTCCATTAAATAATATTATGTGTGTGTGAGAGAGAGGGAGAGAGAGAAAGGTTTAGGGCAACTGTAACAAACTGACGAGGGTGCCTGTACTTTCTGCATCACTGTTTCAAGTTGCCAAGGAATAGCATTGCCTGATAATATTGGTTAAATAAAAAAGAAAAATTTGATTGTGTTGTGGTGACTTTACTATGATTGTTTGGCATTAATGAATTTACTGTGCATTGACGTCCTTTGTTGTCTGTTTCCTTAATGAGTGTTCCTGCTTTGTAAAAAGCTAAATAGCTCAGTGAGATTTTCTGTGATTTCTGTAACACCTTAACAGTAACCCAATCACCCCTTCATGAATTCAATGCTAACCAAACAAAGCAACCCCCACCTTTCTCTGTTTCACTTCACTTCCTCCCTCCTTCTATACCCATCTTCTTACCTTTTTCAACGCCACATTGCATCATTTCCTTTAATGGATCTATCTTTTTCATCTAAATTTACATTATCAAATATCATTCATTATCTACAAGAATCACTTTCACTATTTTCTACTGTGAAAGATTACCATGACTTGTTTATATTCTAAACCATAATTTCAAATAGATTCTTTGTTTTGAAGTGAATTTAAAAATATATTCTAAATATAATTTCTTCAAAGAAAAAGTTGCAGGCACGCACGCTTCTTGATAAGTGTTCAGAACTAAAGAAATTGAAAGCAAGAAGAAATGGATTTATGAAAGATAAGTAATAAAAAAAAGTCCCTCCATTGCTATACATATGTTCTTCATTTCATAACGAGGCGTGGGAGGTTCTACACATAATATAATTATAATAATAATAATAACTAAATACATCTATTATATTATCGTAGTTACTAAAAACCAGAATACATGAAGACTCCATGCATGGATCTAGAAGGGAAGGTGAGCGCTGCCGGCAGACACGGAGCTCGAAGCGGTGGCGCTGTTCCTCTCCGCGTGACAAAGCTGACGGAGCTTTGTGGGAACGTACCAAATGGAAAGACGAGGGTGAGCGTTGAATATGGCATCGATATCCCAACCTTGACGCGCTGCGATGGCCACAAGGGGCTTGTAACAGGCTTGTCTCCACGCTCCAACGTTCTCTCCTCTCTCCTTGAACGCCCTACGAAGCTCGTTCGACACCTCCTCGTCCAGACAATGCAAGGCGTAGCAGTGAACGTAGTGTCGCATCTTTGGCTTGTTGATGTAGCTCGCTCCAGCTTTCTTCGCATACCTAAACACCTGATTTGTCACCTGCACTCCACCTTCTAGTTAGTGTATATATATATATATATAATACGAAAGAAAACATGAATAAAGACAAAAGTAAATTTTGTTGTGTAATGAAAATTAGTTGAAGAGTTAGAGGTAGAAAAATAAGGGTGACACGTATATATATGTATGCAAGTTATGTGAATGTGACAGGAATAATAATGATAATATAATAAGAAGAAGGAGGTGAAATGAAGAGAATGAGAAATGATGAGAAATTATGGAAAGGGGTGGATGGGGATTGTTATGAGGGCATGCGAGGATCCAGTGGGTGTAAGGGGAAATGGGAGCACATGCAAGAGTTTGACTTGCGGGTGGTTGTGTTGTGGTGTGATAGGGATGAAGGAGGAGGTAGGAGTTGTAACTGGATAATTCACTTGGCTCGTACGGAGGGAAAATTCCAGTTTTAATGGAAGATGGACCCCTCACGAGACTCCCTGACTTGTCACGTGTTCCGCAGCAACGTCACGGCAACACAACATTATTCAAACGGAACTACACAACAACACAAGTGAGTGGCAGAGTCAGAGTGATCAGAAGAAGAAAGGCACGACTGAGTGAGTGAGTGATGCAGGAGGAGTCATGAGGAGACAAACAAAAACTAAACCAAAAAACCAGTGAGAAGAAACAAACAATACCTTGGTGGGGCATTTTTCACCACGCTCCTTCGCCATCGCCTGAACCTGCATCAAGAACTCACGGCACTGCTCGTAGAGATGAAACAGATAGTCCAAACCATTCTTCTTCCCACGTGCAACCTCCCCAGGCTCCGTCACTATGAACGGATGCTCCCTCTGCCTCTCACAACCTCCACCACTGTTGTTGTTCCCTTCCTCGTTCTCTTCTCCCTCCTCATCCTCAACCTCCTCGTTCTCCTCCTGCTGTACGTTCGCCTTCATCCCCGTCCTCCTCCTCCTCTGCTGCTTCCTCCTCTCCTCCGCCGCAACCACCTCCCACGTGCTCCCTCCCCCGCTCCCCACCGCCTCCTTCTCTCGTTGCACCACCGGCTCCTCCGACAAACCTACAATAATATCAATATATGCCCCTCTTCATTATTCATTATATTCATTATATACTCATATATTTCTTCTCCATCAGATACATACATAGATCCATTTAAGAGACAACTAATTCTTCGGGCCTATTAGCTATAGTACTGCTAGTACCTGCTGACTTTTATGTTGTAACATAGAACAGTAGTTTAATATAACAGTAGAATAAATTGGCTAGTGAAGCTCTCGTTTCAAACTTAATTAGCCAAACGATTACAAAGCTAGCTAACGTAGTACTACGTAATAATTAGCATCATCACAATAATACAAGAGCTGTGTTATGTGTAGGTTAATTAGGTCTAGAATGAGTATGTATATGATATATGGTATGGTGTACCTTCTTGAGAGAGGGCATCGAGGGCGTTGGTGGTCGTGTCGGTGGAGAGGAGGTTGTTATTGCGGCGTTTGATGTCGTCGTCATCGATGCGACGTCGTTCGGCTCTGACGGCGGCTTTGATGCCGTAGCGTTCGCCGACGAGGAGGTCCCAGCGGAAAATCTGGGAGAGGCTGTTCATCATGTCGTCGAGCTCCTCGTCCTTCATGTCCACCAGCGTGCTCACCGTGAAGCCGAGCTCGGCGATCTTCGCGGCCGTGTAATAGCGGATGCCATAGGCCTGGAAGAGCTCCTCGAGGCCGCCGAGCTCACGCGGTACCGCCCTGGCCGGGTGGTAGGCGGGGGCCATGGCGGGCTGAGGGACCGCGTAGTCGAGGAGCGGCGGCGGGGGGCGGGGGGGGGGGGCGGCTGGGAGGACGGTGCGTGGGTCCCACTTGAATAGGCTGGCGGTGAATGCGTCCGGATCCATGGTTTGGAAAGTGAGGAGTGGAAGGTGCGTGTGGTACTGTTTGGGTGGAGATAAAGGCGAAAGCATAAAGGTGGCGAAAGAGAGAGGGGTTAATTTCCTGTGCAGAGAGAGAGAAAGAGAGGGTTAATTCCCCAAACTACCCTTTTCTATGATTCTGATTTGATTCTGGTGGTGTTTTTCCCGAGACTGGTTCGGGGTTGTGTGGTTCCTTACTCTCACTTCCTTTTGCGTCTCAGTGAGATCTTTCTTGAAACTCTTCAGCCTTCGTTCCCATTTAGTTACTCTCAAACTGAACTCCCCCAAAACTAACTAGCCAAGCTTCCTTCAACACATACTCTCTCTTATCCATTTTTACGTGATAAACTTCATCTCTCATCACACATTCGTTTCGAACTATAATGGTCTTGTAGTAATTTGTCGTGCATTGAGGACACGAACTTTGACTTCTGATTTGACTGTTGTTTTTTGGGTTTGTCAATTTTGTTTGCTCATATATGTGTTGCTCTGTACTTAATTAGGGTGGTCCTCACAGTGTTACAGTTTTGCTTAAACAACAGTGAGAATGGCCATTTTGGGTTAACTGTGATTTGAATGTTTGGAAAGGCAAAGACATGCATGACAATTGGGACAAGCAAAACAGTATACGTGCTAATTCCGTAGGTTAAGTTCGTAGCTAATTGTGGTTGTTTTTTTTACGATTATGAAGTCAATAGTGGATGTTTAGTACGTGAAATGTTGTTTGTTTGTCTTGGGAAGGCGTTTACTTTGTCCATGTCTCAATCCCACAGGAATTTATTGATCCTAGCGACTCTTATTCTCTCGCGTTGTCTCGTCTGTAATCAAATTTATCTGCTATACATTCCCGTGAAATAGTTCTCAAACACTTTCCAACTCAACATATCTTCTTTTCATGTCACTTTCATCCTAAAAACAACCCAAAAGATAACTTTTAACCCATCTCCTACACTAATCCATCATAATTATTTCATTTTCACTTTTACTTTCATACACATCACTCACTCACTAGCTTCAACAGATAACATTTTTCTAAGTGAGTCAAATCCAGAAACAAAAAACAAAATTTTAATTCTGGATGACTAAGATGATTTTCAGGAACAGTGTTTGATTGAAGTTCTGCAATAATCTTTAGGATGTAAAGCTTTTTACCTGTGATAATGTTGGCAAGATAGTTTTACAATAATATATGCACAGAATTTTGTAGCTGGAAAATCATTCCATGAAACCATAAGAAAACAATTAATTTACTAATCTGCATTGTGTGGATGCAGCAGCAAGAGCCGACAGTTCATTTTATCAACTGCATGTGATCTTTGTCCTATTGGAGAAATTTGATTAAAAAATACTTTCATTTTAACCATTTACAATAAGATTATTTCTTCTCTTTTCATTACTTTCTGTCTCTAACTTCTCTCCATTTTCTTCATCAGAGTTCAATGGATCATCAATACTGAACATGTTAAAATTCTGAAAATTAAGATTAACTAGTCTCATGCAGTTTGTTCATATACAACGTGGAAAGAATTAGATTGTGTTTGGGAATCGTTTATAGATATGGAGATCCACACATGTTAAAACACCAAAAGGAAAAGTAAAATTTTGTATCTTTTCTAATGTTAAACGTGATTTAGAAGTGTTTTAAGTGTGAACCAAACACATACTTAGTAGTTGATATATACATGCATATATGATGTAGTAGGCGTAGCTTAGGGCGGCACCTTAAATATCGAAGTCCGTAAGGCCCAGTACGGCTTTGGCCTTGTAACCAACCACTAACTTTCTGTCATACCTTAAGCCCCTGACCCTACAGTTATGCTTTAATGTAAAAAGTTACTCAAACCTACTAATAAATTTTCTACCCAGAAAAAAAACACCCCATAAGTTCAATACGAATTTTCTCTACACAATGTTGTCAAGTTTGAAAATTTCCAACAAGGGTATTAATTCATTTGATAAAAATATAAAGATGTGAAGTCAAACACAAAGACAAAGAAAGAGGTTATGGTTTGTTTGCTTGTCTTCTGCTTCTTCAACTATATAATTAATTACTCCAAATTTTTGTGTTACCTCATGCATGAAGTTATCCATATACATATATATTATTATTACTTTTTTCTAATATATTTCTTAATTTACATATTCAAAACATTTATTTATTGTAAATAAGATAGTATGATTTTAAATAGTTTTACAGTTTTTATTTTTATAAAATTTTAATATATTTTAAAATAAATTGTAAAATATATTTTTTTAAAATTATTATACATTTTATAATAAAAAAATTAAATATACAAATCATATAATTTTTATTTTATTATTATTCTTTTATATTTATAAATAAATCATATAATTTTAATATTATAAATATAATATGATGGAATTCAAGAAATATATATAGAGTATGGAGTGTGATCTTGATCTGGGCCTGTCATGGTTGATAGCTCATGTCACATTCTCCTGAGACAGCTTGAAGCCCATTGGGCCTCTGCTTTCTCTTATTTGTGGAGTGCCTTCCCTACGTTTTCCACAACCTATATTTAAGGGATTGGCTAACAACTTATTAAGGACACTCGTTAAGATATATTTAAGGTATCTTTAGAAATTACTTAAATTTTATTCTTTTGAAAAATTATACTTATCTTATATTTCCTCTAATTTTAAAATAAACATTAAGTTTCCTTATTCGTAATAAAATTATATACACATTTCTATTAATTTTAAAATAATTTTTCATTTTATCTATATTTTTAATAACTTACACTCATATCCCTGTATATTTTTAATAAATTGATGCTTTTTATTTAAAAATATCACATTAACAGTAAAAATTAAATAAAAAACAAAAATTAAAGTTTTAAAGTATAAAAATTAAATAATTTTTTATAAAGAAAAATGAAAAGAAATTATTTTCTATTAATAAATTAGGAAAAATGAGTGTCATTTTTTAAAAAAATTGAATGTCTATTTAAAAATTATAAAAAATATGAGTTTCATTTTATTTAACAAATAAGAGATGTTTCTTTTAAAATTAGAGAAAAAAATGAATACTATTTAATATAATATTAGAAATGGTAAGTAAAACTTTCCCATTTTTTTAATAAATTACCTTTAATTTATATTTTATATCTACTAACTTATCTTAATTCTTCCTTTTCTTTATTTCCAATAAACACACCCTAAGTCACATGACTTTCCTATCTAGTGTATATAGAAATTAATTGCTATATTTTATCTTTTACTGCTTTCAAATATATTTTTATTTAAATTTTAAATATTAATAAATTGTAGTGAAATATATAAAAAAATCAAAATACTAAAAAATAAAATAACTAATTATGAACAAACTAATATTATTTGAATTTTTAATTTAATATTATTTTGAAGGAAATGGAATTTCCTTCTCGTAGAAGGGAAGAATAAGTAATAATGATGAGACAGAGGAAATTGCATTGAAAACCGAAAATATTGACATTTGAGAAAATAACAGACAGTGTCCCTCGAATGATGCCTGAAAGGAATCGAACAAGACGACCATAACATCTAAACACTTCAATAGTGAATGACTTAGATAAAACCGTGTTGACTTTCTATTACAACTCTAAATACTCAAAGGGAAACCAAAAAGATTCGTTAACACGTTCAGCTATCATTAATTTAGAGAAAAATATAAAAAAATTAAATTATTTTTAAGCTGTCTGATAAAGTAGAAAAAAAACTTTATTGTTCTTATTTATTGGTATGGAGAATGAAAAAAATACATAAAATAATCCAAAATCATAGAAATATATTAGAAATTTTTTGGTTCAATACACTAGAAATGTACACAACATGCTAATTAAAAAGAAAATGTTAATTAATGAAAATAATGCAAGAGATAAATAAAAAAATCATCATTTATTATATTACTTACATTAGTTAAGCAAAGAAAATTTATATTTAATTTATAAAGTGTAATTTATATATTTGTTAAATAATTTTACTTAATATCAATTAATTTTTAAGATAAAATTTGGTATGGTATTAAAATTTGTATTTCATTTATTTTTTATTTTATTAAATTTATTTAATTCGATAAATATCCGTTAAAAAAATATATCAAAAAGTTTTATTCCACCTATCTTAATTTATAATATTTAATAAAATAAAATCACTTACTTCAATTTATAATAATTATTAAAATAAAATCGTCTAATTCAATAAATATTTATTTATATATAAAAATTTAAATAATTTATAAAATACAAGATTATATATAAGTTATATATATATATATATATTTAACAATTTGTTTTAATATTAATTCCTTTTAAAATGAAATCTCAATCTAACGAAGAATCATGATTGAAACTATTTTCATTTAATAGAAATAAGACTATAATATTGAGGAAGAGATAAAGAAAAAACATATATAGAAGAGCTTAAAAAATGTATGGGTGATACATAGTAGAGAGTGAAAGTGAAGGTGAAGAGGACTAATTCAACAGTCAAAAGTCAGAGATGAGGGTCTCAGATAATGCTATTTCAGCCATTAATAATCAAAATCTCCATCAAAGTCTTCTTCTTGCAGGTTCATAAGCTTCTCAGTCTCGACTTTTGGTCACCTTCTGCCGAATTCAACGACTCATACTCTGCAATAGTCTAAAATATTTGTTTGACCACATTCATGTTTCACTTTGTTTTTGTTTCATCTTAATCTTCTTCTTTCGAAGTTGCGTGCGATATGTGTCAACCTTCTTCTTTTTTCTGCTACCAATTTGTGGAAATTGATTTTGAAATAAGATTATTATCATTGTCTTGCATGCGGAATTGAAGATGATTTTAGAAGCTTTTCGTTGAAGACAACACGTGCGTTGCGAGCACCATGTGTGAACAAGCACAATTGGTCTGTGTTACACGTGCCAAGGGAAGCTGAAGGGTGGTGGTGTGGTGGTGGTGGCGGTTCAACTTTTTGTCTTTCCGCTTTGCAACCACCCAATAAGAAAGAAAGAAGGTTTCACACACACGCGTATATATCACAATTTATTACAACAAATGGACCAATGCAATGTTTCTACATTATTCTTTTCATCTAAATATTCCATGCAGATCATACAATATAATTACTACTTTCTTCTCACTTTTTCTCTTCATTTTTCATCAAATCTATCCCATATTTCAAAATATTAAACTAATCTTTGTTAATTTGTCTCTGTTAATCTTTCATTTTTTATATAAATTTGATGTTTTCTGTTATGTAATGAGAAAAATATACAACAAAACTTACAATGCTTATGTAAACTTCATCAGTCATAATTTTCTTACATTTTTTGTGACAACGTTACATTAAACTGTCATGTTGTTTACATAACATAAGAGAATCCAAATTTCTTTTGAATAGTGCTTTTAGTGTACTCACTTGATAATGAAATATTGAAAGGCGACAATAGTAGACGCGTGGAGTTTAAGAATTTAATGTTAGTGTTCATATTTTGATGCTTGATGCTTTACACACCCATAATTCTCAAACACTATCCCTTTCTTACGTCTTTTTTCAGTTCTTTCCTTTTATTCAAAATGCTATTTTCACCTGAAACATGATTTCCTCCAACACATGGTTATCTTCTCCATTCATTAATGTGTATATGTATATAAGTAAAAAAAACCAACCCATGTTCTATATCTTCTTAGATCATGTTTAAATATAAATATTACAAAGAAAATACCAAAAAAATAAAATGAATTCCAATTTATTTTATAAATTAAAACCAACCATGTACTTTAATTATTATGAAAATTCCCTCACTTAATTTTCTAAAAAAAAAGTTTTAATTTATATATAAATTAGTTTTAACTTATATAAAAAAAATAGTCATTTTATTTTTTTTATATTGAATAATTTGTTGAATCAAAACCTTATTCATCTTCAACATATTTTAGGGTGATTTTTTTATCTCTCTAATCACCATGCATTAGAAATGTAGTACAAAACCATCAATTCATTCATTTTCAAGCATTAGAAATGTTTTTATTTTTATTTAAGTGTTATTTGTTTAAATATTGAGTGAAATTACATTACTTGTTTAATTAAAATATAAACTATGAACCGGTCAAAGTGTAAGCTAAGATTTCGTGGTCTTTCCTTTCTCGAATACCAACTCCATGCTTTTTCAATTAAACAAACATTCCATTGACAACACACATTTAAAAGATTAAAATAACTTAATAAGGGCAACATTAGTTATAACGAAAATATCATAATCGCATGCAATGCAATGCATAACAGAAGAAAAACAAAGAAACCATGAGTTGTGGAACATCAACAACCTCGTTTACTCTTCAATATCCATCACCCCTCCAATTCCTAGGAGGCTCAGAAGAAGAACCTCCAAACTGCATCGAATATCTCAGAAACTCTTCATGCTGCTGAGAGATACCGGTAGAAGAGGAGGAAGATGCAGCTGGCTGAGAAGAAACA
Organism: Macrotyloma uniflorum; assembly: GCA_016859785.1. Taxonomy (NCBI): domain Eukaryota; kingdom Viridiplantae; phylum Streptophyta; class Magnoliopsida; order Fabales; family Fabaceae; genus Macrotyloma; species Macrotyloma uniflorum. The sequence continues at coordinate 1,469,298 of BDMB01000006.1, forward strand.
AACATGTCTCCTCCATAGAAACGAAGCATATCTTGATTATTGAAGGTGTTACTCGCAGCATCCATGATTTGTTGTGGATAGTGATAGTGAGTCGGTGAATAGGTTTGTTGAGTGAGGTGTGGAGGAACAGGGTTGGAAGCTTGGTCACTGGTAGTGGTGGTTGATGAGAGGTGTTGATTTGTGAGGTAACCAAATTCGCCAGTGCCTTGAACCCTCTCAGGGAAATTGAGCTTGGCTTTGCTTCCTTTGAATCTGAGAGCAGCTTCATCGTAAGCAAGAGCTGCAGCTTCTGCAGTTTCGAAAGTTCCAAGCCATACCCTCGCTGCCTTCTTCGGATCACGAATCTCTGCAGCCCATTTTCCCCATGGACGCTGCCTCACTCCTCTATAGTGTCTTCTTCTTCCACTCCCTTCACAATTCACAGTTTTACTATTCTTATATCACTCTCATTTAATCACAATATGATAAATTATCTCTCATCAATGAACAATGAACAATGAGCAGTATAAGATTACTTTACACTAATAATATTCATCTCTTTTTACCTCCACCATATTACCTATTTTCTCTTAACAAAATTATCAAAAATGTTAAATCATATATATGAACATATTAACTGGTGTAAAGATACTCTAATGTTAATGATAGTAATAATGTGTCATTACAATTAATTAAAAGATAGAAACTTTATATATATATAGAACTTTATCTTAGAAATATACAATATATTTAATTATAAAAAGTGAATTATCAAATAAAATTATATTTTTAATTGGATAACACCAATATATATCTATAAAGTAGGATGTAAGTTTTGTGTCTATATTAAATTGTTCATCAACTTCTATTTCAAGTCTTGTATTTTCACAATTGATGGTCAACTAATATTTTTGGTCTGAGTAGTAATATTTGGACACTTAATAGTTCCAAACATTTCACCAATACTAGTTATTTGTTTTTATTACATCATATTGCTTCTCTTATATGAATATCTAGGTTGATCTCTATGTGTCAATTAGATGGGCATCCCCAACTAATTTCCTTTTGTCCCATACGAATTTTTATTAGGAGATCCTCGTATTTCTTTTGGGGGAAAAACACTAGAATATTAATTATATATAAAAACTAGAATCAAGATTTAAAAGACATAAAAAAGGGAATTCAATACACAAAGCTCTAAACTTATTTTCAAAATTTAAACTAATGAATTCTAAGTGAGGACCAACCTTAGGACTAGGCTAAATCTTAGTTCAGTAATGGAAACAAAAAAAGAAGAGCTGTGCATGAACCTGCACCGTACGCGTTGTGGTCACAAGAAAAGATAATGGTTCTAAAAAAATAAAACTCTTTAATGTTGCACTGGCTAAGCATGGGTACTTGAACATGAAATATGAAACTTTAGGTGTGGCGTTTGTGAACACTTTGACTCAAGCAAAGAGTTTTCAAGCTACAGAAAGGAATAGTGGATACCCGGAAAGGGATACAAGAACCAAAAACAAATAATATCTCTGTCATGAAAATGAACCCTAGTCTTCAAATCCAATTTGAACGCAATAAATTAAATTTGATGGAAACGAAAGCAACTATAGTACGAGTCTTTGTGAGTGAAACACTTACCTTGATCTTGTTGTGGCACTTGGGATTGCTCATTATTATTCTGGGATGAGGTGTTGTGAGAAGAAGCTAAAAGGTCTTCATGGTGGTGAAGAGAATCATTGTTGGAGCCACCCATGACTTGTGTGAGAGCAGAGACCATGGCTGACATGTCTTGCTGTGACCTTTCTGAGTATACTGGGAACAAATCATATTCCTCTTCTCTTTCAGAAGAATGTGATCTTCTCTCCATGTCTTTGATCCACTCTAGCAACTGAGCAACTGATGGATGTATATATATATAGTGTGTGTGTGTGAGAGAGATTTATGCATATATATATATATATATATATATATAAACTAATTGATGATTAACGTGGCCCTACTGCAAAGTTTGCTAGTGTTATTGGGTATGTTTGAAGTTCTATTTTTCATCATGGGGATTGAGGATGAATATGGAGTGGGAAGAGCAAAATCTTTGATAGTGGATGATACTCGTGTTTGGATCCACCAAACGTAAAGATAAAAAGAAAGAAAGAAAGAGAAAAAAGAGATCTATGAGGATTAGAAAGGAAGGGGGAGAAGCTAGGGTTTTGGTTTTGGTTGTATATTTTTTTTTTATATGGGGATTCCGTGTTAACCAGTGTGAACAAGAAGACATATAGCACCCTTAAACAGAACACACCAAAATCAAAAGTTCATCAATTTTTAAACTTTTCAAAGAAGAAAAATGCTATTATGGCACGTTTTTTTTAATATTTTCTATTATTCATTCAAGTTTATGTACATTTTATAAAATTAAAAGTATAATTATTAAATACAAAGTGAGATTCATACGAAACTTTTTTATAATTTAAAAATATATTTCATGCATGTCGTTCATCTTTTAAAATCTTATACATACTGTGTAATAAAAATCAGTTTATATCATTAAAATTGTATAAACTGTATGTTACAAACTGAATTGTATAAAGTAAAAAAAACAAAAAAAATCATGTTTTTCGGAATCAGAAGTATTTTCAAAGCACTTGATATAGATATTATATATGTTTTCGTAATTTTGTATCCTTTGTTTAATATATAGAAATTTAACGATTATTATAAAGATTATAATAATAGATAATTTTGTTAGTTTTCTTTTATAAACTAGATAAAATATATATATAATAGATTCTTTTTTTTTTTCTTTTTATCAAGAATTACCAATAATTTCCTGTTTTAAATAATTCTAAAATTAAGAAAATGGTGAACAAGTTTAGCTTTTTTACATAAAATTACTTTATAGTTATTTAATTACGGGTGTATTGTATTTTTATCGTTAGGGAATAAATATCGTTAAAAAAATTAATTAGTGTAGGGTTTCTATAGATAAATTAATAACACTTTTTAACAATCTTATATATATATAACTATCACAGTTAAATTATACTGTAATAATTTAAAATATTTTTTATTAATTTAATCATCTTAATCAATAATTTTATTTTAACCCTATAAACTAACGATAATTACTGATAAGAACTAAAACAACTTTAAAATTTCTTACTTATTTGCTGAGATCATTTACTTTATTTTCTAAAATAAAAAATGAGTAATATTTTAGCTGTTAATATAGGAAAATTAATAATGTATATTTCAGTAAGAAAGAAAAAGCTATAATAAACTGTGTAAAAAATAACATTTCTATTTAATCATAAACTAATAATTTTTATAATAATTAATTTAAAAATTATATAAACATTATTTTACGATTAAATAACAACCTAAAGTTATTTTTATAGACTAATATAATATTATTAATTAATTCCTTGGATATATATTTATTACACAAATGCATATCATATAACTTCCTTTCTAATATAATTTTTACAATGGAGAAAACATAAAAAAAAACTATTATTATTCCTTTATCAGAATTAGAATTTTATCTCAAAGATCTATTTTATTAGGGTTTTATCTGAAAAAAAAAATGTTGCACATAAAAGTTTTATTATTTATTCTTATTCGATGACTTTTGTGGGACATTCCCTCTTCACCTCCTCCGTCGACTGCGGAATTTCCTTCTTTATTCTTTTCCTTCAAAAATTAAATATACATCAAAATCAAACTTTCTTTTACTTATTTCAATTATTAAAATAAATTATTTCTTCAATTTTTTAAATATTTTTCTTAGTTTTATAGTTGCTTTTATCTAGAACATGATAGTTAGTTATTTTGAAATATAATTTATTTTTTATTAAAGTTGGATATAATTATAAGACATTGTCTGCTTATTTAGATTAACTTCTTTTTATATGAGAAAAAAATAAGTAATTTAATTTTTATAAGATAAAATTAATTTACATATAAATTTAAAAAATGTAATAAAATAACTTTACAAACTAGGTTATATATATATATATATAAATTTTATTTTTATCACAATTTGGACAATTTAAGTCGTGAATCTTAGTGTTTTGGTTTCAGATCAATAATCAAAATTTATTATTATTAGAAACAAAAATATAAAATATTATCCAATTACAAATTTATATGATAAATTTATTGAATTTTGAATAATTATGTTAATAATAATATTTCGTACAAAGATATTTTTTAATTTATGAAAAAATTAAAGTTGAAAATATATTTTTTTCATATTTTATTTATTTTTTACAAAATATCACCATTATAAATGTTTTCTTAGATTTTTATTGTCATGTTTGGCACGAAATTTTTTCAAGGAATATGGTGAAAATTTTATTTCTGAATTATTTCTGTGCTAACATAAAAATATTACATTAGTTTTATTAGATTATTTGGTCATGTTATATTACTTTATAGTTAATATTGAGACTTTTTAATATGTTATATGAACTATTTAAAGTGTTTTATAATTATATATTATATAAAAAAATTTAATGGAATATTAATAAATAATAACTAAAAGAATTACAATTATTTACATTTTTCAATGTTTTGAGTTAATTTTGTTATTAATAACTATTTTTTTATCGATTTATCTACAATTTTCTATTGAAGTTTGAAAGTTGATGATATCTAAATATTAAATGTTAAAATAAACCCTAATAGGTAAATTAAATAAGTCAGACTCATTAAGTCTAAAATTTTGAAAATAATCGAACCTCCAATCTTATAAAGCTTAATATCTTGCCAAACTTTGTTCTGAGTCCAAATGTACTTTATTAAATTACTAAATTAATTAAGCATGCTCTTCTAAGTCAACATAATATTCTTATATTATTCTGTCCTCTAAAATAATAATCAATTTTTAAAATGTCCATACAAAATTAAATAGTAATCTAATGTCATCAAGAAAAAAATCAATTGACTTAATACCTTTAATTATTGACATACGTGGCATATCATAGATTTGGTAGAGCTTTATTGGCAAAGTTTTAAAAGCTTTAAGAGAAGTTTTAAGATATTATATTATTAATTGGTTAAAATTTAATAGATCTTATAACTTATTTAATGACTTTTTCTTTTATTTTTATAATTTAAATAAAATTTAATTAATAAAAATGTTAAAATTTAAGATGAACTGATAAAAATATTATTCTTTAATTATATTCAAACTTTTACTTCATAAAATATAATATATTTAATAAGATATACCACATCAATCATAACAAGAACAAAGCCTTGTCACAATTGGAATTGTACTTATTTAAAATACTAAATTGTCTCATCATGTGGTGATGATGTTATAGTTTTAATGTTTTACTTTTCTTTTCTTTTAAATTGATTTGGTTTCTTTGTTTTTCTTTTGAAAAAGTACAATGGTGGTGGGGATGAAATATGAAGTTAACTTCCTTAAATCATAAAAATCTGAGATCCAACCCAATTTTTTTTGACACTCAATCCAATCCTATTTGCTAATAGGTTAGACTTGTCACTTTTTCAATTTGAATTTGTTTCACGTATACATCATCATTACTATCAAATAAAGTGATTCTTTAGAAAAGAGGGGAAATCCCGAGATAGATCTATTCTTAACTTGCAATAAATAATCATAAACTAAGTTTCAAAATAATAACTAACTTGCAACTTAAATATAGTAATGCTAAGATGACTTTGATAGGTGATCCTAGATCATAATTTTACATTATATTTTTTAAGAACCAATTCATCATTAAATTAGTATTTTATTAACACAAATTATCACAACTAAATTATAAAATGTTTATGCATTCAATGCACAAATTGGTTATTTACCATGATCTTGACACAAATGATCACAACTATAGTTCTCTATGCACACATAATTCCTCCAAACCCTTTAACATTTCCTCCATCCACTCTTTGCTATACTTCACCTCCCACATCGTGTATATTGGTGCAAGGATAATCTTTTGTAGACCTTGTCTTTATAAAGTTGCAAAATCTTAGGCAAGGATTGTTTAGCTGCAAAAGAGGATGCCTTGCGAAAGAAAAAGAATTATAAAGAGCGAGCATTTCTGCTGTTGCCAGAACAAGCTTTTTGTCTCTTCTTTAACGTGATCCAATTATTGGTGTCGTTATTATTAGAAATAGAACTCGTATTTTTACGGCCTTGTCATTCTAACCATTGATGGAATACAAAATATTCTCAACCTCATTGATGATACTCAAGGAAAAGTTCTTTGGATTAGCCTGCGAATAAAGAAAAAACCACCGTCTACAAATTTTCAATGCCTAATCATGAATGAATTTCTCATATAAATTGTATTCCATTTAATATCAAAATGACACATGGTGATGTATTGTACTTGCTAATTTAGATTCAAATCGTGATTTTTATCTTTTCATGGCTCTTGATTCTCTGTTAATGGAAGTGAGAGAGGATAGAGTTGTCAAGGAAAGAAAAGACAAACAACTCAACACCAGCACAGAAAATAGTCTCCGACAGCGAAAAACAATGGTAGTGAAAGAGAATTAGAGAAAATCTAATATGAAAAGACCCATAATACAAGATTAATATAAGAGCTTATACCACAGCATTATTTCTAAAAAGTATCTTCGGTGTTCCATAATTTCTTATTATAGAAGACTACAAGAAGATACTTCTAAACTCTAACTTAAGACCAATCCATCGCCCACACAACTTTTTGCAACAAGGCTCGTCTTTAAAAAATAGGTATAATGAACTAAAAAAAAGAGTTCAGCTATGATAAAGTTTTTTATTAATATATGTTATTTTCTATTTGTAAATGTGATGCCATCTAAAGACATCCCCAAATTATTGGATTTCCATTACAAATCATATTACAAATAGACAGAAGGACTAAACTTTGTCCTCAGTTGGAAGAAAACATTGACTTCAACTTAGTGCTACTATCTTCAGACAAAACAATCACCTAGAAAAACCCAAAAGGACACGTGCACAAAAAGGAAAAGGAAATGCCAATCATAAGGCTCGATCAGACATATCCTTTAGATAAGACAGCTAGCAGGCGAACCTTTCTTGAGCTGTTAATTTAGCACAAAGCAACAGTTCCTCAGCCCTTTAGCCGAATTCGTTGATTGAAGAACAAAAAAGGACCTCGAAATTGCACAATGATCAATGAATAGAAAACTTCTTTATGTACAGTTTTTACATGTCTAGAGCCTCGGTTGGATATTTCTGCTCCGCACGTAAGTTAAAAATTGAGTCGGTAATTCTGCTAGAAGTGCTTGAACAACTGAAAATCCACCTGCAAGAGAAAAAAAATGCAAGTATTTTGATATGTTAGGTATCATCACCAAAAATTCATTCTCTGCAAAGTACATAATTTTTCTTTCTTAGTATAATTATAGTAACGTGATTTCATCATACAAGGAGCTCAAACCCTCATGATTATCTGAATCCTAATTCTTAAAATGTCACTTACTTTGAACCTCTCGAAATGGAACAAATTGGACTATATCACGTGAAGCAACGCGTCCATATGAACTCTCAAGCCTCTCTCCCTTGTCTGCATCTAAAACCTAAACACGAGATTGGACACAAATTTAATTCAGAGAGTTCAACACCTCAGACACCTAACGTTACAACTCTACGTGTAAAGAGCATACAAGTTTTATTTATTACCTCCATTTCTTTGAAATCAGCACCTCCTACCCCAACAATAAGGATTGATAATGGCAGGTCAGATGCTTTAACAATGGCATCTTTTGTTTCTTGAAGATCTGTCACTACTCCATCCTTGGAGCATACCAATTAAAAACTCAGTAGCAGTGATGGAAAAATCTTATAAAATTCTTGGTAGTAAAAAGGATAGGTGATTTTTTGTTACATGTAAGATGAATAAAGAGCATCATGCTTACTACGCATAATATTATGGATGCATTAAGGCAAACTAGAGAGAAACATACATGACAAACAACCAAAGAACAATTAAGTTATAATAAACTTATATTATGTTCAATGTGGTATAATTACAATTTACTTTCAGAGATAAATATGATATTGAACACTGCTAAGTATATTAACTCTTACTGTGATTATTAACAAAACAAAGTACTTTCTTCCACCATTTGCTACAGATTGGTTGGCAATCAGTGCAGCTGTGCTTATGACAGGTCCAAAAAGGGTAGGTCCTGCAAGAGATACATTATGCAGGGCACTTGTGTAAGCCATCATAATTCCTTGGATCCCTTCCACCTACAACAGAGAGAAACTTCTAACTAAAAAAAAACTGTTTCAATATGAAAATACAAGCAAGACCAGACATAGCAGCTCTACCTCACAATAATGACTACTTCCATTCAAGTTGAAGCAATGGGAAACAGGACCATCAATTGGTCGTGCCCCAAATCCCCAAGTAGGAAATCGTTTGTCTGAATCATAAAACTGTAACACTTCCCCAACCTCAACAATTGCCTAGAAAAAAGTTCATAGCACATCAATGATGGATCAATAACAAAATAGTTGTGAATTAAACATAGAATCATTCTCACCCTCTGGTATGAATTTGGCCGTCCTGTAGGATCAATATAATGCAAAGAATCTGGAAGGCGTGGATTTCCATTCGAAGCTGGTAAACAAGAGAAGGATAACCGTAAGAATATATTTCTTCCCATTCCATGCATAACCAGAAGCATGTTAGCCATTAGATGAAGTTTATCTACTTTTATCCCCCTGATGAAGATGGTGTTGGGGGTGGGGGAGGAAAATATAGAGGATAAGAATGGTGGAAGGCAACCTCATACAGAGCTATTGAGTCTGACAAGGGCCTCAATTGGTTAGAATTTTGGGAAACCCACAAATGGTTCCTCAAGGTAAACTGGGCACATCCAAACTCCACCCAAACAAGTGCACTAGTGGTAATCGAAACCTAAGCATTATTGATTGAGGAGGATGAGTGTTTAACTACTAAGCTACTGGGTAATAGTTTGAACTATGAAACCAAAGGTAACATTATCTAAGCAATAGTGAATTTATATTGAACTTCTGCCAGTATTGTAAATCTCAAAGTGTTAAAACAGTGCTTTGCAAGGCTAAAATTTAACGTGTCAGCAAAATATTTCAGAAAGAAAACTAATTTTCATGTTAGTATCCTCAGAAAGTAACAAACATAACGAATTAGCTATAATAGAAGTTTGGGTATCTATGTGATTTAAAACAGGAAAATTGTTATGAAGAATCAGAACAAAGTAATAACTGTGCCTGGTGGTATGGATAAATTAACAAACATAACAAATGATTAAATACAATCGTGAGAGTAGAAATCCCATAGTATATAAGTCTTAAATAGGGGTTAGGAAATATCCATCTGCTGAATTGGAGGCTGGACATACAACAATGGTCTGAATAATTGCCATGTCAATAGTGGAAGGAGGATGCTGCAGGAAGTTTCAGTAGATCCACAGCTGAAGGAACCTAAGAGGGCCCACTACTGTCTTTACATATTGACCTACCTTCAGATGATCCAAAACAGATAAAATGCCACATTGCCCAGAGGTGACTGAGGAGACAAAATGGGAGTACTTAGATACAACAGCCAGAAATTGGTGCAAATGATGTATCAGCAGAACCATCTGGTCACCTAAATAGGGGTTTGGAATGAAAAAGTATCACATTCCCACATTCGGTATAAGTTTTGAATAAATATTCCCATAAATTGTTGATTCATAGGAATACAAAAGGTTTATACTTATCCACTCTTGCTTCTTATTCTCATGGTGAAAGGTATTTTATATTTCCAAAGGAATCGAAGTTGTTTTCTATAATAACTACCTATCCCTAGTATCAACTCTATTCTTCCACATTTCTTCTTCCACTTTCACTTTTCAATTTTTAATTAAATAATTTTTTTCTACAATTACTAAATTGCAACCCAGACATGTTTATGGGATAATAATCTTAGGTAAAATTTCTGGGAATGTCATTCCAGGAAATACAATATTATAACTTGAAACAAATGCTCCCTAAGAGTACAACAATTTGTAATCAATTGAAGATAACCAACACAGACCAAACGGACACAAACACATTATCCTCATGTACCCTCTTTCATTTACATATTATATTGAACAGTTTTATGTCATATCATTTACTTTTATCCGTATTTCTCTACAATTTTTTAGCCAAACTGCATATCTGAGTACTTTCACTCGTAGCTTAGGAACCCATAGCTAAGCTACCAAAGAGCTATTTTTGTGACCAACTTTTCTAGCATAGCTACCAAAGATTGTACATAAATTTTGGCATGCTTGCTGGGGCCAATGCATTTGATGTTCACCTAGTGGAGAGGTTCCTTTTGCCTAGCATAGACTACAAAATCGTGTATGCAACTAAGGTCTGGTAGGAGAGTTAATATGTATCCTTCACAATCAAACACCAAGAAAAGTAACAGTGTCAGGTGTCTCAGCCATATGGGAGGTTAGTCTCTCCACCTACTCAGCCAATGATTCCAACAATTGACGGGCTTCCCTCCACCTTTGGTACTTTCACTGGCAACTATAGGGCTGCGACTCAAGTCATCGAAGGGGTGGAAGAAAATAGCCAAACAACGGTCATGACTACCTCTTTCATCTTCCAGCAGATTGATTCAAGTATGAACGACCTTGTGTATTACATATCCTAACTACTAACAAATAAAAATTGTTAAGCCTATGATAATGATGCAGAATGAAATGCACTTTGCATGAGAACAAGAGGAAAACCATGTTCGAGCAAGAGAACATTTGGATATTTCTATCCCAATGAATTAGCATGATCAATATTTAGTCAAGCCAGAATGTACAGAATCGCTACCTGCAAGCTCAGTCTCTAGAAATTCTGCAGAATCAGCCACAGAAAAGTCCTTATCTATCTCAGTCAAGCCACTTGCAGAACATAGGAGAAAAATTTAAAAAGAATTTGAGCATAGGATCTACCTAAATCCAACAAAACCGGTTCATAAGATAAGAATAGCCTAAGCTTCAAATATCTGTAATCAATATGGGACAAACACTACCCTTGAGGTTCCAATTAAAATAGTCCCCAAAGAGGTAGCAACTAAGATGGACTAGGAATGATCGCAATTAAAGCCACTTTCCAATAATATCCATAAGAATTTGGTTTCTAACTGGGCCCAATGGCATGTGATTCATGTACCTAACTTCACCTAATGGGATAAGGTCATTGTTGTTGAAGTTTATATTTGAAAAAATTGAGATGTTATTGGCACAGTTTCAAAAAATTCTCAATGAACAAGCTTTGAAATACTTTATGGATGGTTTAGTGGGATGATTGGAAGGAGGATTCATATTCATAACCATTCATAAAGTAATTGGGTAAGTGGATTATTGTATTAGGTATTCTTAGACTTTAGGTTTGAACCTATCCCAACCTCAAAATTAGTTTGTATGGTGGGAATTTTCCCTGTTTATATACACTATTTTGGCCATATCACTAGTTGGTGTAGGATCTCCAACATGTATAATTTATGACTTCTTGTCTTTAGGACAGCAAGTGGATTGCTGTATTATGTATGATTTTTATGTTCAGTATTGTATGTTATTAGCTTATCAATTGGTGTTCTATCACATGTTGGAATAAGATATACAATTTTCAACAATTAATAACACAAGACTTAAACAAGTAAGACAAATTTAAAAATTTCAAATACAATAATCATAATATTATGGTGTCATTCATCACTTGATCTTTATATTTATACCCAGATATCAGTACAAGAAGTTTGAGGAAATTGTACTGCACCTGTAAAGTCAACAGCCACCATGAAGTTCAATTCAAATCCCCCCGCCAAGTAATCCAAGAAAGTATATTGGACACTTTCAATAAATTTGTCCACAAATAGTTGGCTCTTTAACATCTGCATTATAGTCACATAAGCTTTAAGGGAAAGACAGGAATTCATGATAGAAAAGAAATTAATTTAATAAAAATATAAGACCTTGTTATCATGGTTTTGTCCACCAGAAGATGGCAAACATAAATTTTCTCCTTGGCCATTATTATGAATGTTCTCCAACCCAGCCAAAGATCTCTCCACTTTTCTGATAAATCAAGAATAAACAACCCTAATATGTATTTCAGCAAAGAAACACAATATGGAACATGGACAGATAATTAAAAAGGAACTGCTGTTTACCCAATTAAATCATGTTTTCCATTGCTATTAAAGTTATAGCACTCTATTATCAATGTACTGTCCTGTACATTATAAAAATGAAAAATTAGATACTATATGTAGAACATCAGGTCAAAATGTACATGGTCAATGTTAACCAGTATTACGTAATGATGAAATGAAGAAATTATTGAAGAATAATATTTCTAAATTATAGTTTGTTTTCGTTGAACATAATGCACATTTTGAACACAGTAACTTGACCCACTGCCTGGTATTTGAAGAAAACTTTGAAACAAAAAGAATATGATACTTTAACAGGCAATGAAAACTAAAAAAAGGTCAATATAAAAGTATGATGGCCAAGTTCAACATTAACATTATTAGATAAATGGCTACACTAAATGACACAATTGTATTTAAGTTACATACCTTGCTTCCTACTTGTTGAATATTCACAAACACTGACTTCCATATTGGGTTGAGATCATTCCTTATAACTTCTGTTTTGCAAATTGGAATTTGGATACCACCTTCTGCAACTTTTGATATCAATAAAAAGGGGTCCTACAAAATAAACAAAAGCATATATTATAGCAGAGGGGGCACTCCTCATAATGTGAAAAGGAAAAAGAAAATAGATACATACATTTCTTGAGAAGAGATCCTTGTATTCCAAATCTGAACACCTGAATGCCATCTCTATTGCAGTCTTTGAGCTAATACATTCCTCAGCATGCACCACGAGTTTCCCGCAGTTTTTGGGAAGGGTAGATCTCAAAGAATCTTCTGTGTGTAGATCTATAGTCAATGATTGATCACCTTCTGTGATTATCTGCAGAAGCCAATTTGTTAATATTGATGGGCACAATTGTTGGGATATAAATTTAATTGCAGTAATGCAAAGGGAAGAATAATTTGAGTAAGCTTTCTTTCTTGGTTTTAAAAGCTTTTAGCATGTTCAGTAGTTACCAAATGAACTATAACCTTAAAACAAAAAGGTTACACATTATCAAGATCATAAACTTGGATCCACAATTACATTGGGGATCATATGGATCCAACTTCATTTATAGTGCAATGAATTCCTTTTCATTGTCAGATTTGTATCAACAAAATGTTTAACATTCTCTATGTTACCTGAGACAGTACACAGGTAGCCTCACCAAGAAATTGCTGCTCATCTAGCTCAAGCATCTGCATAAGTCAACCAAATAGTTAAATCTGGACCCTTTTACATTGATATTCCCTACGAACATGTTATCATGTCTGATGAACAGGAAAACAAGAAGGCCAACATGGCAAACAAATATTTTGTCATGGAATGAGTTGGGAGATGATCATTTCCCAACCTGATATGGAGTTGTGCAGAATTTGAACTATTCAGAAAAAAATTATGCTGGTTTAAATTATTATCTAGTTGTCCACAAGAAGGCTGTAAGTAAACCATGTATGCAAATGATAATACCAAAATTGTCTAATGTTTGCTCCAAAGGTCCATGTTTTATAAAGTACACCGTTTTACTTATCACCTAACATGCTATAATAACTTTTCATATTTTAATATCCATACTGAAATAAAAGAAGCATATGATATGAAAATTATCTTCTCTCCAAAAAAAGTCTTGAACTAAAACAGGAAAGAGGAAAGAAAAGCCAATGCAATGGTCCAAAAGGTAAACATAATCACATGGAATAGTAACTCCAACAGCAACACAAATATATAAAGACTTGAAACGATGAATGTAAAGAGATCAACAAAGATTAAGATGTTGGCAAAAGCATAGAAAAATGCAATATAAACACCCTAAACTTAGCCAATTTTCAAGAATATTATATGATAAGTTCGTATTGTCAAAATATATCGGTCATTATTATAGCTTGATGAACCACAGAAAACATGAAACTATTTGACAATAACTATCTAATACAAACATTTTCTAACCCTCATTATTTTATATGGACTCCTAAACCTCAGATTATCATATTCATTCTTATAAGTTACATCTACATTGTTACATAAGATAACCAACCATTAATTTATCACACCCTGTATCAAGCTCGATGATACCTATACATTTTCCCTCCTCACATATCTTAATAGAAATTAAAGATTCTTAGAAGCCAGAATCATTGCCACACATTTCTCAGTAAAATCAAGAAGATCGGGAAAAAAATTATTGAAACTTTCTCATTTGTTATAAATTTGTATTTGGAAGAAAAAGGAAAAATATGTACAGAAGTATGGATAATCAATAAAATAATATAGATAGCATTACCAATATAAAAGCATTGACAGAAAAATTGTCATTCATTCAGGTACAAACTTATAACATATTTATGAAATTCTAAAAAATGGGAAAAGTTATACTGGAATCTAATTTAATGAGCAAATTATATATATTGGAACCACATCTTACTCAAAAAGGAACCAAGTATACAAGCCATCATAGAACACTATACCTTTATATCTACATTGTGAAACTGAGTATCAACATCATACACACGAAACCTGTGATGGAAGAATTTTTACAGAAAAAATCTGGTAAAAATAAAAAATGCTCATTTGCCTTGTTAGAAGTATAAAATATCAGATTCAAACTTACACTAAAATCTGAACAACCTCAAAATGATAAATGAGGGTGTGTTTAGTAATCCATGTTGGACTTGATGAATTGAGAACTACTTCTGTTCGACGAAGTTCCTCAAGAGCTCCATTTTTTCCTTTTGCATAAAGAACCATCATCGGATTACTCTACATCACAGAAAAGTTAAATATAAAATATCATACAGAAGCAAGATTAAAAAATATTAACTATTAAAAGCATCTTCTATATTTTTTAAAAAATGAAAATCCTGTAAACAGATGAACACTTGACAGCGGCCCCATTGATCCATGGTTTATTTGCACAACTATGTTAATGAGCTCTATTTCGATATGCCTTGAACTCTTATGTAAAGATCTAGTAGACTCTAGTCTGAAACTCGATGACAGCCAAGCTTCTAGGATTTGAGGAATTCAACATTATCTCTTTCATTTTTTTTCCCACAAGGAATTATTTATGTGAAAAATGTCATTTGTTAGTATATTTAATAAAAATTATTAGGAAATAAATTGTTACACTTTCTTCTGTTTTTACTAATGAGACTCAGTTTACACTTGGCTGGGAATAGTGTATTTTCTTTTCTTCCAGTATTTTCAGTGCTTGGTGAAAGAACTTCTTGACAGAGATTTCACTTCATGAATTCATGACCCCAAACTACATACTCCTGAATTGTAGAAGTAAAATTCAACTAGTTCTGATTGGAATGGTAATAATTTTTTTTCTATTATTTGCTTTTTTTCCTTAAGTGTCCATGCTGATAACTTGCCAAAGAGAAGACAATATATGCTATAGTTGAGCTGGCATAAAACAGAGATTAATCATCAATCAGCTAATTAAGCAAAAACAGAAACAACCGATCAGTGTACAAGTTCGATTCCAATTTCCAACCAAACGGAACCGAAACAAGTTTATCTATAAATATAAATAACCAATTAAATAGGTAAGAATTCACCAAACGCTTAACCACGGAAACGAACCTTGAAAAGCACATCACGATCACGCAAGCCAGAAGCGGAAAACGACAACTGCAGGCACAACAAGAGGTAATTGTAATGTAAAAGCTCTTTCATAACTGTAAGCAAGTGAAGAGGTGCGAACATAAACAAACACGCTGAGAAACTAGTTAAGAAGCAAAAAAAAAAAAAGAACCTCGATCTGAGAGAAGAGGCCTTGGTGACCGCGAGACCTGAGGAAGTTCTCGACGGCGTCGTTTGGAGCGCCGTCAAGATTGCGGAAATCGCCGGCGGTGCCACCGATGGCAGCGCGGCCTGCGGCGACTTCGGAGAAGCAGTTTCCCATCGAAAAGTGCGCGCCCAGAGTAGTGTGTGTAGCTTGACTTCAGTCTTTCCGTCAAACTCAGCAGTGACGGGAATGAAATAAACAGAAAATTGAAAGGAACAAAAGCAGGCACACAAAAACAGAAGAATATCCAATTATATAATCTAATTTGCAATTTGCCAAATTTTCATGTTACTTTTCCTAGTTCATACAGTGTGCTCATTTCGTTGCTTTTTCTTTCTTTGAAAGAAACGCGTTTTGCCTCTACTTTTGTTTAGTTTTATATTCTCTTTCAAACCACAGTGAAAATTTTAAACTTTCTATTGCTGAATTATTTAATATTTCTACATTAAATTATGTATATATTTAAAATTATGAATTATCAACTTTTCATGCACATTATAATACAAGTTACGAGCGATTTCGCCACAATTTCTCGAGTTGATTGGAAAAACTTTCTTTGGACTATTCCTTTCGTGTTCGAGTGGCAAGTGGAAGGTCTTAATCAGATAAATTTCGAACGAAGCATCTTTAAATAAAGAAAACATATTATATAACATTTTTGTTGTTGTTGCATAATGACAGCAATAAGATCTAAATGAAGTTTCATGCAAATTACCAAAATCTTCTACCACTTGAGAAAACAACATTCATCTATTTTAATATCAGCAAGTTTCAAATATTTAAAACAAAACAATTAAAGAAAAACATCAATTTTAACCCTAATTATGCAAGTGAACAAATAAAGAAGTGACATATTGGTCATAAATAGGAAAATGTTGGATTGAATACGAGGATTAGACTCCAATACTAGTGGTGGAGAAGATTTTATAAGCCTAGTAGAAAACAAAGTATAGTAACCCTAAAAAAGTGCATCCAATAATTCTTAGTCACAACTCTCACCAAGCAAAAAGAGACACAAAATCAAGCCACAAAGTTATATAATGGCAAAATAATAACCTCAATCATTTTAATAACATACCTTTGTAGCTTGGTAGTTAAAAATATTTAAATAAAGTAGATCTAAACGAATTTCTTTATAAATAATTGAAAATTTGTATATTAAAAATAAAATAAAATTATAATATATAAATAATATATAAATTTTATTTTCTAAATCAGTTTAAAAGGTGAATTAAACATCATAATCACTTTTTATATAGTTTATATAGTTTAATAGTAGGTTATTGGATTTGTTAATAAAGTCCAATATTTGACTAAAAATGATGTTGAACTATAATATACATATTCTAAATCATTTTTAAATAAATTAAGTAACATAATTATTTTTTATAATAAAAAGTTAATTCTTTATAAGTTAATTTAATTTATATACATATAAATGTTCTAGATTTATATTTTTAATTTGTAATGGTGGTCCAATCATACCAAAAAAAAAAAGTAGGGTATGATTTGATGATCTTGGTTGGGAATTGAGGCATTCTTTTGATCTGCACTACCTAGAAAAGTGGGCAAACCAGACACGAGTTGTATTGTCTGATCAACTTTGACAGAGAAAAGGGACGTTCATCCATGCATGACTCCTCGTTCGACCATGCTTTATTCTCAAATAATCTTCCCTTCACATCTTTCTTTTAACTTCTATAAAGTACAACACACCACCTCCATCATACCTTCTTTCTTTTTCTATATTCATCAACCTTTACCTTACTCTAATCTGCTTAGTATAATTCGTTGTTTTAAATTTTTGTATCAGTATTATATTATTGAAATTATGATAAAAAAATATGCTTGCATGCAAAAGATATTTCAATATTTTAAAATATTTTCTTTATTCCAGATAATTTTTACACACTTCCCCGTTTTTTCAAGTCAATAAAAATAAAATAAATAAAATTAGAATATTATTAGATAATGATGTTTATCTAAATTAGATATTATTTATTATAGAATAAAATAATTGATTTTCTCTAATAAAATTAAATTGACTTATTTTCTAAATAAGATTTGTAAAAATAAAATTAAATCTATTATTAAAATATGTTAAAGACTCATGATTTATTAAACCTGTAATTCAACTGAATACTTGTCGGTTTAAACTAATAAATTTTAAGATAGAAATATCTTTTTACAGTTTGAGTAATTATAATTTAGGTAAGGATAGAACTATTTTCCTTACGAACATTTTAAACAAAAAAAAAATAAATTTTTTTCATAATATTCAATCTAAAACTTAAAATTCTAACAGCATACATGTCCCCATTGATTTCATTTTCATAAAGATTTTAGTTGTGTTTAATTTCTTCGCCCCTGAATTATCTAATATCTTTCCCATAACCATGATTATAATTGGCCATCCTAATTCAATTTCTTATTGGTGAAGAAAGCAGTAGGTGAAGGAGAATATGGGATATGAAATTAATAATAATGTGATGACTTGGTGGAATTAAAGTGAGAGTGTCTACGAAAGAGTTGACATGTGATCCAAAACTTCACCCTCTTGCATGGCAATGGTGAAATTATGAGGACTGTCATGCTTCCGTGTCTACCGGATGAAAGACCAATATTAATACCAAAAATTCAGATCACATGCTCTTTTAATATCCTCTCTTTTAAGTCCTGTTCAAAATTGATGTTTCACCAAAAAATATATCTCTCTTTAACTTGGTACTTTTATTGATGAAAAAGGTTTCTCTGTTTCTCCTATGTAGCTGTTAGTTTTATTCTACCAAGGAGAAAAATGAAGCATGCATGTAAAAGTAGATAAATTATAACTTATTATTTCTGTTATGTTAGTTGATAATTTGAGGAAACCATTCCCTTGTAGAAAGATTCTGCACAAACTTCATGACTTTCAATTACCTGCTTCATAGTTTTAAGTATAAACTTGTGTTTTCCTTGATATTGCCACCAAACTCTAATTGCACTATAGTTAGCACCTTCAACTTGGATTTGATGTTGCATGAATCAAGTGTTTTTCTGCTAAATGATATAATGATCACTCACTATATTATCTTATTGCACTCTGGTTTCAAGAGGTTCAAGATTTGTTCTTAACATTCTCTCTTCAAAGAAGGTGGTTGTGGTTAATTGGTGTCTTTAGAATGCTAGAAATATTATGCAGAAAATGTTATTTCATGCAGGGAACTGGTTGCATGGTCTTGTAAAAGTGATAAGAAAACTTGTTTTGGGACTGAATCTAAATAACAAAATTATTTTGGTTACCAATTCATATAAATCTTTTTATTTTCTTTAAAAATATTATTGAACAAAGATAGAATAATTTAAATATTTTATCAGTTGTAATCAGTATTTTTTTTTCTATTAGGATGATATATTTATGTTATTTTTTCAAATCATTATCAAAATAGGATTTATTAATTAACGAAATTTTTACACTTTTAAAAATTAAAAGTTTTAAATATCTATATTTTTATAATTATCATCATTATAATAAATTTATGGAAATTAATTTAACTTTAAACAAGAATATTTTATTTTACAAATCAGAGAGTATGTATGTATGTCTGACTCCAAATCAGGTGTTGACGAAAGTCAATGATGAGAGGCTTTGGGCTTTGTGTTAGAAAATTCATTTCATTTCAAAATTCTATAAATATAATTAATGTTATTGTAATAGAAAAATATTTATTATATATATTGTCACTCTTATAAAACAGTTTTTATCGAACATAATTATGTCTTGTTCAAAAGAAATTATGTTCAAATTCCTTAATCAATATATCAAATTTATCTCTCGAAAGATAAATTGTAATTTTGAATAAAAATCTCAATAAAAATAGTTAACTAGATTCTCTTACACGTATTAGTGACGAATAAAAAGAATGAATATTTTATATCTATAATATAATAAAAATATTATTTTTTAGAAAAGATATATGAAACAAAACTTTTATAAATTAGCTTCTATGAATTTAGAGAAATTAAATGGAGAGCTTCTATATTATTTATTTTTCTTCATTTACTACTCTAAAAATAAAATATCATTCTATCACAAGATAAACAATGCAATGAAAGTTTATTCTATTATGCTTCATCGTATTCTGTTCTACTTAAATTCACTCCCTTGAGCATCATCTTTTTTCATCCATCTAAATAGAGTAGCCCTGGGAGCTATTTACTTGGAAAACAATGATAGACATATTGTTATCCTGCTATCACCCACTATCAATGACATAATGTTAATGTTTTATGATATCTGCTTTTAATTATTTCCTTACGCTATCATAGTCCAATATTTTTTGCTTGGCTTAACAAGTCTTTATATCAATTTTTTATCACTCCAAAATTGTTGTGTTGTGAGTTTTCTCACTAATGTGACATTATCTATTTCTCTTCTATTCTTTTCTCACCTACCTTTTTTCTGTCCAAAGGATTTGTGCAATTGAGTCGCAACCGTTAGTAAATCATTCCTTTGGTACAAAACAGTAAGTAAACATCAGTGATTTAACAGTATATACGCGCCTTTACATATAAAAATTTGAGCATAATGGAATATTTAAGTAGAAATGTGATTTAGCACTAAGAAATTGAATTTGCCGAGTCAAGGTGGTTGGCAAAACATTCTCTAGTGGAGAAGTATTCCTGTGTCTGCATAGATGACTCATGCTACTCACTTCCCATTCCAGTTTGTTGACCACTTTATATCACTCCAGACCTGGGCGATAATAACATCATGAGACATTGACAAAATTCATTTCAAATATACAGTAAGCCCATGGCTAAGAATGCTTGTTCATTATAAATCTTAAAATTTATAATGGGGCAAAGCTTTCTCCTGTGGAATCTTGCATCATAACTTCAGGCAATGGACCATCTCCTTCTTGTAGTTATGAAAATTAATAAAAATCCCTATGCCAGACAAAAGGTTGCCGAATTAAATTAAAGGTTTAGAATGAAGTTGAAAAAATACCCTTGAGATTAATATGTGGAAGATGGAAACTCTTGAGGAAAGTATGGATGATTAAATGATGACAAATCATATGATTGCATCGTGACATGGGCGTGGCCCATGTTCACCAGGGAAGAATTGAAATCAGGTTGAGGATTTTGGGCATTCTGATGTGTGCATTGAGGATCTGGCAATGATTGAGCATAACTGTGGCCTGCATTTAGCGTGGTGGAATAAGTGTTAGGTGGCAAGTTTGGGATATTCTGGTGGGTATAGTGAGGAACCCAAGACAACTGGAGATGACTGCTGCCTGCATTTGCAACTGTGGGATGAAAATCATGCGATGGTTTTGGTATACTCTGATATGGATATTGAGGATCTTGCAGCAATTGAGAGTTTGGGATACTCTGATATGGATATTGAGGATCTTGCAGCAATTGAGAGTTTGGGATACTCTGATATGGATATTGAGGATCTTGCAGCAATTGAGAGTTTGGGATCCTCTGATATGGATATTGGGGATCTCGCAGCAATTGAGAGTTTGGGATACTCTGGTATGGATATTGAGGATCTTGTAGCGATTGAGGGTTTGGGATACTCTGATATGGATATTGAGGATGTTGCAGCGATTGAGTATGACTGCTACCCATAGGCATCAATGAAGAATGAAATTCAGGTTGCGCATGTGTGATGTTATGATCTGCATGTTGAGAGTATTGCAATGTCTGAGCATGACCACTACCCTTGAGGATAGTCTGATGTGAATACTGAGGATGGGGAAGTGGTCGCTTATGACTGATGCCTATCCCAGTTGCACAAGTAACCTCTAGAGTAGGTGTACTAGCAGGGGAATAAAACTGATTCCTTGAAGCTAGGGATGACACAGGCTGTACTGCAGCTAAATAAGGCACAATATTATGAACAGGATAGGCACGATCAGTGTGCTCCCCGAGTTCGTTTGCATGTTTATAGATCAGCATTGGAGCTTGATTGGATGACATTCTAGACAGATATGCGTGCTCGGAAAGGGGCGGCCCTGATATTTGATGATAAACATTATTCATTGGTTTCTTCAGAAAAGGAAGTGTAGGTGAAGTTGGTAATTCATGCAATGGGCGAAACAATTCTATTAGACTTCTTACCTGCATCATAACAATAAATTCCAAATAAGAAACGTAGCTTTCATGAGTTTCTTTTACACAAAAAGATGCAGAGAAGAAAAGAAAAGAAGACTGATATAATTGCACTTAAAATCAATTGACGAGAGATCAAAATGAAACATACTTGTCCAATATTTAGTTCAGGATTAAATTTGGTGGAGCCTTTCTGGTAATTATCTCGAATGACATGTTTAAAGCTACTCTCTGGCAAGGGTAAACAGTCTTTGTAAATTTTGAATTTCACCTGAACAAAATTGAAAATATGAAAGCCCGATAATGGAAATGAAAAATAAATCATTAGATATGGTGCATTTGGCATCACAACGAAGTTTTGAGTACAGTTAGTTATCAGAAGCACCTACTGGTCTCATGCCAAAAACTTAAAAGCTTCAGCTAGCAGCTATATGGCTTGAGGTTAATACACAAATGTTGACCAAAACAAGGAAAAATTAGAAAGTCAACAAAAACAACCAACCAAACATACAATGTTGCAAAGAAAAAAATACCAGTGACAACTTCAAAAAATAATAGACATGTATCCAACTACATTAAGGTTCATTGGGCTACTCCTAAAACTACATTTCCAGATGCACCTAAGAACCATCAAGAACCAATTATATTCCTCAACATGTATCCAACTCCAAAGGCAAATCAAGAAATTGACACCCGAAAGGCAAGTTATATCTCTTGAAACATCAATAATTCAACGGGCTAATTTAAGAAATAACCAAATAAATTTGAGAAAAAGGAAATTTTATCATACTTAGGCAATGATAAAACTCTAAAAGAGTGGGTAGCTTTGGACTCCGGGTACAGAATAACACCATAAATGACATATTACATATGCATTCAAAAGGAACTGTTTTTGTTCTTGCCATTTACAGGAAACAAGATTGACGCTACCAATATTTCCACAAACTACCAATCATGACAGAGGATGCTATTTTCACAAAGTGGTCAGTTTTTGTGTGTGGGAGCAAGACAGGTCTACTTAGATTGTAAAGACTCACCTGAGCAGGGAATTTGTGACCAAAAGCTAATGGCTCTATCTGTAGTTTTCCAGTTGAGGTCGCCATATATATACCATAGAGAAGTTTCACATCAGTGTCAAACAGAAAAAGGTATATACCAGGATTGATCTTCTGTACATCATTCTTTCTACCAGCAGGAAGCCCAAAAACTCGGTATCGGTAGCACTCTGGTTTTGTAATTCTATTACACAAGAAAATAAAGCCAGAAAGCTTTTCCTGAACGTCCTCTCTGGCTTCCATTGAGTCACTGCAGAAGTTATCAACAGGTTATTTCAAGTGATCCTATTATTCAAATCACGGAGGAAAATGAATATATAGAGGCTGCGTGCGAGCAAATGAATCTGTGGCAGAAGCACGCCCTGATTACACCAAAACTTATAAATGTGAAAAGTTTGCCTGTGACAGTACATCAAATCCCAACAAATGCCTTCCTCGTGTCTATATTTTTCTTCTTTTCTTTTCCTCCTTTCTCACAGTTAAACATAGCATAATTATCTTGAATATAAACCCGAACAGGTAATTGCCTGTCATCACAATCCTCCAATGATCCTAGACGTAAAAGTGAACCACAGTATGGAAACTATAAAAAGACGTGCATTAATAAATTGTATCCAGAATTTGAATATTTTGACTCTTAAAACTGAGTTAGTTACTAGCAAAATAATATAAAAATTTTATCAAACAAAAGTTATACAAAGTTGTTCAAACCCAAAATTAAACAAAGACTCAGAATCAATTGTTGAACATGGAATAAAACATGCTAACATCATGTTAATTGAAATTTCAACGTGACTCTAGACTCTCTCCAACTTGAATCCAAACATGGACTAAATCTTGTTTTATGTGTGTCTTGGTAACGCAAGAAGATGCAAAAGATTAGGTATACAACAAACGTGAATTTCAAAATGGACCATTCCCTGAAAGTATAAATCTTTGAAATAAATAAAATGCAGGAAACGTAAAGGTTAGGGCATGATGAAGAACAATGCATGTACAGTGAATAACAAACAAACAAAGAAACAAACCACAAAATGGAAACGTAGGAGCGAAAATGAAAATGGCATTTTTCACAGAAATTATTAAAGCTAGCATTTTGAAGAGAGAGGGAAGGTGATCAGGTTACTTACATAAAATGGAAATGAGTGAAGAAGTGAGAGTAGAATAGTAAGGGAAGAAATAACTCATTTTATGTGGATTTGAGTTATTTATTATTATTATTTTATTTATTATTTATAATCTATTATTATTATTTTATTTATTATTTATAATTTATTATTATTATAGTAAGAAAAAATTAATGTAGCTTTCAAATATGAAAAAAAAAATATTCATGATCGATTATAGATAGTTTATAATTAATATGGGCGTTTAAATATAATATATTCTTTGTTTCTCATCTGTCTCTGACTTTTTTTTCTATTTTTTATCAATTTTGAAGAGAAAGATTTTTTATGAATTTTTATATATTTTTTTAATACACATAACTAAATGAACTACATGTTCACTTTTCAATATTTGTAAAAAAGGTTGGTGAGATTGTTTACATTTAAAAATAAAATGCTTTTGAAAAAAGTTATTATTAATAAGTGATTTTATAGAAAAACAATAGTCTTGTAACATTTGACCATAAAATATCGTGTTTTAAGAAAAAAATCCTGAAATAACATTTTTTTTTCTTTTACAAATATTTGGAAATAAAACCCAACTCGAAAACAAGTAAATAACAGAAACATTCCTCTTTCCACTTTGTATCCACGTAATTATCAGAGTTTATATATGAATGTTTATATTGATTAATATTAAAATGATATAAAATTAGAGAAAGATTCTTAACTCTTTATTTCTTCAATCTAATAGCTTTTAAAAAATAGAGAAAGATACACCTACCTCAAAAAATAAGTATAAAAAATTTATTTTTTATCATCACTATTACTTTTTAAATTTTAATAATTTAATATATTAATTTTTTTAGGTTTTTGTCCTTAAAATTTTAAAAATTATTGTTTTAAAAATTTGCTAACTGTGATGATGTCATATTGACATCATGATGAGACGAGAATAACATATTTGCATAAAGCAAAAAATCTAAGAACTAAAAATGAAAAATTACAAATTTACATAGATGAAAAAACAAAAACAAAAAAGTGAGATATGTATATAGACAAACTATTATTATGACTTATGTTGTCGATAATGTGGTATCAACATCTTTTTTTCTTATTAATTTGATAGAGAAAACTTTGATATCACTTGTGCTATTTTACAAAGTTTTTATTAAGTGATCTGTGTAATAATTGATTTCAATAAATATCAATATTTTCATGTAAATTTTGTCCCAATAAACTAATATTTGAGTATAGTGAGATATATTTATTTTATTCTTGCCAAGAATTTTTAAACAATGTGAGATTAAAAGTTGAAGCTAACTATTTCTAAAAAAAATTAAGGGAGCTAAATATTCATTTTACTAGAGTGCAGGAATAACTTTTCTAATTCTAAAAAAAAATGGACTATAAAACCAAAAATCGTAAAAAAAAATAAACTACAAAATTCTTCATACTTTCTTCTGATTTAAGAAACAAAGGAAAAAAAAAGTATATTTCACCTTAAAAACAAAAGAAAAATACACCTTGCCAGCATCTGAGCAGACCTTTCCCAGCCAAAACTTCCTGATTTTCAGTATTTTTAATTTAAATTTCTCCCTTTGATCGTTGCAAGTTACCACAAAATTCCACACGTAAAAAATTAATATCATCTCCTAAAAAGTCCCAAGTGAAATAGAACTACATAATCAGCAACAACAAAAGTGTGGAGAGAAGGGGTGTGGTGGCATCACAGTCATTGGCAAGAGGTTCAAGCGTAAACCTTGTGCAGTCCAATGTTGAGATCAGATGATATGGAAATGACAAGAGGAATGGACTGAAGCCACATGGCTCTGAAGACTCGTTTCTGATGTGCTCTTATAGATTGGGAAGGCTTGTGAGCAGTATACCTTATATCAAATATGTGAATCACAGGATCCGCGGAACCAGATGTTATATATAGTCCATCAGGAGACCAAGCCTGATTTATCAGAGCTGATTGAGAATCACTGCTTTCTTGCTTCCATCCAAAAGCATGAAGTTCTGTATTCCTCAATCTAATATCAAACAGCCGAAGCTGCCTCTCATGGGTCCTGATAGAAAGAAAAATAGTTAATACAAAGGAACAGGAATAAATGAAAAATTCTTGGTCTAAAACGGAGTATTATTATGTTTCCATCTTCATAGGCAGATTCTTGTAATGAATTCAATGTACAAATATCAATCAAAACTATTGTCAGGTATCTTATAGCGTGAAAGCTTGCAATAATCCTCAAATTCAACCTTAAGTGGATTTATCATTCCCGGATAAAAAGTCTGAGAGATGCACCTGCAAAACTATGGTAATTCATCTTATCTTTTATCCTTGTTTACAAAGCAGAAGACAGGCCTATATGTCATTGGTGCAAAAAAGTTTACTTTATCCTAATATTTCAAGCATATTACATGAATAGAACTAAGTACACAATCACTAACCACAAAAACCTTCCTCGCCATTATGCACCAATATATGTGTCTTTTCATAAAGATTTCATTAATTGAGATATAAAGAACCTCAATCCTTCTTGATCTTATTTCCGTAGAGTGCACTCACAACATAATAAATGAGAATAGTTTTATTGAACTTTAGCAAACAAAGTAATGATGCAACATCTGGGGTTCAGACCATATCTTATATTACTGTTTTCAAAATGAACATAACTTCCCCTAAAACCAAACATTCGGGATTCAAGACAGACAAAAAATTGAAACTTCAGGGATGTTATAAACTCTGCACAATACAGCTAAGCTCGCAGTGGAAACTAAAGAAAACAGTCAACAAAGCAGACTTCAAAGAAGTAGTAATTTACCCTGTTTGAACCATGAATAAATTGAAGTCGCACGGATTGGGCAGGACACTCATGCATTTACTATCAACCTGATGCTTGAAATCTGCTCTTCCTACACGAACATCATACCCAAATATTCGCCTATCTGCACCAACAGATAACACCATCTGCTTCTGCTGCAAACCAGCAACTCCCATGACAGCAGATGAGTGAAGATTCCTGTGCAATGCCTTTGGTTTCCACTTCTCACCCTCCTGCTCACTCCAAAGTACAACAGCATGGTCACTTCCACCAGTTACAAAACATGTATTTTCCCATGGCATAAAAACAATGCCATTGATAATTCCCTTAACATGAGGCTTGTCCTCTAAGAACTTTACACGCTCTCCCTGCCAGTTACATAAGTTTGGCATGTATCAATAGCAATAAAAAACAAAAGAAACCCAAACATGGTTTTTACTTTTATGCCAGGACATTCGTGTAAAAAACCTTACCCCTTGTTGTCCTTTATTCAGATTTGTAATAGATACTTGAGAGTCCCCACCATCAGCACTGTATACTGCAAATAGGCTGTTTCCTTCTGGGTGCCAAACTAAATCTTCTGGCCATCTCCTATGCTTTTGGGATGCACAATCAGTGGTGCTAAGACGAGAGGCTCCTGCTCTACAAAATTAAAGATGGGGAGAAAGATATTTAAATTAGATAACATGGTTTTATTAAAACATTTTGAAGTTACATCAGAGAAACTGAGGCAGAGACTGAGACTGCCAATGGTAGAAAAAAGAATCATCAAATGGTCAAGTTCACAGTTAAATGGGAAGAAAGACAAGAGATAATAGAAGAGAATGGTGAAATTTAAGAAATGTTTTGAAGTTCAAAGTCATAAGTTCTCTACTTCAAAACTTGATACAGTAATAGACTGCAGTAAATGGAACGAGTCACTATAGGGAGCATACATTGATTCGGTTTAAAAACCAAATAAGTATTAGGCAAACTCCACCTTTTAAATATTAGATGGTTAAGTCTATTTATAATCAACATCATCACAAAATATAAGATAAAAACTCTCCAAAGTACCACTAGAAAGATAAATTTCGGCATACCCCTTAGCTTGGATTTGCCAGAAGTTGACTACTCCATCCAGAGCACTGCATGAATTCCCAATAGGTAGCATGTGTCAGACTCGAAGGAATATATTAATATTATATCACCAGGAAAATATCTTAAATAAGAGAGAAATTCAAGCTGAAGACAACAAAAACTGACTCAAATTACACAGTCAATATTTTACATAGTCGGATATCTAACAATTAAATGAAAGTCCTTGTCTTGAACCACTAAAGATCATCATGTCAGAAAAAGTACAGCCTTTACCAGTGTTTTAAATCTTGGATATTGGTGTGTAACAGCTGGTTCCAAAACTGCTGTAGTGGGATAGCCACTACAACAACTGTAGAAGGTAGAGATTTTGGTGAATTGCTACAGTTTGCAGCAATCAGCAGCTCTCTATTTATAACCATTCAGTATGACTTGCATTTAAGAACAACAAATGGAAATCCTCACATAATGATAAGCTATGCATATGCCTCTCAGTTATCCTAAACATTAATACCCTAGGAATAAGAATAAAAACAGTTTCCAACTGCAGTAAATACAAAATTGATGAATCTGAACAGCCAAGTTACCCCCTAGACTTTAAATACTAGTCAAGACCCATTCCAACATTCCCCGCAAGATAAAATTCACCTTTTAGCTTGTTACAAAAAAAATAACAATAATAATTCTGATAAAAATAAACAAAAACAAAAGCTGATATCCATGAAAACAATGATTGGGACAGGAAAACGGTTGCTGAAAAAGACTATTCATGAACATATTGCATGTGATAAACAGAATCGCAGTATACAGAATCAGAAATTTGATCATAAGAGAAAACCAGCAGAGCAGGATTGAACCAGCTTTGATACCATAAGGTAGATAAACATAGAGATTTTGGGGAACTACTACTGCGCCACTACAGCTATCTATTAAACCTTGCATTTTAAAATATAATTTGTTATTATAATAATTAATAAACTAATCTTTCCTGTAGGGATCTCTGCCGACCAATCCAATATAATGGAGATATCCTAGTTCAAGTTTGAATAACAGAGGTGCACGAACTTGAATCCCAGAATTTATACATGACCATTAAAATCTCTCATCCTCCCATGTAGAGTAGATTTATATGTATTTTATGTTGACACACATCCTAACATTATAAGCCTGGTTAGTGATCCATCATACTTCAATTTAACAATTTAGGTAGCAGTTGATAACATTTGACCCCATACCTGCTGCAGCCAAAAACTGAGAAAATAAAAGTGATACTGATAGGTGAAACATATTGCTAAAAGCAAGTGGCTTAAAAAAAATGAAATGATTCTACTACCTGGTCACAAAAAGCTGATCATTCACAGGGCACAAAGCAATACTCCGCAATTTCCTCTTGTGTTGACTTGATATGTGGTTGCTTGTTTGACTGTGTACTAAGCTTGGTGAAGAACTCTTGCGTATTAAAGGAATCAATTCCTTGTGTTCTTTTTGTTCTGGAAATCACAGAAAAATCTTATGAAACTTAATTACGACCAAAAGCAGTCTCGAAATGAAAAGGACAGCCATAAGCCAATAACTGACAATAAACCCAGCAGAAGCACGTGATATGCTAAATGGATTAGCCAAATCTACATAAAATCAATAATGAAGGCTATCCTAGAAATGAATGACTTACCAAATTTCCTTTTCGTCCCTTTGTCCTTGATTTCAGTTTTTTGCTGCTCAGAAGAAAGTCTATGACTATGAGACTTGTCAGATTTTCCCCTAGAGCTATCACCTGTGATTGGAGAATTATGGAGTCCAGGAGTGGCTTCAGAACTGGAACTTATAGAAGCTTTTGAAGAAGGCTTTGGCAACAATGCAGGTTGTGAAATTTTTGGATTCACCGAAGGAATAAGAAGTTCTGGTTTAGTTCGATGTCGGATTTTGATTGAACCTTCATTTCTATCAATGGGACTGTTTGATCTGCGCTCAGTCTTCACAGTTTTTATTCCATCATCTAAGGTAGTTCTAGATGACACCGCATTAGTCTGACCTCGAAGGCGAGCCAATTTGGATTCAGAATCTTGCAACCTTTTCTCCGCTTCATCAAGCTGCACATATTTCCAAAACAATAAAATCAGCTTGCGAAAATGTTTCATGAACACCCACTTTTTTCAAGACACTCGTGGGACAACCATAATCTACTGAGCGCAGCAAATTGTGCTCAGCGCAAATAGACTGAGCTCAGCAAAATTCTTTACAGAAACCACTTCAGCAGCGTGTCCTGAGCGCAAGTGCCCGCGGTCAGCAGATTATAGGTGTTGGTGTTGGAAAAAGCGGATGTCCATTTATCATTGTTCAATCAGCTTATAGTTTGGTAAGGGTTACACGTTTGACAAATACAGCAAAAACAAAGACATAAAAGTTTCTCAAAGGAACACCGACAACTAGGAACCAGACATCACATTAAAGCCAGGAGGAACCATTCTATGAATAATGAGATTCACCAAGGTTCATAACTAGGGTTCCATTGCAGATTACAGTGAAAAATAGTACCAGAATACAATCTCTAAAACAATTTGGAAAAGAAAAATACGCAATGCAATCACATTGAGAAACATAAATAAGCAACAAAGATGGAACATTTACACAACCCAACTGCTAACAAAGCAAAAGCCAGATTCTTTGGTGATAAATGTGAAAGAAATTTAGAATTAACTCACTACCGGACTACATTCTCCGCACACTAAAGTAGTTACTAGAAACAAATTTAAAAGGTTCACCTCTCATGAGATAAACAATACTAGTACTAGGCATAAAGTTTTTAAATTGCAGCTATGGAAGGAACAACAGTAGTCAAACTCAAACCAAAGAATAGAGCAAACACGCTGTTTTGTGGTTAGAACAGTTGGAAGTTAAACCGCACATAGTAAACCTAAATGTCGAAACATATGATTGGAAGAGAAGCGGGAGTATGAGCAGGGAGTGGCTAAACGACGAAAGTGAAAGGAAAAACGAAAGGGAAGGGAAATCGAAGGGTTAAGGGGAAACCTGGGTTTTGTAATAAGCGATGCGGTGACGGAGGTTTTTGACTTCGTGGGTTCGGTGTTCGATCAAAGCGACCAATGCCTCTTCCTGTTCCTCTCTGCTCGTGCTGCCTCCGTTCTCGTCGTTTTGCTCCATTCCGACATCACCTCGTACTCTCGGATACGTCAAGAATCGGAAACTACTACCGATTGTGTCGTGTTTGGTGTGTTCTCTCTCTTGTCTTCTGGCGCTCGATATTTTGATTTTTGTTGAGGCTTTCGGAATGAGACCTTTCGCTGTAAGTGCATTGAGGAACCGTTTAATATTTTATTTTTTGTATAAATTAATGTCTAAATTATTAAAAAAAAAAAAATCTTTATCTTAATTCTTAGATATAAAAAATATCTTAATATATTTATCTTTAAAAAATATTTTTAAATAATAATATAAAAAAGTTTTAAAGATAATATCAATATTTGGGTTTTTATAACATTAGATAGCAGTCATAGGCCTGGAAATTCTTTCAAAAAAAATAAAAAATAAAAAAGCTAACTTTTAATGTTGAAAAATTAAATACTAGTTATAAATTTTTATTTTTTAAGTTGAAAGTTAACTACAATTATACCTAGGAGACTTTCAAAAGAAGTTTTAGAACAATAATTTTAATGCTTTTTAGAGATTATGTGTGAAGAGAAATTGGGTCCGTTTAATCATTTTTAAATAAGTAATTTTTTAAAAATATCATTACATAAAAAATATTTTAAAAGCTAAATAAATTAAACAAACATATAAAAATACGTAAATATGTTTATTTTAATTAAAATAACATTTTTAAATAAACATAAACAAACTCACTGTTTATCCACGTGTAATTATTATATATAATGATACTATTTTTAATATATATTTTCATGATAGAAAATAATAGATAATATGTTAAAAAAGAAAAAGAAAATAAATGAGAAGAAATTAAGACAGAAATGAGAAGAAAGAGATAACAAGTTAATGATTAAAATAAGACATGATAATGCACTTTTTTTTATAATTTGAATATAATTTTCTCTTTAATGTATGGTATAACTGTCAAGAGATTATATATATTGAAGTGTAAAAAAAATATTTCAAATGGAATATTTTATATATTAATATAAATTATATATGATTATAAATAAAATTATATAAAATAATAAAAATAATATATATATATATTATTTAATATATTTAAAATAAAATTAATATAAATATGAAATTTTAATTTATTAAATAAAATAATATCAAAATAAATACATTCATTATTTATAATATTATATAACAATATTAATTTTTAATAATAATTTTTTATGTCATTTTTAATAATATTTCTTATTTTTTATTAAACAATAAAATAATTATTTATTTATATAAAATTTATTCAAATTAAATAATTATTATTTTATTCAAAATAATTATTCAAATAATCACTTTAAAAATTGATTTTGTCTAAAATAGATTAACTATTTTTTTAATTTTAATATAAAAAAATGTTGACACATACTATATTTCTAATTATTAATAGAATTAAATATATTTTTTGTTTTTTTAATTATTTTTAATTCTTATATTTTAAGATTTATAATTCAGTTCTTTAATTCATAAAAATGATTCTTGACTTTAGAAACCAAAAGATAAAACCATGTATCACTGGCTAGTTTCTGTAAAGTGTGTGCTCACTGTGCAGACACATAAATTGGACTTGTACTGAACTACTTTTGGAACAGATTTCACTTTATGGTAAAAATTTTAAAATAAATAAAAAATACATGTTGAGACTTGAAACTCCAAAAAATGATGTGTCACTATCATGATAAGAAAAGCCAAATATCTATTGACAGAAACATATCCCATTTCATCAAGTCTTGTTGCTGACAATGCATAACTAGCCACGACCATAAAGCTCACCACCAGTCACTTGAGTACAAATAAATGTCAAGGTAAAGTAATTGTGAACATAGAGTGGTACAAATAGTTTTCTTCATCTAAAAATTCACTTAAAAAAAATTGTATAAGTAAAACTTTATGATCATCAAACTTCATACACTTAACTCTTATAGAATTTTTTTTAACTTCTGCAAAAGGTATATGGATAAATTGATTTAGTTTGTAAAAAATCTGAATTTAAGCAGTGTCTATGTATACTCAACTTTCTATTTTCCAACTCTTGATTATAAAACAAATTAATTGCTATCAGCATGTAACTAAGGCTGAATTAAGCATTTTTCTAAGCACTGACGAAAGAATACTGAAATAACAGGCGAAACAGCAATATTTGAACTACTACCATCGAAGAATGTTCCATTTAAATGTCTTCCCTCAACAATCCATCATATGGACAACAAATCCCATAAGGACACCAATGCCTGGGGTTATATGGAAACAAAATTACATATGAACATTAAAGATAACAATGAAAACAAAACCCGCAATAATGCGCATTATCTCAAGGGCACTGCAAATTGTCACATTGTCCATTGACAGGTAGCCAAAATTTTAAGCTTCAGTTAAGCCATTCTCTAAACTTGTAAGATGGTAGTAGTTCTCCATGCAAAATTTTAGGAAAATAACGAAATCACTAGAATCAGTGGCTTCATTCTGGTTATGTACCTCAACATCCAAAAACTCTTTGCAAGGCTCCTCTATAGGAAAAAAAATGTGAGCCCCCTCCCTTTCCTACCGGCTCCAACTCCTCTGGCCCAATTGAACAAAAAGAAAATGTAAATATACAGTCTTGGAGTTGACAAGACATGCAATGCAACATTGAACTGTTAGTGCATGAGGATAAATCAGTCAGAGTTTTTTGAAGAGCTCGAAGATGATTCCATTCCATTCCCAGACTCTTCACCACTGGCCAAAGATGAAGGAATCCCTTGGCTGCGATTCTCCTCACTTCCATTAGCGCGAGATTTTCCAGGCCTCACTCTAATATTGTTACCCAAGGGGAAAGGCTCCTGCAGCGACAGATTAGGTTAATATTGCCTCAGGGGTATATCACATCAGGCAGAAGAACTAGGTACCAATATCATTAGTACAGTTAGGTAGCAAGCCTCCTAATATATCCTTTTTTAATGGAGATCCCAGTTTGTTAAATGTACGTAATGCTATTAACAGTTAAAATCGCAACAATAGATTGCATTTTATAGCCATTAAAATCACCAATGAAGGATTCCTACAAAAATTCTTTCTTGCTACATCTAATGCATGATAGCATTAAATATCCAGCAAAAAGTTTTGAAGTAAGAAAGCCTATAATTAACACCCAGTTTACTTGCATCAACCAACAAAATATTAATGTAAACATCAGGAAAATAGTTACATCTAAAGAGCAAGCTGATTTACCGGATCGCCAGCATTTGGGCCATCTGTATGGAAAAGAATAGGGCGGCAACGTTTATCTTCATTCATCAGGCTTGAATTCTGAAAATGAGCAATAAGAGCAGCTTTTCCCTGAATTCGGGCATATGCAAGTACTGCTACCTTTTCACTGTTGAACTTCTCCCACTTTTTCCCATTAAAAGCCTGCACAATATTCCTTATCTATTAAATACATAATCTCTCAGAAACAAAAAAGAAACAGATAAACACAGAATTCATATCCCAGATAAATAAATCAAATTAGGATTACATAAGGATTTCCAAATAACCTTGTGGAATGGAATAATTTGACCAGGATCAATCATGTTGATGAATGCATAGCCAACATTACATTTGTTCTGCAACCATTAGTAGAATTGACTTAGAAAAACATTTATGATTGTTTTCATTTATGGAAAGAGTCAAGCAACTAGCAAGTCCAGAAAAATACTTGCCTTGAAATCAATTGGCAAATACAGAAAATCATATGTTCCTCGACATTGTTCATCTATTGCAGCAAGAAGCATCTTTGAAGTATACCTGCCAAAATATTTAAATAAATATAAAATAAAAAAGAGACAAACAGAAAGACCAGTGCAAAAGAATTAGCATGCTTCAATTTCTGTAAAACTTGTTATTCAAACTTGTTAAATCTGTTATGGAAAACCAATTTATCAATATAAAAAGTACACGCAAAATATCACAGGCATGTAAGCAAGCAAAAGAGAGAGACGGCATTTGTACTGTTAATATTCCAAAATGAAAAGGGGACAAGCCAAATAAAAAATTGCCTTGTGTAACTAATAATCTCGTTCTTTGGTAAAATAACGAAGAAATGATGACAGCATAAGCAGCAAAATGTAAAAAAAGATAGGAGATAATTAGCATACTTATTGGGAATATTTTTTATCATGAGTGTTGTTCGGTTGTCATCCCCACGCAATATGCGGCCTAGGTCAAGTTCATATTGTTTTTTATCTGCATTGTTGTTAGTGTTTGGTTCGCTTCTCCGAGGATAGAGGTTTCTCATCCGTTCATTGGTAGAATCAAATTTAGAAACCAAATTCATGGGAAGTCTCCCAGGGAAAACATGTGATAACTGCTTAGGAGAGCCCTGCCCAGCATTTGACGTCAATTCTGTACCGTTCCCACTAGCATGAGAAAATATGTTGTGAGATGCAGGAGGATGCAACTGCCAGCTACCATGAAAGCCTGGACTTCCTACTGAACCCAATCTAAAACCAGAAGCATCAGGTGACTCTCCCAAGTAAGAATGTTGTCTTTCCCAGGGTGAGGCTGTAACAACCGGTGCTGAACCCACTTGATGGTCTATATGTGACGCTCTAAGCACATGCGGAGGTGTTCTAGGAAAGCTTATCTGTGGAAGACATGGAGAACAAGCACCATTAACAAAGGATGGTGTTTTCTGCCAAAGCATGGCATTTGAAGGAGGTTGCTGATGCAAGTTGGAGCCATTCCACATATGATAAAGTCCATGATTGGGGCGGTTTCCATTTCCTGAAGATCCAAAATAAAACAAAGATTTCACATAGCAGCATTCAAATATAGAACTATTAAATCCATATTAGAGTTTGGTTAGCACCTTCAACCACTTACAAGCTGATAGAAAAACTGACTTCAAGATCAATATTCAAGTTGGACAGCTCAAATCACAAATACTCAGACAGGCAAGTCTAAATTCACCTAGATCAATAGTTTGATTCTTGAATAACAATTATTTTTGGGTGTTATTAAAAGAATGAAAATATTGAAAATCCTAGAATTACCATTAAAATTAACAGTCAAGTCCATTATTATATGGTTTTAAATTACTAGGTCGCCATTAAAAATGAACAATAAGTTCTACCTTTGCAATGGTCCCTTATCAATTTTCTGTACACAAGGAAACATTTCAAAACTGTAGCAAATAAAGGAAGCTTATACACAAGGCATTCTTAGCACATTAAACTTACCTCCTGCATTAAACTCTGCTAGGTTCCCAGTTGAGTTTATTCCCTGAATGTGCCTGCTGTCAGATGATTCTGTTGATCCAGTTCCAATATTGGCAGCCACGTTAATGGTACTTGAAAAGTTGTAAGGACTGCCATTAGCTATACTATCGCGATATTCAGGTAAAGAATGAGGATGGAATCTCGAAACGGATGCAAATTTCATTGCGTCAATAGTGTTACTGGCCTCAAAAACACTAGATACTTTTCCAGTAGATGCCCCTCTTGTGGTCTTCTGAACGTTAGAATTCATATTAAATAGCGAGTTATCAATGAAAGCAGGTAGCCGTGTTGCAGATTGAAATCCTTGATTATATCCATTTTCCAAGCTGCCAGCAGATGCAATAAATCCAGATGACACTCCTGCTGTAAGTTATGTCTAGTGAGGCCAAGAACATATCAGCTTTATGATGAAAAATAAACAAGTGAATTCAGACAAAATCATACCCTTATGTCTTAAGGAAATGTTGTCACTCAGACTATGACCAAGATCAGATTCATCTTGTCCCTTCTGAGACTGCTGCATCATACTACAAAAGCAAGGTTTCCGTTATTGTCAAGATGTAATTTTTCCATCAAGGTGGTTGCAGAAAACTATACCCTCTATCAACCATTAAAAATTGAGAATACTATTAAAGGTGATGAGAATAAATATGAAGATCCAAAATAAGACTTCATCCACAAAACATTGGTTAAGATTGACACATTTTAAAAGTAGAAAACAGTCACAAAAGTTAATATATATATATATATATATATAGAGAGAGAGAGAGAGAGAGATGAGAAAATTAAAGTAAAAAGTAAAGAAGGAGCGAGAATAGCCACCATGTTGCAATCTTGGGAAGACCAGGTTCAAGCTTAATGTGCTTCCCAGCAAAGCAGATCCCATTCAATGCACGAAGGGAAGCTTCTGCAGCTCGGACATCATAAAATTCGATAAATTTGACATGATTCAATTGTGGATATTCATAGATCTGCATTTACAGAGACAATATTTAAGAATTCTTGTATCATTATAAAACACACCAAAAATGGATGAAAACCAACAATAACAACTCACATCTCTAATTTCTCCATAAAACCCAAAAATCTGTTTAAGTTCTTCATTCAAAACAGATGAATCAAGATCAGATATCATCAGTGTACCATGGCCAATATCTTTCTCTGGAGCATTGCCCTGATATGCCATCAAATCAAGATATATCTATATAAGAAACGCATAAAAAAGACACAACCAATTGATGGTAATAATAAAATATGATAAGATGAACAGTGGAAATATAAACTTTATCTAAATGAAAACAAGGGAAAAGGAATTAGGCATAGATGAGATGTTAATAACATTGCTACCTTTGGAATTGAATAATGTATATCCAGTTTCCTAGATCTCAATGACCTATTTTGAAGTGCCTTCATCGCATTTTGTGCTGCCCTTAGATCATAATAAGAAATCATAACAAAGCCACGATGCTTGCAGGCAGTGTATATGGTTCGGATATCTCCATATTGCTGCCAGAACAAACAAAATAGTCCATTTACATGCCATCATTATTGGTACAAAATGCTTCAAGATAAAAAAAAACTCTTAAGATAGCAGCCGCCATAATAAATAAGTAAATGTTCACCTCAAAGAGAACCTTAAGCTCAGAGTCTTCAACATTGCTATTGATGTTTCTAACAAAAAGCGTTCTAGAAGATTGTTCACCAAATGGAATTTTTCCTTTAGAAACTCCAAAGTAATCAGGATCTTCATCCACAGAACTGGTTCTTTTTCCAGAAATTAGATGTTCATCTCCTTCCAATTCCATGCCTCCACTGCTGCTGAACAAATCAAAATCTTCAAAATCATCATTCATTCTAGCACGAGTACTGCTTCCTAACTCGTCAGTGACTCCAGAAAACAGGTCATCTTCATCAGGAAGGAGATTTCCAATAGTGTCAGCCTCAATTTCTTCAAGAGATTTATACGGTTCTTCCTCAGGAAGGGAACCAACGGTAATGGGTTGATCAGACAGCACTCCATTCCCCAATAACCTTACTGCATTAAGATACGCGTTATGCAAACAGTGACACACAAGGATATCAGCTGAACTGTAAAATCACAAAATCTATAACAGCTAGATAACTCTTCTTAGTTTCATATTTTGGTGGGATTTGTTGAGGGAAAGGTGCCCTACTTTGTCCTGCTACATTACAAAAGATAACATGTATACTCTGGCTATGCTAAATTGCAATAGACTACAAGCAAATGAATGAAATAGAAACTCACATCTAAAGTGTTAGGAATAGTAAAAGAAATCAGAACTTAATAATGCTACAATACACAACACATGCACGCAAACTATCTTAACATCCTTGAAACAAATTCTTACACTTTTGGCTAAACATCTCAGACAGCGAACTTGAAAATAGACTACTTTCACGTGAGGCAGCATTGGTGACAATCTTACTCCCAATTAGACCATATGAGCTAGATGCTGGCTGCCTATGGACATTTGACCATGACCTCTTATTATAATTAAATGATTCTGTGGAATCCTTCAGCATCTCTATACTGCCTGCTTCTCTGCCAAAATGTAGGTCTTCTGTAACTTCCCCAGATATAGTCTGAGACATTGGGAACCCGGTTTTTGCATTTGTTGCGTGGGGTGATGAAGTATTCAGAATACTGCCAGGTGATGCCGCCATTTCACTCTTCCCTGAAAATTTAAATACAGAAATTACTTTATCCAGAAACTAGTTACATGTTCAGCAGATGAACTGCTTATTAATGGAACACAAGTAAAAAAGCATAAATATGGATATATATTACATTATTATTACTAAGCACAATAAAAAAAACAGTAAATTCTTAATAAAATTTATATCAAAATCATAATAAGTTTCAATCTAGCAGAGCACAGAATCCAAATTCATGATTAGCATTAAATGTACCGGCTATACCACAATCAAAATGTTGCAAGACCAAGGTATTTAATTTATACACTCAATACAAGATATTAATCTAATAAAGTGTGCAGCAATTAGATTGCTACCACAAACAGAAACAAAAATATTAATTTTAGCTGATGCCATGCCAATTATTACTCATTAAAACTTAAAAGTGCTAGCAATGTTGATGGGTGATATTCATTATACCAGAACGAACAAAAAAACTACAAATTGTTTTCAGCAAAGGGAGAAAAGTAAGGGTTAAAAAAGAAAAATCAATAATTATTATCACCAATCCCCATGAAGTGAAGTAAATATAACAGTTTTGGAATTTAATAGAATAACTCGTACAAAAGATACTTGTTAGCAACATTAGCAATCATTGATTCTGAATGTGAATGAAACATTTAAAAAGAATTGAAACAGAAAATGAGAGAAATATTGTTTTGAAATACACAACTGCATTTCAATTGAGATCTGATATATATATAAAAAGATTCTGCAAAAAATTCACAAGTTCAAACCCAATGATAGTTAATAGCCAATTTCTAACCTGGAGCATAAAACAGTTCTCAAGGTCCGGATCTTAACTATTTGTCAATCTATTTGCGGCATTAATTATGCAATTGAGACACGGGTAAATCAGCAGAACAGAACATATAAAACTGTTTTGAACAAATAATAATTAGTTTGATTGGCCTCACCCTGTAGAAAATGGTCATGAATAGATTTTGGCTTCCGTAATCCAATATTCTTCTGTCCAAAAGTTAAACACATGTTTAGCATCTGAGGCCATGGAGAATAGGACAAATTGATAACATAATGAGAAAACTGAAGTCTGTTTTTTTTAAACAAAAAAAACTGATGTCTTAGACTGTAAAATGTGCACGGAACTAACAATCCTTAAAAAATCTCATGATGATACCGTTACAAATTTCAGATAATAATTAACCTGGGGCATTGTGACAAAATTTGAAAAAAACATGATGAGGCAGTTAGCATAATAATTACCTCAGAAGCATAGGAAATGTCATCCAAAAAGTGGGATGAAGCAGACACACTCCTCTTCTCCATAATTTCAGAAGGCATCCTGCAGCTAGTCCGGAAAATACTGAAAACCTCCTCCCTTGCTAGCTTTTTTCCTTCCTAGCTTTTTTAGGTTCTATCCCAGGTCATCTGCGAGAAATTCAAGGTCATTCGCTTCACAAAGGAAAGGACAGATAACAATTAACATGGCAACACATAAAAAAAATAACTGTTACCGGCAGAAAGAAAACTCAGCCCCATAAACATCATAACAATTACCACTTACTAACAACATCACCACCACCCTCCGCCCCCTGAATTAAAAAAAAAAAAAAAAAAAAAGGAAAATGGACTAATGAAAACCCTACCCGAACCACCACAACACCCCCCTCCCCCCTATTCAATTGTAAAATTCATAAAAGATTAATATAAAACTAAGACACAAATAGTTACATCTTCAACCAAACACAATCTGAAGGAAGGAGAACACAGGATGGTATTAGGAAAAGAAAAAAAAAAGCTCGTTGCTTATCTACCAACGACCTAACACAGTTTGGCCATTTGCTTGCCAAAAAAACTTAGAAAAAATTAAAACAAAAAACATCCATGAAAATTAAAACAAAAAAAATTCTATTCAACTGCAAGTCGGAATTCTCCCTTTTTTTCACAAAAAAGAACAGAAAGAAAAAAGCTTAAGTTTACCATACTCCACCCTGGTTCTGCCACAAAATTACCCAGATGGAGAAGGAATTTCACAGGGAAAGCCTCAAACATTAACAGATCAAGAGAAAAAACCAAAATTTCAGAAACGCCATAATCTGAAAAATCAACAGATCAAAAACAAGAACATCAAAGAGATTCTCATCTCACCATATACTCATAACAATCACTGCCACCAAAGAGAAAAACCGTTAAACTCCCAAACCAAAAAAAGCAAAAACAAAAACACAGATGATAAACACAAACCATAATTATTATTGTTTTTTCAAGCTAAAAAAACAAATTCGCACCTTCCGAATTGGAAAAAAACGTCGTTAGCACAGAAACTCAGAAACCCCTCCTCCAAAAAATTCACCACACTCCTCATCCAGAACAAAGAGAAACAGACAAAAAAGAAAAAAACGAATCTCTCAAATGCTTCAGAACACAGGAATTTCAGGAACAAGAGATCTCATGCTTTCACCGCTGCAGGAACCTCCTTCCCTCTGCATTGCAATCTGAGACGCTCAGAGAAAGAAAAGCAACAAATAATTTTGCGGAAATGGCTCCTTGAAACGGAGCTGCGGAAAAAACAACCGCAATTCAAAGGTGCAATAGAGAGAAATGAAGTTTCCGGCAGCTCCGGCAAGGAAGAGCGAATTTCCGGCGAGTAAGGCTCGCCGGCGGTCGCTCTCTGGTTTGGAGGAAAAAAACGGACAACGCACCAACAGAGGTGTTTTTTAGTCTTCTGACAGAGAAAGAGAAAGAAAGGGGTGTTAGTTGCCTTTGAAATGAAAAAAACAAGAAATAAAATTAATAAAAAATAATAATTAAAATGAAAACTAGAAATGAGAAAGGAGAATAAATAGGCGCAGAGATAGTGTGGGTTGTATTAACAACAATCTTAAAATTTTCATTTATTTATTTATTTATTTATTATTTCTTTTTACAGTGAAAAACAACAAGATGAAAGGTGAAACCTCTCTTTTAATATCAGTGCAACTCTGTGCTCTGAACTTATATTGGAAAGTGAGGTTTGTAAAATTTAATTCAGGAAAATTTTAATGGTTATTTTTATTACAGCAATTTTTTTTATAAATTTTCTCATAAATGCTTTCTGAACCATAATAATTGTTAAATTTATTTTAAATATTTTTATTTAAAAATATAAAAAAATAGATAATATATTATATTGAATCCAAATTTGTTACATTCAGATGAAACTGTTGATAAAAAAATGATGAAACTGTTGATAAAAAAATGATGAAACTGTTTCTATTCATTTTTTTTATTATTAAAAATGAAACTGTTTGTTTAGTTGTTTAGAGTAAAACCGTTTCTTTTATTACTATTGTTTGAATATCAACTAATGTAATAATTTGTTGTCTACACGCATACCTAGGTTTTATTGTTCCCTGGTTTTATTTTATATTTTTATTTTATAACGACAGCATTTATTTAATACAAAATAAAATTTATTCTTCTGGATAGTTTATTTAATATATTTTGATCTCTAAACTGTAAAATAAAAATTATTTTTTAAAATTTTGCAAAATCCCAAGATACATAACGTTTTTTCAAACATGTTACAAAATAATGTTATATAAATAAATGTTTAAAATAAATTGATGTATTCTGTTCTAAAAATAACGGATTTTTTATATTCAAAAGAAAAAATCTTATCTTTTGGTATGATTTTTTTTTTTCTCTTTTTATTCAAACATGAACGTTATTCATTTACTCACATGTGAACTATTTTTACTTTCAATGCATGTATGTAATAAATTTATTTTAAATTTTCTACTGAATATAGCTTAAATTACTAGTTCAGAAATATTATGTCAAAATGATTTGTTTAATTATTAGAAATTTAGTAAAATCATATTATTAAAAATTAAACATATATTTATTATTCTTTAATTAATTATTGGATACATTTACTTCACTGATGTTGCTAACATATTTTATAATAATTATTAAGAAAAATGCATGTAATAATTTTGAAAATTTTAGTGTAT
The DNA here is from genome assembly GCA_016859785.1 of Macrotyloma uniflorum. NCBI lineage: Eukaryota > Viridiplantae > Streptophyta > Magnoliopsida > Fabales > Fabaceae > Macrotyloma > Macrotyloma uniflorum. Next base: position 1,512,464 of record BDMB01000006.1, read on the forward strand.
TAAATTGTATTTGAATTATTAATGAACTTTCCTACTTAATTAAAAGAAAAATATTAACTTTTTTTTGGGTTTTAAATATTTTAGTTTTCATTCAAAAAGTATCTTAATGTTATAATAAAAAAAAAGGCATACATTCCTTTCTTATATTCATTCAAAATATTATTATATTTACATAAAATCTTAATATCATTAAAAAGTTTAATATTAAGCTATACATACTTATAAGTTAATGTAATAATTCCTTTCTCATTTATTACCCATTAATTATATTAATTTTTTCAGGATAAAACTACCTTTTAAGAAAAAAGAAAATTATATATATATATATATAATTAATACCTTCTTTAAAAAAATAAAACAATTGGTTCTTTATATTTGTTATAAAAATAATAATAATAAGTGCTTTTAATATGATTATTCCAAATAGTTTTGAATGAATTTATTAATTCATGAAAAAATATTAAATAATGTGTAAGCTTAAAAAATATTAAATTTTTATTCTGTTTAATTAGTAATTAGGATAATATAAAAATTAAAGTTTAGATTTACTAAAAATATATAAAATAATGATTAAAATTTTAATATCATTAAAAAATTTCTTTTTTGTGATTGTTAATATCAATAACTTCTATGAACCCTGCTGCAAAAAAATATAAAAATCGTAAAAAACTTATCCGTTACAATTGTAATTTATAACAGTTTGAAGTTAATAATTTAATAAGTAACTCCTGTTCAGATTTTTCACCATAATTATATTGTTAATTCTCTTCAAATATATATCAAATTTAATTAATTTTTATTTTTTAATATATTTTTTAAAATCTTAAAAAACAGAGAAAAACAATTATACAAATTTAACTGTTGTTATTACAATAAGAGAAACATTTTTTTTATGGATAAGGAAAACATGCTTTGAAACAAATATAATTTTATAAAAGAAATCAAATTTTCTATTTAAATACATATATTATTATATCAATCATCCAGATGTATTTTTACACATTTAATATATATATATATATATATATCAGTATTTAGTTTTTTTCAAATAGTTAAAAAATTTATAAAGTATATATAAATTCTATCTACTGAAAACTTACTCATGTTATATAATAATGTTATATATTTTTACTTGTATAATAAATATCATCATCATAATTTTAAAACAGTCTAGATAATAAAATATTATAGACTAATTATAAAAAAATTCATAAAAAATTCATAATATATTAATTTTTTTATTTTAAAAAGTTATAAAAATATATCCATCAATAAAAATTTATAAGATAGGCCACATCACATATTATTATATTATTATATTATTATACTATAATTATCATTTAATTTTTTATAATAATAAAAAATTTAAAAACTATACTTCACTATAGACTTTATTATATCATTATTTTGATTTTTTATATATATAGAATAATTTTTATTATTATTTTTATATATGTTCAGACATTTATGAATAATTTATACTTCACTAATTATTTAATAGGTTAGACTTTAATATATCACTATTTTGATTATTTTTATATATAAAATAGTTTTTATTATTATTTTTATATATGTTCAAAATTTTATGAATAATTTAATATATGTGATTAGATTATTAATAAAATTTAAATATTTTATTAAATATTTTAACTTAATATTAATTATATATTATAATTTAATAATAATAAAATAGAAAAACTTAAAAATATAAAATATGAAAAAAATATAAATATTAAATTATTATTAATTAATAAATATATAATATTATCTTATATAAACAATTTCATAAACATCACTTCCAATCATCACTCACATATATAAATACATAATTAATTCACTTGATTTTGTTTCCATCTTGTTTGGACAATAAATTTTACTTAAATAAAAGTAATACTTCATTTTGTTTATATATAATTTGAGCGAATTAAAAATAAATTTATATATATATTTTCTCTAATTTAACTAAGACTTAAAAAATTATATTAAAAAAATATTTACGCAAACTACATTTCTAATAAAGTAAAATCTTTCTCTTCTCCACTTTTTTTTTAATTTAAAATATTTCAACCTTAATTTCCACTTAATGAAGAGTGAATAGTTTATAGATAATTAACGTAATTATATATTTAACTTAAAATAATTATATTTTATAATAATTACCTTATCATAATTTCTTAATAATTTGTAATTTAAAAATGATAATTATATACATAAAAATTAAACTCAAATAAAAGTTAACTTTGTATGAGAGTAATTCAATATCATCTAAATGAATTTTATTAACGATACTAAAAAAAGAAAACCATATATTTTAAAAAATATTCATTTATTCCAAAAATAAATAAAATAAACTTATTTTATATCTTATAATTTATTTTCTTATCATTTAATAATCTAAAATTTTAAATCATTTTAATTATTCAATTATAAAAAAATAAATAATAATAATTAAAAATAAATATTTAATAAAAAAAAATATATTATTTATTTATTTATTTTTATATATAATAAAAATAATAAAATTCAATTATTTTAAATATAAGTATAAGAGATTTATTCTTATTTTTATAATTTTTAATTAATTAATCTAGAATAATAGTTCATATTAAATTATTAAATTATAAGAAAATAAATAATAAAGATGGAGAATAAATATTTTACCCTTATTTCTAAAATAAGTTGATTTTTCTCTTATAAAGTATTTTATATTAGAGTATTAATGGTAGGATTAATATAAATTTTATCATTGCAATTACTTGAATTTAGTCAAAATAATTTGAGTAGATTAAATTGAATTTATTAATTTTTTTAATAAACTCAAATTAAATTAACTTGATTATGAAAAAATAATAATTTTAATTGAGTTTATTATATTTTTTTTAATTATATTTTTCTTATTATTTTCAGATCACACTTTGATATGGATTTTGAATATATGTTTTGTTTCAAATATCCATATTCTGTATAAATTTTTACTGAGTTTTTTTTTTTTTAAGAACATGACCGTGTAAATTTTAATATTTGTTCACATTTCACAAATCTACATTACACACAAGTAATCAACATTTGAAGAAAGTTGTGGTATTTGTATTTGTCTAAATATGTAGAAAGATCGTAAATAGAAATAGTCGGAGATTTTTTCCAATTTATGAAAAAAGTTGTGGTGTTTGTATTTTAAATAATGATAATAATAAATAAATAATAAAATAAAATTAATACATAATTATTATTAATACTATTAAAATAATATTTTTATTATAATAATAAATAATTTAAAAATTATAAAAAATTATCATTAATAAATTAAGTTATTTAATTTTTATTATTTTGACTTTCTTTCAATATAAACTATCTTATTTTTTATTATCTTTCTCATCATACAATTTCATTCCCTAATCTAAATAAAACATTAATGAAATAAATTTTGTTAAATAAAAATTATATAAAAAATAAAAAAAATAGAGTTTTCTACAAAAATTCAATTAATATTTTAAATTCAATTGAAATTTACTTATTTAACCTTTTTAATTTGAATATTTTTTTTTTTAATTCAATTTTGTTATTTTAGAATAAAATTAAAAAGTAAGAATTTTAGGTAACTTAATTTTATTATTTAAGAATAAAGTTAGAAAGTAAGAATTTTAAGAAAGCAAAACTAGATGATTTAATAAATATTATAGAAGTTTAGAATAAATTATTTAGATGCGAAATTTGCTCACAAGTTATTTTTGTAAAGAATTATTTGAATGTGATGTGTATAATGTTTTTATATTATTTGAAATTTGCTCACAAGTTAGGTTTTAACAAGGATTTAAAATGAAATATGTATTAATAATGAAATATATTTGAATTGGTTAGCATGTTGAGAATAAGAATATGTAGAGCTTATGGTTATTATGGTTATTGGTTGTAATTTGTTGATATTTGAATAACTTGAAATTAGTGTATGCATTAGTATTTTTACTCAAATAAGGGTGTAATTATTTGAGTAAAAGTGACATAGAAGAAGAAGAACTCTCGGTTCCATTTTTCTTAAATGAAACGTCTTTTGTTTGAGTGAGAATGATGTTACTTAAAATGAGAATATTTAGACAAAATTCGATGTTCTCAACTTAATTTTTTTTCAAGTGAAAATATTATGTTCAATGGAGAAAATATAACTTAAAAAGGGAAAATTTTATGATTTGAAATTAAGTGGTTGTAATATATAAATGTTAATTTGAGTGGTGACCTATAATTAATTGAAATATGAAAGATAAAGATAATGTGAGATAAACTATTTTAGAATGTTTGTGTAATGATTATTCTTATAAATCTATGAAATAGATTGTGTATTAATAATACTAATATATTATAGTTGATGATATAAGTTTATATATTCAAACAGTATATTGATAGTATTGATATATTGTGATTAATATACGAGTCACATAGTTATTAATGAGTATTATTTAATAATTTGGTATAAGATTTGATGTATGTAGGAGATTCTTGAGATGTCCTTATAAGATATTCAAACTTTAATTATAATCATAGTTACATAGACAAATATACCATATAATAAGAGGTCTATAAAACTTAAACCATATATTTTTGAATGAAAAATCATCATACATTAGAAAAACAAGTTAATTTGTTTATAACTAAATATATAATAAACATTTAATAATATTTTAAAAATAGTCATTACTAGAAAAATCAAGATTTACATCGATTTTTTTTGTTATTTACATCGTTTATGAAATAACCGATGTAAATTTAAAAACAAATTTACATCAGTTATAAAACAACCGATGTAAATCTTTGTCTCTCTCTTTCTCTCTCTCTCTCTCTCTGACGTTTTTCCCTGCACACCGAACAACACCATCCACCACCCACCACCCACCCTCGCTTCCTTCAACCACCGCCTTCACTCTCATCACTCCTCACTTTCCTACCATAACACAAGCCTCAACAATCCCTAATCTTCCTCTCCCATAACCCTAAACCCTAGCCCCTCTTTCATGATTCGCAGTTAGGGTTATGGAACTCAACAACGCTAACGTTTTCCGACCTTCCTCTTCTCCATCGTCTTCCCCCAACTCCAGAAGGATTTCTGGGATTTTGTCACCGTCTAATATCATTCAGGCTCCGTTATCGGCGCTCTTGGAATATTCCAGCATTCTTCCGTCGCGCTCGCCCAGCCACCACAATCAGCCCGCCCCCGACGCTGTTAACAATGACAACGAGGTTTCGATTAAGATCATCGGCCCTCCTCCTGCGAGATTGATCGTCGGACTCACGCATTTGCATAAGGCAACATTTGCCTTTTTCATTGCTTCTCTTAGTAGTTTTCATAAGGCAGCATTTGTAAGGTGCGTTTTGAGTTGGTTTTACCAGATAAACGTGAATATTTACATCGGTTAAGAACCGATGTAAATATTCAAAAAAATTCAAAAAATTTACATCGGTTCTTTTAAGAATCGATCAGTTTTCATACAACCGATATAAATTTAACGATGTAAATTTGCAATTTTGTGAGTCTATTATTTATTTATATATAGTAATATTTGATAAATAAATAAAAATTAATCTTATATGAATTTTCATTATGATTATTTTTTTTCATTAAAATTGTAATTATCGACCTAGAAATAAATAATATTGTAAAGGAACATATTTATTAAATGTAAATGGAAGATGGAGATTTTTTTTATATAATTATATAAGTAATTTATTATGATAAATATATAAGTAATCAATTAAAGGAAGAAAAGTAAGAATTAATTAGGATAAGATGAGACTAAAAATTATTGATTTGATTTAGGTTTAAATAAAAAATAATTATGCGGATGTTGCATCTCTCTTTCGTTTGGGTGGATTATATGTGAATGTGGCTACTTTCTGTACTTCCCATTTTCTCCAATCAATCAATTCAAACATTTTCTTCTACAACCAACCACATGCCCAATCATTTCTCTCATTCATCACTTTTTTTGTTTTTTAATTCCTACACATTATTTTCTAATCACAATTATTCATCTTTCATTACATTTTTTATATGGATTAGTCCAAATATCATGTGCCTTTTACTAATAAATCTTCCATAGTTTACTTCTACTATTATACTTTCAAAAATAATAATCTAAATTAAATTTATATATTATCATTATCAACTTATATTATAATCACATCTAATAATATATCATCCTATATTATTCAATGAGTTTGATTGGCATAGAAACTGCATAAAAAAAGCATTATAATTACTATATGATACTGCAATATTATTATTATTATTAATGTAAAATTTGTACGAATTAATCGAGTATCAAAGTATTTTTTTAATTATGTAAAGAAGTTATCAAATTATGTTTCTAGAAATTACATTTATATTATGTATAATATACCTGGAATTGATTACTTTAGATATAATAAATTAAATCACAAATACTTGTGACTTATAAATAATTTTTTGCATGCTAATTTTGTTTTCTCTTAGTTACTACACATAACTAAAGTAATTGGTCAAATACCCATTTGTGTAAACTAAATATATGTATATATATATATATATATATATATATATATATAACGAACAAAAAATTATGAGTAAATAATAATCAAATAATAAGAATTCATATCATATATACTTAAAGAAAAAAAATACTCAATATTTTCAGTTTTTGAAAATATCAAAATTTAACTTGCATTTTTTATCGCTAGAAAGAGAAGATGAAGTTCATTAGTCATTGGATGATAATGGATCTGGTGAACTTGAAATGTGTCTTTAAAATATTTAGTAATGAAATTGCCATTTAAGTAAAGAAGAGAGAAATGAGAGAGAAAAGGAAAGAGAGATTAAGGAGAGAGAAATAATAAATAAAGATGAGAAAAGAAAGAGAGTGAAAAATATTTAGAGAAGTTACAATAAAAAGAGACAGAAGAGATAATAGAAAGGAAAAAAAGTGAATAAAAAATATTGACGGGAGAGTTTAAAATTTTAAACAAATGATAATTATATTTTGAATTAAATTTTAAAATTATATATAAAAAATTAAACAGATTTTTTTATTTAATTTTAAATTCTTTAATTTTGCTTTAGGTGTTAAGAATGTTTTTATTTTTTATTTTTTTTATCTAGAAAATTGATTAGTTTAGTTCAACTTAATTAAGTTAAAGAGAAATTTGTTTAGACTAAATATAATTATCTTTTTAAATTTAAAAAAATTATTTTCTTGATATTAAAAATGTTAAAGTAAAATAATTTAATTTAATCAAGTTTACTCATTGTAAATTGAGTTAAAAATAATTTAATTTGATTTGATTTATTTTTTTAATGAGTAAAAATATTTTACAATTCAACTTGATCTATTACGAATTATTGGGTTGATTAACTTAAATATAAATTTCTTTATTTCTTTAAATCATTAAAATTAGTGGGTTGACTCAATAAAATATCTTTTTTCGTCAATTTATACTCATATACTAGTAGGATAAATTATTAAGAATTAAAAAAAAAAAAGGTCAATACAATAATAATTCATCTCTAGCCCATTTAACTATATGTTAAGTGAATAAGATTTATTTTGTCTAATTATTAAAAAAAATTAATTTTTTTCAACCCAACCCGATATGAACCCGTGGTGAGTCAGGTTGGCTCATAATTTATAATCCATATCAACATCTCATAATTTCTATTGGGTTTAGATTTTGATTAATGTATTCAGTCTACTAATTAGATTTGTTTTCATGGGTATAAGATTCTTGAACATTTATGATTTATATTTTTAAAGTTAGGTTTCTTAAGAGCAAGATATTTTCAAATAAGAGAAGTTAATCTAGATATCAATTATACATTAATTGAGAATATTTGAATGGATTGTAAATGATAAATGTTAACTCGTATGTGAGTTTGGAAATTCTGTATTATAAATTTAAATTTGGAAATTTATTTGAAATTATGAGTTTGAATTTATTAAAGATAAAATTTGATGTTAATTTTTTTATACATTCTCTTGTATTTGAATGATATCATGTGATGGATTGAGATTAATTTGGTTATATTATGATACGAAAACTTAGTAATTATAAAAAATATATTATTAAGTGGTGAAATATATTGTGAGTTTTAATTTAAAGGATTTAGTATAATATTCAAGTTTTACTAATAACACAAATTATAAGGATTAGATGATGATGAATCGACGAGAGTTACTTTCATTTTATTTTATATTCTGTTAATAAAAGAAGTAAGTCATTAATAACTTAATATATAAAAAAAAAAGTTATCTTTTATAAATAAATATATATAATAATAATATAATATATCATATGATGAATATTAATTTATAAACTTAAATTTAATAAAATTTTAAAAATCATTAAATCTTAAATGTGGTGATTAATTCTGTGATGTATTCAGTAAAAAAATATTAATTTATATAATCTTAACTTAATTTATATAATTTATCAAATTATATAAAATATAATACAATATTATATTATGTAAGAGGAGATTTTATTATAAAAAATAAGAAAATAAATCTATAACTCTTACATTAAAATAAAAGTTACGTAAATTACATTACAAAACTGCTGAGAAAACCATGAATCTTATTTTTTTAAGTTTCTTAGTAACTTCTTGGGAACTCAATCATTCAATATCATTGCCTTACAGAACAAACACGAAAACCTTGCAGCATTGAGACTGCTAAAAAGCGAAATTAAAAAAATTAAAAATATCATATTTTATTTTAAAATAAATTAATATTAAATAAAATTATTTAGTCAATATATAAATTATATTCTACCAATGTAGATTTTTTCTTAATATTCTTTTTTATAAATATCTTTTAAACTGAACAGTTGAATTATGACTTCTTTAACAAGAAAATCATAATATTTTAGTATTTTATCCTCTTATCTCTCAGAATAGTAGGATATTATGGGATTTTATTCGAGATTGGGTAAGTGTTTAAGTTTTCATTGGAAATGGTTGAAGTTATAAGATCCAACTATGCTAAAGTGAAACATCCTTGAAGGCATTGAAACATAGGTTCGAATTGAATAACCTAAGTTTGAAATTCAAGAATTATCTGATTCACACACTTGTCTCTTTCCTTGTCATTTATGGTTTCTGAATTCCACCATGGCATGTTATTGGTGTTCCTCTTTCTAATACTTTGGGTTTAACTCATTCCAAGTTCCAACAAATGGGAACGACCCAATTAGCTATTATTGGTAAAAGTGACTTAAAAATCTCATAAAGCTTAACTGATTAACCCCTAAAAATGGATTAGCTTTCAAATTAATTGCTTTCAAATTTAAACCAGTCTAAGCTCATTTTATTAACAATGTTTAGTGAAATTGTTAATCCTTAATCACTAGGGATGAAACTATGAACACTTTGGTTGCAGAGTTGAATGAATCTGAGAATGTGAAGAGGCAAGAAAGCATAATGCATATGGTGAAGAAACATTGTCGCATATGACTTGGTTTATTCCAAGTATGGAACATGTTCTTGCTTGGAAGAGAGATTTAAGCTTCAATCATAACTTATAAAATTTCTATGCGAAAAGGGAAAGATCATCACTGCAAGTATGGTGTTCAGTAGTACTTTATTTGTCTTCTGCCAAAACCCTAATCATCCAATAATTAACAACTTTTCAATATCGACAAAACTTTATAAATGCCACATCTGGACAAAATTTATAAAAAAAATCGATTAATTTATCTGCAAATATTCATGTCAGAACAAATGGGTATCTGAAATTAACAAAAATATTTAGTATTTGAAATTGTTATGATGTTAAGAATGATATGAAAAAAAAAATAAAGTGTTTGTATTAAGAAGCATTGAGTGCAGTGGATGCATAAATGTTGGGATGCAATTGATAAATCACAATCATGTCATGGTATTGGCACCTCCATTAATATAGGCCCATGCGCGTGTCACCATCTAGCGTGCAACCCATTACGAATCCAACGGCCAGGATCGCATCAGCGCCACGTGAACCATTCTCATTTACCCTTATGCCCTTGTCTTCATTATAAACCGTTCTTCTTTCGCTTTCACAACCACCTTCCATTCGAGCCAAAACCAAACTAGTTACTACCAATTCCTTCTTCTAAATCTTAAAATTTTGTTCAATTTTTTTAAGTAAAAATTTAATAAAACTGGACAAAGTAAATCATATCACCGTAATAAATAATACATCAAAATTAATTTTTTTCAAGAATGTCTTCCATTTTTTCTTCCTTTACTTTGTTTTTTCATGACTTATTATAATAAATATAGATATATTGAATCAGATAAATTTATTATAATAGAAAATAAAGTTGAGATATAAATTTTTATATCATATTAGATATTGTTGGAATTTATCGCATTGAATAGAAATAGAAATAGAAATAGAAATGTTAAATAAGATATAAGCACGGACGGAGCCAGGAATTTTAGGTGAAGGGGGCCGGACCGGGTCGAATCGGATCGGACCGGGTCGGATCGAACTGGGTCGGAGTAATTAAAAAAAATTAATATATATACATTAAAATTAATTATCACGTAAAAATAAATATAGTAAATAAAATTATTAATAAATTATAAATCATTTACATATATTTAAAATCAATATAAATAATTATATATAAAATCAAATATATATCTGGTACATTTAATTTTTTAATTGTACTTGATGATATTTCATGTTATAAAAATCATCAATTATCATAAAATCTAATTCAATCTCATAAAATCATCAATTATCATATATTTTTTTTTAATTGATGATATTTATTAAAAAGATATATAATACAAATATAAAAACTAATAAAATATTTTCTTTTATATATAAGATTATATATTTGATTATTTTAAATTAAAAAGATTATATTTAGATTTAATTTATATATAATATTTTTATACCATATTATGATGGGAGACGGAACAGGGGGGGCCAGGAGTATATATTTCATAATTTAATTATAATTTTATATATTAATAAAAACTAATGTCTATATAGTTGTGATTTATTTCATTAGTGAAAATCTCTCAATGTTAACCCCCTCTTGAATATATAACAGAGGTAGGTATTAGAGTCTGGTTAGGTGAGAGAGGTGGATTAGAGATCATAGGTTAAGGTGAATCTTTGTATTAAAAGTCTTCCTAACTTTTAAGATAAGTGTGTGTCCGATCCACGAGAATAGGTGAGAATCCTAAGTCAAAGTGTATCTTTATATCAAAAGTCTCCTCGAGAGTTTTAGGTAAGAGTGTCCCAAAACAAAGTTTACCGTTACTCAGTAAGGAAATTGTTGGAATTGAAAGTGTGTTAAAATCTCAGGTTAGATAGAAATGAAAAAGTTGAATAATATATATAAAAAAAAAAAAACAATATAAATTTTTTCCCAACATTCTTTGGAACCTATTTTAATAAATATTAAAATGGCTAATAACATGTCGACTATTAAGTGTCAACTCCTAGGTTATATTGTACAATTTATAAAATAAAATTTATATGTAATTGGATTATATTTGTAATGAAGTGATAAGAATAATTAAACCAGTTAGGGTTGGTAGGTGCATTTACATGACATATGCTTGTGCCTCCGCACCGAACCTCAAAGGCATTCCCCTGTTTTGTGTGTGGTGAGAAGAGCTTGGTGGCATGTGGGTTTGTGTGAACGTGCGCGACGAAGCCTGCATCAGAAAACAGAAAACCAAACTGGTATGAAGAAAATTGGCGATTTTGTCTCTTGTTTTTACGTTTATCTACGTTACGTTTTCGTAGAATGGATTGGGGACCGACACCAAACGTTGTTAGTTAGAAGTTGAGACATGTACAGAGCATTTTGGTATGCCCGATTCCTACTTTTGCCAAACTTTTCTTATATGCCCACATATATATAACAATACTTCAACTCTCTGGTTACTTTCTTTCCATAATCATAGATAGATATAAGCATAGATATAGATGCCCCTGTTTACAATATCTTCTTCTCTCTCTCTCTCCTTTCCATGCTCTTTCTGGATATGTGATAATGTGTTCTTCCATAAGCAACTTCTCTCACTTCCCCAAAGTCTTCTATTTAACTCACTTTTTAATCAAATAATTATTTTTTCATGTGAAAGGAATTTGTTTCTTAGACCAAGTTTATCTAGGAATGTTAAAGTCATAGTTTTAAAAGTTGGATTCCCAAATATTTATGATTTTTATTAGTTAATATAATCGAATATTTTTTTATTATACATATTACCTAAAACTTAATTCTGATACTATATTTTTAAGAAATTAAGAGGAGATTAATATTAAAAGATTTTTACTAATATGATAAATCACAACTATATAAGAAAATATGAAAATATGAGTCAATTTTTTATTTAAAATTAAAAATTTATATATTTTTTTCATTTGTTATTTAAATTTATTTTTTTATTTTTATTTAATATAAAATTTCAATTCATTTTAAACTCTAATTATAATTTTTTTATTTTACATAATTTATAATCTTATTATTTAAGACAATATTATATTATATTAATTAAATTATGAAAGTATTAAATGATTATAAGTGATTTAATAATAATTCATATCACTAATTTTTATTAAAGAATTTAATTAACTATATTCATAAGTTTTATATTTTAGTTATGATTTTTTTTCTCAACTGTAAGACTTAAGCATGAAAGAAATTGACTCTCAAACTAAAACAACTTTGAATTTTTTTTAAGTACATGTTCTTTTTTTCAAATAAAAAATGTAAATTTGACGAGATTATTAATTATAATGAAATTAAAAATAAATGCAATATGATAAAAAATCAAATAAAATTAAAAAAAATATATAAATTAGATTTTTGAATCCATGTAGATGACTTGATGGACTGAAAAAAGTGTGGTATAAATGTAATAATAGAGGGATATGAAAAGGATGAAAGTTTTTGCACTTTAGAGGCATGAGAAAATTAGGTGTAACTTAAGACACCAAACTTCAAACATAGAGAGACCAAATTGCGGAGTTGTTTACCTCTTGGAGACCAATCATTGAACATAATGATTACATTACCAGGTTACTCAATCTTTTTAAACTAAATTTCAGAGATAAGATACCCAATCATTTGTAAAGATTACCAGTAAGTAATTTAAACTAAGCACTAGGAGTGTGTATATATATAGAGAGAGTTATATATCACTAAAAAGTTTTAGTAGTTTTATCATATATTAAAGATAAAATTCAATTTTTAATATGAGATTATCTAATTCATTTAATTTTTTGTGTTTAATATTTGATAATTAAAATTATATATCTTCGAAATAAAATAAAATTGTTTATTAATCAATTCTTAATACTAATTACTGTTATTAAGTAAATTTATAAAATTTATATTTAAAATATTAAATTTATTTATTGAATATTATATATTATAAAAGAAAATATATAATATTTAATTCTTCTTAGAAAATTAGTTTGACTATATTATAAGTCGTTATCATAATTATATTTCATAAATTTTATTATGTATAAAATATTATAATATCAAACTCATTTTATAATATTTTTATTCAAATATTAAGATATTTTAGATATTTAATTTAATAATATAAAAAAAATGAATTTTTTAATAATAACATAATGAAAAAAATTAAAAAAAAATTAAAAAAATAAAAATATGAAAATATCTAATAATATAAAAATTAAATTATTTTTACTTAATAAAAGTGTAATATTTTAATATGATTATTAATTAAATATTTTTTATTTATAAAAAAAATTAATTTTAGAAAATAACTAATTTTAATATCCAAAATTTAACTTAAATTTTTTTGTAAAAATATTAAGATATTGAATTTATTTAAATTTTTTAATTAATTTTAAAAAAATAAATTAAAAGATGATGATTTTGTGATGGGATAAGAATTAGTAAAATGGAGAGGAGGAAAGGTATGTGGTGGTAGAGAGCGGAGAATGGAGGATGGATTGAGACGCGCCGTTTTGGGCGGTGAAACGAAAGAGATAGTGAGTGATGTTGGTAAAATAATGAGTAATAATTTATTTTTTTAAATATAATTAACTAACGTATTTATGTCTAACATCAAATTATTATGTTTATTTAATATAAATATAGTGGATTTAATAAATTATATATTTTTATAAATTACATATTTTCATAAAATATTTTCTTAAAACAAAACAAAAGTGAATTGAAAGATGAAAAAGTAGAAGAAATTGTGACCTCTAATTTGCGTTGTAACTGAAAGCAGTTACAAATTTGGAATCTAAGGAGAAGAGTTAAAGCAGAGGGAGGGGGTGAGGGCCACGTGAAGAGTAAGTGGATGAAAGGAGAAGTAGTTCATTAGGGTGGGGCCCACTGGGGTTTGCAGTTACATAGCCACCAAGTATTAACATCTCTCACTCATTGCATTCCTCACTACCGGCGCCACTCTCTATTTTCATTTTTTTTAATAATTTAATTACATTTTTTTACTTTCACTCATAAATAAAATTTCATCTTTTATTATTTTTATTAAATTTTTTAAAATAAACACAAGTTTTTGCACTCAAAATTCATAATAATTAACTATGTTTTTATTTTATAAAATTTAAGGTGATTTTTGTTTTAATCCTTCAAATATAAAAAATGTTTATTTCAATCTTTTAAAATTAAAAATAAAATTTAAATATTAAATTTAAAATATTAAAATAAATTTTGTAAGTCTTTCACATTTAATATTTAAGAATTAAAATCATGTTTTATTTAAGAAATCAAAATATTTTTTAATTTAATAAAATTAAAATTAAATTACTTAAAAAATATAATTAAATCTAAAATACAATCTTTTCTTAAACACTTTAATTCTTATGATTCATTATAAAATTGAATTGATCTCTATCTTTTGAATTGAATTTGCATTTTGATCTTGATTGAATCAATTTGACATGATAGTTTTGTTATTATGGTGATTGGTTGTATTATTGCTTGTCTCATTGCTCATACCATTTCATTTAAATATATTAGATTAGGTCTTTGCATTTATATAATAAGTTCTCATTCATTCATATTACATTGGAACATTCATTCATAGAGGTTCAATACATACATAGAGCTATCATATTTTAGCCACAAGAAGATAGTGTTATTGATCCATCATAGAAAAAGGGTGAGACAAGTTCTCTTTAAAAGTTTTTCAATCAAAGAAGTATTGAAACATACTTGAAAACTTTGATCAATTCATCTCCTCTTGAATATAAAATATTAGCCATTTTCATCCACATTACTCCATAGACTCATTGCTCCAATCATTCTTGCCCTACCCTTCTCATCTTCCATTGCCATTTTCTCTAACTCTTTTCATTCTTTCCTTTTCATCCTCTACTCATCCCCACTCCTTCAACTCCATATAACATTGAGGTAATATTTTTGTGTTCTTTATATTACCAAAACCAATTTGTGTTCTAGTAAGTCATTCTTTGTCACCATCTCCAACTTTTTCCTTTTTCTACTCTTAATAACATCCCCTCATGACTAAACCATCATTGTTAATAGTTAATCACTACTTTACTTTATATACTCTCATATCTTGTAGGTGCCAAGCTAGTCCAAGTTCATTATTGTGAAGGTGTCTTTTATGATGGTTTGTCTAAAGGTTGGAGAAAGTGTAAAATAGTCATACCTTAGAAAGTGATTTATGGTGGAAGCACTTATGACAAGAGTTTCTAAGTATTGTCAATTTTTGTATTTGTAGAATCTAACATATAAAAAATAATACAAGCAAGAACTCCAACTATGTGAAATTGAATAGAGAAATCAAATCACATTTCTATCCTTGCCAAATGCTATCAATACTTGATTTAATAATATCTTTTTTTTTTTCAATATATTCTTTATCAATGTTTAAAATTTATTAGACAGTACAAAATCTTATTATCACTTATTATTTAATGAATTTTACTCATAAACTTATACATTTTAATTAATAATAAAATAATGTTAAAAAAAAAAGTTGGTAATACTTTTTTCTCTTTACTTATCTAAAAAAATTGTCTTTAATCTTTGTATTTTTAAATTTGATTAATTCATTCTTTTAACTTTTAAAATATGTAATTTTAATTTATTTATTTATTTAATTTTAATATTTAATAATAACTTTTTATATTATTTTTCTATAAAAGAGTTAAATATAATTTTAATCATTATTTATATTTAAATATAATATTTATTTATTATTGTATAATAAGATTAAATTTATATATTTTTAAAAATTAGAAAATTAAATTCATTATTAAAAATATTCATGCATATTTTTTTACAAAATTTTTATAAAAATATGTAGAAAATAAGTTTTTTATGCTAGGAAAAATTGAATGAAAAATTATATAAAATATAAAAAAATCCATAATGATTAATCAATCCAAAAATATACCTATTAAAGATAAATTATCAAAATCTTCCAACATCCATGTTCGTATAATTTATTTTACCAATGTAAGAATTAGTTGTTTTTTTCTAAAGTTTGACATTTTATCTTAGACTGAGACTTTTTATAACCAAAAGAGGAATGTTCCATTATCCACAAACAATGCAGTGCATGAAGAAAAAGAAACTGAGTTAACATGGATCTGAGAAAATGTGAAGAAACTAACCTAGAAGCATGTTAAAGTAAATAAAGAATAAAAAGAAAGTGGTAGGTGAGTGAGTGATGAGGATGGAGAAGTAAGAAGAGGTAAAGTAAAGGAAGATTTTTGAAATTGAAACTGAGGCATTGGTTGGCATTTGGCAGCCCTTTGGGGTGTTTGTGTTTCCCAAACCACCAACTTTTGGACAGATTCTTGGCTCTGATTATGCACATTCAACAGACACTTTATGGACTTTTACTCTCCTCTTTACCATAAATTAAAAGATAAAAAATATATATAGATTGTAGTGAGTAGTGACTTGGTCTTCTTGAGAATAATAATAATATTTTGACCTCATCTTTATCTCTTACTCATACGTAAATGTAAAGAAAGATGTAAGATAAGATGAGAAGGTGACAAAAAAAGCAGTACAGAGTTAGAGAAAGGAGCAGGAGAACATGCTTTTTCGATGTGTCTGTGTCTGTGTGTATCATAAAACTGCACTCCTCAAATTTCAAGATTCTGGTCAGAGAGACAGACATTGAGGTGCACACATTGCAATGCATTTGATGTCATAACTTAACAATGCAAACAAAGAGATCAACATTTTCCCGCCATCTTTCTCACTCTGTCAAAAAACAAAACAAACAAAACTCATTCACATTCATTCACTCATTCACTCTCATTCACTTCAGACACAGAGAGAGTCTCCTATAAATACTCAGTCAAGGGAGTGAGGGAGGAGAGTTATTGGTGACAGTAGCCTTTATCTTCCTGCATATTACTTCTTATTTTATTCCTTTCGGATATAACTATAGAAACAAAATGTTAACCAATCATAATGTCTTCTTATATGATTTCAATGAAAATTTCCTCCTTTTAATTTTTTAGTAACTTTGCCATCATGTTAATATGACAAAAAAAAAAAGTTCATATGTCAGTTAAAAAAATTAAGTAGTATTCTTTAACTCCATTCTTAAATTTTAAATTATATTGTTTTAGAAAAATTTTGGACTCTTGAATATAATATGAAATATTTAGTGTTTTACCAACTTATTTTCTACTTACTATTTTTTATTGTAAAAATAAATATTGTAATCTATGTTGTTAATTAAATATCATGAACATATCACTTAAATAATAATAATAACATATATAAAAAATTAATTTTATCGTACATAATAATTTATTTGACTAGAATAGAAATATATTCTACATAAAATATACTAATATATATTTTTTTATAATCTGTTCTTCTATTAAAATATTTTATTTTATTTTTTAGACGAATTGTCTTATATAAAACTCAATTATTACTTTTAAAAAGTCGACCACTTGTTTCGATGGAAGTTTATTTAATTAAGAATTTATGCTAAAATTTATAAACTTAAGACTTTCGCGTTAGAAATGTTTTAATGGTAAAATTTCATTATTTTTTTAACTGTGAGATTTTTTTTTTCTAAATAAAGTAATTTAACATGTATTAAAAGTATACAAGTTAAATAAAAATTTCTTTCCTGCTTTATTAAAGTTATTTTATTAGTTATATTAATTTAAGGGAAACTGAATTCAAAATTTTCAAGATTTTAAATTTGAGGTTTATATATAAAAGAAACGTAATTAGATGAGGTATTTATGCTTAAAGTGATCATCCAAAATTCTCAACTAATATTAATTATCAATATTTGAAAGTCATAATAATAAGACTTGTTATATTAAACTGTAAGCATATCTCTAAATTGTTTACGTTGGCGAGTTCAAGTCTTTAAATAAATTAATAAGTATAGATTAAAGGATATAGCACTGACCTTAATTGAATTTTTGTGACAACTCTAGATTTTCCACATGCTAAAATTAATTGCATGTTTCAGAATTAAAAAAAAGAAAGAAAAAGAAAAGAATAGAAATCTTTGTTTAAAAGTTAATTTAAAATACGGAAAAAATTAAGTAGTTATTTATTTAAAATAAATTGAAGTATTGTGTTTGAAATATATGCCGACAACACCATGGACGTTGTATAATGGAAAAGGAAGTATTAATTGTGTTTGCATATAGATGTTTAATGGTGCAAAAGACGTTACCAAAGAGATAGTTAAAGTTATGTGTTTGGATTGTGGTTGGTAGATGAAGAAATGGATGTTCACAGCTTCCGCTGCAAAACACAAAGAAAGATTATCCTTTTGTTAGCACAACATCCATTCTTCTTCACTCCAACATGCTTTTATAACATTTAACATCTGCTTCTGTTTCAATACCAATATCCACTGCTTCCTTACCTTATGATTACTGGATTAAGGATCATTTATAAATATATTTTTTAATTTATTCAAATGTTTTTAAAAATAAAATAGTCATGTAGTCATTAAATTCTAAATTAATTATTATCTCATGATATTATTTTAATAAAATAAAAGTTTGAACTGAGAAAAGTAATGAGTCGAGTCGGTGTGGTTAGTAGTTATCTATTATTCTTCTATTTAAAAAAATTTGTCCATTATATACTATATGTTTGAAAAATATTTGTAAATTATTTTATTTTATGCTTTGAGAGTTAATGGATACTCACAATTATTTTTTTATTTTATTTTAAATAATATTATTTTTAAATTATTCTTCAAAATATAAACTATTTTTTTAATCTTGAAATATAAATTAAATAGAATTATATCAGCATAAACAAAATTTATTTTTTCTAAAATTATAAATTAAAATAAGTTGCACCACCAAGTGTAAATTTAAATAAAATTAATTTCTTTCAAAAATAAATTTAATTCCATTACTGAAAATAAAAAATTATAAAATTATAAAATTAAATTCTAAATGATAACTTAATTATAAAAAAATAAAAATTTAAATTTAGTGGACCAACATGTTCTCACCAACCTACTATCTGGTAGGATGTGCCAAAACTTCTATCCCCTACTAACTATGGTCAACCAAAGGTAAAATGAACTAAATGTGCTGAACCAACTCGTTCTTAGCTCTATGGTCGGTCAACCAAAGACAAAATGAACCTAATTAATTAACTGAATCAACTCAGTCTTTTGCTCTATCCGTGAGATAAATTGGAGAATTTCAAGTTACTTATACCCTTAAACTCTTGACTTAAAAGTTTTGGTACATCTGAAAATCTCAAATCAATTAAAAACTAAAATCAATCATAGTTTATAAATATATTTATTTTTTAATTCATCAAAATACTTTTTAAAGATAAAATTTAATAAAATTATCGAGTTTAAATATGATAATTGACCTTTGAAGATAAAATAACTTTTGTTATTTTAGTTTAACTTCATTTTCTTCATCAAGTAAAATCATCCCACCTAATTTAAAAATAGTGGAACAACCTAATTAGAAATAATGAAATTTAGATATTAATAGGGAAATTCATGTTATTTCTTAATCTTATTCACAATATTGTCTTCCACTACTACATATTTTAAAGTATCATAGGATGGAATTAATTGTGAATGAAACATGAAAATCCATATGGAAATAACACTAAGGAAAATGAAAATTGCTCATATTTATTGTGTAGGTGTGGTCAATATGAAATATTTTTAGAATTTGAATTTATGGAAGGTTAAAAAATTGACATAAATTAAAATAAGAATGATTGATTTTCATCTTGTTATATTCAGTCAAAATATTTAAGATGATTTTCAAAATATAAGGCAGAATGTTCAATATTCGTTGTTTTATTCTTTTAGCATATCATCAGTTTATATGTCCAAAATTCGTTATTACCAAGCACCCCATTTAGAAGGTGAAATATTTTAGCATTTTCCCTTAGTCTTTAAGTTTTCGCCATGACATTCCTATCTTCCAGGTAACCTTGAACGACTTTTATTTTTTAAAAATCACTTCTAAAGTAAAGTACTTGATAAGGCCAACAGTACTTACCAGTACTGGGTCAACATTGCACTTACCAATACTAGTTCCATTGATTGAAAACAAATTAATAAATAATTGAGAGGAAATAAAATTGTCTTAAGAGAAAACTTTGAGAGAGAAAAGACGAAAAATGTAAAAGAAATCAGGAAGATGACATAAATAAAAATAATTAAATGAATCATATTTATATACATAATAATGTTTAAAAATATTGAAGATTAAAACTATAATGTTACAATTTTATAACGTTAATTGTTTTTAACTTCTTTTATATTATAAATATATATTTTTAAAATTTTAAAAATACCTAAGCATCAATGCTTTACTAAGCCACCAGTGTTTCTTTAGCCACACGTGTCGAACACTTGCAATGGTAGATCCCACGAAGTGTCGGTGCTTAGCGGAAACATCTTTATTTTTTCAACCGTTGCGGATGCTCTAAGATCCATTAAAGACTGATATCTCTCAACAAACTTTTTAATTATTTCTTAAAATTATATATCAGGAAAAATCGTGTATGAAAAATTGCCCTAAAATTAATTAACTCAGTTACACACTTCATAGTGGCTGGTACTAATTAAGTTTGAGGGCATGCATAAATGGTAAAGGTCGACCAACTGATTCCAGTTCTAGTTTAGCTAGTCCAAAAACATAGATTGGAAAGAAAATATACATAAATTTTTCTAACCGTACCAAGATATGTCCACATTACCTATATGTGCATCAGGCATAAGCGCTAAGCGGTTCATTTGTCGTTCTTTTTGGCTTCTTTCTTTCGCTTCCTTTCAGATTGAGGCTCTTTGGCTTTTAAATCATTGGAGAACGTCCTCAACAAGGCAGATAGATTTTCATTCCTATGTCCTGAAACCAAAATACAAAGTATTATACCAGATCGACACAAACTCATTTTCGTTCTCTTAAAAAAAGCAAAGGTTATGAAGCTAACCACAAAGTATCACATCTTCCATATTTACAGATTTACGACTCGCATGCTGCGCAAATAGATGAAGATCCCTAGCAACGCGCTCTGCTCACGGAACAGTCTCCTTCAGTTTCATTATTTCAACTCAACACTCGCATTGATAATAAAACCTAATATAATCTGAGGTGACCGGTAAATATAAACAAAAACAAGATATGTGCACTGCTATATTGATACACTCGTAAGGGACATTACGTCATACACGTTGCAATCACACGATTTTAATATACGGTGTCGTTTAAGTTAACTCTAACAAGGCGCCCGTAGAAAAGGATTGTGCGGCGAAATGATAGTGATGTTTGTTACCTGTATACTTGAAGGCTAAATCGGCGATGCAAGTGACAACGACTTTTGAAACTTCCATGCCGTTTTGTTTTGCTGCGTAATTGAATTGCCGCGCACAATAATTAGAAACTCGAATTTCAAGCGAATGAAAAGGTGAAATTAGTGAGAAGAAGAAGAACTGAACCTTGAGATTCGGTGATGGAGATTGCGGAGAGCCTGAACTTGTCTCTCAAGAGCTTCATTTCCGCGTCATTTTCCACTTCGCTGTTCGCGTCTGCACTTTCCATTGTCCACTTTGTTTTCGATGGAGGGAAACCGAATGGAGGGAATATTTTTATATTGATGGGTTCTGCTTAGACATGGGCCTGACTCCAATGAGACTTGGGCCTTGGCACAGCGACCCAATCCAATTTTGACAAAAATGATAAGTTCTTTTAAAGCAAAACTAGTATCTACACTTCCTCTAAAATTCTCTTATGTCTACAGTAATAGTTTTTTAGCTTTTTATTTTATTAAAAAATAGTCCTTTTTTAAAAACTATTTTTCCAATAATATTCATGTATATAGTTAAAATAAATTAATACAGAATCACTTATATTAAAAAGAGATCAATAATTGAAAATTTGGTGATATTTTAGACTAAATTTGTGTTAATTAAATGTTTCTTTAATCAATGTGATAGAATTTTAAAAAACCTATTATTTTAAAATGGAGTAGCTATTAAATATTAAAAAAAAGACCTCAAATTATCTTTAAGATAAGATAAATCTTGTATATGGATAACTGCATGCATCTAAAAATACAAATGTTATTAGAGAAAATAACATGAATAATTCAATATATAAAAAAAAGTAAAGTTCAATAAAAAAAAATATTTTAATAGATTAAATATTTTACTATTTGAGAAACTATGCTTGTAAATAGAAGATTTGAAATATAGAATAACATCAGTTAGTTAATAAAATATATTTTCAAACAGAAAAATCAAATATATTAGTATAACTTTAAAAAATTGATAATTGTCGAAAAAATTTTTTTACTACGTATTTTATTTAATAAATAAATCCCTATTTTTAATATTTAAGATAATCATTTGATAAAACATAGATAATATTATAATAGATAAGAACATTTGTAATAAAAGATATTTTTGGAAATATTTGAATAAATTATAATTTACTTGAAAAAATTATTTATTAAAATTATTTTATAAATATTAAGTTGTTTAATTAATATTGTAATTTTTATTAAATATTTTTTATTAATAAATATATTTCTTTTACAGAGGAAATTATAAACAGAGCACACTATTTACAAATTATATACATTCATTATTCGTAAATATTTTTTAAATGTTTTCTCGGCTATAATATCAATTTTATTTTCACGTAACAATTTCAAAATTAAATATAAACGAAATGTTAAGTTCACTCTAAATGAATAACTCATATAAAGTATTTATAAAATAATTGATTATCATTTATAATAATTAATTAATTATATTTTTCTAAGTTTTTTTTATTGAATCTTGACACGAATTTTAAAATTAATAGATTTTCATAATCAAATTATCTACTGTGTTGTTGGAAGAAGTGTTTCTATAAATTTTCTAACATTCAAAATAGAACTTAGTGATAGAAATTTGTTATATTCTCTACATGTTTTTTTATTTATGAATTTTTGTATTATTTATGTTTGGTGTGATTATGTTAATTATTTTATATATATATAGTTATATTGATAGATTTTAAAAATTATTAATTTTGAGTATTGTATAATATATGAAATGTATATGTATTTATAATTTTCAAAAATGTAATAAAATAAATCAATTAAAGTTACTTAAATTATGAACATAGATTCATTATAATTGAATGAATATAAAGAAAATTTGTGTTACCTTTATTATAAAAAAATTTGAGGTTAAAGATTTTTAAAATTTATTTCTTAAAATTTATTTATTTATATAATTTAAAAAATATATTGAGAAATAATTTTTTTTTAATCAGATTAAAGATTATTCATAATCTAAATATAACATTAAATTATAATATATTAAATAAATATAAATTTTATATTATTGGTAAATTTTGTAACGATGAATTAAAGTTTAATTTTAATATAATATCTAAGTTAATTATAATAAAATTAATAGATTTATCATATTATTTATTATTTAATTATTATTTTATTATTCATTAATATTTAAATTGAAAAATTTTAAATAAAAAATTTATTAAAAATTTTATATTATTTAAAAATAAAATAAAATAAAAATATATTAAATGAATATAGATTTTCTAATATATAAAAATAAATAAAATAAAAAATAATTATAAAGTACATTAAAACTTCATGTTTTGCTATATGCAGAAAATATTAAAACTTCACGTGTCAGTGATTAATTGGAATCTTTCACCAAAAACGAAAAAGATACTAATTGGAATAACTTTTACATTAATTGAGTCATTTGATATTTCACTTTGCCTTATATATTTATTTATAAAATATTGAATTTTTCATAGAATATAAAATAAAGTACATTTGAACACGTAATTGCAGAAATCCAAACTTTGTAGAATCCAGAATGTCAGAACCCACCAACCTTGTAGTGAATTAAACTTTTCCAGTGATTAGAAGAGAGTGGTAAAATCAAACTCAAACCCTTTGACTCAAATTATTATATTATACAGGTTAAACATATAATTTTTAAAGTTGATGAATTTTTTAACTATAACTTATTAAATTAAACTCTTGCATTTATGGTTAACCAATGTAACTTAAATTAATAAATCAAAGTTATAATGAAAAATTAATTTGCTTTCAAGAAAACAAAGAATATTATTTATTATACATTTCTAACTGCAAATATCATAGAATTCATGTGTTTTTTTTTTCTTTTATCAAAAAGTCTATTTAACAATCTGTAATTTAAAAATATAAAAAATGTTGTTATTATCGGAGATGTTTAATGAGTCACATGTAATAAGACAGGTAATGAGTTGCAGACAGTGGCTAGTACTCGTATAACTCGTGCGCATTCTGCGACAGCGAAGATCCCGAACCTTATGAATAGTCATTTTTGGCTTGGAAATCCTAAACTGACAGTGATTTCTTCATACTCTATTCACCTAACGTTCCTATATAGGAGTCAGTGGATCACAGCAAATGACAAGAACAGCGACAAAGATTGCCGAGATCCTTCCCCAGTTAGCTCTTCCATCACCATTATAAATAAATAACGTTCCTTTTAGACTTGGATCAAATCAATTCAAACTTTTCTTGGTTTAGTCCATGGAGAACACTACTGGGTTGTGTGTGTTATGGGTTATACTCTTGTTGGGGTGTGTCCTTTCATCGGAATCTAAGTATATAAGGTATAACACAATGTCAACCATTGTCCCTGGCAAGCTCAACGTTCACTTGGTCCCTCACTCTCACGACGATGTTGGCTGGTTGAAAACCATTGACCAGTATTATGTTGGTTCCAACAACTCAATTCAGGTCATTCTCACTCCCCCACATACATGCTGTCTCTCAGTTAGTTACATTCCATGTTTCCATGTTTTCATGTTTTCATGTTTGGTTTGTTTTCATTGTTGGGAAAGTGCAGGGTGCGTGCGTTCAGAACGTGCTCGATTCCCTGGTACCTGCATTGTTGGCTGACAAGAATCGCAAGTTTATCTATGTTGAACAGGTCAGTGTTAGGATATCCCATCCTCACTAGTGATATGATCAAAACAGTGTGTATATAAGTGGTGTTAGTCCTTATGTGATATCATTTGAAGTTGGGTTGTTGTTCTTTGCTTGTATTGTATTACAGGCATTTTTCCAGCGATGGTGGAGCGAACAAAGTGATGATATCCAGAACATAGTCAAGGAGCTGGTCAAATCTGGTCAATTGGAGTTCATGTATTCTTCTATCTGACTAAGGGTGTGTTTGATTGAGTTCGTAGAAAGTGTGGATTCGAAAGATTCGCAAACAGTCTACTTTTTCACCTTCACACTTACTACCTACTCAATGAAGTACATTTTTTTTTTCTTTTCATTATGGGTGTCGATGAGAATTGATAATGATGAATGTTCGTCTGCTTTAATGTATTAATAGCATTCAGTTTCAATGGCATTACGTTAAGTGCTAAGGTTATGGTTGCAGAAATGGAGGCTATTGTATGCATGACGAGGCTGCTGCTCATTACATTGACATGATTGATCAGACAACTCTTGGACATCAATTTCTCAAAGAAGAATTTGGAGTGACTCCGCGAATAGGGTGGCAGATTGATCCATTTGGACATTCTGCTGTGCAGGCCTACTTGTTGGGGGCAGAGGTAACATTTTGCTGAAGTATATGCAGAATTCCACGAGGGGGAAAAATGTCATTGAAGTAGATTTACCAACAGATATTTTTTTGGGTACATTGCTAGTTGTTTCTTAAGCTGTTAAGCATAACCCTTGTTGTCATAGGTTGGATTTGACTCTCTATTCTTTGCACGGATTGACTATCAAGACAGAGCTAAGAGAAAAGATGAAAAAACTCTTGAAGTTGTGTGGCGGGGCTCTAGGAGCCTTGGTTCATCATCACAGGTAAGTAATCCAAAGCGTTTATGTTTATAACTTATATTGATTCTGCATACGGGAACAACAACAAAAACCATGTTTTTCTTATGTTGGACTCACTTCATCCTCCATAGTAAGCTTTTACCAACGGATCCTTAAAATTGTTCATGGATACAGATATTTTCTGGTGCGTTCCCTGAGAATTATGAACCTCCCAGTAATTTCTACTATGAAGTAAACGACGACTCTGACTCTCCCATTGTTCAGGTAAAATCCAAGTCAAATATTACTGTAAGGCCAATTGCCTTTATTTTTGGAAGTGTGCTAAGTACGTAAACTTTTCTTTCCCTTGAAGGATGACGTCAATTTATTCGATTATAATGTACCTGAAAGAGTAAATGAGTTTGTCGCAGCCGCAATATCACAGGTATGAAATTTATCTTAAGAACAGATGATTGGTTCTTCTCTCTGCAATTTGCTTTGCTCGGTTTAAAATGCACTTTTAAAATGTTTACTGTACATAATTGATGTGTCTGAAATTCTGAGAAATGAAAATAGAAATGCTCCAGACGAAAAATGATTTAAAGCTTGCCAGTTGCACTTAAACTGATTTGAGTGAACAAACTCCACTGGCTGTCCTGTTGCAGGCCAATATTACCCGCACAAATCATATAATGTGGACAATGGGGACAGATTTCAAGTACCAATATGCGCAGAGCTGGTTTCGGCAAATGGACAAGTTCATTCACTACGTTAATCAAGTTACTTATCTTCAACTCTGGCTTAGTTGACAATTTTCTTCTCTGTTTACTTAATTATTGCATTTTATATGATTCATTAGGCTGTCTAATTTTCCATACTCCATTTGCTCATGAATTTAAATCAAACTAAGCTTATTTGTTATAGTGGTTTGACATACTAATGAGACAACTGGATAATGCTTGTTTAGGATGGTCGGGTTCATGCCCTATACTCAACCCCATCCATATACACGGATGCCAAACATGCTGCAAATGAGGCCTGGCCAATCAAGACTGATGACTACTTTCCGTGAGTTCCAAAATGCAAAACATACTGTATATGAGCTACTAACTCAAAATAATGTTCAGGAAGAAGTTGCAAACCTACAACGTGATTTTGAAAATAACATTTGGGTGGCTGCACTACCTACTCAAAAACAATCATTTCTTGTTTAGTGGCATATAATCATTCCTTTTCTTTCTTCTAACTTGTTATTTTATTTCTGGATCATCAATTTATTAGGTATGCAGATCGTGTAAATGCTTATTGGACGGGGTATTTTACAAGCAGGCCAGCTCTCAAAGGTTAT
The DNA here is from genome assembly GCA_016859785.1 of Macrotyloma uniflorum. Classification (NCBI taxonomy): domain Eukaryota; kingdom Viridiplantae; phylum Streptophyta; class Magnoliopsida; order Fabales; family Fabaceae; genus Macrotyloma; species Macrotyloma uniflorum. The sequence goes on from BDMB01000006.1 coordinate 1,540,107, forward strand.
ATCAGACTGATAAGTGGATACTACTTGGTAAAGCTTGTAACTATTGTTGATTGAAGTAATTAAGTATTTGCTTAAATTTGATTATTTGTTCTGAAAGTGGTGTGCTTAAGAGCATTATAACTGATTCAATCTTACCATTCCACCGGAATATTTTAGAAAGTTATCAAAATTCTAAACTGGGCTCATATTGCTCTTCAATCTTGAAACAGGCAGCAAGGCAATTGGAGTGTTTCAAAGGGAAGAGTGCCTTAGGTCCAAAAACTGACTCTTTGGCTGAAGCTTTGGCTATTGCTCAACACCATGATGCAGTATCTGGTACAGAAAAGCAGCATGTTGCTGATGATTATGCTAAACGACTTTCAATAGGTTATACAGAGGTAATTATTGTCTATATCTGTTCGCTTTAAACTTCATTATTTACATCTCAAAAATGTTTTTTCCTTTTCAATGTCTTATTCAGGCTGAGAAAGTTGTTGCAGAATCACTTGCTTGTTTGACAGAGGGAGCAACCAAAACGGGATGTAAGAACCCAAAGATTAAATTTCAGCAGGCAAGTTGTGATGTTCATTGTTCAAAAACTGTGAGCTGTTGATTATTAGTCTTCAGATAACATCTTAAGAAACATGGCTAATCTTTTTCTAATTTTCCTTCTTGATATTCATTCTTTGTGCACAATGAGAAACTGTTAAGGCGGTAGAGCTAAGTCAGAAATTTACAATCCATAACCATCACAAACCTTGTTATACAACTTCTACAAGATAAAAGCTGTAGTTGGAAAAGTTGTTACTTTTGAAACAACTAGAAAAATATTGACATGTTTTGATTTTTAAGAAGCAAAGTCTTGATTTGAAGACTTGATGCTGAGGCTGAGTTATCTCTTGTCATTACAGTGTCCACTTCTGAACATAAGTTACTGTCCTTCCTCAGAAGTCGACTTCTCCAATGGGAAAAACCTGGTAAGGTTTGATGACATGTAATCTGTTGCTTATTAATTAGAACACAGAATTTTATCGATTAAGATTTTTCTAATACATTGATTCCTGTAGGTGGTTGTTGTTTACAATCCTCTGGGATGGAAAAGAGAGGATATCCTAAGGATTCCTGTGAGTTTCCTCCCTCTATCATCCTACAATACCTCTTGTGATATTTTCTTGTTAAAAATTATGAACAATCTCTGAGCCATATAAATATTATCTGCTCCATGCATAAGCATTTGTTCAATACTTCATGTGTCAATTCATGCCTTCTAGTTGAAGCATTTTAATGCACTTTTCTTGTTCAGTGGAATTATTTACCTCGCGTATCAACATGAATGAAGAATGTTTTGAACTTAGGAAAAATACAAAACATGGCTATCCTCAAACACTACTTTTGCTTGACATTGTTTGCCTATCAAATTTGTCTTAGGTTGTCAATGAAAACGTTGTTGTTCGGGATTCCAGTGGGAAAAAAGTCCAATCCCAGCTGGTGCCAATACTTGATGCCTTTCTTGGTTTAAGAAACTACCACACTGTGGCATACTTGGGAGTGTCTCCAGCTGTAAAACCAAAGTACTGGCTTGCTTTTTCAGCAACTGTTCCCCCACTTGGTTTTAGCACTTACTATGTATCCTATTCCAAAAATGAAGGTTAGTCTTGATTTGTTATTCCCCTCCTGAAAATGGTTATCATTATTGCAATTACAAGACCAAACTAAAAATTTCTGTGGAAGACTACAGATTAGTTTTTCCTAAAGCAGAAAATTTGAAATTGCATTGCAGCTACTATTTCAGACAGAGATGCAGCTTACAAGTCATTGAATGAGAGTGATACAATTACAGTGGGTCTAGAAAACTTGAAACTAACTTATTCTGTGAAGGAACAGAAACTTACTAAATATATCAACAGCAGAAGCAAGGTTTGTGATTTGGATGGCACATTACTATTTATCCCAATATATAGCCAAAATCTTTACCATAGTAAGTTAGAGCTTCTAAGGAAGTATATTGTTTAAGGTTTACATGACATGCATTCTAAATTTCTGTTCACAATGAAAGGTCGAAGAATCTCTAGAGCAGGCATATAAATTTTATACGGGCAATGGAAATGATGGAACTGCAACTGCTCAGGTGATAACATTTTTTCTATACGTAGATTTGAATTGATTATGATTACTTATGCCAAGCAATTGATTTAAATGTTGTGAATGGTTGAAAGGCATCTGGAGCATATATTTTTAGACCTAGTGATTCACCAACTCCCATCAGTCCCAGCGGGAAGGTGAAGTTATCTATTCAAACATTCAATTAGCAATATTTATTGGTTGCAAGAAATTAATCAGTTAGTTTTCATTTGAAAACTTTCAGTCTCCTCTCACAGTTTTTCGGGGACCAATTGTGCATGAAGTGCATCAGCAGATCAATTCATGGATATACCAGGTAGTATATCACATTATCTTTTTTACAAGATCATTCTCTTTAATTTGTTCTTTCTATTATAAAATAAGTTTTCAATCTATTCTCTATAAACCCTATAAATATAATCGATATCTAATCCCTTTTCAGATAATTATAGAATTAAGCATTTCAAAATTAAACGTGCAAAGTGAGAAAATAAAGTGTGAAAGGAAAGCCAAATACAAGAGATTATAGAAAAAAGAAAGAAAGAAAGAAAAAGACAATGGAATAAGAGTCAGATGTCACCCATTTATGTCATATGTATTCTTAGCCACTGACATCAGAAGAAAGTGATGCTTTCTTTTTCTTTCTTTAAAGGAAGGATTACGCTTTACAACATTTTTTTTTAACTTTATCACTTTTTTATAGTATTTAATAAATATTTTAATCACATATGTTAATCTAAAAATAGAATATATTTAGAATTCTGAATAAAAAAATATATGATGTATAGAATTAATATTTTTAGACTATTATATTTTTATAATTAGGTAAATCATTAAAGTTTAAAAAATATAATTTTTACATATTTGACCATTAAAAAAAGTTAAGTTTTTTATTGAAAAGAATACATATTATAGTCATCAGAAAAATAAGTGATATTTCGTACCAATAATTTGTTAAAAAAATGTATAAAGTATAAATGTTAAATCAAATGACCATTATCACTTTATTGGCAGAATAGTTTCTTTAAAAAAACATTTATAACTTTATGCTTTTTTCAAAGGGTTTTAAAGTAGTAGACTTTATGTATTATTTAAATTTTATGACCCACAAGAAAAAAAAAAGAAGTTATGCTTTCAGTCTCTCATTTGGAAAAAAAAAATCTGGACTTTACCACTATCTTGATTCTTTCAAACATCCATGGTGGTAAGAAAAATGTAAGTAACATTTTTTAACACACTCGAATTCATTAAAAATTATAAATTTGTAAAGTTTTATTTTTTATTTAATAAATTTTAATGAATAATGAAATTTATAGTCATACATTGTTCAATATTTGACCATGGCTTAATTGAACAGACTACTAGACTGTACAAGGGCAAAGAACATGCTGAAGTTGAGTTTATTGTAAGTATTTTTTCTTCTCCAAATTTACTGACTAGGGTTTTCAAAACTTTACTCTCTAGTAGCCAATAATCATAATCAAGTTATCTTGACTTCAGGTTGGACCTATACCAGTTGATGATAGAGTTGGCAAGGAAATTGCAACTGAGATTAAAACAAATCTGGCAAGCAACAAAACCTTCTATACTGATTCCAATGGACGTGATTTCATTGAACGTGTAAGTCAAACAGGTTGAACATTTTTAAGTTCTAGTAGCGGTTTTCCATATCAATCCCTAACCTAATGAGTTGTTATAAAAATATACATTTACAGGTTCGAGACTATAGAAAAGACTGGAACTTGGAATTGAATCAACCTGTTGCTGGAAATTATTACCCTGTATGTTTTGTTGAACCATGTGTGTTAGAAGATGCTACGTTCATTAGAACATGGAGACACAGTCCATGAAGTTGTTGATTAATGGAATCTAGTTTCATGTTTCAGATCAATCTTGGGATTTACCTGAAAGATAAAAGCAAAGAGTTTTCTATTTTGGTAGATAGAGCAGTGGGGGGCTCCAGCATCATAGATGGACAATTGGAACTAATGGTTCATAGGTTTGTTATGTTGTTCAAGCTCAACCTTCTCTGTATATCACTCCATTCTCTACCAATCAAACTCCACAGTTTTTATTTTCTCCCCTTTGTATAGGAGGTTACTTGAGGATGATTCCAGAGGGGTTGCAGAGGCACTGAATGAAAGAGTTTGCATCAACAATACTGAGTGCATAGGGTTAACTGTAAGTAAATCTAAATAGCCTATGGTGTTTTTGGTGAGCCATTCTAGTAGCTTACATGTTACTAGTTGAAACAAACTATAAGTTCAGAGTTTAAAAGCTGAAAGCTTATAAACTTGCTACCAGCTGATTGAATTGGTTAAACTAGTTTATTTCATTTTTGGCGTTATTTGAAATTTAATTCTATCTGATAACTGATATATACTTTTATGCCATTTTATATCTATCAGTGAATTTTTTAACTAATATTAACAAGCATTTCCAATTCAAGCAGTTAACTAATGAACTTTAAGTTCCTAACTTTACAGATAATAAACTTCATTCATAAAATACAATAAATTTTGCAGGTGCTAGGGAAATACTACTTCAGAATTGATCCTGTAGGAGAGGGTGCTAGATGGCGTCGATCATTTGGTCAAGAGATATACTCACCCTTGCTTTTAGCCTTCACAGAGGTGGTTAAAGAATGTCAGAAAGTGTTTGAAAATTGCCTAGTGAGCTGAACTTGTAACTCGCTACTGATGAATATTTCGTTCATTTTTCACATATTTTCTAGAGTGACGCTCACTGGGGAGATTCTCATGTCACAACCTTCTCGGGGATAGATTCCTCATACAACTTACCAGATAACGTTGCAATTATAACCCTCCAGGTGCATGTCTTTCATTTCATCAAATATTTGTCCAAAATATGTTTTTGTGTTCATTTCTAATGTTGAGCCATCTTCTGGAACTCTGCAGGATCTGGGTAATGGAAAAGTTCTCCTTCGGCTGGCACACTTATACGAGGTATATTCTCTTCAGCTTTCAGCTTCTATCTACTTGGTTATATTATACTACATCTTAAATGATTCTGTCCTTCTTATATTCCCTTGTTTCAATTGTTTTTGAGCTTTGTTTTTCATTCTTATTCTTTGTCATATGCAAGATTGATGAGGACAAGTATCTTTCAGTTAAGGCAACTGTAGAACTGAAAAAGGTGTTTGCCAAGAAACAGGTAGGAAAACATGACAACTAAAATCCTTTTAATAGCTAGTTGTTCTTAGCATGCCATTGTCTAAGTTGCTTCATGTGCAACAATTCCTTTGTGTTCAGATAAGCAAAATAACTGAAGTAAGCTTATCAGCTAACCAAGAAAGAGCAGAAATGGAGAGGAAGAGATTGGTTTGGCAAGTTAAAGGGTCACCTCCAGAACCAAAGGTGTTGAGGGGAGGACCAGTAGATCCAGCAAATCTAATTGTAGAACTTGCTGCCATGGAAATTCGGACTTTTGTTATCAGTTTTAATTAGGTATTAAGAGTCCACGAGCACTACTGAAAAATAATTCCAACATATGTAAGCCAGCAACAAGAAATGTGTTTAGGGTTTGTTTGGATAAAGTTGTATGGAATCAAGTTCATTGCGAATAAAAGTGGATTGCTCGTATCATTTCTCTTCATATCTAACCAAATTCTTTTGATAAAAAAAAAAGTTATATTATTATTCCACACACTATATAATACATATATTTATAATAAAAACAATGCATGTGACTTTCTCATAACTCAATAATAAAAATAATATCTATTGATTGTTAAGTTTAATTTCTTCAATTTTATGTTTTGATAGATTAAAAAAATTACAAATTATCATGGCTTTAACTAAAATAATATGTAATTTATGAGCATATTAAAATAAATATTTTGAATTCAAATAATTATATTATTTTTAGGTTTGTAATCTAATTAAAAAATAAGTATAATTTACTTAAATGGCTATGAATTAATTTTGATATTATAATTTTGAATAATCATAATTAATTTACTTTTTAATCAGAACCAAAAAATGTATCTATAAAAAATAATAAAATATTATTTATATGATTAGAATTATCAATTATAATATATTAAAATTATCTGTAAGATAAAAAAAAATTAAATATATTTTTTTATTTATGTTATATTTTCCAAAATTTGATTTTATTTCTATTACTTAACAAAAAATTAATCAATCCTGAAACTTTAAAAAAATGTAAAATCAATTTTTTTTATCAATTTTATGATTTAAAAAAAATATTATTAGATAATAAATTTAAATATAAAGAATAACTAAAATTAAATATTCTAAAAATTAGAGGAGGAATTTAAAAGTATATGGATAAAAATAAATTTTAAAAAATATATAAAAATTATAAATATATTTTTTTCAATAAAAAAAACAAGATTATTTGTTTTTTCTTTCTATCCATGCAAAATTTAAAACTAACATAAAATAATTTAGTTTATAATATAAAGAAAATTTTAGTTCATAACATAAAAATTACAGTAGTTTATCAGTATACATCAGACAGAATTGTGTTTCACTGCATTGAGTTAAACCTCTACTTATTGAGTGTAGGAAATTGGTATTGCATTGGGTTCAAGATGCCAACTGTTCTCAGGAATGCCATACTTTTCAATTCCAGGCACTCTGTAAGCTAAAACTTGATGAGAAAAACATAACATCTCTGTTTCACAAATTGTACGAGATAGATCAACTCCCTCAAACCTTTGCCTGCGGAAAAATGTTAACCAATTTTCTACCTCTTCAAGTTTGGCTACTTCAACACCATTTTTTTCAGAGAATTTTGAAACAATTTCTACCATCCAATATTGACATTTTCTATAGTCAGTATGCTCCCATTTTCTACTCCAATTCTTGTACATTGCCCAAACCTCACCTTCCTGAGGATAAATCATATAAGGTAGAGTAGGTGTACCTTTAACATGATTCACTAAATGGGAGAATTGTGACATATCAAGCTCAACACTTCTAGTGCCAGGTCTAAATATTCCACAAGCAATAGGCAAATTTTCTGTCCATTTTGTCTCATCTTCATGAACTACTTGTTCAGGTTCTAAAATTGTTACAAAAACTTGCCTTTCAGAAACCACACTATTTACTAAGGCATATTGACGAGGCATGATGTCCTCCCCACAATAAATTGCCCAAACTTGACCAGTGGCAAAATCATCTACTGATAGGAACTTGGCAACACAAGATGCATTCTGACTCATATCTGCTACTTCAATGGATTCCTCCAAAATTTCCTGTTCAAGTCGAGCATCTGGGTTTGAGCACCTCTTTGAAGTGGAAGTAGAAATAACCTCAGAAGAAATGAGATCATTGTCATGCCTTAAACAGTCAAGAAAATGTTTTTCTTTGTCAGAAAGCATGTTCAGTGCATTCTCAACAATTTCTAGAGCCAACTCAGCTCCTGGAAAATCATCTTCTACACCATTTGTTGATGTGACAAAGTCATGGAGAGAATTTATAGCATCAGAATAAGTGGCTGAGGGATATATTAGATGAAGAATACAATGAAAATCAATATCATTATTTGATATCCTCACACTGGAAGCTAGCAATAATATCTCACAAATGGTAAGCATCATATCAATACTATCAAGTTCTGGGTAAAGTAACTTTGCATTAAGTAACCTTTTCCTGGCATCAGTGTACTCCTCATTGTGCATCATGATTGCTGCAACCCACTTCTCCCGAAGAGCCTCCACCTTTTGATTAAACCCTTCCACACTCTCCATGGCTTCAGGATAGATATCCCAACATGCACTAGAGTTCCATCACTTGCATGTACCAGAACAATTATTCAATACCATACACTGACTTCTAAAAGAAAAAAAAAGGGCAAAGGCAAATGGAGTTCGAGAAGTGCGTTACTTGTGCCATAAAAATGTGTAGGAATAAAGAGAAGATGAAAGTTCAAGTGAAATAATCAGTGGAAAAGCTACAAAATTGTGAAGGCAACACGTTAACTGTGTGTAAAAGGTGTCTGAAACTATAAGTATTGTACTATTGTAGTCACATGTGCAAGAACGCATTTTGCATGTATATGCATGTGTCCATAACAAGGAGACTCAAGACAAGACCCTCGTATTTTTGAAACTTGGAAAGGTGGTTGGTAAAAGAAATTTTAAATTAAAAATAAAACCAACCAGTAGTGCCAACGTGATTCTTTTAAATAAGATCTTAAATCTAAAAAAATTAAGAAAATAAACTTATAAAAATAATAATAATAATAATCAATCTTTTGTTAATTATAAATGCAATAATTATCATAATTTTTAGCCATATAAAATTATACAATGATATATGAAAATTGAATTTTAAAATTTAATAAATATTAAATCAGGCAAAAATTAAAAGTAAAAATAATCATGCAGTATAAGTAGAAAAAGTTATTTAACCTAAATTCTATGTATCTTTTTAAAGGTGAAACCAAAATGCAGGGTGGAATGACCCCTATATTGAAGGAAAATATATGTGGTCAAAGTTAGAACCAGGTGTTTGTGAGTGTGATAGGATGTGACTATGAGAGAAGAAGAACAGCTTCAAATCGGTAACCACAGCTTCAAACCTTCAAATGCGCTCTCTAAATAACATTAATCTTAACAAAAACTAAACAAACAAATACCTATCTCTTTTTTTTTATCCTTCCTTTATCTCTCCAACTATTACAATACCACTTTTTCTGCAAAACAAAATAAGAAGAACAACAACAAAAACAAGAAGAATATCAGAATATCCATAAACATTATTATTTTCCCAAAATGAATTTCTCAAAACTCAATGACTCACCCATGTTCCGGCAGCAGGTTCTGTTATATTTCTTCTTTCACATACTTTCAATATCTATTTGAAGATTGTTATCATTATTTCTCTTGAAACAAATATACATATTAAAGAACAACGTTGGTGTTGTGCTGATACATTCCTGTTACGCAATGTTGATTATCTGCATGGCTTATTCATTTGTAGTTGTTTAAGAGGGTCATGGATTTTCATATATATGGTTAGTTTGGTGGGACATATGTGCTTGAAATGAATCGGTTGCTTAATTATTAATCATGAATGGTGTGTATATATGCAGCTCCAGTGCATGGAAGAGAGTTCAGAATCGTTACGCTCGAGATGCTTCAAATTCTACAAAGGTTCTCGAAAGTACACGTGAGTTTTCCATGCCATAGTTTTTGTTAATTGATGAACTTTTTCTACTTTAGAGACTGTTTTTCTCCAAAGCCTCGTCTATGTTGTGTTACTAATTGAATACTCATTTCTCTCCTAAGAAAACACATACTTGATACTTCAAGATAAATAGAAGAAAGACCAAAACCTCTATATCTACTCTCCACTTTTAAACTTGAACTCGCTCATAGGGCATGCTGGAACTCTAAAATGATTTTGCTCAAACCTTAAATCTCAAACAGAAAAATAGTTCTCAATATATAATTCAAGAGGAATCTTTGTATATGGCTAGTACATGTGTATAAATTAGTTTATTATCAGTATTTCATAGTTATATAAATTTCTGTGTCAAGTGATTATTTATATATGATAAATAGGGAAGGGCTTGGAGAGGCATATGATGGAGACATTGCATTTGCAAGTGCCCTAGAAAATTTTGGTGGAGGGCATAGTGATCCTCTATTTGTAACTTTGGGAGGTAAGTCTTGTTGATCTCTTTCCTGCTGTTGCATTTTCTTATAAAATAAGCTTTGGGAAGAAAATACACTAAATATGAAAAATTCTATCAATAATAACATATATTAGTATATTTTGAGGTTATTCTTGAGTATATTGACCTAAGCTAACGTGAAAAATATTGGTTGAGCTTAACAGGTAATTTATTGTCACTCGATGTACACAGACTCCAATTCTGAGTATGATATGTTTGGGCCGTTTAAGGAACTTCTGAAATTCCTTGAGTTATATTATGCTTTCTTTGAATATTCAATGACAAAATATCTTATTTCCTGCTATAATTCCGATAAACTAATTTGTTTTTGGTATTATATATCAGGACCAGTTATGACCAAATTTGCTATTGCTTTAAGAGAAATCAGTACATATAAGGAACTTCTTCGGTCACAGGTAATGATTTGTCCAATGTTGCAGTGTCTTTAATTTTCAGCTTTTATTTAGGCTAGACCAGTGGTTAGCTTGTGGTTTTCCAGCATATATGTCTACTTATAAAATTTGAGCTTCTGTTAATGAGTTAACAATTTCTTTTGGTTCATATTGTGTATCTATGAATCTTTTAAAATGGATTAGACTAGATGATATAGTTGAAAAATTCCATTTTTTTAAAGGTTTTATAATATCTCAGAAACAGTTGTTGTAACTATTATTGCTAAACTGACTCTACTTAATGTGGCTTCTTAGGCTGAGCACATGCTGAATGACCGGTTACTAAACATTCTAAACGTGGATATCTTAGATGTCAAGGTACATATTAGTAGAAGAAATTTTGTAAATGTTTTAGAGATAATTATTAGTGTGGAGAATGTTAATATTTTATCGCTTCAATAAGACAAATTAATAACTTGAAAGTAATGAAATCATGATTGTGATGAAATAACTTCATTACAGGTCTATCAGTTAAAACTTAGAACAATGGAGAATGAATTAAAAGCTACCCCTGATGAGAGTTGATTTTCTTATATTCAGAAAAATAACTTTAGCCTTCAAATGACTTGTAATTTCTTGTTCATCCTTAATGCTTCATGTGATGCTTGCAGGAAGCTCGAAGGCGTTTTGAGAAAGCTTCCATTGTACATGATCAGGTGCTTCTAAATAGCTAAAAGAAACTGCACATTATGATGGTTTCTGCTTCCACATTTTCCCTACCCTTCTATGTATAAGTCATGCCATGAGCAATACAATGTTACATGGGAAGAACAAAATCAGTGCATTTTAAAAGAAATTGGATAACACAATCTGTTGAAAGTTCATTGGCCTAACTCTTGATCATAATATCATAACACTAATACAACGTTGATTTTATGCTACAGGCACGTGAGAAGTTTATGTCACTGAAGAAAAGCACTAAGATGGATGTTGCCACTGTTGTAGAAGAGGTAGGTCATGTAGCTTTTCTTCGGCATTTTGGTTCAAGAATATTGTCTTAGCTTGTCATGGGTTACCATGATTTTTTCAATCTAATTTGGTAGAGAGACATTCCAGGAATTGCACAATGCAAGAAGCTCATTTGAGGAATCTCGTTTCAATCTGGTAATCTTACTTGAACAAGATATGCTACTTTTGAATACTATGGAATGAATAAACTTAGTTCTTCACACATTTCAATCTTGTATTCTAGGTTAGTGCTCTTCATAATGTTGAGGCCAAGAAGAGATTTGAGTTTTTGGAGGCTGTCACTGGAGTTATGGATGCTCATCTTCGGTATTATCGACAGGTATATGACAGTTAATTATGCATGGCATTTTCAATATGAAATGTTGCACTTGTGAAGTTTCTAAAACTTCTTTTCCTTTTGCAGGGATATCAGCTATTACATGAGTTGGAGCCATTCATTATCGAGGTTTTTCTATTTACTTTTTACTTATTTATAATCAATATTTTTATCTAGCATAAAATCTACCTAGAGTTGCTTTAACTTTAAATCAATCTTAAACTTAAAAAGAATCATTTATCAAGGTAAAACCAAAATATATAAATATTTCTCTAAAATCACATTACCAAGTGTTTCAACATAATTTTAGATTATGTAACTTGAACCAAACATGTAAGTAGTTTTCTTTTGATTCAAAATGCCATGTTGAGTATGCTTCCTCAAAGCTCAACCACAATGACATGTTGAGCAGAATTGTGGATTTGAAAATATTATTAGGATTCCTGGTTTATTCTGAATGGAATATTTATCTGACATGTTGCAGGTTTTGGCTTATACACAAAAGGCAAGAGAAAGTTACAATGAGGAGCAGATTAGTCTTTGTGAAAGAATGTTGGAGTACAAAAAACATGTTCATCATGAAAGTATGTTGTCCTTGAGTGGCCCTTATATTTCTCCAGGTAGAGATGGGAATCCAGTGCAGCCTTTTTCAAGGATATCAAATAAAGTGGCAGATGCTGTAACAGAATCTGCTGAAAATGGAAAGGTAGCTAGTATTATAACTTATAAACATGATCTCTTACTTCTCAACGGGTTTTCAAACACATTTATATAGTTTTCAATTCTTAGAGCTATTCACTGATCTCTCCATACTTTTAGGTTCAAATCATTCGGCAAGGATATCTCTCTAAACGATCCTCAAATTTGAGGGGTGATTGGAAGAGAAGGTATTTTGTTCTTGATAGTCGAGGAATGCTTTACTACTTTCGTAAACCATGGAATGGATTAAATGTAAGTATCCAACTAAAACCAAGCACTAGTACACCATAGTATGTACTCTCAAACTAGCTCGGTGAAATGCTGATTTTAATTTCCTGATCTTAAGCAGGGAAGCCATCAATCCGTACACAGAAATTGTGCCACTGATAATAGTGCTGGAATTTTGAGTCGCCTGCTTTCTTCACATCACCATGGAGTTATGCCTGATGAAAAAACTGTAGCACGTCACACAGTGAACCTGCTCACATCAACAATCAAAGCTGATGCTGAACAGTCAGATTTAAGGTTCTGCTTCAGGATTATTTCACCTTCAAAGTGTTATACATTGCAGGTATGCATTCCAAACATTTAGTCACACGTACTTTGGCATTTTATCATTACTCCTCTGCCTCCTCACTAAGGCCAGCATAATGCAGGCAGAAAATGCTCTGGATCAGATGGATTGGATGGAAAAAATAACTGGTGTAATTGCCTCCTTATTGACTACACAGAAACTGGTACATCATATTTCTTTTCTTTTGCCTCTTCTTTACACAGTCATTCAATCACAGATATTGACTTTTAGCAGATATAAGGTTAGCTTAATAGTAAAAATTGAACTGAATGAGGGATAGGTTGTAAGTTTAAATCTCCTGCTAACAAAAACTAACATACTAACAAAAAACAGATATTGACTTTTAAAGTAATTACTTCTAATAACTATGATTTTTATTGGTTTAACTCTAAACTATTTTACAATGAGAACACATAGAAATTAAACAACGGAAACTTTCAAATAGTTTAGGGGTCATGTCACTAGTTTAATTATTCAGTATATTCTTGAATTATTTAATAATTTTCAATAAGTATATGCACTTCACTCTACTCCAGCTAGGAAGATAAGGAAACTCAAACAAGTGAGTTAAAGATTATATGACAGAAATTATCCTTTTAAAACTAGGTTCTAAATTGTACCTCGCATTTGACAGAGATAATCAATGAAAAAATATCTTCTTTTATTGTCTCTAAAGCTTTCTATGAAGTATTAATGGTAGATTATTAGGAATAACAGTAGTGTAGTTTTTGCTTCCAACATAAGAACTCAATTAAAAATGATTTATACCTTGAGTGACATAGTTAAAAATTTAAAGTATAGAGTTAAAAGTAAGTCATTCAGGGACTTCTAAATTAATTTACCTAAAAAGAATCCACCGTCAAAGATGTAAAATGATAAACAGTGTGGGGAAACTTTAGCTACCAACACAACATTAGGCATCTTTTGGAACAATCTAGCATTTCTCATCAAATGGCTTACCTAATCCAGCAAAAGTCTTCTATATACATTCTCTGATGCAAGTATAAATCGTGATTATGTGACAGGATGAGTCAGAAAATGGTGACGGTCACTCTGCGGGCAAGCTTTTATTGTTAAAGGGTTGTCCAGATGAAGATCAAGCATTGAGTGGGGATTCTATGTCATCTGAAGACTTGCAGAAGAATAAGCAAAGTATAAAGCCAATTGAAGTTCTTAGAAAAGTTAGCGGCAATGACAAATGTGCTGATTGTGGTAAGCCTGATCCAGACTGGGCATCCTTAAACCTTGGCATCCTCATATGCATTGAATGTTCGGGTGTCCACCGGAATCTTGGTGTGCATATATCAAAAGTAAGTATTTGAGGTTGCATACTCAAGCGTATGCTATAGTATTATCAACTCTAAGTTGTTCATGTTTTTGTTTTTCTTAATGGTTTTTAAATTGAAGACAATATTTTTAGTAAATTTTCTGTGTAGTGCTTAAAAGATTTTTGTTTTCAATCCTTAAAAATAAGGTGAGTCCACATTTTTTCACAGGTAAGATCACTGACCCTTGATGTAAAAGTATGGGATTCAGCCGTCTTGAGCATGCTTCAGTCACTGGGGAATCACTTTGCGAACTCAGTTTGGGAGGAACTGTTGCAATCATCTAGTACTTCACAAACAGATGACACTCCAGATGGGTGAGTTTTGCGAAGATTGATGAGATTAACTGTTTAAAATTTCACTAACACAGATGGACCTTACAATGTAGATCATCCAAACCACAGAAAAAGTTATTTCATGCAAGAAAACCATCACAGGATGAATCTATTTCACTAAAGGAGAGGTTCATTCATGCAAAGGTAATAAATATTATATGCTATTTCCTAGCTAGAAAGATTAAATGAACCTTTTAGATAAGTAAGATAATGAATATCTATCCTTTTCTTCTTCCTCGTTATTTATTTACTGTGAAATACTCCCATGGACTCAATAATAAACCAATAGTGTTTATTAGAATGAAATTAGATGTTTTTCTTATATTTTAATCTAGACAAGCATTTATTGAATATTAGAAGTTCATGCTGTTTCATATTTATACTTAATAACTTTGAGTAGAAACTTCAGTTGAAGTACTTGAATGTCTGGGAGATAGAACTTGATGCATGGTTTCTCTTGTTGCAGTATGCTGCTAAAATCTTTGTTAGCCGGACAACGAACAACAACAGCCACCTTTCAACGGCACAACAGGTGGCAGAAAGCATCAATGCCAATGACAAGAAAGCAATTTACCGACACATAGTGAAATCAGATTTGAATGTCAATGCTATTAGTGGTGAAGCAGGTATATCTTCTTATCCTCATAATAATAGACAAAAATTTTGCAGTTGAAAAAGCAGCAAATCCTATTAGAATAATAATGCATTATTGTGCAGGCTTTTCTTCCAACATGCCTTCCTCAACTAATGATCCAAACACATCATGTGAAACCACAACTCAACCATTGGAGGACTTACAAGAAGGTGCTACTGCGCTTCACCTGGCATGCCTAAGTTGTGATACTGCAATGGTAGAGCTACTCCTACAGTATGGGGCAGACATAAATGCTATTGATTCTAGAGGGAGGACACCACTACATTACTGCACTATTACAGGGAAGCTTGCAACTACAAAAGTGCTTATTACAAGGTAGTTATTTTGAAAGATTTCTTAATTATTAGAGTTCAAGTACCAGTTGCACATTGAATAAAAACAGGAAAATTGATCATAATGGAGAAAGACTTATAAACTAAATGTTTCAATACTTTTTCTTAAAGATGTTGTGTCCAAATATTTCTCTATATAATTGTCATCAAATAGCCAGTAATTCTCTATTAAATTACTAGATAGCAGCAATTCTTAATATCTAATTCACCACATAATGTGGCTAAACTTTTAGCATGGAAAACCCCCTCTGTAAGGGAATTGGATAGAAATAAACATGTCAAATAAAAATTGGTCTTTAAAAGTTGAGTTACCATTAATAAGGGGTCAAAAGAATTGCAAGGGATAAAAGACTTCAGATATTTTCTTATATTTTGTTTTCAATGAAAATATTTATTTTCTTGGTGTATGTGCTAGTGTGTAGATGAAAAAACTATGTATATTAAGCCAAATACAATTATTTTTAGTGACATATACATAGTAATAAGGTATTCCAATTTCATGCATGTTCATTTGGTACTCTTTCGTCTGACTAATCAAACACTGTAGCAATAAAGTATAATGCATGTTCCTTAGTATAGATGCTGACAAAGTTTGGAGATAACGCATATTTTCTCATTGCAACTTCTTTCAAACTTTTGTCACTTTTTCAGTAAATGCATTCTGTCCCCTTCCTTGGTAGGCTATGCACGTAACCATACTGCCTAGAAGGAATTGAAATCTCAACCAAACAATATGGTTTATGCTTTAACTATGGAGTAGCTTTATCATTATCCCTTGAGGAATATTGAATTTTAATTTTATATAACTAAATATGCCATGCAAACTTCAGTTCCATGATAAGTTTCCCATCATGTATTATATCTCACATACAGTATTCATACTTGGAAAATTTACTAAAGGAAGTTACTAATTATTTCAGGGGGGCCAATCCACTAGCCGTAGACAGAGAAGGCAACACTCCTTTTAAGCTTGCACCAGAACCAGACCCTATAGGCAAAGATACTCTTGCTCTTAACCAGGAAACCACATGTCCTCAAAACTCACAAGAAAAATGATTCATGTACACCTTGTGTTAATCTACACCAATATATGTATATATACCTTTTCTCCTTTACCACACTAAGCTTAATCATGTAGCATCTAAAGACGTGATGTAATACTCAACATTAAAAAACGTTCAGAAGAAACATCTCAACGTCCAAAAAGTATTCTCAATAGTTACTTTCTCAAGGATTAATTATATAGTCGCAGGAAGAGAGCACTTTCTGAAATCTAAAAGCTTCAAGTATTAAAGGATCTTACATCCTTTGTTTTGTAAAGTTATCTTGTAACGTGTTTAAACTTTCATATCTTCAGGAAAAGTGTTTAAATAACTTGTATTTATTGTTTATATTCTAGAGAGGTTTAGTGAATAAAGAATATTCTGGTAAATAATTTTGGATATAAGATTGTTGTTGTGTTTATTTAATTAGACATGAAAATACTTATAACCTATTTGGTTAGTAAACAATTAAGTAGTTTAAGAGGTTGTACATTATCAAGTTCTAAGTATAAAAACCTTATATATTTTATTACCTTCCCATTTCTTCACATTTTGTTTGAAACAAGTATTCTTTTATTATCATTATGTATATTTACTTACGAAATGTTTCCAAATTTCTTATACATACATACACACGTTCAATTACCTTCCTTGTGTTTTTATAACACCAATTTTGAAATTGGAAATGAAGTTATACAGAAAGAAGAAAGAAACAAGGATATAATTTTTCCTTATCCAGTTTTAGCTTCATTCCAATATGGAGAGACTTGGAGGGGAGGAAATATAATTTAAAACATTTCAACTAATGACTAAAATATTCGTACTTATATTTTGAAATTTAAATTTATAAGAATATGAAAGTAAATTAATTTTTAAAACTCCTTCCTTCCACCTTAAATCAAAGAAGAAAATTGTTACCTCTCTTTCCTTTTATTAATTTTTTTTCCCTCTTCTCGCCTCTCAACCAAATATAATATTTAAGCAAACTTATTCCCTATCCTTCCCTTCCTGTCTCCAACAAGCTTTAAGACAAGTCACATGTACTGATTGGGTAAAAGATAGATTATAGATTATTGATTAAAGATAGTTATAGACTCTTAATCTTTATGTCAGCAAACAATAAAAATATATTTAAGGACTCAAATGACAAACGACTTTCGGAAGAAAAAGTTAGTACAAGAAACTTTTGAAACAAGTCGAAAGGGTAGCATGAAGTGTATAGGTTATCAAAAACTATGAAAACTACCTACAAATATTAAAATTATAAGAAAATATCCAACCCCTTCACTCACTTTGCCTGCAATTGACTGAAAGAAAGCAACTTTTTTTTCACGAGAAAAATTGTATTTAAACTATCAAAAATAAACAAGGGTGAAACTGAACATAATGTCATGATTGATACACGCCTACTGGCCACTAGAAAGTCCCAGAATCATTTTCCTTGGGCATTTTGACGATCAAATACTATCCAGTCAAAACAAAATTAAAATACTATCCATTCAAAACAAAATTAAATCAAAATCACGTTAAATGACATTGGTACAAGTCTGGTGGCTACTCATAAGTAATCTACTCGGCATTATCTTTTTTCTTCTTGGGCATTCTGTATCCGCCAACCACACAGGCATGGTCCCTCTCAAAGGGTTCAAGAGTGACTTGCTCGGATGGTTTGAATTGATCTGCCTTCAATTTGTTCACTTCGCTTTCAAACACTGCCTCAGCAGGGACTGTAGAGTCTATGCAGTTAGCCTACAGGTATACAAGGGATATAAGTGAGAACTATTAGTCTACACAGAAGAAAACTTTTTGATAGGTTTATGGCCTTGTGCACCGGGTAAACCCTTTCTTAAAATGTTTTACATAATGATTATACAACCCAATAAAGCCTTGAAATATACGTAGTAAGATATCAGACGATACCTTGATTGAAATAACAAAATGACCTCCTGCTTTAAGATAATAGGAAGCATTCAACCCCAAAATCCTTGCCTGCAATTGCTCAACAGAAATTCATAAACAAATGTCATTTTAATGTTAATTACAAAACTATTTGTTATTTCACATTGTTTTCAGGAGCTTGTATCTTCAAATGTAAAAGGGAATACACACTCAATCATATATATGACTTAACACAATTGAAAACTGAAATGCACAAACCATATCTCGTTGAACACAAAACTGGAAATTAATAATAAAAAAAAAAGTCGATACAAAATAGGGAAAAATGCAAACAAATGAACTGACCAAAACTGTGGTATAAGGAAAAAAATTAGAAAAACAACGAATGGAAAGAGACAGAAAACATATTTATGTGCATCAGAAACTCGGGTATGCATCATCCATGACGTCTTGAAGGGGAATCCGAGTAACTCATCACATACACAGATTATCACACAAACTACTGACTCAAACACAACAGAAACCGAATAATGAATACACCATATTACATTCAAATTAATCAAAACTACATAAAATTGAAAGAAAAAGTCAACACTTAGATTATTCAAATTCAAAATGGGGTTAAATCAGGCTCAAAAAATCAATCCAGCACCGCAGTCTATTTAAGAAATAAAAGTAATAAAACAAAGGAAAAGAGGAAAGATATTGACGTGCATCAGAAACTCGGGTCTGCATCATCCATGATATCTTGAAGGGGAATCCGAGTAACTCGTCACATGCACAGATTATTCCATTTCAATGGAACTATATTCAGGTAAAAAACATGGAAAATTGTTAAATACGAAATTGAAAAACTCAAAGACAAACACCTCAAATGAACTCTTAACCGAGATTTGAAGGATTATTTTTTAATAAAACGTTTCGGACAAAATGAAAAGATAAACACATTTAATGTACGTAAATAACTGACTATTAGACAACCAAATGAAAAAGATCAATGAAACAAAATCATACAAACAATCATAATAAGCCATTACTTATTTAAGAACATCAATGTTATGGAAAGCTAGTATATATTATTGGCTGTAATATGAGGCTGGAAACAATTTGAATGGGTATGATGTAAGAAATTTAACCACACCTGATCAGGCTGAGCAACATCAGAAAATATAACATCAACCATTCCAACCAACATTCTGTATTTAGCTGGATGTCTAGCATCTTCAATAATGGGTATAATATTAGTCCGCTTTTTCGCCATGTTCACCAAATCACGACCACTTCTATGAGAAAACTCCACTGCATAAACAACTCCAGACTACATACAAAGAACAACACACTCTAATAAGCCATTGTATTCCACAACTCCAAGATTATGCATTTCTATAATATACTTACAGGGCCAACTATGTCAGACACGTGAGAAACAGTGGTCCCAGAAGCAGCTCCTAGGTAAAGGACTCTAGCTCCAGGTTTCTTCAAGAAGCATAAAGACAATTAATAATATATATATATATATGAAGCGTGCATTTGAAGAACCACGCCTAACAGAGCACAGATATTGCAAAGACAAACTTACAATCCAGATGTTGTCAACTCCACCAAGGATGGCCGCAGCCAACTTCGAACGGAAAGGATTCCAAACTCTGTATTCCTCTTTGGTACCATCTTCATTCTGCAAAAATAAAACTAGCCATTCATACATAACGTCTGTAACCAAATCTACTTAAAAAATGAAAAAAAAAAAAGTACCTGGACAGTTATCCTTTTCTCATTGTAAACAGCTTCGCCAGGAACAAGATTCTTAGTAACAAGTGCGTCTTCTTTACCCTTCGCAATGAAAATTCCTTCATGCCTATGTGGCTGAACCACGACTTTGCTACCACCCTTCATTCCACCACCTCTACCACCGCCACGGCCACCACCCCTGCCTCCTCCACGGCCACCACCACCTCTGCCTCCACCTCTAGCTTTGAAGGGCGTACCCCTGTCTCCTCCTCTTCCTCCACCACCTCTTCCTCTACCTCTGTCACCCCTACCTCCCCTGAAACCACCACCAGAACCACCACGACCTGCAGAAATTCAAACACTTGTCAACAAAAGGGAAGCTATTACCGCTACATTCTTCTACCAATAAAAGAAATCACCAATCACAACAAAAATCATCAAAATGTAAGAAAATGAGCGAGCAAAACATAATCTATCCTAAAATACCATATCATCAAATGCTAAAACCAAATGCATAAACTACCGCTGTTAAACCCCCATCAAGAACACATAAACCCCATTTCTTGTATATCATGTACACATAACAGACAAAGTACCTCTGGGAGGAGCCATCTTGGAGAACAGAGTAAACGGCTACAAAGTGATGTTCAACGCAACAAGCAAGAAATGGAATAGAGGAGGACTTTATAGCCGAAACCTGAAAACTAGGGTTTAAGAAGTAGGGTTTTTTAATTTACAGATAAAATAAATAAATATAAAATACCTCAGTGCGCTAACCCTAATGGGCCTGGCTGACCCATTATTCATATCCTGTGTGCTTATCTGGGCTTACCTTGGGCTTACGAATATTTTTTTTTAATTAAAAATTGAACTTTTATCATTCTTTCAATAAACCCTTCTCTCAACAAGCTATGAAATGATTCACAAACTTAATTTATACTCTTAATTTTAATTAAATATCAATAATATATTATTTTTGTACTTAAAATAATTAATTTCTATTTTTTATTTTTTGGTAAAAATGTATAAAAAATAAAATTATATAAATTATTAATTATTTAAACAATTGAACCCCTGAGTGAAAATTGACCAAAGTCACAATATCATTCTTCCAATAAAAAAAGTCTCAAAGCTAATTTAGACTAAATCAACAATTTTGTACCTAGCATTCTCAAAATTAATCCATCTTATCCAAAATTAACTATTCAACTCATTTCTTTTTTATTTAATTGATTCATTTTATTTACTCAAAAGTTAATATGGATTAGTATGAGTTAGGTTTCCTATTTTTTTATTTATATATTTATTATCACTTTATCTTAAGAGTTATTTTGAAATTTAGATAAAATATTTTATGATTAATATTTTTCATTAAATTAATTTATTTAATAATTAGTGGTTCATTGGTAGTGTTTCTTCCAAGCCAGGACATTTTTGGGCCAAGCCTGAAAACACTTTGAACCAAACACGCGAAGGTCCTGAATCCAGTGTTTGGTTTTACTGGGCCATATACTGGGTTTCTGGTCCATTTTAATTTTCAACATTCATCCTTTTCAAATTTCCGCATGTATCACGACGAAATTTAACAGAGGTTTAAGATTAAGTTCCATGTAGCAATGAGGGGAAAAAAATGAGTTTAAAAAGTTTGGTTTCCTATTTTGGTCACACTGTAATTATGATAGCATTAGTCAGATTCAATGGATGTTATTTTTTTTTCCATAAATTTGTCAGATTCAATGTCATATAATGAATTTCAACGCGATTTAATTCTCACATTTGACTAAAAATCACTAGTTAAATCATGATTTGTTATGGTTCATTTAACTAACTATTTGAATAAATTACTTAAATACGACTTAAAATAGACACTGAGTTATTATTGTTTATCTAAGTTAGGTTCATACGACTTTATAAAATTAGGTTCGTACGACTTTACAGAACTAAATTCATCTGATTCCAACGAGTTGATGAGAGACCCATTTAAAATGACTTAAAATCTGATATTAGATTAAAAATGACATACCAATAATATAAATTTTTTACAACTTATTTAAGAAAAGTAAAGTTGATAAATGTGTATTAATAGTATAAGTACTGTATGTTACATTGAAATTATTATCCATGATCAGTGCGGGACCCATTTAGATTTGAGGGTTGCAATTACATTTCTTAATTGTGAGAAAAATATAAATTTATGTTTTATTGTTTTTATCTTCTTGTCCCTCCTATTTTTATAATACGATCTCACTTTTTTTCAATATTTTCTTTTCATACGTTTCGTTCTCTTTTCTCTTTATTAACTATTTTTAAACTTTAATAATTAGACATTCTCTTCCCTTTTCACTTCACATTTGATTTTAATATTTTGCGATTATATTTTTATACGTAGGACAATAACTATTATTAATTCATTTTAAAATAAATTATCCTCACTGACTCTGGATCCAGGATTCGTCACTGTCCATGATGATAAGGTATATGGATAACGTTTTAGAAACCAAATTGCATTAATAAACAGACAAAACTTCTGATTATTTTTGTAAGATTGGTAAATATTTTGAGTGTGTGAAGAAGAGTGATATGATTTTAATTACCAGCTAAAGCATGAAATAACATAGTTTGACAGTTAGTTTGAGGTTATTTGGGAGATGCTACACAGTTTGTCGGAACATTGATCACTAGGAAACAAGAGTACGAGAATTGTCAGATGTACAATATATCTTTATGAGTGCTGCTTTATTAGGTTACATTTACTGTGTACACTCTAATAATTAGGGCTACCACATCACCATTACTTGCCTCCCTGTATCTGCATATATGATCATACACTTGATGCAGCTAGTTACTTTTTTACACCATTTCTGTTCTGCTAATTAAATGGGTAACCAAATAAGTTAAACACTCTTATTAATTAAATACTTGCTACTCATTTCTTTCTTTTTTATCATACAATTATATGGTAAGAGAAAACACTGAAAATCATACATTAGAAGAAAATTAACATTTTTACTAAAAATGAGTGATGGTTGGTCAGAATGGTAATAAATGGTGTAAAGAGTATTGTTCAGTTTATCAGTTAGTATGTGGAATAGCAACAAGAAACAACTATATGTTTTGTTATTGAACATAGAAACATTATGCTTGTTTTAAAGAGGGAAAATTATCTTTTATCTTTATATATTTCAATTTAAATATATCACTAGAAATTTTAAATAATAGTGTATTTTCTATTAAAAAAATTTTACATTAATTAAAAATATAATATATAAATAAGGTATAGTCGGTTTTGGGATGAGTTAGACACCAATAATTATTTTTTACATAATATCAAAACCTGGTTAATAAGATTGTTGGACTTAAATTCGGTTACTCGTTAATATACTGAACCTTGGTTGACAAGTTGTTAGGCCTAAATTGGGCCACTTATTAATAAATTATGATCATTTTCTATATGGTTTGAGAAACCTGATTGTTAACAAAGTTGTTAACAGATCGTTATATAGAACCTTGATTGTTAACAAAATTGTTAAACTTAAATTGAGTAATCTGTTAACGAGTCACGTTCAAATCGAGAATGACTCTTCGACATGAAAGGAGATATTGAAATACATTGACTGTGAGGCCGAACTATAATATATAAATGAGATGTAAACTTCAACTTCTAAGCCAATTCAAGGATGGATCATATATCAATAATCACTTTCCACATCTTCTTAATAAGATTTATCACGTCAACAACTTCTTTCACTCTCATAAATATCTATTCTTCCTGTGTGAAGGGTGTTTGCATATTTTACCAGCAACCTTCTGCTGAGATTGTTTCACTTTTCACACAGAAAATGGGAAACAAAGAATTGACCAGGTGTTGAGTCACGTGAAACTTGCAAACCCATTTGGAGCATTTGTAAGCATATATAATTTTGGTCTCTCTGCTGAGGGTTCCGTCCGATGTGGGCCAACTTGAAAGAGACCTCTTATCCCTGCGCTTCCACCATGACCAAAGAAATTTGGAAAACTAACTTATGTTTGGTTCATCTACTCAACCTCTTTCAAGCTAAAATTTGAAGACTCTACAGAGATGTTTCGGGAGCAATGATTGGTCAAAACTGATTACGATAGGAAGAGATTGAGATGCCAATTTTTTAATATCAAATGAAACCTCGAAACGGTGCAATTATGTGAACAAATCTTGTGACGTTTCATCAGCCAAACCCCATTGTCATTCATGCTACTAGGTTGTGGTTTCTTTCTGCTTGCAAAATTCTTGGCTTTTGCCTCACTTTGACTTATGTATAAACTATGTCACTGGTACTTTGTCAGTACATGGCACAATTCAGTGTAGATAGGTTCAGCTCCAATACTTGGTTAACTTTTTCTAAGTTCAGTAACTTCATCTCAATGGAAATTATTTAGATGTTGAGAATTTTCTTTTAATGAAAATCATATTTTATATACAGTTAAAGTCTTCTAAAATTGAAAAAGAAAAACACTCTTAAAGGATTGTGATCATGCCCAATTAATATAGCAATGCTTAGATAATAAGGTTACAGCTACAGGTGTTAATAATTACTGTAATCACAGAACAATATAGAACAAAACACCATTTCTTTATTTATAAGGTAATTTACAAATATTTATGGATTTGAAGTAGAGAACAAGTTCATACTTCAAAAGATTGTCTTTCATTGAGGGTTTCATATGGGTGGTTGAATAAGTGAACCTGGATCCAAAAATGGCAGACAGGAGGTAAGGAGTTAAAAGTTATTTAAGAAAGAAGGAATAAAAAGGTAAAACAATGACATCCTAGTCTATATATCTTGGGTTGCTTATATAGATTGAAGTTGATTTAATTTTGCTTAAAATAAGAATATTATCTGTCTGAGGCCATGTTTGGGTGAATGAGCTGTTGAATTTTGGTGTTTTGTGAAGATTAGAAGGAGGCATTGTGTTGGTGTTTTGGTTTATTTCTGTTTGTGTTAGATAGTTTGAATTGGACACAGTGCATTCCACTTTTAAAAATGTCATATAATTAAGGGTGTGTCTTTGGCCCATGAGAGGTAGAAACTATGAAGCCCCACTCTGAGGTCTAATTAATGGCGTTCACATATGGTGAGGGATTCAAAACCCACGGGGAAAATATGGCACATGGCTTGTAGGGTTAAAATGTGTACCATATCATTAGTGCCCTCATTTCCACACCAACGACTGGACCAAACCTCCAAATACTTGTTCTCCTTTCCAAAATTGTTTTCACCTTTCTCTTTTTACTTTTCTGATTTTCTTACTTTCTTACTTTTTTACTCTGTAAAAAATAATATAATGTCTAACTCATCCTCAAAATCGGTTTAAGAGATGAAGTTTACACCTTACTTATATACTATAGTTCGGCCTCATTTTTTAGTTAATGTGAGATTTTCCAACACATTTTTCTCACGTCAAGAGTCATTCTCAACTCGAATGTGACATCTTAACAAGTGATTTAATTTACATCCAACAACCTTACTAATAAGGCGAGGTTTATATAACGGTGGCCCGTTAACAACTTTGTTAACCATATATAATGGTCCGTTAACAACTTTGTTAATAATCAGGATTCCTTAAACCATGTAGAAGGATACTAACAAGGCAAGACTCTACATAACAGCCCGTTAACAATTTTGTTAACAATCAAGACTTCTTAAATCATATTAAAGAAGATCATAATCTATTAATAGGTGGTCCAATCTAGACCCAACAACCTGCTAACCAAAATTTAATATATTAACAAGTGGTCTAATCTTATTAACCTAACTCTGATACCATGTAGAAAGTGATTATGGTGTATAACTCATTCTCAAAATCGATTCAGAAAGTAAAATTTATATATTACTTATATATTATAATTCAACTTCATTTTTCTAGTTAATGTGAAATTTTTTAATATTTATTAATGTCTTTTCAATCTCCTCATCAATTCAAACTTATTTATGGTGATAGCTAATGACCCAATTAGAATCTTAAATACTAAAATTACTATTGAGATGAGAAAAAGAAAAAGAAAAAAGTGTAATGAAATATTCTATATATAGTGAAGTTAAAGGAAATCAAAGGCAAGACTTTTAAGAGGAGATAATTGAATGTCATTATGATTAATCCTAGTTGACTAAGTATCATGAAATTTCTCTAAATATATAGTACGAGAAAAAGACGTAATGTTCCATATTAAGAATAACAGCCATGTTATGTAACAAAATACTCACAAGTCACAAATTGTCCACCAGGGGAAAAGGAATTCACCAACTTTAAAATAAATGCAAGTCTTATTATTATTATTGTTAATTTCTTTTTTAAAGTTCAATGGTCATAATTGCTTAATGAACATCAATCTTGTCAAATAGTTCGTAATCATAGTAATTAGTCTTAAATTCATATTAATTAATATATGTAAAAATATGTCTAAATTGTTTATGTAGACTGCAATTACAGATTACCGACAGATATTAATGATCTAGTTGGTTCAACTAAACAACAAGATTAGACATCCTTTGTCTAGTAATTTATCACTATAATTATACCTTCATCATTATCATTATCTTAATTCAAATTACTTGTTTGGAAAGAACAATGAACCTAATGTCACCCATCAAACACAACAAGTTAAAGAAAATTATAATAATGATAATCTCTACTTTTACACTAATCTTATCAATAATAGTTCACCGACCAGCCCTAATGAATTTTGATAAGCACTATGTCATAAAGCAGAACATAACTTTTTCATTCTATTTTTTATTTCATGTTGCATGTCCTAAACAATACCAAGTCATTTCCACTTTTTTTTTTCTTATATTAAAACCAACAATCCAACATGACCAACATTAATTTATAACTTAGGGTTTATTTAAAAGGCTTAACTTTGATTAATCCAATGTCTGGTTTGTTGTATAAAAAATTACTGGGAAACATGGATACCAACCCACCTGCTTCAGTAAAAAGAGTGTCTGGAACACTGTATCATGTATTTCTGAGAATTTTAATTTCAGAACTAACTTATATGCATAAAACTAGGCATATGAATGTGTATTTAAAATCAATTTAGTTAATATTTTGAAGTGTTTTTTCATGGTAGAAGGTATATTCAAACACGACTACAATCAAACTGGAAGAGACAAAACCAGTACTGAACTGTCATGCACGTTGCATACGTTATTGGGAGTTACTGTTGTACCATTTCGATAGTGTTCTGTTCCAACCCAACTATGTGTAACTCACTCTTCAATCTCACACTATTGATTTTATCTTACTCTTAAAGTTTTAAATTGGAAAGATTGTTATATATAATAGGTTCATAATTTTCTGGTTTTCTCTTCAAAAAGTTCATCAGAAGAAATTTTCTGTGATTTTGTTGGTTTAATTGACCTTTATAATTCTTGTTTAATTAGCTTTGACTATTTGTCCACAATTGATTCCATTTTGAAAACAATTTTCATGTAAACTCAGAATATGTTAAAGGAAGATGGCTTCTTCACCACTAAATGTGTAGGTTGAGGTTGATCAGACATCTCTACTTTGTCTTGATTCGGTCTTATGAAGTTTTGTTTGAACAAAATCATTGATTGAACTGCTACCTCATCTGCTTTTCTAGGTAACATGAGTGATGTTTTGTATTTATTTTCATCTTAACAGATAAAATAACTATTATGTGAAATATTTATTATAATTTTAACATTTAAAAACAAAAAAAAATTGACTCTTTATCATCATATGATAAAATTCAAAGATTTATTTTAATCATGTTGTGTTTTTGAAATAACTAATCGTTTAGGATTTTGAAATAATTTTTTTTATTAATTTAAGATTTGTGAAATTTGTCTCATTATATTCACTCAACCAAATTGTATAACTCAAAATTGACATTATAAAATCTGAATTCTAATAACCATTATATATATATATATATAGAGAGAGTAAATTTCATGCACATTTTATGTGGGTTTTTCGAGGTTTACACAATCATCTTGTGTTTTTCAAGCAATTAAGATAGTTATTAATATATTGTATAAGAGATGTTAATATAATGCTTTAAAATAATTAAAAGGTTAGTGTAGGGATAAAAAAAGATAATATATTGAAAGAAAGAAATTTAATGAAACCTTGATGGTGTAAGTATAATTCATTCAAAAAAATCGAATATAATTTTTTATTCTTTTTTTTAACCATTTCTAAGTAGTTTTTATTATATTTCTGACTTTTTTTTCCCTTCAAAAAGTTAAGTTTCATAATTTTTATACAATCAAATCTAATAATAAAAAATAAACATGTATTATTGGATATATTATTTTTTTTATTTTTATAAATTCTTATATTGAATAGAAAATGTATTATAAGTTTGATCTCTTACCAATAAAATTGATTGGGTAAGTGAGGCAGTGCGAAAATCATATTCTCTATGTATTTAAGACTGAAAACAAAATGATGTTTTTTTTTAAAGATTAATTTCTCCGTATTTTTCTGAAAAATAAAAAAAAAAAATACATAAAAGACTAATAACATATTCAAATACTAAATATAATATATAACAATTGAAAAACAAAAATTACAAAATTAATTTATTATACATTATAGTTTATAAATACTTACATTATTATTATTTTTTTTTTATTAAATTAATATATATAAAATAATATAAAACTTATTTAATGGAAGATAAATTAAATTTTAAGTTTATTGTTAATATAATATTAAAATTTATTTTAATAAAATTTTCTATTATCGAATATTTATAAATTTTTTAAATTGTTATTAAATTATTTGTATAAAAAATAAAAATTTAAATTATTATCAAATTATTTATAAATTTATACATTCAAATTTTATATTATTATTAATATTTTTGGGAATTAGATATTTTCTATACAATATCTTGAATAGAAGTTTTCCTTGCAACTATATTTGTTCACCTAGAAAAGTGAAAACCAAAATAGAAAGCCTTGCCTTTAAAACACTCATTCCAAAGTGACATGGTTAGAGTCCAAAACATATTACATGAATTGGAAATGAAGCATTATTTTATAGTTTTCACCTAGGGGAAAAGGGTTGTGGAAAGTGGGAGAGAAGAAAAAGGACATGTAGGGATAATGGTGTTAGAATTATGTAGCCTTTCTTTCTTTATGTCATGTACCATTCTATTTTTAGTCTTCTCCCCACTTTGTCACTGTATCTCCATCACCCACCAACCAAACCCACCCAAAACCAAACCAAGCTTTTCATTCATATATATACATATATGCATGATCACTCACACATATTATTATGATTGATTGATTGTGATTAATTAAATGACTTAGGTCTTCTTCTTCTTCCTATCTAGGGTTCTTCATCATTCATTCATCCTTTGTTACTCAAAACTCTATCTACTCTTTCTCTCTCTCTCACACAAACCTAGCTATCACTATTGCTATTGCCTACCCCAAAAAGGGTCAAAAAGTCCTAAACCTTAAGACCTCATCTCTTTCTTTTGTTTCTTACTCACTTTCCTTCTTTTCCTCACACCAATGAGGATTTGCCTCTATTCTTTTTCCCTTTCACTTCCATGCCCCACCCTTGTCTCACTTTTTCATTATCATTAGTTTACTCCTTCAATTCTGTTTCCTTCCTTGCTAATCTCTTTTACCACCTTTATTCCAACCTTGTTTAATTACTCATGGCAAATCATTAAAGTTCGGGTCAGGGAAAATTAAAAAGAGAGGTGAATTTTGTTGGACTATTCTCAATCCACCTTCATTAATAATGCATTTCAATAGCCTTTTCTTCTTCTCCACAACTCTCATTATTATCACCATGTTCTTACCAAGTTTGTCCTCATCAATGCGTTCGTGCATTTTCTTTTTTTGTATTTCACAGTTTTATTTTTGAAATAGTTACTCTTGATTACTTAAATGCATGCCATATATAAAGTTTACTGTTACTTTTTCTTATGATATGTAAATTTTTGTTGTTGTTGATGTCATGTCACTGCTTTGGGGAGTGAGTATAAGACTTTCGAAGAACGAAGGAATAAAAGGGTTACCCCATTGCCATGCAATGTGGTGGTCTGAACTTTGGGCTTACATCATAAGTTTGTATAATATATATATATATATATATATATATATTTAAATTAAAATTATGTAATTATTATAAGAAAAAATTTATATTAACTAAAAATGAGACTGAATGGTAATATATAAAATCTCACCTCTTTGAATTAGTTTTTGAAGTAAATTAAGTTTTCTAATATTTTTTAAATGATATTAGAATTTAATTAACACACATTTTTAGATCTAATAAATTATGTTATTAAATCACTTATTATTATACTAAATTTATTTTAAAAATAAATTAAACTCATAATTATTTTTTACATTATATTAGAATTTAATTAATATAATTAAATTCTTTGTAACATTTTTTTTAACCCATTATAAAAGTTCAAATTAGATTATAAACTTATTTCTTCTTTAACCAATGAAACCAATGATGTGTAAAAGTTAAAATAAGTGATAAATTATAAATCTATTTCTTCTAACTCATTAGCACAAGCTTTCACATTGTGTAGAAGTTGAAGTAAATGTTAGAGTGTAAAATCATTTCTTCTTTAATTGGAGAAAAAATTGTAAAAAAATTGAATTTGACAGTCTTTTTCTTATAAATTAATCCTTTTAAAGTTAAATAAGATTTAAAATCTATTTTCTAACACTAATAAACCTGATAGGAAAAGTGATTCTAATCTGGGAGTATATTTTGATATTTTTAGTTAAAAAAAAATGTTTTTATTATGACTATGATGTGAAAAAATGAGTGGCATGAACATGAGCATGAGCATGTCCATATGGGTGTTGAGAAGATAAGATTTGGAAGCCACACTCTTCTACTACTATCACTTACTCAACAACAACACCTTTTTTTTCATTTTTTTTTCATTTATTTTATTTTCTTCAAACAGATCCAAAATACGATCATTTTCTTTATTAAAAAATTAAATTAAAAAATAAATAAAATTTATTACTTTTTTATGATATTTATTTTTGCAGAGAGTGGAGATAGTTTTATTGATAATAATATTAGAATTTGTAGTATTTGTGGTGTGAGGAGACAAAGATTCCTTTCCTCCTTGTTGCGTTGGACCATACACACACAAACACCGATACACACCTGCTATAAGACAACACGGGTGGGTCCCACTCCTACTTTCTCCTAACTCTTCCTCTTCTTCTATTTCTCTTCATTTTCTCATATCACATCTACTTTTCCTCATCTTTCTATTTTATTCATTTTTTATTTTCTCTTTTATTTTATTTTATTTCTAATTAAATAGATAATCTTATATTGATTTTGAAAATTAAGAAACTAAATTAAGCCAGAATAAGTTGAATGCTAAACTAATAAATTAATAAATACGAGTTATGGACCCAAGAAAAATAAAATTCAAGAAATGTAAACACTGCGTCACTTTATAAGTTGTTGTGGTGTTTGAATGAAACATTTAAAATGTGAAAAACAATTTAATTGAAATAGATATTCATATTTTTCTAATTTACATCTCATTAAATAATGATAAATATTTATTTCATTCAAATTTTTATAAATGAATTCTAGTAATGTTAACCCTAAATGATAAATATTTATTTCACAATTTTTTTTACTCAAATTTATGGTTAAATTCAATAAAAAAATAAGATTTATAATATTTTGTGTTATAGTTGTTTGTTGGGTTTTTTTTCCTTTACATTATAACTAACACATGATAAAACTAATCAATTTATTAGTGTGTAACATATCATAAATAAATATATAATTAGCAAAATTAACTCTCTTTCGTATTCCCAAATATATATATATAAGTTGTTTTATTATTATATTTTTCTAAAAAATGTCATACACAAAAATAACTTAACCATCTATTGTTGACTTTCAAGATTATATAAATGGGAAGTTTTCCTGTACAAAGGAAACATTAAATGAAAATTAGTTTTTTTATCTAATTTGAGTTGAAAAGTGTTTTTTATTCTATTTCACAAGACAAAAATTTCTAAAACTCTAACTAATTTTTTAAGTATTTATTTCATAGTTCAAACATATTATTAAAAATTTAAGTAATACATGAAAAAAAATCACATAGAAAAGATTGTGACTCATATACAAATACAAAAACAGTTTGAAAAAACTAGAAATTTAAATATAAAATACTTACGTAAAATAAAAAAATACAAAAACTTCAATCGATTAAAATTGATTTATTTCTTACAAACTTCAATTTGATATATTAAAAATAAAAAAAATAAAAAAAATAAAAAAAAAACTTTAAAAAATAATAATTTTAAAATATTTAATTTTTCTATTATAATTATTTAAAACTTAACTAAATAAAGTTTTACACTTCATTTAAATTAATTTTTATTCTATTTTTATTCTATTTTTAATCTTTAATAGTATTTTATTCATTAAAAAAAATAATTTATTTAAATACAAAATTATTATTGGAATAATTTATCAAAGTAATTTAAATAAACATTACTACTTAAATTATACATTGTAATACCATAAAAAAAAATGTGAATTTATTTTTACACATTGCAATACCATAAAAAAAATGTGAATTTATTTTTACGCGAAATTTGAGTGTGGAAATAACATGACGGAAAACAAATAAAAAATTGAATAATACTTGTTGTGTATATAATAATATATAGATTTAATTACAATTTTTCTAACAAAAATTAAATTGCTAGGGATATTATAGATCTATATTAATAATATAAAATGCCCAAATATCAATATATGTTTACATTGATATAAAAAGTAATCGTTCTATATAATTAGTACAAGATAATCTTATTAGTATGGGTGTGTCCAAAGTGGTTTGGTTTATTTTTTTAATATAAAAAAATATTCAAAGTAAGCATAGAAATAATATGTAATTTGGTTTGATATCAATACCTATAGATAAATTCGACATAATATATGATGTAGATTAGTTTGAATTGATTTTTAAAATTATTTTTTTATTTTTATATGATTTTTAAAAATATTTATAATTTGATAACTAACAAAATAATTTCAAGTTGTATAATCTAATAATTAATAAAAAAAAAGTTTGACAAACATCTTATAAAAAAATACACACGATATGAAAAATAAATAAATCATAAATCATTCATAGTCATCTATGCTAGCTTAATTAACTTGTGACTTGTGACTTTAAAATAATGTGGCATTAACTAAACATGGAGTAAAAAAAATATTAATATAAATATAATATGTGATTTTATTTATTTTTTTCACGGATAAAAGCCAAAACAAACATAATGAAAATGTGTTTTTATTTTTAATTAATCGGTTTTCAATATTTTTGGTTAATTAAGTGATTTATTAATATGATTTGGTACGATTTTAAATATCCTTAATTATTAGTACGATTCATTTAATTTTTGTTGAAAAAGTCTATATTGATGGGGCTTACCAAACTACTAATTACTAATGCACTATGTCGGTCTTTCAATTTTTTAAAACTCATTTTCTTATTTTTTTAATTATTAAATCAAATGTTTTTTATAACTTTCCTTTATATAAATATATATAAAAAGTTAATTCGGGAATTTAAAGAAGATTTGCATTTTTTTATGTTTAAAATATATTTTAGAAATATAAGAAATATATTATATGAAAGAAAATTTATAATATTATATTTATATACTTTATATACATAAAGAAAAATTATAATATATATTAATTTTAAAATTTTAAATATAAATATTTTTTATTTATTTAAATAATATTTTAAAAAATTGAAATATAAACAAAAATTTAAAACTGATTTCAATAATAAATAATTAAATTATTTAAAAAAAAATTAATCATGAGTTTTAAAAAATTTAAAACTGATTTCAATAATATCTAACCATTATCTATCCATTTTTGTTAGTTTTAAAACATAATGTTGTAAAGATTTTTTTTTTTTACAAATTTGGCAACTTCTTTTAAATAATAAAATAATGACTTTTGAAATTTTTTCTTCTACTTCCACAGTATAGATCTTTTAAGAATAATAATTCTGATACCAATTTGTCAATTTTTTTATATTTAAAATATATTATAAAAATATAAGAGATATATTATATGGAATTTTTTTTATAATATTTTATTCACATATTTTATATCATATATATATATATATAAATATAACCATATATCAAATATTAATAATATTTCAATTTTAACTTCCTAAATCTAAAAAAAAAAAAAATATATATATTTTATCTATTTAAATAATATTTAAAAAACTGAAATATAAAAAAATATTCTAAAATTTAATTTAAATAACATATCATTATACATATATTTTTGCATATTATTATTAAATTACATTTAAACAAAAATTAAGATGTGAGATTATGGTTTTATAAATATATTTTTCTATTGTTGTTTTTTTTTTAAATGTGATTTTTTAGATGGTGAATTTCGATTAAGAGTGTTTGAAACGAATTAACAAATTCAAATTGAAAAAAGAAATCCAAGAAAAAATGAAATTAAACATTTTTAGCCAAAGAAGTTAGACAAAAGGACTTAATCAATACAATAAGTAAAATTAAAAATGTGAAAATACAAAAATAATTATGTTAGAATAGAAACACAAAAATTATAATAATGAAACCTAATAATAAACACAGAAATTCTTG
Organism: Macrotyloma uniflorum; assembly: GCA_016859785.1. Taxonomy (NCBI): domain Eukaryota; kingdom Viridiplantae; phylum Streptophyta; class Magnoliopsida; order Fabales; family Fabaceae; genus Macrotyloma; species Macrotyloma uniflorum. The sequence goes on from BDMB01000006.1 coordinate 1,574,901, forward strand.
ATATTTTTTAATTTACATGAGTAGGTAACCATTTTACTTTTGCGTGGTCCAACTCCACTTATTGACCATATTACCAAATAATATATCAAATCAATTTTGACAACCATGGCCAAGGAGAAAATAACAATATAATATTATTCACCAAAAAATATAAAATAGAGACAGACCATAGTTTTAGAACAAAATTTAATTACATGTTTTATAAATTAAATGTCCATTTTTTCAAAGTAACAGTAATTTTAAACTGTTTAACACAATGAAAATGATTTTCAATTACATAATATTTTACATTATGATAAAAAAAATGAATGTATTTCTGAAAAATAAAATACAGTATAATATACAAGGAAATATAATTAGATTTGACTCACTTTCGAATTAATAAATAATTAATGTTTCAATAGTGATTATTTTATATTTTTAGTTAAATAAAGAAAATGTTACCACAACTTTAGCCTCATAATTTTATTAAATTTGTCATATGGAGAAAAGTAATAAGTAAAATAATTTAATGAATTTCGATTGCTAGCACATGCAGCATTATGGCATGGCCACCCTCTGTGTACGTATTTGTCATAAGCGTGAGTACGTAGATATTGATGATGTTTAAATTTTTATTTTTTTTACATTATCGTGAATTACTTTAGTTATATATACGTGGTTTGTTTTTTTAATTATATAATAATTAATATATGTTTAATCAAGCATCATTGGTGGATACTATAATACTTAAATATATCAGAAAGGGTTATTCGATGCGTGCAGCAAACGTGACAACCATAAAGTGAGAACAAATGTACGAAACCCATTCCTCCAAGGATCCAATAATCGAGTGGCTCTGATCAATTTTTCTCATTTTATTTTCCAAATTATTTATTATTTAAATTGATTATAAATTGATTTAAATTGTTTTTATAATATTAGATCCATACATACAAGGATTCAAGTAATCGGGACAAGGAAAAATTCACCTCGAGATCAGAGATGGAAATCAATAAAGGGAGAGGAGGCCCATGAGCATGGGTTTCTATGTCTATGCGGAACACTGAATATAAATTACTCTTTCTTTCTTCTTTTAAAGATAAATTTTATTTAACAAATATTTAAAAATAAATTTATTTATAATATTTAAAATATTTAATAACTGTATTTATATGAAAAGAAAATAGAAAAATAGAAGTGTTGTTGGATTACGTCTTGACCAAGAAAAAAAGATCTGACACAGCATTTAATAAAAGAATTTAAATAAAGTGGAATTTGTTGAATTTGTTACTTCTATTCCATACTTCCACTTGTTCAAATGTTTCCTATTGGTATACATTTTTTTCAATGTCGCGTAATATTATATTAATAGTCTAGGACGAGATATTGAAATAAAGAGATGAGATTTTGAGATATTGAGATATTGAAGAAAAGAGAATTGTGTAGTTCACACTCACATTTACTACTTAAAAAAAAGAAAAAAAGAAGAGAAAAGTGGTTAAGATGCGGGGTGTGTGAGTGTGGGATGCAAATGTGAATGGTGTTTGCTTGGAAAGAATTGAAGTGAAATCGTGTCCATCCATCTATCATCCATCAAGCGCTGCCCGTTAATAGGAGGACAATGCCATTTCCCAATAAAAACAGAACAACTTTCCCGCGACCGTCACGACATACGCCGTTACATGCCAATCCAATCCCCTCTCGACACCGCGTTAACGCCGTCTGTACCCTTCTCTGTCCCTAGCCGCCTTTATTTATGGATCCTCCTTACCTCCTCTACCCGGTCAATGACCCCACACTTACCGCCAAATGCCGGTTCCCTCTCAGCAGATTGGTTAAGGGATTGACCGCGGTTGAAATCATTGCACGCTGTTTTGACCACTCTGGTTAAGTCTCACCCTCCTCCCTCCTCATTCCCCACATCCCAAAAACCATACACAACACAACGCACGCTTCTTCTTCTTCTTCTTCTTCCTCCTCCCCTTCTTGTTCTTCTTCTTCGTCAGTACAACGAGATTGTGGAATTTTGCGTTCGAGAACGACTCAATTGTTTGTTCGCCGGCAGTTCTCTCACTTCTCAGCTTCGAGGTTAGCCTGGTTGCGTGAATTTGAGTTTCTCTCTGTGTTTCTCCTTGCCGAAGCGTGGTAGAATTACGTGAGAAGTGTTGCGGATGAGAGATCTGTGGTGAGGTCTGTGGAAATGGCATCATCGGAGGTGACGATGAAGGGAAATTGCTTGAACCATAACGACGGGGGAGCTGCGGAGGCTCATTCGCCGGCCACGGCCAAAGGTTGGGAACTAGCTCTTAACGTGGCGTAGGTTTGTTGGTTCTTTAGAGTGTAAATTATAATCGTTTTGTTTTCTTTTTGTTAGACGCAGAAGCTGCACTTTTCAGGGAACTGTGGCACGCGTGTGCCGGTCCTCTCGTGACCGTGCCGCGCGAAGGGGAGCGCGTGTTTTATTTTCCTCAGGGACATATCGAGCAGGTAAATTAATAAACTAATTAGTTAATTAATTTCATTCCTTTCTCGAACTAATTTATGCTGTAGAATATGGTTTCCCTTTTGGAGTCAGAGCTCAGATTTGTGACGAGCTTCGCTTGTTACCTTTTTGGGACTGAAATTGTGGCGGTGTTGGTGGACTGGAGTGAGATGGGTTTGGTTTTTGGTTTTGGTTTTGTTTTTGTTCTTTTGGTTTTTGGGTGTTATGTTTATATTTTTGTTTGGGTGTAAAATAGGTTGAGGCGTCGACGAATCAGGTGGCGGACCAGCACATGCCGGTTTACGATCTTCCACCCAAGATCCTTTGTCGGGTCATCAACGTGCAGCTGAAGGTAGTGTTGTTCGATCTGCGTTACTTTTTCGCTATTAAAAATTCCCATGCTTTCGAACAAAGCAATCCTCAAAAAGAGAATGGTTGTTTCAGGCCGAGCCCGACACGGATGAGGTATTCGCTCAGGTCACCCTGCTTCCGGAGCCAAATGTGAGTTTCCTCTGCTCAATAGTCTATTTAGAGAGAGAGAGAGTAATTGGGTGAAAACGTTATGCTTATGATTTTTTTTTTTTTGTGTGTGGGGATGATAGCAAGATGAGAATGCCGTGGAGAAAGAGCCACCACCGCCTCCCCCGCCGCGGTTTCACGTTCATTCTTTCTGTAAAACGCTGACTGCGTCCGATACCAGTACCCATGGTGGTTTTTCCGTGCTGAGACGGCATGCTGATGAATGCCTTCCCCCTCTGGTTTGGTTTCAGGCCCTTTTTTCTTCTCCTCCTCGTACCTGGTTTAAGTGTGTCATTATATGGCTAGCTGACGTCGGATGAATCGCTTGTTTATTGACAGGATATGTCGAAGCAGCCACCCACTCAGGAATTGGCAGCTAAGGATCTTCATGGGAATGAATGGCGATTTAAACATATCTTTCGGGGTAATTACTGTCTCATCTTTCGTTGCCCTTCTAGTTTGTTGTGTAGTACCTTTGTTGTCATATTCTATTGTGTGTCTATCGATGGTGACTGATGGGTCGAGTGAATTTCAGGTCAACCCCGTAGACACTTGCTTCAGAGTGGTTGGAGTGTTTTTGTCAGCTCCAAAAGGCTTGTCGCTGGGGATGCGTTTATATTTCTTAGGTTTGTTGTACCGTGAATTAGGGTTTTAGATTGCACCGTTTTTTTTAGTCTGGAATGGGACTAATTTAGGGACTTGCAGAGGGGAGAATGGGGAACTTCGTGTTGGTGTCAGGCGAGCAATGAGACAGCAGGGTAATGTTCCATCCTCAGTTATCTCCAGTCACAGCATGCATCTTGGGGTCCTTGCAACTGCTTGGCATGCCATCTTGACGGGGACAATTTTCACTGTCTATTACAAGCCTAGGTTTGCAAATTATTCATAAAACTATGTTGAAACTGATATGATGGTTGGTTTAGGCTGATCTCCTATCCAGTATGTGTGTGCCTGTGGGCCGAGGGCATGTTGAGGGTTTTTTTGTAATTGACTCATTTCCCACAAAGCAGGAATAATATAGCACTTACCCTCATCATTATTTTGCAGGACTAGTCCCGCTGAATTTATTGTTCCGTATGACCAGTATATGGAGTCTTTAAAGAATAATTATAGCATCGGGATGCGGTTCAAAATGAGATTTGAAGGGGAAGAGGCTCCAGAGCAGAGGTATATGACGATTGGTGTTGTCTTGATCTCTGATATTACTGTCATGGAATATGCTGGTTTTTTGTTTGCTTCTCGTACTATGAAATATAACGTGTCTAATATTCAATTCCAATGGAAGAAATCTCTTGGTACTGGAAAATCTATGATGGAATTGATTAATCTGAATCACAGATATATCAATATTATTTATAGATGAGACCTAATACATACATCAATGTTATTTATACGTCAGATTTGTAGCTAACTAATTAACAGTTGTAACTATAATCTAACAGCAGTAGTTGTGCATTACAATGAAACAATTGCAGTAACTAATATATAATCCTAATACTTGATATGACTTGTAAAATTTGTAGGTTTACTGGTACAATTGTTGGGATAGAAGATTCTGATCCCAAAAGGTGGAGAGAATCCAAATGGAGATGCCTCAAGGTTGTATCACTAGTCCTTTTGCTACGTCTTTTGTCATGTTAAAATCTAGGCTCGCTACAACCGTGTTACTCTTGTTGTTCAGGTGAGATGGGATGAAACATCTAACACGCCTCGTCCTGAGAGAGTTTCCCCTTGGAAAATAGAGCCTGCTCTTGCGCCTCCGGCTCTAAATCCTCTTTCAATGCCCAGACCTAAAAGGCCTCGATCTAATGCAGTTCCTTCATCCCCAGATTCTTCTGTCCTTACTCGAGAAGGTATGGTTATTTGGCTCTAGATATTTGATGTTTAAATTGCTAAAATGAAAATGTGGTTGAGGCCTGATATGTTTTTCTGATAGCAGCATCATCTAAAGTAAGCATAGACCCTTCACCGGCAAATGGGTTTCCAAGGGTCTTGCAAGGTCAAGAATTATCGACCTTGAGAGGCAATTTTGCAGAAAGCAATGACTCTGATGCTGCTGAGAAGTCTGTTGTTTGGCCGCCTGCTGCAGTAGATGATGAAAAGATTGATGTTTCTACGTCAAGGAGGTATGGGACAGAGAGCTGGATGTCAATGGGAAGGAATGAGCCTACATATTCTGATCTTCTTTCAAGCTTTGGTGCCAGTGGGGATCCTTCTCATTCATCCTTGATGGATCAAATGAGCCACGTAGCTTATTCTGCTAGAAAGCAATCGTCGGATCATGAAGGCAAACTTCACATGCCTCAGCCGTGGCCTGTAATGACCTCTAGTCTTTCACTGAATATATTGGACTCCAATACAAAAGGTCCTGCACATGGTGGTGATCCAACTTACCAAGCTCGAGGGAATTTGAGGTACAGTGCATTTGGTGAATACCCTGCACTACATGGTCATAAAGTTGAGCATTCACATGGAAACTTGATGCCACCCCCATCTGCACCCCTAACTCACTATCAGAGTCCTAGTTCAAGAGAGCTTATGTCAAAACCAGTGTCAGCAAAAACATTTGAGGCTGTGAAGACAAAAGATGGTGACTGTAAGTTATTTGGCTTCTCATTAATCAGTGGCCCTATTGTACCAGAGCCTTCTGTATCACAAAGAAATGTGAACGAGCCTGCTGGTCAGATGCATCTTACCCCACTCCAACAAAGAACATCTGAAAATGATGAGAAGTCAGACCACTCAAAGGGCTCAAAAACTGCAGATGATCTAATTGTTGAAGACCATGATAGAGCATTACAGATTTCTCAACTGCATGCAAAAGATGGTCAAGCTAAACCCCTTAGTGGTTCTGCTAGGAGTTGCACTAAAGTAAGATCTTTTACTGTTTGAGTAAAAAAATGAGAGCTAGAAAGCTGTTATATTAATCACGTGCTATTTGTTTTAGGTTCACAAGAAGGGCATTGCCCTTGGTAGGTCAGTGGACCTTACAAAGTACACTGGCTATGATGAATTAGTTGCTGAATTGGATCAGTTGTTTGAATTTGGGGGAGAATTATTGTCAACTAAAAAAAATTGGCTTATTGTCTATACTGACAATGAGGGTGATATGATGCTTGTAGGCGATGATCCATGGCAGTAAGGATCTGTATTTTCATTATATATGTTTGGTTGATTTATTATTTAAATGTTTTGTCAAAATTTATATTATTTTATATATTCAATTCAGGGAATTCTGTGCCATGGTTCGCAAAATTTTCATCTACCCTAAAGAGGAGATCCAGAAAATGAGCTCGGGTACCTTGAGCTCAAAAAATGAAGATAACCAGTCGGGCAGTGAAGGTGCAGATGCAAAAGATGTTAAATGTCTGCCGCATCAAAAGTTCAATTCAGAAAATGGCCTTGACGCCTGATGATTAGTGGATTGAGTTCCATAGCTTTCAGGTTAATTTTTGCCTCCCTAAAAAATTTTCCCAAGTAATGTTGTTACCATATACATGATTTTTTAAATCTAGTTTAGTTTTTTATTGACAAATATATTAATAAGAAGTAAAAAAATATTTATAAATATATATTAAAAAAAAGTGTTGAAAATTAAATAATTAATTAGATAATTAATTTTTTAATTACTAATAATTAATTAAATTGGTAAATAGATAATGTTTTATTCTGATGTACATATTCTGATCACAGATTCCGGGCTGGAAAGGAGGAAATTGTCATGAAGCCATCCAGTTGGAGAACATAACAAGACGAATTACAATCGAGGCTGACTGCTTGAAATCAAATATATATAGATGGCATGAAAGACTATCCGTCCAATTTTTGAAACCCGGATTTAGTATATTTTCTGCCCAGTTATACAATCCCTTAGTATGATGTATGTAATGAATTGTGTTCAGAGCGAGGTGATATGGGGTGATATCACCTTGCCTTTTTAGACAAATCCTACCTCTAGTAGTTGTACATAGTTGTTTTTCTCCCACCCTCTGAACAACAACAACCTCCGTTAATGTAATGAAATTTTATACAAAGGACGGCCTTATGATTGGTATCTACTTTATTTCATTTTAATTTTGATTCTTATCAATCATAATTTGAGATGGAAATTCTTCATATTCCATTCTGCATCATGTATAATTAATTTTATTTAGAATTCTTCATTTGCTAGTGCCCTCGGTTTGGCGAATGAGGCCACTTCGTGAAACGAATTATGTATATAAGCGCGACAGTGTAGATAAAAGTGAAATGAAATGAGTTTATTTGTGATTGATGAACACATTAGAGTGACCTGTGCTTCATTGGATGTACTTAAATAGAGGTTACGAGAAGAAACCATCTTCTAGGAGGCGCACCATTGTCAAGGTCAATTTGCTTTTTCCTTTTTCGGTCACTTGGTGTGTAGAAAAGTCCCTAAGACTAATGGGAGTTGTTTCCAAGGTCGGTGAGCAACCATATTAGAACCATGAATTACAGTATATAATTTTAAATTAGGCTCCTCTGGTCTAGTGGGTGGTCAACCCAAACCTTTAATTTTGCCCAATATTGACGTATATGCATTATACTCTTTCTTGGAGTTTCTCCATTACTTTTTTGTTTAAAAGGGAAAGATGTAATAAGTGTGTGATGACCAAGTTAAATCAGACGGAAGAAACACGAAAAAGGAAAACTGCTTTAATGTTTTGTCCCTTGTTGAAAACTGTATGAAGAGGACAATAGGTTGAACAAAATATAAATACAAACTACTCGGTCAAAACGCACCTAAGAAATGTCACTGAACTAATTGAACTCAAAGTATGATCAACTTTCGGTTGGACACAAACATGTGAAAGGTAAGAAGCAGTAACTGCCGCTGCTGGAGTAAAATTCATGTGAAAATTTCTTCTACCTCAACTTAAACTGAAGTTACCAGAGCTAGTATCGTACACTTGAATTTTGGACATTACAAAGTAAAAAACTTGCCATTGATTCAAAGTAAAAACTGATTAAACATGCCATATTGACTGTGAAATGGCAGCTACTAGTTTGTTCAATGCAAAACTAGTTACATCATGCCACTATAGCCAGCTGAATCCAAGAGAACTGCTTTGATCTGCTCCGGATGAACATCCTGACCTTCTTGGCATTGCTGAAAGAGAGGTATCGTTAGCCTTCAGACCACAATAAAAGTCAAACTTTTTTTAACTTATCCTCCTAAATTCCTATTTACTACGCACTACGCAAAAAAATATTGAATGTTTTTTATGTTTTTAAGCCAATAAATGTATCTATAGTTCCTTTGAAGATTATTCGGATAACGTTTTAGGAGTATATAACAAAACTCTTAGTTCCTATTTACTTGAGCAGTTGGTGTAACCTTAATGACAACTATAGAGCAAATAATGATCTTAACATGCAGAAACTACAATATCATTCCAACACCTAAGCCAGAATATCATTCCAACACCTACAATATCATGCAGAAACTAATGGGTGTGGAAATCACCAGAATATCATATGCATGCCAGGTTCCCTTAAAATTTCCAAATGAAAAATATATCTCTTCTCTTATAACAAGGTACCAGTTTTTCAGATATAGACAGGATATAACGTTCACTCGTCATTTGTAGCCTACCTGAACATCTATAAAATAAAAAGTATGCAACAATTGAGGAAAAATATCAATCGACCTTGCAGCCAGGATGCAATATGAATTTATCTTCAAATGAATTAAAATTTTTACCTCCGCTCGAAAAACATCCATAGCAAATCCATTGAAGCAGCTGATAACAGCCTGCTGAATGTCTAATCCAAGGTTATCCATAGCCCTCATGGTTGAGAGCAACAGACCAGGTTTGCGGGCACAAAACATGTGGATGTTAACAGCCCTTCCTTCGCGTAGCCGAACCTCAACCTATGTAAAAATGAACAATTGCATTAAGAAAAGCTTCTAATGAACCATACTAGCAAACAAAATGCTCCACTATGCCTATGGGCCTAGTGTTAAGCCAAGAATGATAAGTGCAGAGTTGGTAGATACATGGTTCATTCCAATTTCCACCCACATAACAAGCAAAACTTCCCTTCCACCTTATAAAGCATACAGAAAAATTGCTTGCTGTCATATATATATATATATATATATATAACTATCACATGATTTGTTTGAATAAATAAGTTAAGGTTTTATCGAAAAGTACTTACTACTTCTACAATATGAAAGGAGAAATAATGTAAAAATTACTTTATATTAGTTGAAAGCTGTTTTGATAACCTATCCCAAGGAGAAGGATTCCCTGCAGGGAAAAATCAACTGCAGGGTTCTACTGGTCTAGAACCTTTTATTATTTAAAAGAAGGGATCCATTTACTAAAAAAATAAGTGGAAGTTTTAGTTTTCATTAAGATGAGTTATTATGTTATATCATTGAATTATAAAAAATAAAGGGTAAATATTAAGAATAAATCCAGAGTACTATCCCGGATATTTTATACAAATAGGTTTTGTGTGAATAAATTTTTTTCTCATCCGTACTTGCAAATGAAGATAAAAAAGAGAAAATGAACCCACAGATGCATAGACTAATTTAAACATTATTAAAAGATTCTAATTCTTTTTTCTTCTCTCATAAATACTTATAGCGAAGTTTATAAAAATAGAATCATATCATAACCTATTTTCCTAAGTTCTTCCAAACATTTACATGAGTGCTTATGTTATATAAGATAAATCTAAATCTAGTAAGAGGAAGAGAAAGCAAGGAAGCATGGTCGTTTTGAGTATACATGCAGGTAAAAAGGGAAGTTGAATCATTGGAGAAGAAACAACATTACCCTAGCAGGTTGGCCATTAGGGCTTGGCAATGAGCTGGGACACAATTCTTCTTTGATTCGACTAGGCAGTGTGGGAGGAGTAGGCGTCAAAGGATGAAAATTGGAGGAAGGAGTGAGTGAAGAACCAGCTGGTGTAGACTCCAACTCGTTATGAAGATCATTGATCCTTTGCAGAAGCTCCTTAAGATACTCAATTGCATCCCCAAGAATTGAAGCCCTGTCCATCTATCAAACCAACACCAACACCATGTCATAGAACCCACAGATCCATTCCAAACCAAACCAACAACAGTTTATAGCTAAACCTTTAGACTAATTTCACATTCATTGAACTCGAAAAGTAACTGCAATTCAAAATTAGTTCCATCCCGAAGAACCAAACCAACACCAAACATTTCAAGTAATTTCATTTCACATTAATTGAGCTTGAAAAACAACTACAATAGAAAATTTGACAAGAGGGTGAGAGAGAAAAAGTGAAACTCACTTTGCTAATCTTAGGAACAACAGACCTAAGCATGTAGAGTCTATCATTGAGTTTCTTCCGACGGCGTCTTTCGGCCATCAAATTCTTAGCAGGCATTCCCTTCTTCTTCCCTTTCTGATCCAAACCAGTGACAGTGCTGTTGGCATTGGAACTGTTCCCACCGTTCTTAGCACTACCCTCATCCACCTTACCACTATTATTATTAATCTCAGTTAAATCATCAGAATCATAGTTCAACCCAGACCCATCAAAACTAACATCCTCCAACACCTCCTCCTTCTCCTTCCTCTTCTTCTCACTCCCTTCCCCAGCAGACATGTTCTTCCTGAGCGCGGCTCGCTTCTGAAAGAGCGTAGGTGGAGCCCCGGAGGGGGGGAGGGACTCGAGGGGCCGCAGAATCTTGGAGCGGTGGTGAAAGAGAGGCTTGGAGGAGCCGTCGTCGAGGCCATGGAAGCCGGCGAAGGCGGTGGCGCTCTGAGGAGGCGTGTCGGAGGGGAAATGGGCAGAGGGAAGAAGCGGGAAGGAGGAGGAAGCTTGAGGGTCAAGAAAGGGGATGTCGAAGGGGTTGAGGAGGGAAGAGAGAGCGGGGGGCTTGGGTGGGAGAAAGTAGTGGAGATGGGAAGAGGAAGGGTCGAGGTTGGTGAAGACGGAAGAGGAAGGGGAGCAGGAGGAAGAGGAGTCGACGGCGGGGAGGAGGAGGTTGTCAGAGTCTGGGAAAGTGGGGGAGAAGGCCATGTCTTGGGGATGGTGGTTGTTATGGTGGTGGTGGTTGGTGATGTACCATTCGTCGTCGAGTTCCAGCATGGGTTTGAAGGCGCAGAGAGAAGCCAACTCGTCGCGGGTTGTGTTGTTTTCGACGAAAGATGATGTTGTTGTCGTCGCTGGTTTTGGTGCGGTTGTGTCGGTGGTGATGATGGTGTTGTTGGGTTTGTTTCTGGCCCATGACGCGGAAGCTGAGTTGTTGTTGTCGTCTTGGCGTTCCTCCATCCAGCCAACGCTGTCCATTCTGGACATCATGGTTGCTTTTCTCGTTTTTTGTTTTGCTTGTGGAGGAAGCTTGTTGGGGTTTGTGTGTGGTGAGGGAAATGTGGTGAGAAAGAAGAAGAAGATGGAGTTAAAGAAAGGGAGCGGAGAAAAAGAGGAAGAGGTTGCAGAAGGAAAAGGGCATTGCCTTTTCTTTTTTTTTATTTTTCTTTTTTCTTTAGAGAGAGAGATTGTGATTGTGATTGTTTAAGAGTTGGAACGTTACAGTAGATGAACCAACCAGTGCTTCCCCGTATAATCCTGCAAAACAAATGATGAAGAAGATCACATAACCTTTCTTCTTCTCTCTTTCTTCTTCTCTTCTGCACCTTCTCCACGTGGAAACCAACCTTCACTCTTTCCTGCTATATCCTTCCCTCTCTGTCAACTCTCTCAATATATACACTTTTTTTTTCCTTTCTTACTTTCATTTTCTACTTTTTAATCTCTTCATCTTTCTCCTCAATTCACCACAGATTCTGCTCTACATTCCCATTATCCTCTTCATTTACATTATATTTATCTTGTTTCTTTTTCTCCTCTGATGCATGTTTGCTTTTTGTTTCTTAATGCAGGTAAACTTGTACTGTACAAATTTTTCTTTACTCATATGGGGTGTGTCTGATGTACTGTTTACACATGAAAGACAAAATAATATATCTTTAATTCACTACTTTCTCCTTCTTCTATTTAAGATTGTTGCATGTTTCATATACAATAATTCAGAAAAATCAATTAACTGTTAAAACATGAATGAGAGAAGATTAAAAAAGGATGCCGAAATTTTCATGTAAAAAACAAAAAAGAATTCTTCTGGCTACCCAAAATTTCATTTGTGTGACCATTGTTAACATTGGAAAGACTGAACTATTATAGCATATATTGTTCATTGGTGTGCATAGCAGAAGATGGATAATATTGATAATGAAGCAGAATAACTCAGCAATTTGATATTGATATTAATGTGGGAAACTTAGAGTTGAGGCTAATAGTAGCATTCTTGGTGTGAATGAGAGGAATCTTAAGAATGTAAAAGTTTTGTCATTGCATGAAAAAGCCAGATCTTATGGTGGTAGGAGACAAAATAGTAAACTTGTCCAATTCTCCAAGCTACCACTATGGTGGGTATGTAATTCTAGGTCTGTAAGGTGCTTAATTTGTTTCTTATAGTTTTATATATATAGTCAAGAATTCTTGATTAAGGTACTTCCAATGCATCGTAATCTTTGATATTAATATAAATGGAATTTGGATAATATTTAAACAATTTAGTTTTACAAAATCAATTTATTAAATAAGATTCACATTTATTCAATAAATTTTATGATATTATATTAAAAATTAGATATAAATTTCATAAAGTAAGAATTATATATTTTTTATATATTGTAATAATTTGGTATTGCTGAAGTGAGGTTAATACTTTTTTTTTACTTGAACTGTTCTGAATTTAGAATAATGAATGTGACATATGAATTGACTCTTTGAAGCAATATATTAACCTTTTGTGTTTAGCAATATTAACGAAATATGCTATATATAACTTCATGTGTGGGAGAAAAGAGAATAAATGTGTCATTATTAAAAAAAAAATATGACCAAAATTTGGGTTTATTTTCATTTATTTTATAAATATCCACTATTTTTCTTGGGATTTTTTTTATTAAATGAGTTTCTATTTCAATTCGTTAAAAAAACTTAGTGTGAAAAAAAAAGAGTCATGGAATGAAAACCAAATAAATGTTGGAACAACTAAAATCAGTGTAATTAATTGTGCATTACTCTCATTATTTTCTTGACCAACAATGATTGGACCATTTGGTTAAAATAGAATCATGCATTGTAGTTCTTTTCTCAATATAAATAAATACTGTGAAAAATCTGTTCTAATAAATGTACCCAAAAATGCATTAATATAAAGTAAACATAGTTCTTTCTAATTTTGAATTTTTATAAATAATTTTGTATATATTTATATATAATTAAAAGGCTATTTTCTTAAATAGAAATTGTATAACAATAACACTTTATAAATTTAATTTACTAATCTTTAAATACTATTATATACTATTTTAAAAATTAATATATTTCAATACATAATAAAAAATATTAAATTAAGTTTAATAAGTTAAAAAAATTAATAAAAATATGGATATATTATTATTAATTTAAATTAAATAAATAAATAATTATATTTAACTAGATATTTAATATTCATACTCAATGTTCAAACATAGTTCTCATGATTTTTCAATTATTGAACTTCAGTCTCTCACTTCATAATTAAGAGAGATAAAGGAAACAATTCTCATTAAAAAAAAATAAAACATAGATTCAAATATCCAAGACAAATTAATAAACTAAAATCAAAAACAAAAATTTAAACTAAACTTTTAACACACACAAAAAAAAGGATAAGATTATTATTACAAATTGCAAAACTTAGATATGATGAAAGTAGAAGAGAAGAGAGGCTGAGATAGAATTAATAACTGCGATTTTGACATTAAAAGGAGTGGCATTTGAATTTGTGAGGCAATTTTAGGAGGAAGATGGTAGAAAAGTGTAGAGAGAAAACCAATAATGAAAGGATAATGAGAATTGAAGAAAGGAAGCTGAAAAATATGTAATAGAATCCCAAGAATCCCGTGAAGCTTTTTCTGGGCACCGCAGTTACTGTCCAATCCAACCATAACACCTCTTTCTTTCTCTCTCTGCACCTCTGAGGAATTTTCTTAGTATATGCTTAATTTTTCTTTACAATCTCAAAGTTTGAATTTTACACACTTGAAAAGTTATCTGAATTTTGTATTCAAATGGATGCAAGAGGGTGTTGGAAGATAAAATATTTGGGGAAGAAAAAAAGAGAGTAAAAATTGGGTCCACAGATTGTAAATGTATTTACATCATCCATGTGTAAAACTGGGAGAGAATTGAATGCAAGAAATTGAATTAAGATGGTGTGAATGATTTGGTGAATGTGTTAGAAATAGGAGTGGGACAAGAATCTTAAATAAGGTGCAGTGAGTTGTGTGGGTATAGTGTGGTGTAGGGAAGGAAACATCAAACTGAGTCATCTTCTTTATTATTTGTCGACTAACCTCGTGAACATGGGGCATACAACTTAATTTGCCTTCTCTGCTCGGTTATGTCATCTTCACTAAATATTTCAATTCTGCATTCATCATCATCATCTACCTAATTTCTTTAATTTCCATATCTGCACTCTACCTGTTACCTTTCATCTTCTTAAGAAAAATGCACAACACAAAACCAATTTCTATGCACACTTCAACATCAGATCAAGAAAATCTAACTCTTATTCTATCAAATGCATTAAGAAGATGAATATTAGGACTTCAATAGAGAAAATTTCTGTTGATTCTTAAAATTCATTCAATTAAGAACCTAGAATCACCTAACTAACAATTAGATTAGATTATATATATAAGAAATAGGTAAGGATTAAATATTAATAATGAATATTATTATATAATAATAAATAAAATTAAGATACATAAATTATAAACAACAAGTGTTTCAAATAACTAACTTAAAGGTTGCTATTATTTAAAATAAGCATTAAAAAAATTAATTATCTAAAAAAATCTTTATTATAAAATTTTTAAATAGAAATTATTATATCAATTTAAATAAAATATAATTTAACAAAGTCTTAAATAATTTAATTTAATAGTTATTATCCTATAAAAACATTTTAAATTTATATATTATAAGTATAATTTATTAGATAATTTTTTTCCTAAAACATGTATTTAAAAGGATAAATTCTTGTACACTTATCGATAACTTTTCATCTTATAATAAATGTTAAAATTTTTTATAAATTTTATAATATTTAATATTTTTATCTATATAATTTAAGTTACTATTATTTCATTGATAAACTTTACAATTCAATACTTATATTATGTAATTTAACTATTATATAAAGTTACTATAAAATAACATTATTTCCTTAATAATTTACTATTTTATATCAGATTAAAATCAACTCATCTTATTATATCACTATCATCACACACTATCATTTTAATTATATATGTTTAATTTAATATATTAAAAAATTAATTAACTTTAAAACCTAAAACAAAGCATTTAAAAATATTAAAAAAAATTACTAAAATAAGGGAACATTGTTTCAACATTTTTTATTTTTTATTTATTTTAATGGGATTTTATTAATTAGATTTATTTAAAGAAATTTCTTGATGGATGATGATTTAAATGAGGTGACTTGAGATTTAAAAATTAAATTAATATTTAAAAAATATATAGTATAACTTTACTTAAACTATCATAAAATACTTTAATGATATATAAAAAATTAACAAAACTATAATTATTCAGTATCATACTTGTTTAAGCCATTTTAATTACACTTTTCAAAGTTTTTCTAAGATGTATAAGGACAAAACAACATCAACTATAACTTATAAATTTTCCATTCAAAATATAACTCCAGAAGTTTGTATTCAATCTATCAAAACTTATTGCTTAATAACAACTTCATCACATATATTATCACATAATTTCAAATTCAACATTTTCATTTCTCCAACAATTTAAATTCATAATTCAAGCAATTTATCATTTTCAGAATCATAATCAAAATCTAAAAAAAAAAAAAAACTAATTATAAATAATTTTTTAAAATTAATTTTAATCATACTAAATTTCCAAAACTTACTTACAATGCCTCAATTACAATTAATTAAAATATTCTAAACCCTAATATGAAATTTAGATATAAAGTAGTTTCCCTTCCTTATAAATATCTTATTTTTCAAGAAATAAAATATTTTTGGTAGTTAAATATCAATACATTTTTTTTTTTCAAAAGTTGTAATAACAATGTAGTTACACCTAAATTTTGAGATAGTTACCACATACAAAAAAAAATATATAAAATGTTGCTCTTATTTAATGTGTGAGCTTATGCAACTATAAAGATAAACAAGATTAAATATCTTTTAAAAAAATTTACACAAAAAAGTACTATTTGTTATATATATAAAAACAGTTAACACAATTGAAAAAAAATAAGTATCATAAAAATCATTAGTTTTTATTTTATTTAATTTCTTACAAAGTAATTATCTTTTTAATTTTCTCTAAACACAACACAGAATAGTAGTACAATGAAAAAAATGATCCAGGAGTGAAATTGTAAGAAAATATTAATTTTATTTATTTATTAATCATTATAGATATTGTAATAGATTCATTCGAACTTTCAAATGAAGCTGATGTTGGGCTTTGGGCTTCGGGCTTTTTGGTATGCAGCTCAATTTTTTTTTCTTTTATAGGATTATTTAGAATTATACAGGCCCAACTTTTCTTGACCCTCAACCACAACATAGCTTGTCGGCCCAATGATAAGTCCCCAACAATATATATAATAAATTTTTATAATAATGTTTAGGAGATTAGTATTTCTTATTAGTCAAAAAATTGTAAAAAACGGGGTGCACTATTAATGCATCGAAGTGATATATTAAATATACTCTCATTTTGAGAATTTTTTTTATTACTTTAATAATACTCTTTTTTTTTTTTTATAAATGAAGATTAATATTATTAATCAATAAAAAACATGATATATATAATTTTGAAAATAATTATTACAAACATTAATGCATATATAGTTATTTGTGTTCACCATGACAAAGATTGTTCCAGGGTTGTTGACTGCTAGCTTCGCTTTTTCCTTCTTCACCTTTTTCTTCATCCAAAAGAAAAAGGAACAAGAAGAAGAAGGAGCAAACAGAAAAAAAAAAAAAAAAACCAATTAAGCACGTTACACTCACCTGCATGTACCATTTGACCACGGAAACGAACTCCAAAACCCAAACATGGTTAAGAAAAGTGGAATCGTCCACGTCTCTGCTACAGCGACGTAGATATTTACTTAAAATCATTAATCTCTCGCGTTTTCCCTCTGATTCTCGCGTTGGCGTTTTATTAAGGCGGCTAAAGAAGCAGGGGCAAAACAGTAAAAAAGATTCGAGTGGTGAGGACACGTGTCACGTTTTGGGACAGAACCTGGAAAGAATGGACGCGTGAGATGAGATGAAAAAATGATCGGGTAGGAGAGGGTACACGATAGATATTTAGATTGAATTGTAGATTTATAGATAGATAGATATCTTGGAAAGGATGGGAGGGGAAGGGAAGGGTTAGCTAGCGCCTATTTCTCACCACAATTTTATTCCTTCCTCTTCTTCGCTCACTATATATTAAATAATCTCTCTCTTTTCTCTTTTCAGCTACTTTAGGTCTCTCTCTCTTCTCTCTCTTTCTTCATTTTTTTTAATATAATTCATCTTTTATCTTCGTTTTTTTTCCTTTCCGCTTTATTCTGGGTTCTATATCGTTATCGGTTATCTGTGCGCTGCTTCCGGTGAGCTCCTTTTGCATCATCCATTCATTCATCCATCATCCACTGTTGCCTGTTGCTGTTACTCGTTTCTTTGGTTTTTGCTTCGAAAGCTGCTTCAATTAGGTTTTAGAATTGTACTTTTTTGTTCGTACTGTTTAGACCGCCGCGTGTTTCTTCAATTGTTATTCTTGATTATCTTTTGTTCTTGCATGTGCTACTGCAATTTATTGTGGTTGACGATTCATTTATTGAGGATTTTGTTTCTACGCACATACGTAATGTCCGCTATATTCTTCTGACGTGGTTGGCCGTTGTGGTTGGCCGATGCACTGTCTTTTTATTTTTTTCTTGTCCAGTTTCTTTCTGGATTTTTATCATTGGCTTTTCCGAGCTCAAATTTGTTGTTATGATTTTGTTGCGGTTCTTTGCTGCTCGTGTTGATTTGTTAGTACTGCATTCTACTTTCCACGCTTGTTACCTTTTACGAGTTGAGTTTCCTGAAATTAAACTTCTATTAAAGTGGGTGTCAGGCGTGGTTTCCCTTTTCTTTGGTTAGATTTTACACAGAAGAGAGGAAATGGAAGATTGACAAAGGTGGGAAGCAGAATGAGTTATCTTTTAAGTCTCTCTCTCTACATGGCACTCAACTTATCCTCCAACCCCAAATAGCCCTGGATATTTTGTCTTTTGTTACGACGAACTTGAAAGAATGTCAAGAGGGATCAGTTGAACTAACTCTTTACTCCTCCTAGGTTTATCATTTTTTTTAGAATTAGATGTATCAATCTTAATATTGTACAACATTTACTTGAACTTAATTCTTATAACGTAGGAATCGTTCTGACAAAATTTAATGTGATTCTTGGTTTTTGTTTGTTAAACTATTTAGGAAATATATATTTCTTGTGAACTTTAAGAGTTCTGGATTTTAGGATATTGATCCTGGTCATGTATGTCTTTGTTATTCACCATGTATTTTTCTGAAATATCTTCTATGTCCTTCACACATTATGAAATTTTGTCCTAAATATTGATGTTCTGATTCTTTATGTCTGAAACCTGTTTGCATGCTTATCTGATTGCATTCTGTTGCTTCTGGTGTGTTTCTTGTTTTCTAATATGTTTCATAAAACATGCAGCCGGATATTCAGGAATCATGGCTAGGGTTTTGGCTCAGTCAGTTAATGTTCCTGGTCTAGTGGCTGGGCATAGACATGGTCAGCAAAAGAGATCAGGAAAAACAAATAGACAGGCCAAAATGATGACTGCTGTACGTACAAATGGATTAAGAATCTCAGGCTTTTCAGGACTTCGTACTTTTAATCCTTTGGATACTATGTTGAGACCTGGAATAGATTTTCATTCTAAAGTATCCATTGCGACTTCTTCACGCCGAGGAAGAGCTACCAGATGTGTACCCAAAGCCATGTTTGAGCGTTTCACCGAGAAAGCTATCAAAGTAATTATGCTAGCCCAAGAGGAAGCAAGACGTCTTGGTCATAATTTTGTTGGAACAGAGCAGATTCTATTGGGTCTTATCGGTGAAGGCACTGGTATTGCTGCTAAGGTTCTAAAGTCAATGGGGATCAACCTTAAAGATGCACGTGTGGAAGTAGAGAAGATAATTGGAAGGGGTAGTGGATTTGTGGCTGTTGAAATTCCGTTTACTCCTCGTGCAAAGCGTGTTTTGGAACTTTCACTGGAGGAAGCTCGTCAACTCGGTAATAATCTTTTTCACCTTCCATTCTTTTTGTATTACATAATATATAAGTGACAAAAAGCATTTCTCCCTTCAACAGAGGATTTTCTTCTTTCTTAGCCATCCAGTCAGTCTGTTCTTAGTAGTTTTCTCATTGATTTTCTGGTTTAAATGTTACTCTAAGTAATGTAGAGGAGATTTGGTTATATAGAGTCTGTTATGTATATATATAAAAAAAATCTTCAATGTTTTGACTACTTGTAGAAGAGTAGAACAAATCAACAAAGGATTAAACAGAGGATTGAAAAAGTGACCCTATGGTGATAACGCTTCTCCTATGTTGTCATAAACTTTTGCTTAATACTTCTTCCGGGTATATCTGGTCTGTTGTACCAAACGTGTTCATTCATAGTGTGTATACCACCACTAAATGGTACTCTCTTGCTTTAAATGAATTTGGAGTTGAGTTGAGTCTATCTGTTATTTTTAATTGTTTAATGCTTCTCTGAATTCTGGGATAAAAATATTATATTCAGTTGTAATATTTTGTTGCAGCTTGCTGGAACTCTTTCTGACCTTAATCCTTGATATTTGCAGGTCACAATTATATTGGATCAGAGCACCTGCTTCTGGGTCTTCTTCGAGAGGGTGAGGGTGTAGCAGCACGTGTTCTGGAAAACCTGGGTGCTGATCCTACTAACATTCGCACACAGGTTAGTATTATGCATGGATACATTCTCATTTAACCTTAACCTTTATGTTAATCTTATAATTTTCATTGGATGGATACAGGTTATTCGCATGGTGGGTGAGAGCGCAGACAGTGTTACTGCTACTGTTGGTTCAGGAAGTAGTGGCAATAAGATGCCAACTTTGGAGGAGTATGGTACCAATTTGACCAAGCTAGCGGAAGAGGTACGGAGAGGTCATGGTTTTCTTCATGAAGATGGTAGATTTTGCTTTATTGTGAATAAAAGCCTAATTTCTCATCTGCTTCCCAGGGGAAATTGGATCCTGTTGTGGGAAGGCAGCAGCAAATTGAACGAGTGACTCAAATTTTAGGCCGGCGAACTAAAAATAATCCTTGTCTGATTGGAGAACCTGGTGTTGGGAAGACAGCAATTGCTGAAGGTCTTGCTCAGCGGATTGCAAATGGTGATGTACCTGAAACTATAGAGGGAAAAAAGGTTAGTAAGGAATCATTGTACCTCTGCTGTTCTCAAAATTAGTGTTAACTGTTAAGTTTAGGGGCTTCATGATAAATTTTTGGCTACAATGAAATATTCAACTTGCCGGAATTGTGTAAAGTAATTCTAAACCAGTCTCTTTTTTTTTTTTTTAATTATATATATATATATATATATATATATTTATGCACTTTTATTACATGTTTGAAAAAAAATGAGTTTTATGGCACCAAGATGGTCAAATCAGTATCTAGGGCACACTTTCTCATTTTCAGTGATGATTATAATTTCATTATTTCGTACTGGTAATTCAGGTTAGGATGGGTAACATTTAAAACTATTAGTTTTGTAGGTGTTAAGTATGATTTGACAATTCCGAAATCTTGAATAAATATGAATGTGTTTTTCGCTCAATAATATTTGGCATATGATGGCCTGATTTGGACACGTTATTTCTTGACTATAAAGATAATGGCAAACAAGTAGGTAATCACTTGTCTATTAGTTATTGTTATTCATCTTTTCAAATTTATAGCCTCAAAACCAGGATTATCACGATCAGTGCTGTTTGAAGGGAGTACATGTGGATTGAGTAGTTATCCTTTGATAACTTTTTCATTCTATTTTATTGTAAAACAACTATTCTAAAAGCTAACCCTGTTTGGTGAAGGTGCATAAATAATTTAATGTCTAACCCGCCCCCTCCTCATATTTGGCAACAAGAATATTTTCTTGATATCCCTCATACTAATAATGTACTTTGTCCTGAATAGGTTATAACCCTTGACATGGGTTTGCTTGTTGCTGGAACTAAATATCGTGGTGAGTTTGAGGAGAGGTTGAAGAAACTGATGGAAGAAATCAAGCAAAGTGACGAGATAATCCTTTTTATCGATGAAGTGCACACTTTGATTGGAGCAGGAGCAGCAGAAGGGGCAATTGATGCTGCTAATATACTAAAGCCAGCTCTTGCAAGAGGTGAACTACAGGTAGTACTTTCCCCTGCTAACATGTTCAAAATGGATTTACTGCTTGCTGACTCTGACGTTGAAGACGATTTAATATATAAAAGAAAGGGAGAAAATTGAGTTTTGCCTTTTGGATTTTAGTGGATCACTTAAAGCTTTGATGATAAAGGGAGAAAGACTTTCTCTGGTCATAAAATTGTCCTTGGAACTCCACACTATATACAAAAAAAGTTAACGTCTTCTGGTCATTCCATGCTCGTAAAAAGTTAAAACCATTGTGAGATATTTAACAGGTTTGCTATGGGAATGTATCTAGTCTCAATTCCAACATATAGTCAGGAACTTTTGCTAGCTGGTTGTCATAATTAAATAATATGCTGAACATTTTTAATCCAAAATTTCGAGCTTTGAATTTCCAACAGTTTCAATTTGGGTTGATAACATATCTTAGTGGTTGTTATCGGCCTATTTTGAAGGTTCTTAGGCCTATATTAAACTCCTCAATATAATGAACATCTTCTAGAATGTGCACTATTAAATAGTTTAATGCAGTCCCAACTACTGGCATTGTACTAAATACTTTGTTTTAATATTTCTGCAGTGTATTGGAGCCACAACATTAGATGAATATAGGAAGCACATTGAAAAAGATCCTGCTTTAGAGAGACGATTCCAGCCAGTTAAAGTACCAGAGCCAACTGTAGATGAAACCATACAAATACTGAAAGGACTTAGAGAGCGATATGAAATTCACCACAAGCTCCGCTATACTGATGAGGCTCTTGTAGCTGCTGCACAGCTGTCATATCAGTATATCAGGTTTGTCGTAATTCATCTATCTACTCCTTTATTCATTAAATGTCATTTATGTTGTTACAGACATTTTAATTTATTTTTCAACCTTGCATGTTTAAATTGGAAGTTTTTCACTGAATTAAGCTGATGCATATGTTAGTTATGGAATTTTGCAGCAGCAGTTTCCCTCTTTGAATTGCTTTACATCAGTTATATTTATGTTTGAATATAGCCATGAGGTTGATATCTATGTTAGCCTATGATGTCATCCTTTTTATTTACTACCCTGTATATCTTAAAGCTGATATTTCCCCTCATGTATGATCATATTGTCCCCTGCAGTGATCGGTTTTTGCCTGACAAAGCTATAGATTTGATTGATGAAGCTGGTTCACGAGTCCGGCTTCAACATGCACAGGTATATATTATTTGTTCACCCTCAACTATCAGTTCTAGCTTCTATTATTGAGCTAATATGGGCTTTAACTTTATGTATTTCCAGTTACCTGAAGAAGCTAGAGAACTTGACAAGGAGGTCAGGCAGATTATCAAGGAGAAAGAGGAAGCTGTTCGCAACCAAGACTTTGAAAAGGTAATGTGTCTCTATGGAGATTTAACATGAAAAGTTTTAGTGGACATTTTCAGGAAAATTTTCAAATACCCTGACTAGGGAAAATAATGCTTTTGCTTAGGCAAACGCTAAGAGTGATTAGCATTTTATGAATTATATAAATTGGCTTCTGATTCTAGTAAGCTTATTGAGTTTAAAGAATGTTGTAGTATTAGCCCCCCTCCTTACAAAAAGGAAAAGAAGAGTGTAGCGATTGGTTCTTTTGTCACTGTACAATTCTTTTGCCTATAATTTGTGGGTTGATGGTGTGAATTTGTGAACAGGCTGGAGAGCTACGAGATAGAGAAATGGATCTTAAGGCACAGATCTCAACACTTGTAGAGAAAGGCAAAGAGATGAGCAAGGCAGAGACTGAGGCAGGGGATGGAGGTCCTACTGTGACTGAAGCTGACATACAGCATATTGTCTCATCCTGGACTGGTATTCCTGTTGAGAAAGTCTCAACAGATGAATCTGATCGCCTCCTCAAGATGGAAGAGACTTTGCATAAGCGAGTCATTGGTCAGGATGAAGCAGTGAAAGCCATTAGTCGGGCTATTCGTCGAGCTCGGGTTGGACTGAAGAACCCTAACCGTCCAATTGCCAGCTTCATCTTTTCTGGTCCAACTGGTGTGGGGAAGTCTGAATTGGCCAAAGCGTTGGCTGCATACTACTTCGGCTCTGAAGAAGCAATGATTCGGCTTGACATGAGTGAGTTTATGGAAAGACACACAGTCTCCAAACTTATTGGGTCACCTCCTGGATATGTTGGTTACACTGAAGGTGGACAATTGACTGAGGCAGTTCGGCGTCGGCCATACACTGTTGTACTATTTGATGAGATTGAGAAAGCCCACCCCGATGTGTTCAACATGATGCTTCAGATCCTGGAAGATGGAAGACTAACAGACAGTAAGGGAAGAACTGTAGATTTCAAGAACACACTTCTTATAATGACATCAAATGTTGGAAGCAGTGTGATTGAGAAAGGAGGCCGCCGAATTGGATTTGATCTGGATTATGATGAGAAGGATAGCAGTTATAACAGAATCAAGAGCTTGGTGACTGAGGAGTTAAAGCAATACTTTAGACCAGAATTTTTGAATAGGTTGGATGAAATGATTGTCTTCAGGCAACTCACAAAACTGGAGGTGAAGGAGATTGCTGACATAATGCTCAATGAGGTGTTTGATAGACTGAAGGTGAAAGATATTGAACTTCAAGTGACAGAAAGATTTAGGGACAGAGTGGTGGAGGAAGGTTATAATCCTAGTTATGGAGCCAGGCCTTTAAGAAGAGCTATAATGCGACTCTTGGAGGACAGCATGGCTGAGAAGATGCTTGCTAGAGAGATCAAAGAGGGTGACTCTGTTATAGTGGATGTTGATTCTGACGGTAACGTGATTGTGCTCAATGGTAGCAGCGGAGCCCCCGAGTCCTTACCAGAGGCACTTCCTGTATAATGCGGTTAATTTGTAATACTTTATGTACTTAATTTCTTCAAACCATAGTCATAGTATGTTTTACATGTCAATGTACCTATAAAGATTTTAATTGATACTGGTGGGCCTCATCTTGTTTGCCTTTAGCCAAGCAAAAAAAAATTCAGAAAAGGGGTAGCGGGGGGGTTACCAGGGGTTGGGGAAAAACTGGGGGAAGGTGAAAATCAACACAGTGCCTTATTTGGTATAACTTTGACATCAATGATCTTTTTCGTTGGAAGTTGGGGTACTTTGTTTTCACTGGTTTGACCACGATGTAATATCCTAGCATTACTGTAAATGATCGTCATGGCCTATTCACCGCTTGAGATTGCAATGCGCGTAATGACAAAATTCTTTCATGATATTGACAGGTACAGGGTAATTAGATCAGTTTGAATACGGATCTGTCCCCAAATCATCTATGCAGACAAGATTAAATTCAGGGTAATTAGATTCAAGTGTTCTATCGGCCAGTATTATGGTGCCTGTTAAAGGTCCAACACATTCTCTTTCATCCGTGGTCAGTTTTATGGTGGCTGTTAAATGTCTATTCTTTTTCATCCGCTTTTTAGAGACCATGATGTCATAACCGCAGTTAAAGGTGAAGCTCAGGAGTCAAATTAATGATGTTTCAATGGGCAAGCCGGTGGAGGTGTTGGGTTAATGGTTTGGTAATTCATCTAGTGGGTCGTTAATTAATTGAATCGAATTATTTGGTATATATTAAAAAAAATTAACATTGTAAAATTTGATACATAATAATATTTGTTTTTCAATGAATTCTTTATTCTATAACTTTTTTTCTCTTATCTTTATTTTTTGTATTAGTTACATGTTCTAATATAAATTTAGCCGACCTCAGTTTTAGTATACTGGCCCTCTAACATTCATTTGTAGTTCCACTATTGGTCAAGATGGAAACTTTATGCACCAGGAGGAACATAGAAACAAGTCAAATGTATGCTATCTTTTGCATGAAACCATCCATAAAGTAGATGTGACAGGACAAAAAAATCATTCACAAAAAAATATAACCATTCAAAATAGTAGCTATTCATTTAAAAATATATAGTATTCGTGAAACTTGAAAAAAAGATGGAGACTGAGTAGGAAAGTTTCTTCCTTAGATCCAAATCAACCCACCATCAATCAAGAAACGTTTTGTGAAATAAAATAAAGTGGAAAGAAAGTAGAAAGGAGTGTGGAATAGATGAGAAAAATGAGGTGAAACTTACCAAAACCTTGAAGAAATAGAACAAGAATGCTAGAACAAGGTCTTGATGACTTGAAATGTCTCATGTCTTTAAACTTTAGACTACTTAAAAGAGGGAAGAAGCAAATATGCAAGAGAAATAGAAAGTGTACTTTGACTAAATGGGCTGAGGAATGCAAGTGTTCGAGGGTTTAGGCACAAAGTGGATTTAGGTTGATTTATGACCTATGTCATCACATCTTGAAGCCAAGAGTTCTCAAAATGTGAGATTTTGAAAAAGAAAACTTTGCAAGTTCCAAGGACAAGAAATGTAAAATTTGTACTCAAATAACTAAAAAAAATTAAACAAACAAAATATCAATTTGAAATCCATTAATTATACTATTTGTAAAATGGAATTTTTTTTTTCTCTTTCAAGTCAATAATAAAAAACTAATTCTTTCCAAGAAGAGGTAAATATCAGCAAATTTTGTCCCTTTTAACAAAACCTTTTTCATGTACACAAAAAAACCCTTGTACCCAATTACGTGAAATCACTAACTAAATTAATCCTATATTTCCAAACCAATATTTCACTCACTCTTACTAAACAATTTCTAACATGAAAAGAAAAAATCTTGAATGAATGTTCCCTAATATTTGGAAGAGCTATCTATGCATCAATCATTGAATGAGACTGCCTCTGTGTGGGACTTACACTCCCACCACGGCTAATCTTCAAAGCTGTTAATGCCTTCTGGATCTCCATTGTCATGGCACTATCAACACTACCTGATGAAAGCTTTCTGTGTGATTTCTGAAGATGGAGTTTAAGTGAACTACTACTTAGTCCAGCACTCATGCCACAGATGGGACAAATTTTCATCATTGGTTTCCGTTGCTGCCACGCCATTGAAACCTTGCCATGCAGTTTCTGGTCTAGTTCAAGTAAGATCTTTGCAAATCCATCGTTGGGCTGAGATCTACGATGAACTCGTTTTAGAGCATTCCATGCTTCTAACAAAGTGAATTTCCTACAACACAAAAGCCTTTTAGTTCTTAAATTGTCCCAAGTATTAGTAGCAGTGATACTCTTAATTATCAAGGAACACAAACTTAAGAGTTGCAAGTGTTCCAATTATCATATATATATATATATATATATATATATATATATATATATACACACACACATAAGATTGTATTTTATATTTTTACTTACTTCCTGAGCATCAGGTAAGCAAGGACCAAAGTGGCACTTCTGCTTTTTCCCTCAAAGCAATGAACTAAAACACTCTGACCAGCTTGCTCAACATAATCTATAAAATCACAAGCCTCTTCAAATATACTGCTGATGTTAGAATCTTCATTGTCACACACCTGTTCAATAGGAGAATGAAGAGAGCCAATGTGAAGAACTATTCCTGAACAGAACCTCATTTTAAAAAAGCAATTGATACCTTAATTTATCAGGCAAAAAATAGTTATATATACTTACAATTACAAGCATAAATTATATCATATTGAGTAGCAAATAGATTGCATGATTAAACAAGATAATGAGAAGGCCTAGCTTAACTAGAAAGCACTCTATCAGACAAAGAGATCAAATTTTCAAACCAAGGAAATCAAATAACTTCCATAGGGGAACTGTAGAAAAAGACAAGAAAAAAAGCGAGGAATCATATTATGAACAGATGAAAATATTTTATTTGTGGATTATTTTATAACAATACAGACATTGATTTACAGACTCAGAAAATAAAATCTGCCACAATCAGGAAATAATAAATAATATAGCCTTTCACCTAAATGATCTCATCATGAATCAGTAATTGAAATCTGATTCTGAACAGATTTATTACAATATTAAACCAGGACGTAAATTAAGAGATATTTGATAGAAAACTAAGGACAAACTTGTGACAAATTTTAATTTGATCATAGTATAAATATGTTATTAACGTAGAAAAAACTTCACAACTGGATTGTGAAGTAGAAAACAATCAAGCCATTTTTTTAGATGAGATAAGCTGCATCCATCAATTGAAACCTTTGGCTTTATAAATTGAAATCCGAAACTACACACACTGGACTAAAGATAAGACCGAACTTGGTCCCATGGTCTGGCAGTAGTACCACTCAACAGCTCAAGCATTTGGGGAGGGTTTTTCCGACTACCACCCCTGGCCAGATGGTTATCTCACATTTTGCTTGTGAGGATTCCCAGTTAAAGACCAAGAACAAGAAGTTTCAGAATAAGCTAAGATAAAAACTAGTTCCTTGTCTACACTTGAAACACAAAGATATCTCATGCATGGTTGTGTTGTGGATGAAAAAATTCATGAGCATGCATCTTAACCTTTTGAATGAATGGAACATCAAGTAGTAATTTGAAACTCATGAAGTTATTACAGTACGAAACAAATAAAAGTATAAAGCTCCAATCCAACAAAAACTGGATTAATCCTGCATGAAAATGCATGCATGATTAATAAAAATGCAGAGTTGGACATTAGGTATGAAGTCAATTGATTCCCAGACAAACTAAACCTCAAACAATGGTAAAAGATAGACATGAGTGCAACTTACAGAGAAATTTTTGTATGTGAATAGATCAGGAAACTGAGAATCTGATTGGCCAATTTCATTTGTACACAAGCATAAAATATGTGTGATTCCCAAGCGTTGCAGTGTATATGTAGATCTTGCAGCCAGTGCTCCACCGATGAACAGACTGTTTGTAACAGCAGATGGTCTCTCTGTATTTGCAGCCTCGGATATCAATGCAATCCTCTCAAGGATATGCTCAAGTCTGACCTGAAGGTCAATGGAGTAAACGCTTTATTCATGTATCCTCCGTAGATGAAATGAATCCAACATATTAGTACTGAATAATATTTTAAATTGAGATACCTTCAGTTCATATGCATCAACAACAATGTTGTTATCACTACCCTCGAAAAATCCTGTGTTAAAATTGTTCTCCAAGCATAATTTGACTGCATCATTTTTAAGCATTTCATTCCACTGTTCCAATTCTTTATTAGATTCTGAGTCAACCTGGAAATTAGGATGAAGTATAAGTCAGATGATAAAAGGAACGTATAATAAAATGCAGTTTTACTTGTCGAAGACAGAGCTAGTTACGATACTTCTTATGTCTTTTTTAGTCAATCACCTTGAGATACATGATTGTTCATGACACATGCAGGACACAGGGAAATGACACTACCAGAAAACAACTTATTTGAAAGAAACCCACATTTTCAAAGTACCTCGTCTGTGTCACACAGTGTAAATACGTCAATTATATAAGATAACAAGAGCAAAAGGTCAGAGTAACCTGTTGCCAATATAAAATAACTGAAGCTGATTCGCCAAATTTCATGCTCTCATTCTCAAAACAACAAGTGTACATCTGATCAGTCTTAGATACTGTTCCTGTAAATTGATTTTGCGTATATAGAGAAAAAAATATTTTTACTTCGCATAACATCCAATATGCCAATGGCTGGTTATTTATGATCTATCCAGAAAAATAAAACACAGAAAGAAAGAACCGAAACAACTCATTGACTGCATCATCAGAACCAAAATAATGAATTAAACAAGATCATGTTACCTAGAGACCAACCTTGGCAAATTTATGTAAGTCACGAAGCTTAGTTGTCAAGCGCAGACCACGAAGTGACTCTGCGCTTCCTTTAGAGTGCTTTCCATGCCAACCTTCTCTTGACGCCGGAGATGCAGAGTCACAACAGTCTCTACTGCCTGAAGATGATGATGCCCTTGGAGCAGTTCTCTGAGATTCTGAATCACTACAATCTTGATGAATATCATTAGAATGTCTCTCCTTAATAGATGGAGAGGGACAACTGCCAACAAAAGCTGGTGAAGGTAAGTCATGAACCACTGCATCTTCCTTTTCAGACTCTCCTGATGATATTTTTCCTATAGCATTCATAAATAATCTTAACAAATTATCAAGTTTTTGATGAAGTGTGAGTAGGAATATATGGAATCCCTGCATATCCATGAGAGCAGCACGAAAACCATTACGAAACTCATGAACTAGTGATACTACATCATCTGTGTGAACATCGGTTGTTGTGTTTGTGTCTTCTGGGTGAGGACATCCTAATCTCCCTCCAGTTATATCATATAATAGGTAAGAGGAAAACTCAGAGCTATTAAGTAGTAACTCGACCAACTTAGGATAATTAACCTGGTCATCTGCACGTTTTCCAGCAGGGGGTCGACGAGGAACACCAGAATCAATTGCCACAATGTTAAAGTCAGTAAGCACTGATTCTCCTGATGTTTGACTTTTCAAGTTTATTGATGTGTATTTGATGTCAGAAAGACCGGAGTATTGTGATACCAATCCAGAATTATGAGAATTCAATCTACTACCAACTGATGTTGACCTTTTTTCTTTTTGAAGTGCCTTACTCACCCTTGGTCCATATCGGTTCACTGCAGAATTAAAGGTTTCTCCTATTGTATCCACACTTGCTGAGATTATTTTTTCTGTCAATAACAAATTTGCTGAGTTGCCACGCCATCTAAGCTGTCGGCAAGGGAGCCTATCTTCATTTCTGATGATAAGATCCAGCATCAGTACCCTGCCAAGGGCCGCTGATGTGCGTTCTGCATATTCCTGTGACTCAAATGCTCTAGAGCTTTCAAGCAAGGGCGAACCATGCACATAACTGCAATAAGAAGATTAAAAGTAGTCACCTTGCAGAAGAATAATAGCCAAGTGTTTTTGCACCAAATGATTACCATGTTAATTGCTTTAATTGTTTTTCTGGAAAAAATTGACACTGGAGTTGATTTAACTTAGAAATGAAATAACAAAAATGTCATACTTTTCATACTACTCCAACGTCCGCTATATTGCCCACCATCACCAATGGAGAAGGACACACACGAAATAGTTAGTTATCTCTTGCTAATTACCAAAAACTGTCATTGATATATTGAAATTTATATGAAAATGACATTTTTTGGATGGTTGCATTAACTCAGACATAAGATGACAACATTGCATGCCACTATTTGAAATTATCACATCAGGTCCGATCATGAACAACTCTAGTAAACAAATATAATAAGGCAAGCAAGATATCACCTGCTGCCATGGTATAAAACTTATCATATTAAATTAACACTAGATTTGAATACCTCATAAACAAGAGACATCGGCTAAGCTCAAGTGCTTCCAGAAGTTCTGTGCATGTCAGTTCACCAATTTCATCACCTGCAGAACTTGCTGCATCTCTTGCTTTTTCTGTAGCTTCCTTTATTTGGATCCACTCTAAACTGGTATTGTGGACGACTCTAGCCTTGTATTGCAAATAGAAGTAAAGGATGAATATCACAGAAATATAGTTTGATTTCCTAAGCCTCTAAATATGAAGGTCAATTAGAGAGAGAGTAACCTGTGGAGTTTGGACTCCCAACCACTTTGCAAATTCATAACCAAGACGTTCGGATTGTGTTGCCATTCTTGAAGATGATATCTTTATAACAGCTGTTGCTTCTTTTGGACAAGCATCATCACCCCCAAGACCATTGAAAAAGCCAAAGAAGACTACCCCTCCAGAATTTACTGTTACCTATGTGCACAAAACTGAGAAGAAACTGAGGCACAAGTAAAGAAAACAAGCTTGTGTGCTTCAAAAGAAAAACAAAAAGCACACAATTATTACTACATAACATTGATTTTTTAAGTCAACCCACAAAAGAAATGCTTGACCCAAACAAAAAAATCAATTTATAAAATAGAATAGGCGCCAACGCTATAAGAAAGCACCTAGCAAAAAATATATATCATAAAGAAACTATGGTTCGGTATAAAGATTAAAAAAGAACTGATGATTACCAACATGCTCAAGTAAAAATTACATGTTTTTTATCTGTATATCTAACTCTCTGGAACTTAAACATAGAATCTATTTGCATATTGGCATCAAAAGCCCTTAACTTATAAAGTTTGTGCCAGTAAACAGGAGTATAGAAAAAACCCACAGACCTCAAGAGCTCGGTTCATTTCATCCTCAGAATGTTCGTTGCTGCTAGTGTGTTCAGTGTGGTGAAGTGAAGAGAGTCTGTCCCAAGAAAATGAGCTCGATTCAATGTCCAACATTTCAGCTTTACCAAGCCTCTCCCACAAACTAATTTCTGTTTGCCGATCATTTTTCACATCCTCAATAGATTCTCCCGGGCTGAATATATTAAATCATCCTTAGCAACCACTTCAGAAAAAACATACTAAATTCATAACAAAAGGAAATTCCTCTAACACGCCCATTTCATTATTTCCCTTCTAAAAAGGAAAACTTTAAGCCTGGTTAGTTTGAGAAAACATTTTCTATGTTTAGTTCTTTTAACAAATAATCACAAACTTATTTGGCTGCTTCCTATGCATTTTTTCATAAATAGTAATCAAAAGTGTTATCAATGCAACATTTTTGTAATTATTCATGAAAAAGAAAAAACAAAAAAGTTTTGTCAGACCAAACATCCTATTAGTATCATCCTAGTACCTACATGGTCAATGGCAATGATGAAAGATGGTACAAATGCAATTGACGGAGAAAAAATAGTAGGGAACCTAGAAGGCATGGTGGAAGAACGGTGAGGGAAGCCAGAAGTGCGATTGTTGGAAGTGCGTTTACGAACTAATTGGAGCCATTGCGCGAACATAGACGCAGGCCCTGCCGTGATGTCTCCCAACATGTACAAAACCTGCATTCACCGAACAAGTTTCAAGCTTTTTGATTGCAGATAGAGCCCAATTGCAAAATATACCTTGGAAGTAACGCTGAGAGTGAAAGGGGCCTCAGCCTCCTCCTTTTCCGCTTCACTTTTACCCTGCAATTCCTACTCCCACACGCAAATTTCAAAACATCACGTTACATGGGTTAGGATTAGGAGTGAAGTTTCAAGATCACACACACTTTATGCATCTATGTAAACACGATCTAGATTAACACCAGTTTCCTATTTTGGTTTATATAAGTAAATGGGAAGTGAAAAGAGAATAAATGGGTATAAACCTGGTTTTGGTTTTGGCTTTGGCTTTGCAAAGAGTTGGTGAATGCCGCTGGATCCTGCTTTTGCTGCTCTTTTGCCATCTTCTTTGCTATAAAAAATTATTTTGGTTTCTGAAAGAATGAGAAAAACTGCTCCCACTGCTTTTTTCAAGAATGGAGGGAAAAAACCGTGCGTATATAAAAGTGTGTGTCTGCGAAGGTTACGAAGGTTAAGGTTATCATAACAGTTGGTTGAGTAATGAGTACAGAAACATTTTCAACAATTTTTCTGACAACACTTTATATAAAACTCCTTTAATCTCTTTCTCCAAACACTTTCTACTTAAATAACGTTCTTTCAGAATATTTAAAAGAAAATAACTTATGAAAGTACAAAATTAAAATAAGTTATCATGTATATAATTTATTGATTTTGTATGTAAGAATTTTATCCGATCTTGAAACAGAGATTTTTAAAATATTTTTTAATTTTAAAAAATCAATTTGTAATTCAAGAAACTAAAAGTATGTTTAAATTTATTTCTCTCTTATGATAACGGAAAAGATTTCAACAAATGATGACTCTCTCTCTACATTTATTGTAAGCACCATTTTAAGTGCTTATTACATAAAGTGAACATTTCGGTTTAAAAATGAGATCTTTTTTTTGTTACATAAAGTCAACACTTCAATATCTTAAAGATTGTGTATATCACTAATTAAATTAAATAAGAGTAAGAAGTCCATTTTTTTTTCTTCTGAGCTTTTAAATTTGCATGCCCATATTTTGTTTTTCTTTTAGTTCTCTGTTGGGCCACAAGCAAAACAAGCCCAAAAAAGAAGAAGAAGAAACTTTAAATGTTGTGGAAAGGTAGTCAAAATTGGATCACTCACTCAGGTATGCTTCCAGAACGGGTTTCAATAACATTATTTTGTTTTAATTTTTTAATTTAATACTATAACATAAATCATAACATATAACAAAAATAAAAAAATTTAATACATCATAGTTTTAGCCAACCAAGTGAAAAATTTCATCCCTTATTAGGTCATGGCTTGTTTAACCTATTTTATTTTGCTTCAGATTCAAGTTTGTAAAAATCACCCTAATACTACAAAGAGAAAAAAAAATTATTTAAAAAATATAAAAAAAATTATTTTATTAATTATAATATTTTCTGTTAAACATTCTAAATTTTTAATAATTGAAATTTAATTGATTAATTGATATTTTAAAATAAATATTAAATTGTAGATGCATTACCAACTCTATAATTTTTAAAAATCACTTAAGATTTCAAAGTAGGATCTATTTTTGAATGATATCCTAAGAGATTTTTTATCTTAAGTGAGATGGAGACTAAAAAAAGTAGTGTAATATTTCAAAATAAGATCTTGTTCTTACACCCTCTCTTATTTCAAAATTAATGTATTAAAATAAACCCTTCACTTCATTTCCATCTTGCTCCATCCAAACACCATGTAAAGGAATAATTTCTGTGTGGAGAAATAAGAAAACTTGAAATTTCTGGAAAAATCTGAGGTGGAAGAGGAGGTTTAGGCTTCTATATGCCAATTTTTTTTGTTTTCTTATTTGATTCTTATGCTCTATTCTGAACAATTTAGGTTCTTTCTGCATTTTACTGCATTCAAAATTCTATTTATGATTGTTTGAAAGTACTATTTTTGTTCAAGTGTATAACTAATTGGAAACGTATTTTACTCTCCTGATTCATGTTCACATCAAGAAAAATCGAACCCCAGTTAATCAAAAGCAAACAATCGATGATGTGCAGGAGTAGTAGTGGTGAGTACAAGCAACTCAGTGCTATTAATCAAAATGTGACATCTTAAAATTTGTCCCTTTGGGAGGATGAATGGCTTCTAATCTAATCCACACTAGTGAAATTACAAAAACAACTTTTACGCCCTTTTTTTCCCAACTTTTGTGCATGTTTTACACTGTTATTTAGAATATGTGCAGTCATGCAGAGAGGACAAATGGGATCAGAATCCACCTTTCTGAACAAAAAGTTGTTCCCTTAGGAGAAGAGTTAGTACTTAAGTACAAGCTCTCCTGTAGAGATGTTTTTTGTCTTCTGCTGAACCAGGAATTATCTAGTTTACGTCATTGATCACATGTAATTTTATACATATATATATAGCATGCTTTCAAAAGCCAATAATGTCTCTGGAGAAAAGACCAATGTGTGAGATGCTGTTACAAATAGGCCCTTGGTAATTGGTGTAGCCATCACAGTGCTTAACAGTGAATAGTACTTTAAAATTTACTTTTATAATGTTCTTATTTATTCGATTGAGAAACTTCACATGGACACAGCATCAATACACTTCACCCATTTTCCATGTAATAATTTTGTTGATATGGAATTGGTTTTTGTAAATGGCTTTAGTTACCTTAAAGTGAGGTCGGCGAAGGTAAATATAATTGCTTTACAATAGAGAAGTTGAGTTTGTACAATGCATTTGTGCAAGTACGTAAAAAGAGAAAACAAAGATGTGTGCAATTAGATGATTTTGATATAAAAAGAGCAAAAAGTAGTGTGTAAAAAGGTGATACATACACCATATTGACACAAGAAATGTGACATTATTGATGTTTGCATGCAGAGGCTTAAATTACATAACAGGATAGTCCTCATTGTTTTTGCCTAGAAATTTATAACTAGAACGCAGCAGTATTCTCTCACAACATTTTTACAGAATCTCTTCAATCCAAGGGTCAATTACAGTTGACAGCTCAAGAACAAGCAAGAACACAAAAACTCAAATGCAAAGGTCGAAAACCCAAAAGAAAAAAAAAAAAAAATTTCCTGACTTTTCTTTTCACATTCTGCACAGATGATACATTTCTTTGCTAATAATTTGGTATTAAAGGACAATGCTTACTTAATACTTACAATCTAAACTACATATGAAAGCACAAAGGGTTGTCAGAAGACTTCAGGTAAAGGTGTGCCTTTCAAGAATGACTTGAATAGTACAAGTGATCTTTCAGGTTGTGAGAAAGGAGCTTCATGGGAGGCACCTCTAACAGTCGCAAATGAGAGGACATTGCCATGAACTTGAGTCCACCCACCAACCTAAGTTTCATTAACTGAGATTAGTTTCTGATGTATAGTACGTACAATTTGGTATTATTGATAAAAGAAGGGGTGTTACTTCCAAAGGAAATGCTTTCTTCTATTGTTGTTAATGCAGACATAATATGTTCAATGAAAAAATTCTACACATTACACAATGGACAAAGATATACTAATTCAGTCAATAATCAGTCCACTGAAGGCTTCTGGCCTCTTATAAACCAATATTTTCGCAATGGTTTCTTACTGATTCAAACTAGTAAGATTATTAATCAGGTGGCATTTAACTCAGTTTCCTGATTTTCTTTTCCTTTTAAAAGAACTTATGTCAAGCATTACTAAAGATATTTTAGAAAACAACATTAGTTTTTCTTAATTAAGAATAAGGTGAAAAGCAGAAGTTACACAGAAAATAATTGGATCAAGGAGAAAAGAAACCGAAAGAAAACAAAAGGAACTGGGCCAAAAGCTACCTTAGGAATTAATATACATACCTGCTGGCCTTCAAACCATACTCTGTAAGGGACTGTTGTATTCAGTCCTAATTCTCTTGCCAACTTCTGAACTAAGGTACGGCTTCCAGTCAGTGGAATTACTGAATCTTGATCTCCACTGCAGCAAGAACAACGCACTTGGTCATGTTAATTAGCACTGAAAAACATATGTATGAACCCTAAAGTTCAAGTGACCAAATAAATATAAAGGAGAAGAAAAGGTTTTGGTTAGAATTACCTGTAAATCAAGACCCTAACTCCAGCTTTTATTAGTGATCCAACAACAGGTAGTGTAGGCACTTCCAGGTTGAGCATATCATAGTTCAGTACGCTGGTACCAACACATGCAGGTAGGTGATTACATTGTTTACTTAAATCACAATCAGCAAAGACAAGCTAAGCTGATTATGACTTTTGATACTTCAATTTTCATTTATCAAGAACAACTAAGAAAAGCCAAACTAAGACATTTAGTATGAAGGAGTTACTTGCTACAAACATCCCACTTGCGAACTCCGACTAGCTTTGCATGAAGTGCCTCTTGTACATCTCTCCGGTTTAAGTAGTTTGTGACCTTGTCATCTACACACACATCTATGCTCTCACTTGCTTCCTGCCATGTCATGATATAAGGCAAGAATTGTAATGGAAAAGCCAAACTTGAGAAGCACTGATCTGAAGTAAAATATAGTAAATGAAAGTAATGTGATGGAAATTGGAGAAGCATGGGAAGGGCAAGTCCGAAAGAAAAGACTCACTTGGCTTTTAGGAGAAATAACCTTTGATTGTGATAGCACTGAGGAAATGCAAACATCAAGCGTGACATCATATTTGTCCACAAATTTACTGGTTTCTCTGCTCACTTGGCCCATAACCTTTGAACAAAGAGGCGAAATTGAGTCCCTATAGTACTCACTCACATACCTAGAATAGTTGCACACTGTGGTGAACATGTTGTAGGTTGAATCTGATATTAGTCCATGTGACCAGAAGAACTCAGCCCTTGAATTGAAGTCAGTGGCATATTCTAGAACTGGATTACCCAACTGCAGTTCAATACAAGAGAAAAATTCATTCCTTAATACCAAATAGTAATATGTAAGAGAGATAGCTTAAAAGTTGACTGATATCACTTACCGCAACGCCTTTCAAATTGAATATCTTTTTCTTTGTGTTCATTTCAATCATGAGCTTTGCAAGTTGAGGAATATAATGACCTGATACATGCATCTTTTTTAAATGTGTAAGAACAAATAATTGCTATAACCTGCTTTTGAAATGGAAATTCCAAGAATGACACGGTTACCTGCATAGCTCTCCCCCGTTAGAAACAAATCTCTGCTCCTGTATTGGGGGAACTTGTTGAACCAGCGTAGCAGAAATACAAGATTGTCCCTGGCTTAAGAAATCAAAAGAACAGCTTCAGATGACAAAATATGCATGTAAACAATTCATTATTATGGGACAGTACAATCATACCGAAACAAAAAGTATACTAATATACCTTCTTCTAATGCTGGCGTAGAGAATAAGAGATGAAAGAATAATCATGTAAAGTGCCACACAAAAGTTAGCATGAAATTTAACCATTGATCACTGTTTTGTCTCAACTTTTTTAAAAGCCTAAGCAGCGTACAAATGATACGTGCCTTTTCCCATAGAAGATAAAATTTAAAGAAGCTTTCTGAAGAGAAAGGTTTTTGTCTCAAAAGATTAATAAAAGGCTCTAATATTATTGAAGAATACCTGTTGCCTCGTCATTCACTGTCATATATGAGGAGCTACCTTTCGCATAAGAGAACCCCACTCCAACTGGTGTCTCCAAATACAGCATGTTTGCCTCTGCAGCACAAAAGTAATCCAATCAGTGGAAGAATGAAATGCAGCCCATTCTGGCAGATAGATATAATGCAATGTTGCAAAAGAGTACCTTTGTTCCAACTATAATCATTTTTAATCAGAAATTCTTCATTTGGTCTAAAGGGTCCATTTTCTGAGAATGCTCCCACTCCCAGAGAAGAACAACCAGGTCCTGAATAAAGAAATATTAGTCAAATTTAATAATCCATGATGCGAATACTGCTTCTGCTAGCTATTCTTATTTAACACAAAGTCTTGAAATTTTTTTAATATCAAGTTTTGAAGCAAGAGATTGCAGACCTCCATTGAGCCACAGAACAAGAGGCTTCGAAGCTGGATCAGTTTCTGACTCAGCAAAATAGTAAAAGAGAGACTTCTGTTTCTTGTCATCCACTGAGACATATCCTGAAAATTGTTGAAAGCCTACGTAGGGTTGACCAGGAAGCTCAACAATTCTGTCTGCATGAGAAGGGTGACAGAACACCTCCAAGGAAAAACTCAGATGAAGAAACACCACAGCCATTGACATGGTGTTGGACTTCCATGTTGGCCACTTCATGGTTTCACAAACGGGAAGAGGAGGACTAACAAAGAGAAAGAGTGAAGGGTGCTGTATTTAAAGTGTTACTAGTGTGAACATGAATAGCAATATGAGAGATGACAGTAAAACCTTTTAGCACACTTTTATTTAGTATATTCTGAAGAATTTAATTTACATATAAAGAAAACTAGACTTTAAATTGTCGCCAATTTTGTTATAATCTTCATATTACAAAAAATTACAGACAAACATGACTAATGCTACTATAAGCTGATTTAGTTTACAAACAGAATAATTTCTTTTCCTTCTTTTTTTAAACAAATCTAAAATAGATCTTATTTAGTGGTTAAGCACTCTGCAATTACATGTTATACCAATGATCAATAAAAAAATGATACCGTGTTAGATCGATCATATCCAATGGAATGGAAAAATCATGTCAGGACAATATATGTATATATATATATATGTGTATATATATATATATATATATATATATATATATATAAAGTATTATTCATTCTTGACACTCGTGGCAAGAATATTGCTTTAAGGGTGGGCCAGGAAGGTGGCTGGAAATTTTATCTGTTTCATTCTAATTATGATTACAAATTTAGCTTTTGATGGCAGGCCTGAAAATGGTGTTGAAAGAGATGTGACAGAGGCAATGACCACGGTGTGCCGGGTCTTTCCATATGCAGTGGCAAAAAGATAATTATGAAAAGGGTTGGAATGCTTGAAGCTGAGTCAGCGCGAGTTTGCTGCATCAAAAGGAAATTAGTTATTAGAATATGGGCTCTGTCCTCAACAATATTCCTTCTCAAAAATTACATTACAGCGTTTAGATCGATTATCTTCTTTACATTTTGTTTTGTGTTCCTGTTTTTGTTTTTCTCTCTCTCCATGCATTAACAACAAAGACCTTGTATCTGTATTCCTTTTGCACTTAGCAAAAAACAAAGAAAACTTGTATCCTTTTGACTGTATCAACAGGAATGTGTCCCTTCCATGGAAAATGGCTTTACAAGGATACTTTTCACTCCTTAGAAAAATGTGTATTTTAAGTATTTATTTTAAGAAAAAAAACAGATAAAATCATTTTTCTTGTTTCTCAATTCTCATCATAGGCCAAGAGAAATTTTACTACTTCTTAGCATCTTGGTTAGATGCTTTATCAGTGAAGGGTGCTGCATTTGATTGAAGTCTTCACATAGTGAGAACATGAATAATGGCAGCAATATGAGACTTCTTAGTTTTTTTTAGTTTATACACAACGACAATCAAGAATTTCAATTGTGTTGCCATTTGATTGTAGTTCTCGATGTTACAGAAAATTAGAGATAAATTGTTGGTTTGAATGGTATTCAACTCAATATCCTTCCATAAAGTTATATTGACTGAGAACATTATTTTCTTAAAAACATGATTTTGAAAACATTGGTGATAGTATAAAAGTTATGTATGAGAAATTGATTGAGTTTATATAATTTTCTTAAAAACCACGTTTAAGATACTTTATTACATGTATCAAAAACTAAACTTTATTTAACAGTCTTTAATTTTGAGTTTCAATGAATTTGAACTAATATTAAAAAGATTCTTCTGCATTTGGTTAATTAATAGTACTCCACAGCATCTTGGTTAAATGCTGGAAATATGCAGGGTGTAAAACAGGTGCAGAGTTACTTTTTTGTTTTTCAAAGAAAAATGTTTGATTCATCGGTTTTTCTTGATCAGCAAGTACGGGCTAGATTTGCACATGGACAAGATAAAGTGGTCACAGAACGGAGATTCCAAGGAAAATAGAACCATCTTATCTCTCTCTCTAATGGTCATTTAGTTTTAAATGTATATGTGGCTTGTCAGAGAAGCTAGACAATCTGAAGAATGAATACTCAAATGCATCATTAACCATAAACAATACTCACTAAAGAACTTGAGTAATGAGGGGGGCATACCTTTCCCCTTTTCTTTTATTATTGTAAAGAATCTTTATTTAAAGTAATGAGTAAGATCTGGGATGAGGGTTTTTCATGCCCATAATAAGTATGTTGTTGAATGGACAAAAAACCCAAACATTTTTAAGTGGGAGTGGAAATCAAATCAGCATAGTCCCATAAAGTCTAATCTTTTCCTTGTGGTGGTTAAAGACTTATCTTTATGTACTTATGTGAGAATGAACTTGTTCCCTTTGACCAGATGTGAAAAGGCTTTTCTTATAATTATAAGGTAACTCTATGATTCTTTTCATTTCAATTTTTTTTGTCCAAGTGATACAAAAGCAAATACCACCCACCTCCATTCATCACATATATATATATATATATATATATATATATATATATATATATATTGCTTACAAACTCACATGCTAGACTAGAAGGAGCCACATGTTCCCCATTGGGGCCACAAACCTTTCCACGCTAGCTTCAAGTGGGGCATCATTCATTCACCATTTCAACTAT
The DNA here is from genome assembly GCA_016859785.1 of Macrotyloma uniflorum. Classification (NCBI taxonomy): domain Eukaryota; kingdom Viridiplantae; phylum Streptophyta; class Magnoliopsida; order Fabales; family Fabaceae; genus Macrotyloma; species Macrotyloma uniflorum. The sequence continues at coordinate 1,616,051 of BDMB01000006.1, forward strand.
GCAACCTGTTTATATTGCTTGTTAGCTATGTAACAGCGGAATTTATGGATGTTTTTGGTTTGGCAAACATTTGGAGTGATTTGGATTGACCCCATCTAACTAGAGTTGAAGGGAGAAGGATGGTGTAGTCAGGCTATAATTACTACAAAGCCGTGTCACCGGACCACTCTAACAACAAGGGTAGCTAGGTTATTATTTTATTTCAACAAGACAAGGCAGAAAAAAATGCAAGATAATGAATGCCAAAAAAAGAACAAACTATAAAATGACAAATTTGATCAAGATTTATGTGGTGGATTCTGTGCTGCTGTTGTATTTGCAGCTGAAAGAACTGGTAAAGGAGAAGAAAATGGTCCCTACCTCAACAGCTTTTACAAAAGATTTCAGATTTTTCATCATTACTAGCACTAGTGTCACTGATTTTGGCGTTCATCTCCTCATTGTCAAAATATTCTATTACCTCTCAGACCCAAGTTCTTTTCCTAACCAACTCCAAAACAAAAAGCGAAAAGAAGAGTAGGTGCTCATAATGCATAGGAAAAATTATGTCACAAGGGTATGACTTAATATTATAACAGTGTAGAAGTGGTTGGAATGACTTTTGAGCATCAGGGTTGGAAAACGTGTGAAGGAGTGCGAGTGAAGCCTATATTCTGCTTTTGAATTCTTGCAAGTAGAGCAAGGGCATGCCTTTTGGGTGAGTAATTTTGTTTTTCACCTCAAAATTTGGGTCCTTTTCAGGATAGTCATAAAAAACACAAGTGGAGAAAAAGCTCATAAACTTTTACTATTAAATTGCGCAGGCTTTCCTTCTTTTTATGATCCGGGTAGCTATGCACCAGCCACTATTGGCGTCCACTCTCCACAAAGCGGAACAGGACCCCGCGTGAGTAGAGCACCATCAGAGGTCTGAATTATATTCTCAGAATCCATAATATACGTGGACGACTAGAGTATCCATGTTTTCTGCAACCAAAGGCACGCTCCTGATCAATCTTCACCTCAACGCATGGGCTGTATGGGTTGTGATATAAACTATTGCTGTCTGTAACTACAATTACCAAATATTAGTTCTTATCATTATTAATACTACAGGATAGAAGAGGTTACCGTTTTTTTTATGTTGATTTATTTTTTAGGGGTGGGTTATAAATAAGAGGAATCTGATATATTGTGCAATTCAATACTCGCCTGATTGATATATCCTCCAACTTCCTCGCTAGTCGCTGTAGATGTTTAATCCCTGTTACACCACTGTGCTGTTGGGCCTACCCGGATTCCTATATGCAGAAATGGTGAAAATCATGGGCTTCATGTTACGTAATACTTAAAGGACATCCACATCTCGAACAATTTAACATCGAATTATTGAGCTTTCTATTCCATTTTTCTTAGACATGAAACTTTTCAAGCTTTCAACTGATAACTAAACGGTAAGAAATATATATTGAATTAAAAAAAAAATAGTGGTTGCTTTTCTCCTGCATCTTCGTTTGATAACAAACATACAAATTACAAAATTAAATTTAAAAGAATAGGGAAAATTTGTCTTATGTAGATTGCTAATTATTACAACCCACTGTGTCTGTCTGATGCAACGTAAAGATTCTTGCTTTCTTTGTATTCCCGAAAATAATGTTGAGATGTTTACAGAATGAAAAACTTGTGTAGAAAACAAAACAAAACAAAACAAAAAATATACATATAGGACAAAGAATCAATTAAGAACTAAAGGGCTGAGACAATCAGGAGGAGGCATCAGAGTCACTGGCAGGCTTATGATTAGCATCTGCGGACCCCTGTGGCTGATCAATTCCCTTCCGAGATGCTTCCCAAAGTTGCGGTTCTATACTAAGCTTCCTCAACTCCACCAAGCCTCGCTCAACTAGATAGAAAGCAGAATGAGCCATACACAACAATCCAATACATCAAAAGCAATAAACATTAAACATTTTAAAAAATAACACCCTTCTCTCGTATATATCTCATACCACAGTTACATCATTAGATTTTTAAAAATTAAATTAAATGAAAATCAAAGTCAAGTCATTTGTAATCATACGGTGTTATATACTTTAAGGTTTGAAGGCTTCATGTGAATAAGGGAGACGATTTAGGAAAGATGGAAATGAGCTATATTTCCTCCATCCATCATTTGGAACAGTAGGAGAAAGGAAAGAACGAGAGTGTATATGTGAGTGCCATGTAAATATTGTGTTCTGTCCAATATTGGGCAGAAAGGAGGAGGGATCTTTTCCATATAAAGACAAAAATACTTTTATTTTATCACGTCTCATTCTTTATTTAGGGTATTTATCTCATTTTACTCATATATCTTCTTTTAGCTTCTACTTTCAACACAATTAAACAAGAGAAATGAAATTTTCCTCTCTCCTTTGATCTTCTCCCGTACCAAACAACCTAATAAACATCTCTTTCTAATCCTTTTCCTTCTTTCTCTTTTCTTTCCTTAACTAAACACGAATGTTGCTTGGCATTTTCCTTGGTATGGCTAATTAGACAAATTTACGAATCTTGATATATCCCAATAGCTACTACGATCACTTCCTACAGTTCAGAGTCAGACCCAGAGATCATCATTTGAATATCTTATCAAGTACTTCAAGTTTAGATATTTCCTAAAAGTGAGGTTGTTTTGGAGTTAAATTGCATGCCGGATGCAGCCAATTTCAGTGATGATCTAAAACAGCAGGAATTTTAAAAAATTAATGGCAAAAACTTTAGAAGTGTATGCCTGACCTTTAAGACTAGAAGATTTGTCAAGCATACCTAGTTTTCACATACTAAAAAAAGTATATACAAATATTATAAAGAAAACACTCAAATTATTAATTGTAGTTTTAAAAAATATTAACCACCTTATTTTAGTCCGTATGGAGGTTGACACTTGAGTAACTAATAGCTGTTATGGTAACATAAAAAGACAGAGGCTTACAAATTGGAAGAGCCAAAAATAAGAAAATGGATTAAAGTGAGAGCAAAACAGAATTGTTTTTTTTTTAATGATCAGTTAACCATGTCCGTGGTTTAATAGAAAAACCTAATAGCAAAGTTTTCAGCAGAAGGGATCAAGCAGATATGCCATACAAACCAGGCTGAAACAAGGTTATTATCTCTATCGCTGAATAGCACAATTTGTCCAAATTAGATTGAAAAGATTCAATTCAACCAAATACCAATTCTGATAATATATGGCCGGGACTGAAAATCAGCTTGGTTCTGGTCATGATTTTGATTTCCCCCCTTATATACTAATTTGAGTACAAGATCAACATTTTTTCTATTGACCTATTTATACAGATTTTTTTAGATGCAGTTACGATACGTAGAGGAAGCTCCCGTTGGCAACATTTAGCAAATCAAACATAGTTCAAAAGCCATGTACATATTAACCACTCTGTAGTTCAAGACTGTTTACTTTTTAACTTTGTAACATCCTACTCTCTCCAGAAAAACCAAAGATCACGATAAGAAAGGCAAAAGAGCTTACCATCTACAGCATCATGTGAAGTTGGCGCCTGCCCACTGCGGGCAATCCAAAACTGAAGCCGCTCTTCTGCAATATCTTCTTCCACACCATGAAATAGTGCTCTTCTCCAGATATAGGTTAACCATGACTGTAATGTTTAGATTTTATTAGTAAATCATATTAAATTACGTGTACATACATACTATTTACAGAATAATTAAACATTAAATTCAACTTGACAAAACTGTTCATAATAAAGTCACAGCTACTTCAGAGCCTACATTGCGAGATTCAATCTAAAAATGATTATGGTCAACGAGTAATAAATCTGCCTTGAGAAGGAAGAAATAAAACAAAGAACACAAATCTCTGCCAAGAAAAACTGATATGCTGATTCGAGAAGACATGGGAAAATTAATGTACATTCTAAAATTTTCTTCTGAAGGAAAATCACAATTTCATAGAAATACGACCATGAATTGTGACAAAATTAGAATAAAAAGCAACTGACCTCTTTGAAAAGGACGTCTTCTGCTTCCTCTTCACTTAATTCTGGAGAAAACAAAGAAACAGAAAATCAGTAAAGAATCACTTACCAGACACATTTCCATTTAGAAATGAAGTACGGCTAAATGCGGCCAAGTCTGCATTATATATTAGCATAAATACACATGAAGTCGCAGGCCTCCCACATAAAGTCCATCCCATAGATGGAAGTCAGTCCATAGTTAAAAGAATTTAAACAGTTCAATTAAATGTCGTAATTATCACATATAGGATTGCAAATACGTTTCTCTATTATCCACTGCTATACACCAATATTTTATGCCTAATGTCGTAATTATCACAACTGAAAACCTATTTCTTCCTGAAACTTAAAATAGACAACATCAAATTAGACACTAGAATAAAAATGACAACTTCATTCTTACCAAATGCTTCTGAATATTTAGCATCGCCTTGTGATTTGGAATCTGAAAATAAATTAATAAAAATGTGAACATTATATATCAAATCATCTTCTACTAAACAGCCTATTTTGGATTAGTTTCAAAATAATCGTTTAGGGAAAATTACAACAAAATGTGTATATGAATCAAAACTACTTAAATAAAATTCTTATCACTAATTAGACATGTGAACAGGACTAACCATAAAATTAGACAAAACTGACATTTTAAAAAGATACAAGTTGTTAAATTAAATACCTAAAACAGACTGCCGAACCGAATTTGGTCGTCTGTGTTGGGCTAATGCAAGCACAACTGCATCCTCAACCTACAAAATAAATAAATTAGAAAAAAATTTAAGTGCTGCAATCTACTATAGAAGAGTATTAGTGTAGGAGGCCAGCTTCTTACAATCAGAGGAAGCCCTCCGTACAGAACACAAGCAATGACACAAAAATGGACAAAAAAAAAACAATGAAGAGATTACTCCTCCCCCCTCTCAAGAAATCCCTCCACCACTCAGCATGTCCATGTTGTTATAGAAATTCCACTCCCTTCTAACACAGGAGCTATGGCATTTCCTCCGCTGTAAGCACAATCTCATTTTTCCAATTCGTGTCACCTCCTTTCATAGACATGTAGCCCATCACTCTTATTCAGCTCCTCCCCCTCCCCCCTTTATAGCATAACATGTTAATATGGGTATATAAAATATCTTTTAGACCTGAATAAGGAAAAAGATGCAAATAATATGGAATGATCCAAAAAGATAGGAAATTAGTCAAATATCTATATAAAAGTTTGCATTCTTCAAATCTGTGCTGTAAAGTATTAGATATAGATATATAGGTTTTTCTTTTTCTTGTAAATATCCTTTCCTATGTGTATGGGCCTGCACCTTGGTCCTAAGATCTCTCCTGGCCTTTGTTCAGTATAGAGGAAAGAATTAGAAAGAATAGAAGAGAAAGAAGTGAGAAATGGATATAATTTACGTAGTTTGGCTGGAAAAAAAATAGGAGAGAAAGAAAATAAAAATAAAGATTACTTGATGGAAGAAAAATAAAAGAGAAATGAAATATAATAACTTTTAAAATACTAAATTTTAAAAAATATATTTTTATTTATTAATGTTATTTTTATTATTTATTAGGGATATTTGCCTTAATTTACTATTATGATTATAAAAAAAAATATAAAAAAGAATAGAAATAAAAGAAGCCACCATAATCTATTAGAAATAATAGATTACGGAGGCTAAAATTTAGAATAGTCCTCATAATTTGCAACAAAATTTATTCTGTTGTGTATTTTATGAGGACTTTCCACACCTTTTTTTATCTCTCTTTTGCACTGATTGTGAGACCCACCCATTTTTTTTCAGATTTCCACCGATTTCTTTCCTACTAATTTACCAAACCACCAGTTCTACTCCCTTTCTTATATGCGAAGCTAACCCATAAATCCGTTTCTCTCTCATCTCACGATGAACTCTTTAATAAGAGAAGCTTTAAGATATAATTCTTCGTATCTAAAATGCCCAAGAGAAAAGTACAGGAAGGAACTGCACAAAGCACTAATTTGAAAAAAAAAATGTAGAACCTTTAAGGAAGCAAGTTCCCTCAAACCCATCTCAACTGAAAGCATACTCTCAATATTTCCTTCCCCAGCAAGATCATTCAAATCACGAACAAGTTTGCTTCTATCTGGACCATCAACACCTGGTTCATGCTCTTTCATTAGACACTGTTATAGATAATTTCAGAGATATAATTCTAATGAATTTTTTGAGTACCAACTCATACTCACTTTTGTTCCAAGATTCTTCCTTAGCCTTCTGTCCAGCAGAGATGACAAGTTCAAAAGGAAGAGGAGCTAGAGAAGACCAATGTTCATGCTTGGATTGTGCTATATCTGCACATATGCCTAAAAAGCATAGAAGTAACATGATTTTTCAAATTATAAGGATTATAAGGACTTACATTACACTTAATAGAAAAACTGACTTTAGCAAAATATGCTCCTCAAATTTTTTATGTGATTTTCAGATGATAGTTAAAGATTGAAAAGTGTGATCTTTCCAAAGAAAGTTGAGAGCAGTAATTTAATTACCATGTTTTACAGCAAGACTCCAGTAGCGGGCTAGCCAACATCTCTTCAGGACAACTTCCTCCTGAAAGTCAGATAAGTGAATTAAGACAAATGGGCAAATGAAGACTTGCTAAATCTTATTTCAATGATAAACACTAACCATTTCTTCTTGGGTCAAAATCATTCTCTGAGTCATTGTGCGAAGAGCCTTTGCTTCAGCTTCGGCTTCTTGCTGTTGTTCCAAAGCTGCTGCTGCATCATCTTTTAGGTTCTGACAAATACAGAGAAGATAGCTAAAACAAACAGAGAATAATAGATAACAGCAGATAAATGGTACAATAAAAGTATATTTTATTCAAAACTACCTGAATTTCCACTCGAAGGGCTGCAATATCCTCATCTCTCCCACTCTTTGTTTGTTGAGCAGCCTTGAGAGCAGCCTGTACAGAAATATTGAGTATTCCAAGGACATTCTTTGAAAAAACTAACAACGATGAGCCTATTGCTCAAATTCCACAATTCAAGGAGAAAACAGTAACTGGAACAGAGCTTTACAAAAATATCAAGCTGCACAACTGCTTACGATTCATGCTCCTTTACACAAATATGCACATGCATTTTTTCTCAATAAAACAGAAAGACAAAAACATTATTGAGATTAATACTTAGAGGAGATAAAATAGAGCATTATCAATCTAGGGTTATCATAGAACTCAAAAAATCCAGCCATCATTAATTTCATATTTCTGCCACATCTTATATCCATTGTTTCAGTATACCTCTCTTTGACGCAAAGCAGCTTCCTTCCTGCAAATATAAAACACCAAAATCATAATCTTAAACAAAATAAACAGTTCCATTACCATTGTGCCAGCCAGCATACAAGAGAATCTAAAGCTAGATTACCTGCTCAGCAGTTTAGCTTCCAGGGATACACCTTCTCCAAGAGAAGCAACCTGTCCAAGTCAAAATAAATAAGGATACTGTTATCAGCAAACTCAGAACTGTATGATACAACTATACAGTAGCTTTTGCATATAGTTAAATAGCTCTCGGTGCATATAGGCCCAATTTAAATAAGCTTTTCCATAAGTACTAATAGAAGAAAAAATAGAGGTAAATGAATCATACTGATAGAACCTCAGGAGAATTACCCTATAAACCCTTGTAGTTAGAGAGAGCCTGAGGCCTCATGAACCTTACATACACTAGGATCCCATACTTCTAATGTCAAACTCAAGTCCCATTTTTGCAAATGAATCCTAACAACCTACCAAACTCCCCAGCCCTAACACACAAGCAGGTAGGTTGTGCAGTATGTCAGGATCACTGTCCACACCACTTATTTGCACTGGAGAGATGTGGTGGTAGGCTCTGATACTAATTGATAAGAACCTAGGGAAAGTCACACTACAAAATCTAGCCATACAAACTCCACACTATAATTTCATACTTCCAATGTGAGACTCAAGTCCCATACCTTGCAATTGAATCCTTATACATATTTCTTCACGTAAGTTAAAATAAGATTATGCAATCAATTTTGGAGAAGTTAGATGAAAGAGTTTATGAAAGAGTCAAGGCACGTAAGTTGAAATTATGAAAGAAGTTTCATTCATTGGACTTCCTTATCTTCTTCCCCTATAAATGTTTATTGAGAAGTTTATCTAAACTTGGTCGTAGTTACATACTGTTGTGAATGAAAGCTTAATAAATATGGAAAATATGGTATCTAAACTATGGTGTTAAAACTAAATTTATTAGTTACCAAATTTAGTTAATATCTAGGAGAAAATTACCTGTTTCTCAAGTTCCCTAGTTCTGGCCTCCACTTCTTGGCGTTTTTCCTCTGCTTGTCTTAGCTGGAATATAATCAGGCATTCTGGTCAACATCACATAACACTAGCAAAAAGCTGACTTTGTTTGGGTGTTAATGAACATACCTTTTCTAATAAAGCCTCATTCTCTTCTTGTAGCATATCAAGCTGCAAAATCAGTATGAATCAGCTTCAAAACTCATCCTTTATGAATTACAATAGAAATACTTAAATAAATCTTAAAAATCTGCATAAGCCAACATAAGGATCAATAGATTTAGCTTTTGGAGAGTGAAATTGGTCGATAGAAATACAATACTTCATCACGGAGTGCAGAAGCTTCACGCTGATCTCCTGTGTCTTTTGAGTTAAGCGGCCTGATAGATATATCTGATGGAAACCTGAAATCATCACAGATGGTTATAACTCAAAGAAGAGTAAGCCATCATTATTCATAATGGCCAACAAACTAGAGTTTTATAGCTATCACTTCAGTCTACATATAAGCCCAAAGATACTACAGATAGAGATGTATGACCTCAATAAAAAAAATAGGGACTAAGCTCATTCATAAATAAAAAAGAATCAACTAAATGCAAGTGACTGGAGACGTGAAAATTGGCCAATCATGACTAGAGATATGTATTCAACCATCTTATAAACAATAAAACTCAGAAAATATGGCATGGGAAGATAGATGCATGATGATTTTGTGGGGAACAGGGCGTAGAACTCAAATAATGACTTCACACACAATAAAGTATTTTGAAACTTCAATAACTATCAGCTTATTACAACTTCCCACTTTAGGGCTAATTGTTTAATCGATGAGATATAACATGACCAAACAACTCACTGAAGGCGTGTGACAACCTACAAGTGTGTTAGATGACTATTTCTTTTAAAGGGTGTTTGGTACCGTAAAAATATTTCATACCCAAGAATCATGAATTATGGGAATCATGAACCATGGAAATCATAATTCTTAGAAATAACTAGATTATGCTTGATTAGTAAAAAATATTACTGAAAATATTTATATAAGTTTTCGATAAATCAAAGAGTCATGTCTTAGTTTTAATAAAAAAATTAATTTATCATCATATTAAATTATGTAAGAGTAACATGGTATTCCTTTCATTAAATATTTATTTCAACTCAGGAAAGATAAATTCCCACCTCCCCACTTGATTTCTGTTGGAAATGTTATCTTTTAAAAGGTAAACCAAATATGGAAAACATAGTTTTCCAATTTCAGATTTCCGGGAAATTAAAAATTTCCCTTTTACCAAAGACTCCCTTAAGGGTCCAAATAAAGAGTATTTTGGCATTTGTTCATGAATATAAAAGAGGAACTAAACATTTTAGAGAAAAATAGATCGTATGCATATTTGGTTTATCTTATTTTTGTTGGCTACATTAGGTAGCTTTTGACAAAAAAAAATTATTTACAGGAAAAAAGCTCTTCCTAAACACCGAAATGCATATATTATAAACTTAAAAAAGCTTTACTTTTCTCTAATTACTTTTTATTTTTAAATCCTTAACATGAATACTTAGGACATTCCTTGGTATTACACTGCCTTCTTTAAAATTTATGAAGACTCAGCTTCATCGTTGCACTAAGTCTGAACCTGGAAAAGCTCCAAGCCAGAAGAGCTCACTAGTCAATTAGCATATCCGCCAAACCAATATAACTAAGGGGGAAAGGAATTACAGTGCGTTACGGTAAATATTGTAGCAACCTGGAAAATGCTCCGAGATGTAAAAGCTTACTAGTTAATTACCATAGCTGCAAAACCTTAGGAAACAAGGAGGAACAGAACTACAGTACCTTTTCTCTCTATTCCGATTAGTAGGAGGGTCAATAGGAGGTATAGCCATAGGTGTTCGAAGTGTGGATTTGCTCGGTGGCACCACTGCCGCTGAGCGAACAGAAACCCCCGATCTTCCAGCTGATGTTGAACGAACCGAATGATTATGCTCTACAAAGTTCCGACCTAACTAATAAAAACATCAAAATCCTATTAGCTCAACAAAAAACTATGCAACACAAATTGAATCAGTCCACAATCATGCAACCAAAAGTAGCAATCCAAAACTTCGATCTCACTCGATCATTATTAACGCGATAAAAATTAACAAACACGAACCAACAAAACACACCCAAGTTCAAAATCGTATGGAATACGCATTAACTTCATTTTATTTTTCACAATTCAACAAGTGAATCCATACAATTAATCACGTAATTGCAACAGACCGAACAATTGCAGTGAGAATTACCGCAGGAGAAGGAGATCTGTTAGGCCTCGCGACCGAAATCGGAGGAATAGTGGTGGCATTAGCGCTGGTGCTCCTGTTACTACTGGCGTTGCTGGAGAAAGAAGAAAGAGAAGCAGGAGGCGGAGCGCTGAACCGGAAATCGAGATCGTCGTCGTCTTCGCCGTCGTCGGCTATGGCGTTCTGAGACGCCATGACGCGAGCGAGGCGCTGCGCGGCTGCTTTGGCGGCGACGTTTTGCGTGCGCTTGACGGTGGAGAGACCGGTGGAAGAAGCACCAAGGCGCGACTGAGGATGAGCCGGAGACATCGCCGGCGACGACGAGCCGGTGCTGCTTGAACCACCGCTCCACTGCCGCGCGTACACAGGACTCGCGTTTCTCCTCCGATCCATGAGTTTACGGTGGTGTGGATATAGAAGTGGTGCGATGACTGAGCTAGATTTTGTCGGGGCGAGATTTTCTCGGGAAAATTGGGAGGAATAGTCGGAGAGTTTGTTCCGTTCGAATCGTGCGCGGGTGTGTTGGACAGAACGACGCCGCTTCGTCGTAATGGGTCCGCGGAAGAGAAGACTCAGGAGAATACGTGGCTTTTATTTTGTCAGAGAGGTTCTAATTTTTGGTTTTCTTCTCTAGCGTGGATATATTATTGGTTTAGATTAGAGAGAGACATTTGTTTTGGCGGCGTCAGAACGGTGTCGTTTAAGAGAGCGTGATATTTTCTTACCGAATTTGACACTGAACTCGAAACACTTCAATGAAGATTTATGAAAAAAATTGGATTAGATAAGTTGATTAGGTAAGTTTGATTGACAAATTAGTTAGAAATTGGTGAAATTAAAACTTGATTAAAAAAAAGTCAAACCCAATCAAAATCAAGTAAGTTGGTGGTAATAAGATGTTATATATCCATTTGTTTAATAAATATAAATATTTATTTTGTTTTCTAGTTATTTTATTTTATTTTAATTTTTTTTTAAAGTAAATAAGAGCTCATTCATGAAATATGCATATAAATTGTTGTTCTTTCTTTTAAAAAATAGAATACATATTCATTGTTATTATCTTAATATTTATTATATTTTTTTCTTATGCATATTTTCTTATTCTATATAATTTGATATTTTACTTTATTTCTTTTTTTATATTTTTGTTTTAGTTTGTTGTTTAATACATTGTGTAATGTATTAGTATATTTTATACATTAATAAATTAAGTAAAGAGTTGCTAAAACATGCTTCTTGCATTCCAAAATAAAAAAATTATTAATTATTGTATAATTATAATTTGTATGTTTTGAAATAGAACGAAGAACAAGTTTTTTTACACAAGAGAAATAAGAAAAAAAAATGAAAAATAATATGAAAAAAAAGTTATGTTTCATTACTTCTTATAGATATAGATCATATTTTTATACTAAATTATTAGTTTATTTTAGTTAATACAAATATTTTAAATGTAAAAAAATATTGCCTATAGTTAGTGAAACCGTTGAATTTTAAAAGTAGTTTTTAAATTATTTAATAAATAAAATTCACCATATTACAAGTTAAAATCGTTGTCTCATAATAATAATAAATTATTCATTCTTAAAGGTAAAGTTATTGTTTGATTTAAAGAAGTATTTTGAAATCTAAATAATAATAATAATTATATAATTGCATTGCTTAACATTATGAGTAATGATTTTTTTTATTGATATATAATTTTATATTAGTGTAAGAGTTATTGTTTGAAGGTAAAGTTATTGTTTGAGTAATTATATAATTATATATATTAGTGTTTAAATATGAATTATAAATCCTATGATGACAACGATTTATAATTTATTATTGAAAAAAATAATATAGTATATTAAAATTTGTATATAATAAAAATAGTAGTTATTACTCTTATTTTTTTTAAGCAATTTAGAAGTAATGGAAAAAAAAATTAATAATATATTAAATATATTTTACTAATTAAATTATGACACGAGCAACGAGATAAAATATTAGATTAGATAGATTAAATTAAACTATTTATGTAATAATTCATTACCAAACATAAAAACAAATTAACGTTATATAAAAACTGTTTTTTTTTTATTAATGTGAAAAGGTAAATTGATTTTTTTTAAAAAAGTAATCTAAAATCAATTATACTTATATTATTCTATTATATTCTTACTTTATTTTTACATCATAAAGATATTTGTTGCGTGCTAACTAAAGTTTTATATAGCTAAGATAACTCGTATTTTTTACTTAATTTTGGTTTTGGAATATTATTTTTAAATATATTACATAATTTTTTAACTTTCTGAAAATTATATTTGAAATATATAAAAGAGAAAAAAAAAACGCACGATAATAATTTTATTTTGCAGAATACAACAACAAAAATGCATCTTTTTGTATGATTTGTTTGCTACTTTATTATTACTCATAATTCTATGTTTCAACATAAGTAGAAGACAAATTTCAGATACAGGATAGCATTTTCTGTCTTTTTGGCGAAAATCACATGCAGTGTTTCCTTTTAAATATTCAAACCAAGTGATAATGTATATCTGAAAATTGAAGAACTAAGTTACACGATTTAGTAATTTATTTATATAAATTTAAAATAATGTATTTTTTTTTTCTCATGTGTCTATCCACATATTATCCCAAACAAATCAAATAAAAAAAAAATTAAGCCTACCATCTTTTCCAATGTGCAATTCCTAGATAATGCATCTTAGAAAAATATACTAAAAGTATATTATTAATTCATTATCACTCTTCTATTATTGGTTCTATTACAAATAACTTTGTGACAAATAAAAAAAAAAAAAACACCATAGTACAAGAGAAGTTATAATGAGCTGGATCTACACGACAAAACTTGAATATACGTATTAATCAAGGCATCACTTTTAACTTTTTTTTAAAACCCCACTACAAAGTGGAAGCTAAGCACTATGATTAAACCACAATCAGTGAATATAAACACCTAAAGTACCAAATTATTTCTTCCACTACCACAGTGTAAGAAACAGATACACATGCCAAGTGGCATATGATCTATAAAATTAAACAACTATACTTAGAGTCAACTTTACTCTTGATATTGCCCAAATTCCAAGTTACACGAGAACATTTATTGGTTTAATAGTTGAAACACTTATTAACCTTATTTACATACTTACTTCAAAAGTTATTGGAAATTCATATCATCATTTATCATCATTTGAGATTAAATTAGGATGTAAACTTATTTTATTAAGTCAAATATGAGAATGAATTAGACTTAAATCCATTACTAATATAGTATCAGAGTCTATCTTAATAAGATTTTTGAATTATTATTGGATCACTTAAAAATTTCTTAGACTAATATCGGACTACTACTATCAGATTACCCATAAATTTTTAATTCTACGATAATTTGCATTTAACTAGATTTTTAACATGAGTTCATCTTTTTTTTGAAATAATTTAATTATTTATCTTTGTAGCAAATAGATGATGAACCTCGACTGATATGGATATCAAGACCGACATACCTTCAATAATAATCGATAAGTATTCGGTCTCATCACCTATCATTGACTACATTTAACAAATACTTAATCGTATTACTAGTATAGCGATAATGATTCTAAATCTATTATTACTAATCTATCAAATACTATAATTTTTACAAAACTCGTTAGAGATAATATATAATGTAGAGAATATGATAATTTAGATTTATTATGGGTTATCAAAATATATTATAAATTAAAAATAAAATAAAATATAATTATTTATCACAATACTATACTAAATTCTATTTATATTACTTGTATGTTTCAGGGTTGAAATATAATGGCAGTATATCATCTTATGAATCTAGAAAGTTATGGAGAGCATAACCCAGCAGGTGAGATTGAAAATTGTCTGAAAATATTACTCGATACAGTTTCCATCTGCAACAATTATATCTTCAAACCAATGCTTGATCAACTTAAACTTACTCATACCAGAAACAATATTTAAATTTTCTAAGTAAAGATTAGACCTTTCCTCAGTAAGGTCCAAATTTTGCTTTGTCACTTTCTCATCAACCAAAACCACATTCTTTGATGTTGTTAAAATAAATATGCTTTCTGACAATAAGAATATCTTACTGTGTCTGATCAGTAGTTCTGCAGCAAGTGCTGAGAAAAGCTCAGATTCAGGTGGTAGAGCAAGTCGAATTCTCACAACCTCACAAACTTTCTGCAATGTCTGAGGTTGTATCTGGATGGCTGGATCATTACATGTTCATGTGGCAAATTTTCACCTTCTTTTTCCTTGTTGCGTAAAAAACTAATGGTAAAACAACTTTTAGCAGGAAATGAAACTTACTTCACAAGAGATGCTGGGTCAGATGTTCTTCTAAAAGAAGGAAACCTTCTTCTCCACCCACCCCACAGAGCCTGTTTCCAAGAATGAAATTCTACAAAAAGCCTCCATGTTTTGAAGATAATACCAACAATTTTTCACAGTTTGGTGTCAGAGATGAGATTCCATATCTCTTAATCATAATTCAAATAAAATATATGGCTGAATAATGTAGTGTGATCAATGTTGAATGGAGATTGAATGTTAGTGTTTCAACTCTTATAGCATTCTAAAAATTATTTAAGAAAAAATAATTCAATCTTAAATTATTTTCTCTTGTTATAAATTTTTCTGCATAATTTGGTATAATTTTATAGAAAATAAATTGTTTAAGTGTTAGTTACAAACCTAAATTTTAAAAAGATATCAGATTTTTTTTTCATCAGTCGTTTATTGGGATCTTATTTAATCACCAGTGCAGTACTTGCATATTTATATTCATTCTTAAAATATTTTCCAATCTTTTAGATTTTTCAAGTTGGAAAAACTGTATTTTTAAGAAATTTTTTTATTAGAATTAATCTATGAGACATATTTAATTTTTTTTTATATAAGAAATTATTTTTTAAGAATAATTTTATTTAAATAAAAAATATAAATCCTACAATACATTTTTAAAGTAAATTTATAACTTTTTCATTAGACTAAAATTAATATAAGTTGTTTAAAAATATATATAATATAGTGAACATTATAATTTACATTTTTCAATGTATTAAAAAAACACTTATGTGTATTACTTGCATTGAAAATGTTCAAACATTTCATATTAAGTTTTTTTTTTACATATCAATAGTTATTCATCAATTAATAAGTGTTACTAAAAAAATTGTTTTGTTAATTACTTACTAAGTTATATATTTATTTATTTATTCAAAATAATATTATATATCTATAATTTTCTATACCTGAGTATTTGTTAAAAGTTAAATTTGTAATTTATTATGAATTAATAATTAATAAATATATTTAACTTTTTATTAAGTATACTAGTATATATAATTTACAAAGTCATAGCAGAAAGAAACATGCTGGTCGCATTGGAAAAATGATATTTGAAAGAATGAAAAGAAAACATATAATGGACTTTTAATCTATTCAAGATTCTGGGCTTTCAATAGGCCCATTACATTGAATCATCATTTCCTTTTGAAAGCCCATTTGCAAAACTTTTTCATTTCCTTTTCTAAAGTAAATAAGAATGAAAAGAAAAAAACTAAACACTTAGAATTGCACAAAGTTTAATTTCATAAACATTTTTGCACCATCAACAAATAATTTATTTTTAAAATAATATTTATAAATAACTATATTTGAAAAATAAAGGAATATATATTATATATAAACTCACAATATTAAAATAAACTTTATTAATTATTATAATGATGATTTTTTTAATTAAAATAATAAACAAAAATTCTCTGCCAATCGGTTTGAACATCTAGTTATGCACTAGTTTACTTCATTTTAAACCCGATTAAATTTAATTTAGTATTTTACACAAGTTCTCTACAAAAAAATCATTAACCTGTGTAACATTGTTTATTGTATAGTTACTAAACTAAAATAAATAAATATTATACATTATAAATTGTTTATTTTTTATTTAATTTAGTATTGTTAGGTATAAAAAAAAATACTAAATTTAGTATTTTTTTAATTTATTATTTGTATTATTAAAAAAAAGATTAAAAATACTAAAAAATATTTAAAAAATTCCTATGGAAGAAAAGTTAGACTATGAAATAATTAATAGGATAATAAACAGGCTATTATTTTTCAGAATCGTAATCGTGATTTTTAAAATAAATAAGGAGAATTGTAATCACATTATATAAAGTAACATTCGTATCTTATAATTTTAAAATAAATATATATTTTCTTTATATTTTTAATAAAATAATATTTATTTATTTTTTAGTTTTTAAGTAAATATTTTCTTCTTTTATGTTTTAAATATTTTAATAAATAATATTAAATTCCATTATTTTTTTAAGAAAGTGACACCCATCTTTCTTATTTTATTTTAAAATAACATATTTACTAAAATTTAAATAAATAACAAAATTAAAAGTTAAAGTTTTAAAATAAAAATTAAATATTTTTTAATAAAAAATTGAACAATTTAATTTCAGATAAATTATTCTTATCTATTTTAATAATATTTTTAAATATTCTTTATCGATAATGAGAATAATTTCTATGTAACGAAAATAATGTTCAATACGTAAAAAGGGATTTTAATGTGTAATTTATTTTTAAAATGAGAATATAAGATTTAAATTTTATTTATATATATAAATTTATTTAATCTTATATTTAATTAATGTATGATTTTATATAAAAAATTAGGAAAAAAATTTTGTAGTCCCAACAAAATTTAATATCACTCATAATTTCTCTTTATATATTTCGAGTCTTAACATTAAAAAAATCCACAATTCACAAATTTATACTTTTTTTTTAATTTTTTCTTTATAATTTCACTTTAGAATTTTTTTTAATTAAATTCACTTACACTCTCATAAAAGGAGTACTTTAATTATCTTTGAAGTTTTGAAATATAAGGATATAATTGATTTTATTTTACAAATAATAACTTAATTTTAGAAAAACCGACACTTAAAAAAAAGGAATGTTAACAAAATAAAAATTATATTCTTTATTTTAATTTACATTTATATTAATCCTATATTTTATAGGTATTTATTTATTTTTATATTTAAACATTATTTTGTCAAAAATATAACTTTCTATATCATTATAAGATAATTTTTATGATATTTTTAATATATAATACTTTATTATTAACTTTTTTATAAAAATTTCTTCAATTTTTATGTTTTAAATTCTATTTTTTAATTTTTATTTAAATTTTTAATCAATATGATAAATAAAAGGTGAATGTCGTTTTATTAAAATATAAGATAGATGAGTGACATTTATTAAAAATATAAAAAATTCAGAAAAAAATCAAATTTATTTTTATTTAAGAATAAACTAAAATATTAATTTATTTTATTAAAAAAATAAACACTAAAAGGACAATGTCATTACCATGTGATTGGAGAATGCAAATAAAATTCTTCCAATAAATAAACCAAATAAGGAAAATAGTCAAGTTGTTTAAATAAGTTATCCATTTTTATGGATATAGGCATAGTTAATTTGCTTAAACTATTTTTTTTAAGATTTAATTAAGGTTTTATTTCCTAGAAGTTGAATAACATTCTAATCTTTCAATATTTTTAAAAATTCATTTTCTGCTTTAGATAGTTAGTTTTGGGAATTAAAAATACCTTTTCAAATTATTTTTAATTCCTAAACAATAAATTTAAAAAATTAAAACCATATATTTAAAATCTAAAGAATTAAAATGTATTTTATTTTAAAAATGAGATATCAAAACAGAATTCAAAATTGCTAAAAAAAAGTATGCAAATTTCTAAATTAAAATTCAACTCTTAAAAAAGAGATGTCAACTTCTAAGGGTCTAGAAAAGATGAATAGAAATGAAAATTCCACTTTTAGAAAAGTTCATGCCACCACTATCTAAAGAAATAGGCAGTGATGAACTGAAAAAGCATCAAACCAAGATAACAGTGGGAAACTGGCATTTTCCTTCATTATTGTTTGGTGTTAACTTTAAGTTGAATTCATTCAAGGTTTGTATTCACACTCATCTATTAACCTTATTTTTAGATGATGAACTGAAACAAATTTATATCTCTTCATGTCACTTGTTAGCTTCATTTTCAAAGTGGGGCAATCCTTTTTGGACGCACTTTCGGTAGCAGATTTCGTAGAAGCACCGTACGTACTGCTTCTGTTCGCTTTTGAAGAAGTCATGTAGTGAAAAACATATATCTGTATTCATCTTACATCTTTGAACTTTAAACCAACCATGTATTAATCGCTATCTCAGAATGGAATATCATAATATTGGCTCTACATCAAGTTGCCATCATGTTGTGGTCCAAATTAGCGATGGAACTTTGCAAAAGATCAAAATAACATAGATACTAAGCTCAAACGTATTAACAAATGTACAGTTCTTTGGTTTTGTCTTTGTTGCCTCGCTCCCTCTTTTTCATGCACATATTGCTCTGACAGAGATTGGCCAATTTTGTTGAGTCATTTTCGTGCACTATCAAATTGACGTGGTTCTGCACAATATAGAATACACATGCAATTTGAATTCCTTTGAGCATACTAAAACAACAGAGTGAAAATGAGGTTAACTTTTTTGTTAATGATACTACGTACATAACACCATTATGGCCTTAACCTTATCATCATCTTATAGATGGAATTTAGCTCATCCCCACTCACACACACATTGTTTTATTTGTGGTAGCGTGTGCATGTCAATATTATCCCGTAATCGTCTTGATAAAATATAAAGAAAATCTTGGATGTTAGCTGAGTTCATATTCTTGCTATCAATTCTGTAAGATCGTGGGACATGCATTGCTCACGGTACACATTTTGAGAAATGAAAGTGCAGAACTATCAATCACTTCTGCCAGCTGTTAACCAAAATCTACAAGTTTCAATTTATGTTTTTTGTCAGAAGGAAGAACCAAGCAAAGCCCCACTATACATAAGAAACAAATCATGTGTGTTGCACCCAACTGTGTCTAATATACCAGTCTTTTTCTAATATACATACATATATATATATATATATATATTTATGTATGTATATATATATAGACGTGATAGGCTTAAGAGGGTAAGCATGCATTGACAGCGATAGCAAAGTAGATAATTCTTTCGTTTGCTCTGTTGGTGAATTGAAATATATATTCTAGCTGTCAGGTTTGAAGGATGTATGAATCAAGATTAACCACTAAGCAGTCTTGAAAAGATTTTTGTATCGTCCAAAGTGATGATGCGTGATGATAATAATTAATGGACGAAGAGAGGATAAGGTCGAATAAGAAAGTAAAATTGATTTGATCTATGATCAGGGAAGAATTTAAGTGGAATATGATATTATTTTATCTCCTCATGTTAAGAGTAATGATTAATAAAATGGCTTAAGGAGTGGACCCAAGAACACAAAAGGGTCACAATCTATCACAGTTTGAGTAATTAGAGTCGTATGAAAGTTTTTAAGTAAAGACAGATACAAAGATTTAGTTGATCATGGTTTTAATGTGCCAAACAGAAAACCACAGTAGCTCATGAAGAAACTGCCAAAGATCGCCGTAACACATGATCACGCATATCAATCGTTGTTTATTTGTAATGCACAGGAATTCAAAGTTTCAATTAATGATTGTGCTTAATCATCGTCGGTAATAGGAAATGACAAATTGAAATCTAGAATGCTTTAAGAATAAAAACATTTTAGTTATTTTTTTTTAGTTTTCTGAGAAACAAATGAAACAGGCTTAAATTTGAGCCCTACGTACACACAAACACAGCTGGTGTATATATTAAGAAGTACAATCCAATTCGGGAAGCTGGCACCGACAATTACATATTATAGTCTCTTCAGAAATAAATGTACAGAAAGTATAATCAACGAAGGAACCAAACCCACTTCGAAATTAATCACGCGTGGTGGATTCGTCGGCAACGTAAGATTTCGTTGGCCACCATTTTCTCTTTCTCCGGTAGCGTGAGTGGCGGCGAACTCTATTCTATTTGGTTATGTTATGGGTGTAGTTATACCCACCAACAGCTGCTACAAGTTTTAAAAAAATCCATGTTTTCTTGTGGGAGCATTGGTCTAAATTTGTGTATGGTCGTATTTGTCTTTTACTAGGTTTTTCGACTATGAAGACGACTACATGGTCCATCAATTGCTATAAAAATGAGGCATTTAAAATAAGATTAAACTAGATGTTGAGCCAACTTATTTTTGTCTCTCTTGCTCGTGTTTGATTGACAGAAAAATAAGACCCATAGAGATTTGTTTATGATCTTGGTTCGTTTACATTGAATGCAAATGCTTGGTAAGATGTCATTGAAGAAAATTGTTTGTTGTGAAAGAAGAACGTAGCATGAATAATAGTAAGAACTATGTTGGAATTCAAGATGAGTTGAAATCCTATATTGGAAATCCTATATTGGGTAGAAATGAAAAAGTTGAATAACATATAAGAAAAAAAGACACTCAAATTTCTGACTTTAAGTAAAGAAAAAGACATCTAAATTTTTTACTTTAAAGTTTTGAATAAGAAGTGGAATGATTTATTTATTTTGAATACCTAAACTATGGTTAATATATACTATAGGAAGAGAAATTGAATGGTACTTTGTAGTGTAATAATAAGAGGTGTATATTTCAGAACTGGGAAAGAAAGTTGGTGTGGAAGAAGGACACTCAAATTACACATGGGTGGCATCTATGGACAATGTGTTCAATCATTGTAAAAAAACTGTAAAGTGAAGAAAAATGTTGAATACTTGACTTTCGATAGTTTGAATCTCAAATATGTCTTTGTCACATCGTTTTTGGAAAATATTCTTCAAATGAAGACAGTTTTTTTAATTGAAAATTAATCGTATTTTTCTGACCAATACAAACAAATAGCTGTCAATGATTCTGAGAAATGGTATGTAGATTTTGGGTTAATTGTGATTCCATCAACAAGAAAATGATAAGTATTGAAAATTTTACGATCCCATTATCGATTTTCAGACCACCATGGAACCATCTCTTTTGAAAATTATATTTTTTTATATAATCTCGTTCTAATCCATAACATAATACCGAAAAAAAAAAAGAGCTTATATCACTGCTTTTGTGTCAATAAGAATGGTGATTATTTCTCATTCCTATGATGGAATTATGGATAGTTATAATAGGTGATTTATGCTTAAATTAATATATATATATATATATATATATATAAATAGTTAGACCACTATCGAATAATTAATATAAATAAATATTAAAATATTTATTTTTTTAAGAAATTATATTTTAATAAAATAAATATATTTTTACTACAAATTTTCGCATATGATATATTAATTTTCTGCAAAATAATTTTCTTATAATTAAATTATTCAATTTTCTTGGTATAAGAAAATAATTATTTTTTGTATTTAAAATTTTAATTTTCATATGTTTTATTTAAATTTGAGTAAATATATTACTTTTAAATAAAAAGAGTAGCATTTATTAAAAACAGAAAAAAAAAAAATGTCTAGACTAATATTTATGTTCTTGGTCAAAACTGCATGAAAGGTTTCAATTGGTGATTTTATTTTCTGAATATTTTCTCCAGAATTAATTATCTAAGCCAGAGAGTAGTTGGATGATATGGTATTGAGAAAAAATATAGGGAGAGATTTTAACGATGTAGGGTTAATATATTTATCTCACTATATAAAAGTGTATAATTCTGATTTTATATATCTTATTTTTATGCATATCTTACACCACTCTTTATTTATATTTATTCTTTTATCGTATCACTCATCCAAAAGTATCAACACTTCCAAAAAAATTATTTATTTTTAATAATATTAAATATAATTATATATATAATATTTATGTATTTTCTATTCTAATAACTAATGTTCACATCACCATCTTTTAAATTAATACATTAATTATAATTTTTTATTTATATTTAAGATATTTCTCTAAAAAATTATCTTATAATATTTTATACGACTAATATTTTTTTTATTTTCTTATACATTCCATCACATATTAATATTATAATTTAATTAATAATAATAATAATAAAATAATTAATATCTAAAAAAATATTATATTAATTTTATATTATGTGACATATATTGTATTATTTAAAAATATAATTAAATTAAATAACATAAATTTTATAAAAATAAATTAAATTTAAAATTTATTTTAATAAAATTATTATTAGAATCTATTTTAATAAAATTATTATAGTTGGTTATAATAAAATTGTTAAACATCATATTAACTTAACATCAATATATATTTTACTCTAATCATTCATTTTTTGGAGTCATTCCTTTACAGCGAATTTTTTTTCTCATATTTTCTATGTTGGTTTCTTCTTATATTCTTCTCTCATTCTTGATACCGTGATAGCTAACAATTATCTGAAAAAACAGTATACAAAATAGAAAGTTATTTTATAACTTGTATTTCTCTATGTTGTTGACCTACTGCGTTAAGCAAACCCTTAAACCCTTATAAATAACAAATCAAGTTAAAATAATTTTTAGCTTATAATCATCAATAACTTCAAATTTAATGGATCTTACCACATTATTTAATGATATAACCAAATTAATATATATAAAAGTGGGAACAAACTTCATTTCATAAATCAATTTTATAAGATTGAGTTAGACCCAAAATTCACTTTTGTTACTTATTTTTAACTTGTATCTTGGAAAAGTTGAACAAGAAAAAAATGTAAACAGAAAAAATGATGAGTGGTAATAATACTATGGTCGTATAAAGTTGCATGAGGATTGTCTTTAGTGAAGAATACATTTGATTTAGAACAAAAGAAGAAGAAGTGTGAAAGAAGAACAGGGTTAGGGAAAGCAGCATTGTATGAAGAAGAAGGTTAAAATGTTTGGATGATTTACAGACATGGCGAGGACAGGGAGGGAGGAAAAGGTGTGAGGGATGGATGGAGTCCGAGTTCAGCGTTTGTGGGAGAAGAAAACACGAGCCATGGTGGATGGTGTGGATGTTATGGGTTATCCAAGTTAATTGAATGAAAAATTAACAGCGTTTCTAGTGCACCAGAAATGAAATAAATGGGAATGTGTCATTTTCGATGGGTACACATATTATTATCACCTTCTTTGAACACGCTCCACTTCCTACGTGCATAATCCTCCATTATTATTCTGAGGTGCCAAACATTGAACTGTTTAAGCTAATACACATATCAGACAATTCAACTCCTTGACTCAAGATGACTCCATTAACGTGGCGAAATTAATGGCTTTTTTACAACACCTAGACATAAAGGACTTGGATCAAATTCAAATCTGTAGCATCACCATCTTGACTTTTTCTCAACATTTTTTTAATTTCTTCCACAATACTATTCCACAATACTATGTATATCGTCGATTCCCAACCTTTTTTTTTATTCACTTTTTTTTATTGTGCATTTCTATTATACAATTTAACATTTTCAATTAATCATTAAATTATTGTTCCACTTATTTATAACTAAATTAATATATAATATATTTAAGTCTTATCTCTCTAATACATCTTTTTCCAGTTGAGAGTTCTCAAACTCCAAAAAAATTTTTGAGTAATTCGATAACGATCTAAAAATTTTATTAAGATAGATTTTAATATCATATTAGTAGTGGATTAAAGTTTAACTCATCATCATAAAACTAATTCAATAATGTGAGATTTGTACCACTTTATAAATCTTATTTGGTCTTATTTCTAAATTATATAAAATTTCTAATAAGATTAGTTAAATTTAAAATTCACTATTAATATGAAATCAGAACCTAACCTAATAAATTTCTAATTATATAACCAAATTATAATGGTCCACCTATAAATTTTTTAAATTAATATATATATATATATATATTTTTGAATTAGTAATAATAAATATATTAATAAAAATTGGCATTAAAAATATAAAAAATAATTTAATATTAATTTTATAATTTTTAAATTAATATATATAAAGTAGTAGAAATGTAACGTAATTTTAATTCTATACTAATTTTACAATTCTTCGAAGTTACAAAATCATTCATTTGTAATTTTAAATGAGTAATTTAAATATTTTACTTTCAAAATAACTAAGCCATTTAATTTTATCTTGTAATATAATTAAGTAAATTGAAATAGGTTTTCATTTAAATTTATAAAGCAAAATGTTTTTTCAATATAAATACAACTTTCATCATTTAAAATATGTTTTTATATACTAGAAAAATACATTTTTTTCCAACTGATGTTCATTGAAAAAGTTTAATTTTTCTTAGCATTTCAAATAAAATAAAAAAGTATATTCTAAAGATTATTTAAATAAATAAAAAAATATATATATATAATTATTAATATTTTTAAGAAAACATGTAAGAAAACATATATTTGTTCCTTAATTTTGTAATTAAACTTCTTAACATGCGTTGACCAAGGAATAATTTGTTGACTGGAAAAAAAAAATATTCTGGACGTTGTGAAACACGAATTAGTGGATTATGGGGAGACCAAATAGGTTGTTATTCAAAAGCTAAATATTCGCCACGTTTGAAACTATAAATTCAATTTAAATGTCTTTAAAAGACAAAAATGTGGTGTTTATCTTACCTACCAGTAAAAAAAGTACATTAAGTGCATTTATAACATTTTAAAAATCTCAAACCTTAATTAGAAACAAAAATAAATAAATCTACCAACAAAAAATACGATTTAATAATAGATGCTTTGACTAATTTATTAGTTAGTTTGACTAATTAGCACGTGAAAAACAAAAGGAAAGACTAATTGTAACACTAACACCCAACAAACTTCACTAAACAGCTCAACGTTTTCTTTATAATTATTTCTATACTTTTTTTTATTCACTATTATTTATTTATCTTAAATATATTAAAAAAAAAAATTCTTAAAATTGGTTTATTTTAGGGTATTTTGTATGGGCCAGACTTTTCATGATCCAACAACTTCAGCCCAATGCGATGCCATCTGTCTCTCTCATTCCTCATTCAGTTAACGACATCAATTTTGAGAGGAATCTTTCAATAAATTTAGAAAGAAAAATTTATAGGTTTTAGAAAATTTAAATAAATGATTTATTTTTCAATAAAATATTTCAATTACTATTAAATAAAAAATATTTTAATGTTATATAATTTTTAATAATTAAAAGTTTTAATTAATATTTATTAAAATTATTTTTAATTAAAATTTGTACATTTTTTCAATTAATGTAGAAAAAAAATATTGACATCGGTTGATTTATTTTTAATTAATATAAAATTTAATGATTTTGGTTGGTATTTATTAATATTATATTTTTCAATGTTGATGATCCTAAAAAATAACTCCAATAATATTAATAAAAAAATAAATCTTATTAATAGCAATTAAAAATTCTTAATTTATCTCGATAAAAATACATAACTAAAAAATAAAAAATATAGAAAATTCAAAATTATTACTTTTTAAGTAAAATTTTAAATATCTAATTTTAAATAATCAAATTATTTTTATAAACTTTTCATAATTTTAATTTTTTTTATTCAAACAATATATTTCATAATAAAATATTTTAAATTCTATGTAAAAAAATAAATTTTTCTTTTAAAATTTCTGATTGAAAAAAAAAACTCTTATTTAACTATCAAACTCTCAACAAATATCAATAGTTTTTTTTTTTTATAAATTTCACTTCCATTTCCAATCACAAAACCTAGCCATAGTAATTAATATATATATATATATATATATATATATATATATAGATAGATAGAGAGGATTATTACTTTCCTTTCAGTATTTTTGTATATATGATATGATTGTTTTTAGTATCTTCATATTTTAATAAGTTTAAAATTATTGTATATATTTCAACTTTGAACTAAATCATATTCATTATATTCTTATTTTTTTAATCATAATATTAATTATTCATTATCAATTATAAAAATTAATAATAATAAAAAATATATTAAAATACATACACATTTTAAATCTCATATTATCTAAACATATAATCAAATTAATATATATAAAATAATATAAATTTTTAAATTTATTTCTAATATAATAAATATTTATTTATATTTAATATTATAAAAAATAATCTTATTTATCTGTTTCTTTTTTAATAGAAAATATATTTTAATAATTTCATTTATTTATAATATAAAATAAAATAAATTTATCTCTTGATAGAATAATTTGAAATAAATATTTTATCTTTAATCATCTATTATACTAACAAATTTTTTATGAGAATAATTAAATTCAACTTTAATACTTTTAAACCATACTTATTCAAACATATGATGAGGATCTCTGTTAAAAAAATATGAAATACATCTACTCTTGCAAGGAAGTGTGTTAATATACATAATTATATATATTTTAGTTTTAGTTTGATTATGAGAGTTGAAAACACTTGTTATGTGGTAAGTGATTTGTTTGGATTGTTTTGGATAAAAGAAAGAAGATCGTGGAAAATGAACAGAAAAAGGTCCCTAGTCAAAGCATTCACCCAGTACCTTACATACCAAAAATAAAAATAAAATTAAAAATATTGTACACAAATAAGATGGGGAAAAAATAGCTATCAATACAAAACAACAAAACTAATTACTCATATTTAAAGACCAAAATATTATATGCTTTTTATATGTTTCTTTGGCTCTTTTACCATTGCAGAATACATGCCAAAATTATTATTATTAATTGGAAATAAAATCTCGATCATGACTCCACATTAAAGAATAAATAATTAAGTGAAAATAGGTGTAAGACTATTTGCAAATTTAAATAATAAAAAATATTTATATTTATTATTTAATATAGGGTGCAGTATTAGAAAAAAAATTGAATTATGATTGGTTGAAATTGGAGGAAACAAGTATCTTTACTGGTTTCATTAGTGATTACCTTGTCTGGTTTTAAAACAAATGATTAGAAGTATGATTAGAGAATAATTTACAATTGTCTCCCACTTTTTATGTACTGCCTCAATTTTAAAGTATTTATTCCTTCTTATATTATCTATTATCTTTCGAAATTTCACTTCTCTATCAACAAAACATTATCTATTTATTAAAAATATCTTCTTTTTTTTTTCTTGTTATCTTGTTTAAATTCTAATTAATTTATATAATTGTAAAAAATAATTATACGTCTAACTCATCTCAAAATTAATTCATAAAATAAGGTTTGTATAGAACTAATATACGAACACACCCTCTTCATGCAGGTATCCTCAATTCAAACGTAAGACTAGAGTGTTTGCGGTGCGGTTTGGTTCGATTTTTCGATAAAATATATCTGAACCAAATATAAAAATTATTTACGGTTCGGTTTTGTTCGGTTTGAAATAAAAACAATCCAAACCAATCCAAACCAATTTTAGCAGTTTGGTTTGGATCGATTTTTACGATTTTTTATTTTTATTTTTATTAATAATTGACTATTTTTAACCTTTGAAAACCTGAACTTGACCCACAACCAAGTGCTTAATTGGGTTAGAACAAAATAAAATCACAATAATGGAGTTTTTCAAATAAGGGGACACTAAGATGCGTTTAACAAAATATAAGCTACAACAGATGAATATTACTAAAAAAAATAACCTTAGTAAAAACGAAATTAATTGAAATAAGAATCATAAATCCTAAACTGAAATCAAGAACCCTAAATCCTAAACCCTAAAATGAAACCGGGAAATAATAGAACATTTATTAAAATCGAAGATGAATCATAAGACAAATTGATGTGGAATTAAAATCAAAATATGAAAAATGAAAGAGGAAAGAATAAGAAAGAAAACATATTAATGAGTGAATGAAATAAATAAATAAACTTACCGCTTGGGATAAAAAGATTGATTAGATAGAAGATGAAATAGTGTGGTGAAGATGAATTTGAATAAGAGTTAATGATGAGATAATGAAATCAGAGTAAAGGAGTTTCAAGTAAGGAACCTTAAGATGCGTCTAACAAAATGAAAGTTGTAATAGACAACAGTAAGTTTTCTTTGCAAAATAAAATTAAAAATAAATATAATATTATTTAATAATTGCGATTTGGTTTGGTTTTGAAATATCAAACTGCAAACCGAACTGAACCGCGCGATTCTGGAAAAAAAATCCAAAGTGATAAAAAAACTTGGGATTTTAATCGGTTTGCAGTTTTTTTGATCGGTTCGGTTCTGAACACCTTATATATGATCTGATAGCGGCTTGATAACGAGTAACCCAATAGACTCAATAATTTTATTAGAATAAATTCTAGTACCGTAATAAAAGTTAACTTTAAGTCTAACTCTTTATTGAACTGATTTAAAAAAAATGAATTAGGCTTAAAATTCACTTAATTTATTAATATTACAAAATATTAAATATTTAAATATATATATATATATATATAAATATCATGTTGTAGTTAAATTGATATCATATAAAAGGGTAATATAAATCTAGCTTAATTTTATATATTTATGATTTAATTATATTTTTAGTTTATATCAGATTTTAACATATGTAAAAATCAAAATTTTATGTAAAATAAATATAATTTAGTTTATTTAAAATATATTTTTTTTTAATTTGCTAAACATATTTAGATTTTCTCCATCTCGTTATTGGATGTTGTTTTGGTGACTATTCTAATAAAATGCTGATAACTTAAATATATATATTTATTAATATTTCTATGGTGAATTTTTAAATATTATTTAAAGGCTTCAATATTCTTAGAGAGTCCATTTGAACATATAAATCAATATTTTTGGAAATAATGAACATATTTACTCTTCAATAGGTCCTACAAAATAATAAAATATCACGAAGAAAAAGTTGGATCAAAAGAGAAGTTGAATATGATAATAAAGTATTAATCTTCTTTCATACTATGATGACTTATGTATTTTCTTTATTAAGAAAATAAAATTTGTAAACTTATCACATTATAAAATATTTTATTGAATATGTGTTGGCCAAGTTAATTATTTGCCTCTTTTTATTTGTTTTTCAAGTATGTTTATGTTAAAGATATTTTTTTTATGATGTGATAGCCAATAATAAAAACTTTTCCAATTTAAACTCATTCTAAAAGATAAATAAACTTAATATCCCACACATTATATAAGTAACAAAGATAAAATCTTATTGTATTAGACTACATGAAGAAAATACTCCCATAAATATATTAATTAATTTACATCTACACTTTAAGATTTTTTTTTTTTATCTAAACATATTACACTATTAATAATTTTTAAGATGTATATCATTTGAAAATTTTTAACAATTTTTAATTATACTAATTGTGAAGATATTTTTTTAACTAAAATGTTTTATTAAAGGAGTTAACTCAATTTGTAAATTAATTACGTAGAAAATAAGATACTAATAATGATTTTTTAAGAAATATATACTTAATATTTATTTAATTTATTAAAATGACTTATATTTTTTAAAAATAAAAAAAATATGAAGTGATAAATATTTCGAAACAAAATGAATAATTAAAAATAAACATTAATTACATCTCTAAAACATTACTCTACTTTATAGTTACTATAGTAAACATATTATATAAATAATTCCTCAAATATTAAAAATTATTCTAACTTTTGAAAATGTTAATAAAATATTTAAACATAAAATTAAATTAATGGATAAAAAAAACAAAATAATGATGTACTAGAATAATTAATCTTCAGAATTCTTGGATTGTTATTTTAATATGATTTGCAACCAACAAAGCACCCTAAAAAGTCAAATAATCTTTTCAATTTATGATAATTGGGGTGTCATTTATTATTATCAGAGAGAAAACAAGTTGATGACATTAGACCAGTCAAATGCATGGAAGAGTTACTCACTGTTTTTTTTAAAGATTTCAGCATTTTATGTGCTTACAACATCTTTATATATAGAGACCAACCCTTTTAGTTTTGTCACAGACCAACTTTTCCTGACTCCTCCACACCACTGCATCCCTTTCTTCCATCTCTTTCCTTCTTCAGAACTTGCATTTCCAACCAAAACAAACACCTCTTTTTCTCTCTTTCCCACATGGCAGCT
Source organism: Macrotyloma uniflorum (assembly GCA_016859785.1). Classification (NCBI taxonomy): domain Eukaryota; kingdom Viridiplantae; phylum Streptophyta; class Magnoliopsida; order Fabales; family Fabaceae; genus Macrotyloma; species Macrotyloma uniflorum. Next base: position 1,646,806 of record BDMB01000006.1, read on the forward strand.
TTTTCATACCAATACCATCCTTTTCTTGTTGACCCTGCATTCTTCCCCACCAACATGAACACCTCTTCTTCTTCTCCTCCTCCCCAGTTTAACCTCCCTCAGGAAACATCTTTTAATGTCACCAACCAGGAGACTAGCTGTGTTGACCAAAGCTCCAAGATCACCATCAGTGACAATGAGCCTTCTGTCACTAAAAACCTTAGCCCTCAGTCCTCCGTGGTGGTGGACAAGCTTGAAACCGGTGAGCAGGTCACTCAGAAGGTGAACACTCCTGTGGAGAAGAAAAGGAGAACCAGAAATGGATCTTCCTTGACTAGTAACCCCCAATCCAAGGTAAATGATTTGAATTTAGTTTCTGTACACTCACTAAGTTTCATATTGTTAATCCATCACAAACCATGCTTGTTATAACAACTTTTAAGGTATTTAGTAGTTTGTGACTAGATTCCACTACATAGCTTTTTACACTCATAAATTAATGATTTTTCTAGCTTTATTTGTTTGTTTTGAGGAAATGTTCTAGCTTAGCTAATTATGTAAGTTCTGTGTATTTTCCCATCATTATTTTGCTAGTCTAGAATTAGTGTTTAATGTGTTAACCAGATTAGTGTTGCTTTGTTGATTATTGTAGGATACTGCAACAGAAGGAAGAACCAAGAAACAAAGGAAGAACAATGGTGGGGTGAAAGAAGAGGACAAGGCAAAAGAAGAGAAGAAGGATCAGAGAAAATGTCCTGAAGAGCCTCCAACAGGCTATATCCACGTCAGAGCCAGAAGGGGTCAAGCAACGGATAGCCACAGCCTTGCTGAGAGGGTACTGTACTCTCTTAACAACTTGAAAATTATCTATGGCTGTGGCCCCACTAATGTGCTGGCTGCCCTAGAGTTTTATCTTCATGTCTCATTCTAATGTTGCAAGAAAATGGATTTCAGGTGAGAAGAGAGAAGATAAGTGAAAGGATGAAGGTGTTGCAACGGCTTGTGCCAGGCTGTGATAAGGTAGGTAAAGTAGAACTTCATGTCGCACTTGCATGTAGGACCAATAATTTTATTTTCCTTGAAAATAATATTGAAATAACTTTATCACTTAACAACAACTCCTTTGTTATCCTTTTGATTGGTTGTGTGATTTGTGAAATGTGATTGTGCTTTTGCTAGAATTGCTCTTTATACGTTAGTTTTTCCCATTTCTTCTGACGACTTCATGTGGTTTGGTTTTTATCTAGGTGACTGGAAAGGCCCTTATGTTGGATGAAATAATCAATTATGTGCAGTCTTTACAGAATCAAGTTGAGGTACCCTTAATAGATTCAACTGTTTTTCTGGTTACTACTTCACCTTAATTATTCAACATGAATTAGCTATATACAATGTGTTATTCTAACAAACTAGCTGTGCCTCTAATTTCTGCAGTTCTTGTCAATGAAGCTTGCTTCCGTGAATCCCATGTTTTATGACTTGTCAACGGACCTAGACACCCTCTTGGTTAGACCAGAGGTGAGGATTGATAAAGAAAATTAACAGTTTCCATGTTGATAGATCAAGTTAAACATGTCTAGTCATGAAACTAACATGAACTGTTTGAATTTTTCAGAAACTAAATAGCATGGCATCACCATCACCACTACCATGTGTGTCACATTGCAACAGCCCAAACCAAGCCACAACTTTTGCTGATACAAACACCATGACCCCCACCAACATCTTCCACACTGCCAGTGACTATCTTTTGGATAATTCAGCTTCATTTTTTCTTCAAGGGCAGAGGTCAAATATGTTCTCTGAGGAGGTATAAACAGAAAAAGCCATTCTTTTATTATTTTTAAGAAAAAAAAATGGTATTCTTTTACCACTACTACTATTATTGACAAAAACATCATTTTCAGGATACCGGTAGTCAATTCTGGGACGCAGAGGACCAGCGACAAAAGTTTCTTCATCCATATGGATTCAACAACAACTTATGTTCCTTTCATTAATAAAAAAATTTCACAAATCTGCCCTACAAAACTACGAACATGTTGTAAGTTTTCACATCCTGCCTCGTATTAAAACATTATTATATAACTCAATAATACATGTTTCTTGAGCCTGACCCTTTTTTTTTAATAAAACTTTTTCAGGATTTAGCTTTTACACTAGGTAAGGAAATTCCAAAGAGGCACCAGAACGAGCCAAAAAGAAATTAGGCATTAGGAGGAAAAACCAAAGCTACGCTTGGTATCGGTATAAGTACATCATTTCAGTTGAAGGAAAGGGTAATTGGTGGCGTAAAGAGTCTTGCTTGGTTCCAAGTCCATCAGATTAAAGTAGCCTTTGAAGATGAATAAAGGGCACCAAAATTAATGGAAGAAGAACCAAAAGGACAGAAAATACCGACCAAATAAGACCATATCTTTTCTAGATCCATTGTTCTGTTCCAGTGATTTTTGACTCTCCAAGGACTTATGATGCACAAATTCCGAGAGACATCAATCCTATACACAGAACAGACATTGAAATTTATGTCATGTAAATTATCAAAGTATTGATTCTTGTGGTGGCAGTTATTCTGTTGGTACAGTTAATTTCACCATTATTGAGAAACGAGGGTTGATGCTACTGATCATGTTCTTGACATGACTGGCCATGCATTTGTTTGTTGGTCTAGTTAGCTTTTATGTATATGTATCTGCAGAATCTTCAGAGTTTTGGCATCATTATGATTATTTTTCTTATTATTCAGCCATCCACACCGTCAAGTTTCTTTATACATATGATGCTCAACCTCGACTGAAAAAAACCAAACAAACTGTTAGAGTTTAAAAATCAATAATCATTAATTTTCATATAATTAATAAGGCATGTAACTGGGTTAACTATTTATTCTTCATGATTTTCTTTCAAGTTTAATATCCTGACGCTAATAGTTAGTAATAGCTACCTTAACAGCACTGCTTAACGAACCAATGCATGCGCGCGTATGAATGTTATCTCTCACACAAGAAAATTCAGTTTAGTTGTGATATTGATTAGGAAGTCATATTCATATATCAATGATAGAATCGTGATAATTTTATATTGTTAATTATATGTAAGTTCTAACAAAGGAGTGTGTGCTTGCGTTACTCCATTAAAATATTGGTCAGTTTCATTTAATTTCAAAGCTAATCATTTACTTCGCCTGTTAAAAGATAGTAAATGAATTGACGTGACAATTTTTTGTTTCCATGGACAAAGGAGTTCTGTCTTTGTACAAGGATAGAACTGTCAAAAGACTAAGAAGATTTTCCATGTTTTCAGACTACATGTGCAATGGGAACACAGAAGAATTCCTCTCAATCTATGTGCATTGAACCATTGCTAAAATGTGGCGAGGCCATCATAGAAATATTAAGTACAGACAATGACCTCTTACAAATAGCTCGTAACGACGTGATAGATTGGTTATCTTAAAAGGTTAATCGGCTTAATAATTTTTGAAACTGAAGTAAAAATCTATGTACTTTACTGAAAACTAATCTTGTTCTTGTTATGGTTGGTGTAATTAGTTAACAAGGGAATTGGCTTTTATTTCATGTCACATCACAGCTAACTAATGGATCACTTATTTTTATAAGTTTTATGCAGATGAAATTCATCAGCTCTTACATAGAGCTTGAGCTCAATTTGAGAGGATAGGAAATACCAAAACTTCCCTATCCCTATAAGCAATGGATTTAGGAGATGCTAGTGTGAAAACATAGAGAAGTTCGTTCTAACTAGTTTGAAAATCAGTGTGACAATATCTATGTATCAATCGAATATCTATTTATATTGATAAAGACGCCACTTTGTATTTATTCATAGCAAATAAATAAATCAATAAAGAAAGACTATCAGCATTAAACCACATATCTATCTACCTGACAAAATGATGCTTATTCAAAGTTCTTCAATTACGAAAAAGCCTATGTTTTGAGCACAAGATTAAACAGAAGAATTGACATTTACATTAAAGTGAAGAGAGATAGAAGTCACATGTGGTTTAGTTACAAGCAAGATAGAAACCAGTGCACATAAAATGAAGTAAAGAGAGAGAATTTCATACCAAAGAAACTAAAAGAATTTTTTTTCCCATAATCTTTGGTTATGAGGATATAGACAGTCCATGTGGATTTTGTGTTCCACTTGTTTTCTCTGTGTCGACCCGCATGTTGCATTGTCCTCTCCAATCATATGCACCATCTTCTTCTATGTGTCTTTTCCAATTGAGGCTATAGAGATACACACAACATGATCAACTGGGTTTTGATGTATCTTGCATAACTAGCGTTAGTTACTAGAAAGAAAGAAACTAGAAAAGAGCTTGATATTTGTTCTGCCATGTGTCTAATCCTACCCTTTTTCCCACAGACACTAGTCTGATCTAGAACCAGCTACTTCATCTAGATTATCTGTTCATCCTTGTAATTTTGCAAAAGATACGTGAGTACATGGCACCCACCAATTTATGCATGTCAAAAGCTATCGAAGTTGAATGATAGTAATGGTGGATTAGTTTTCATATTAAAATGTTTTCAATTTCAAATCATGACTCATCAATGCTGGATTTGGACACTGTAGAAACTGTTCTCTGGGCCGTTGATGCATATTTGTCACTTGACTCCTTAAGTATGCCTAAGAAAAGCACATGACCTAGAAAGCAATGTTAAAGTTGGAAAACATTTCCCAACCAAACCAGTTTGAGAAGACAAGGTGCTGCCATTTGTTTAGCAATAAACAGATTTGTTGGTGCCCAAAGAAGTAAATGCTGTACATATTTGTTGCTCACCAACACGTCCATCTGCATTTCAGGGGTCCCCCCTGTTTTTATTATTTTAGGCCTCAACTGACAAGCAATGCAGTACTGGCTTTGTCTCTGCTTGATATAACTTCTTAGTTCTGTTTTTTCTTTTCTCTTCCTTTTTTCATCTCTCTTCCAATCAAGTTCTAGACTGTGGTCATAACTTTGTCGTGATTTTGATGTTGTAAAAAATTACAAATAAGTGTCGTTGATATCTACAGCTACAATTGCAGTCTCAATATAGTATGACCCTATAAATCTTGACGATGTGATCAAAATCACAGTGATGAACCAATTAGCATACCTCCTCTTTGTACTTATTGATCATGACTCGTTCAATGCTGATATCGAATTTTAATGATGTTGTGTTCTTGTTAAGCTCTTAACAATATGATTACCCGTCAAAGTCCATAACTGATACATGATTACCTTAAAAGCTTAAAGTAGTTAGCAAAAGTACATGAATTTTTTCATATTTAATTCTATTTTGTGCTCAAATTTAACTTCAAATCAGGATTTGCCTCTTCAAAGTGAGGAGATTGCATGATATACTAAAAATTTCAGTTGAAATGAAATTAACTTCAGAATTTATTATACATATATTTTATCAATAGCTCTATTCTTACACTTTTGCTTTGGAGGAATTGGATTCCTTATTCGCTTGGTCAAAAAAGTTATAGCAGATGGTTACTTCTTGCAGTAGGATCCTTCATTGCTAAAAGCCTATAACTGTAAAATAGTGGGAAAATAAAAGTGTTTTCCAAACAAATATTTTATTTCATACAGTTTTGCAGTCAAACAACAATGCCACTGTCAAGATTGCAAGTGATGGAAGTAGAGTTACTTTTATATATATATATATAGATAGATAGATAAAAAAATTAACTTTTTAACAATATGAGGAGCTTTTTTTTTAAAAAAAAAAAAGACTTATTTAGTTATAAAAAAAATTAAAATGCATTTTTGATTAAAAACATGGTTTTGAAAAATAAATAAATAGATGGGTCCTATTATTGTCTGTAGGTACAATTTATGACAAGTCTGCATCTAAACCTCTTCTGACTTGTGCATATAAAGCAACAAACATGAGCTTGACAGATGTTAAAGTGTCTTCCTCAGACGGTGTAATAAAGAAGTTAGAGAAAGATTAATTATTGATTGATTTAATTTATGCCAAGTTATTAATCTCAAGAAGGAAGGAATAAAGAAAAAAAAAATGCAAAAGTATAAATGGGGCTTTGAATATGTATAATCAAGTACTAGCTAGATAATCATAACCAACTGTACGTCTCATCACTGTCTAATTTAATGTAATAATGGACTTGTAGTTTGCCACGTAAATATCCCCTGGACCCTCCTCTTTCCCTTTACTACACAGTAAGCAAAATTTGTACGACTCATTATTTACTGCAGCTACTTTACGAACTCAGGTTTTGATCATCAACATGTATTTGAGTACTTCAGGACCATCTATTGGAGATAAAATTGAAACAGCATATACATACCCTTATGACTGTAGCTAGTTTTTCCATGGAGTGAGTGGTAATTAAAGCTGCAGTAATTAAAGACATGGGTTGGGTTGGGTTGAGACATGGCTAATCAAGAAGTACAAAGGTTCGTGCGTACCTTAAGGGTGCATTAACTTTTACCAGTGACTGATTGAATATATGTACCAGAATCAACAGTAACATTGTCAATTATGACAAAACTCATAAGGAAGAAAACTTTATAAATGATACTTAACTATATTTTTAACCCTTTTTAAGTAAACAGAGGAAAAACAGTTTTTATAATCAAAATACTATTTTTATTCTTATCTTCACATACTCTACATTTTTATCAGACACTCGTACTGCTTTACATATATATGTTTAACATTTTGATGAGTTTTGGAACTAATTTATCTAATTTTTAATAAAAAAATAAACAATTAACAGTGCTGTCACAATCTGATGTCAAATGTAAATCTATATCTGTCATTTGATTCAAGATAAATGACTGGATCAGTCTTGTGATAAGCTTGATGTAGAAGCTTGTTTGTCATGATAATTAAGCCGACATCTGTGTATGGATAGAATAATATACACTGATATATGTATATATATATATATCTTTGCCTCTGGTCCAATCATAGAAGCATGATTAAAAAGTGAATATGAGGTCTTATCATGGGTTAATACAAAGCTTGAGTGGGATTAACATGACTGCAGGTCTAATCCTGAAATGTACTAGTAAATCTACTAAACCCCTTTAAATGGTAATTAATGATAATAAGTACGCGCATACATAGACCAATTAATCTTGTTCCTAGATGCTAATGATGAGTTTGAGTTTGATACTGAGATATGATTTATCATTTCTTTTTGTGCTTGTAATATATGATGATATGGGTATCTTGCTATCTAATCTGTCAAATAAATAAGGTTTATAGGGAAGATATTGATCCAGCATTAAGGATCTAAAGCTATAACTAAACTGTCGGATACATGGTTTGTCGGGTACTCCTTATATAATAAATCCAGTTACGTATTGATTTGCTCAAGTTTGAATGTAGCTGTGACATTGACACCACAACTTTCCTCCAACCAATAAAAACAGTGATTAAAACATAACAGTGCTTAGATTCATGATAAACATCAATTATACATTATAAAGAAGAGAGTGGCCGCAGAAGATGTCAACCACTCATTCCACTGCCAGAAACATGCCAAAGACGACAGAAAACATCCCAAGGATATGTGTTTCCGGCTGCTTCACCTTCGACTCAGATTAGCTAAACAACAACAAAGAGCTATAAAGACAGATGGAGATTCGTTTTTGAACATAATTAATGCAAATCTACTTAGCTTTCATATACCAAAATGTGTCCACTTTATTCATATAATATATTCTTCATACATTAAACAACACTTAGGATCTGTATAAGCTTATTAGTGATATAGTTAAGTTAATATATATATATATATATATATATATATATATAAATATAAGATAACCCTTAGAGTATATTGAAATTGAAAGAAGAAAGTTAAAAGAATATGTATTTGGTGGTTAGAGAAAGAGAATTATAATATTAAAGAGTTGTGTTCCTTGGTGTCTGTGTTGTTGGGGAATGGATAAGGACAGGAGATTATGCTATACCTATAAGGTTCTTTATGAGTCCCATACAGAGAAGAGAGTCTTAATTTGGAGGGTGGGGGGGGTGAGGGACCAGAGGACGGTGCAGAGAACAGTGGGAAGCAATGAGGGGGGAGGCCCAGAGGGGGCCCACAGAGGGCCCAGAGGGGGCCCCAGAGGGGGCCTAGGAGGCAAGGGAGGAGCAAACCTGGGCTCATGGGATGGCCCCCTAGGGCATTGAATTGGCTTGTCCCTTTTGTCTAGAGAAACAAGAGATGAAGAAGATAGAAGGTGACATTGATTTAATGGAGAGGTATCCATACCTCTTTGCACCTTAGACATCCCATGTCCCAACAATGCACTTCCAGGTTTACTCCATCTATAACCAACCATTTCCTTTTCTCTTTTCTCTTCTCTCTTCTCTCTTCTTCTTCTTCCTCTCTTCTTCTCTCCTTTTTCTTCTCTTCATTTACCACCTCCACCACCACCCACATATTTAGTACAAGGTTTACAATAATGTATCTAGTCGACAACATGCTTTTTTAAACATTTTCTATATCAACTTTTCATATAAAACCAAATCCAATACCAGAATAATTTAATCCTAAATGTATGTAAATTTTTTATTAGTTTTATTAAATGCCTTTTTAAAAAATAATATTTTCTATTATTATTATGTTGAGAAATCTACAATTACTAAAAATGAAGTCGAATTATAATATATAAATGAAGTGTAAATCTCACCTTCTGAACTGATTTTGGGATGAGTTAGACACTATAATCACTTTCTACATGATATCAGAGTTTGGTTAACAAGATTGTTGGGCCTAAATTCAGCCACTTGTTAATATACTGAACCTTGATTGGCAGGTTGTTGGACCTAAATTGGGTCAAAATTGGGTCACCTACTGAATCTTGGTTGACAGGTTGTTGGACCTAAATTGAGCCACATGTTAATAGATTATGACCCCTTCTATATGGTTTGAGGAACCCTCCCACATTTACTAAAAATGAGGTCGAATTATAGTATATAAGTGAGGTGTAAATCTCATCTTCTGAACCGGTTTTGAGAATGAGGTAGACACTATAATAACTTTTTATTTATTCACTCATTCATGATATCAAATTTACTTTAAGATGTGTTTAACTTATTCTTCTATCTAATATTAAAATTTTATTAAATTATATAATATGAGAAAAAAATTTGTAAGATTGAGTTGGATCATGTTATTGAAATATTATTGAAAAAAATAATTTTTTTAATGTTAAAATTAGAAAAGAAAAAGTTAATGTATATTATCACTATGTATTAATATTTGAGATTTTGAAAGATTGTGAGAGGAATACAAAATTGAGGGGGAAAAGTGAATGTATATTATTAGGAGGTGTGAGGCAATGTTTGCGACAGAAATGGAAAACAAATTGATGGTGAAAGTGATAGTGGAAGAAAACGGTTTGTTTTTTTCCAAGATATTTTTTATGCACAAAACTCACAAAACAAAATTCAAATATTGAAAACTTTACATTCTTCAAAATAATCTTTTCTAGACAGATTTATTTCAATTTATAAGAAAAATAATAAAATTATTTCTTTATAAATTATATATAAATTAATTTGAAACAATTAAGAAACCAAATGTGACAGTTTGTGAATTTATAAATCAAATTCAACTATTTATTATCAATAAGACGAAATAAACTAAAATAAACAAATAATTAAAAAAAATTATTAAACCTTATTTTAAAATTTGATGGAATGGACCATTTTCCCTTGACAATTGAAAAATATATTCTGATATTAAACAATAGAAATTTGCGGAAAAGATAAAATCTCATTTATATTGTTTCCATTAAAAAGAAACTTTTAATTTTATTTAAATGATTTAAAATGTTTTCTGATTTTAGAGTCAGATCAATACAAATTAAAAACTAAATCTTGATGTAAATTAATTTAGTGATTATTTTTTAGAGATTTAAGAAAAGAGGTTAATTCATGTTTGTTCGCAATCTTAAAGTTTTTTTTTTTTTTTAATGAAGGAATAGCTATTTTATGAGACTTTATCCAAAGTAAATTTTCATCTTTTTAAGGCTGAAAATAACTTTTGGTTTTAATTAAATTCTAGATTTTTTTTCTAATTATTTTGAAAATCTGAAACAAATACATGATTTTTTTAAAATAATCTTCTTAAAAAAATATTTTATGAAAAAGTTGTAAAAAGTAGACCCTTAATTATATTTTAGATGTATTCTAGATTGTTTTCAGTTTGTGATTATTCTGAAAAATTAAATAAACACATGAAAACATAAAAATGTATTTTTTTTTTAAAAGAAAGAATTATTTATGTAACTTTAATTTATCAATAACACACATAAAATAATTCCCTACAATCTGTTACCTTTTGAAAATAAAAAAGAATAAAAACAAAGCTTTCTTGCAATATAAAGAACCTGAGTTTGTAATAGTAAAATATGTTTTTTTTTTTTGTTCTTGATGAACTAAACAAATTCTTTTAAAATCATATTCAAAGTGGACATTGAATATTTTTTATTTATTTTTGTCCAAAACTGGGTTTACAATTAAAACAGAAAAAAAATAGAAAAATAGTTTTTTGTTTCTTCTTTTGGGCCGCGATGTTGGATATAAAGTATAGGTACAAAGTATTATTGGGCTGTGACTGAAGTAAGAGTCTATGAATTAAACTTTTGGTTGAATCTTCCACTGTGTCTATTTATCTCATTGAGGTAGTCCTTAATGAAATCTTACACTAAATCTTTATGGGCTTATTTTTTTGTTGTTGTTTTTGTTTCCTAAATCGTGATATTTAATCATTTCAATTTGTTTAAATTTTAATAATTTTTTTCTTTACAGACAATTTTGATAGACTTTCTTAAATAAATAGTTTCATATAGTTACTTTTTTAAAGTCTTATCTAATTATAATCTAATTTTATTTATAAATATGATACGTTTTGCTTTTTTTTTTAAATTTATTTTTTTAATTAGTATTTTATAATCTATTTCTATAATTTCTATATCTTAAATTAATTTTATAATTTATTTAGTAATAATCAAAATAAATAATCTTATTCACACTTCTCTTTTCTTAATATAACAATTTAAGTAAAATGTTTTTTAATTTCAAAGATTTTTCTAATAAATTGTAATAAAAATATCTCTATTTTGAAATTAACATATATTTTAGCATCACTAATTATTTTTTGTGAGTTGTATTATATTGAATATTTTTTTTGCATATAAATAAATTCTAAAATATAGTGAGAGTTGAAAGGAAAAAAAATTAATAAAACCAATAATAAAAAATAAAAATATTTTTATAATATTATTTTGGTGCATTTTCATGTAATAAAAAAAAATACTATATAAAAATAATCACTATAAAGAAAAACTTAAATATAAAAAAAAATATTAAAAAATATTTTGAGTATTATGTTATATATATATATATATTATGTTATAAATAAATTATAATAACTTTTTATTATAAAATAAGAATAAACTTATTAGCTGATAACAATTCAAAACTACTAGTAAATGATATGTAAGATTGAAAATATTTTTCTTTACAAGATTTAAAATAAGAGGATTGAAAAATAATATATATATATATATAAATAAAGTAATATAAACTTATAAATTATTCACTAATTTTTTCAAAATGTTCAACAAATCTCATATTTAATTTCTGATTTTTCTTGAAAACTACTAAATGTTGTTTATAAGGTTGGAATTTCACCCAACTATGTCTCCAACTTGAAACTCAATGCGACTCTTTCTTTAATTTGCACGTTTTTTTTTTTTTTTTTATATATTGTTGTATTTTCATGTAAATAACCTTTAATTTGCTGAGACAAAAACTTTTCTATAATAATTATTTTTAGATTGTCAAAAGGATCTTACTATTAGGAATATATTTTAGATTATAAATTAAGAGGAAAGTAAAAAAAATTCTCTCAAATAGTTTTAGAAAATTTCATGAAACTTTGAAAGATGGTAATTTTGTCCCTATTCTTTCATTAACAAAAATTTAGTAAAAACTACACTTTAAATCCAATTTAGAAAAGAATTATGTTTCATGAAGATGATTAATAATTTCATTTACAATTGAAATAAAAAAACTATCTTTAAGTATAATAACATTTAAAATCCTATAATATATACAAAATCTTCATATCCCATCTTATTTTTTATAAGAATTATGGGTGATAAGAATATTTTTAGTAAGTCTAATGATTTTCTTAATAAACATATCAACAACCATATTTGACTATGAAGATGGAAGGTTTCATTTTAACTGGCCATATTTTTATAAAAGAAATACTATGATTTTATCATAAAAATATTTGACAAGATCATAAAGATTGAATAGGTAAATTTAATACATTTTAATAATAAAACTAATCTTTAAACTATTAGAAGGAAAAAGATGTTGTTTAGCTATTATAATAATTGTAACTAAAGAGTATGTATAAATCATTTACCCCAATGCCAAAAACAAATGAACCAATTAATTGGAGTGAAAAATGGATGATTTTCTTCCTTCATCTTAATTCTTAAGCTCTTACATCGCCTGATTTAATTTTATCATTAGCAATAACCAAATCCATTTTGTTGAAGGGTTGATTAAAACTTTGTAATAAGAGAATTTCCTAATTTAATTTTCATTTTTAAAAAATATTATTATCGTATTTCAATTTGGTAAAATTCATAATGTATAATTACTAATGACAAATATTTTCTTAATTTAAATTTAATTATTATCCCCTCATTTCGATTCGTTCAGAAAAACAAAAACAAAAACAATAACCACTGGGGAGTCCTATCTTCGCTCACTCACTCCGCTCCACTATCATCCTTATTCTCTCTTTCGCACAACACAATCAACAATTCAATTCAATTCAATCAAATCAAATCAAATCCCTCTTCAAAATTATTCCCAACCAAACGCACCCTAACAAAAAAAAAACCCTTTGCCGGAGTACTAACCAAAATGGCTGAGGTTCCGCCGCCGGAGGCGCATCTCAATGGTGGAGGACCACCAACGGCGGCCAACTCCTCGGAGCCCTTCGGATCGAAGCGCCAGCGGCGGCCGAGTGTCCGATTGGGCGACATCGGCGACCAGCCCTACGACTCGCACTCCCGCCGGACCGCCGCGAAGTCGTGGCGCGTCGCCTACGACCACCCCCGCAACTCCGCCGGCGGCGTCGGGAAACCTTCCAAGACCCGTCCCCTCACGAACCTTACCCCCGCCGCGGAGTTTGGCGAAACCCTAGAGAGCGACGGGAACGTGGACAGCGTGGTGATTGGGAGCTGGAAAGTGAAGGAGTCGAAGAAGCGCGGCGCGAAGCGAATCAGATCGAATTGGATTCCCAGAATCGACGGCGAAGACAGCGTGGAGGTCTTCGACGACGCGTACCACCACCGGGATTTCGAGGCGGAACATTCCGAAAGCCCCTTGAGGGAGCAGAGCCCTATTATGGAGAATTTGGGCGTGGATGAAGAAAGAGAGGTGCAGCATTACCATGATAACAGGAATAACGGAAGAGAAGATGGGGTTAGAATTTGGCTCAATGGGTTAGGGTTAGGCCGTTACGCTCCCGTGTTTGAAATTCATGAAGTTGATGATGAGGTTTTGCCCTTGTTAACCTTAGAGGATCTTAAGGATATGGGGATTAATGCTGTTGGGTCGAGGAGGAAAATGTTTTGTGCGATTCAGAAGCTCGGGAAGGGGTTCTCCTGAGTTGGGTTTTTGATACTCAATTCTCAGCCATTGCGAATTAATATGCATGTCTGAATGAACTCTGAGTTGTAGAGTATGTTCTCACATAACTTGTTAGGCTTTTTCAATGGTTAGGTAAGGTTCTTATTTGGAAACAAAAACGTCCTTTTGTTTATATAGCTGATAATTTTGTTCAATTCACTAGAACTGTTTTTAGTTTCAGATTTGTCTTTGAAAAGGCAGAAAGACTAATCATGAGAAGGGGGAAATATAAGGGATTCGGAAAGGTTTTTGTTTTTAATAAAAAGGAATTGCTGTTTTATTATTTTGGTAATCTCTGGTTCTCTTGGTTTTTTTAGTATTTGTAGATGTTCTGTTATTCTGATAGTAATCGATGAAGGTCAATTTTTTGCTTAACATATCTTTTGCATTGAAACATGCTGTATAGTTTAGTTAAATTAATAGGTGTTTTATCATACGAGTGTAATCGCATTGCATTGTTTTCTCTATCGTAAGTAGCACAGTGTACTTCTAGTGTTGGTAAGTGAATATTGTTGTGTTAGACAGAGCAGAGATGTAGTATGTTAACTGTTATTGATTGTCTTGGTATATAATGATGGACTTGACTACTAGAGTGACAAATTTGGTAGGTTGGTAATGGTTTATTTTGAATACAGCAGGTGCAGTGACTTGCTATTTCTTGATGCTACTGATTTTTTAGTACATTTTCATGGATAAATTTATAATTGATAATTGAGGTATGAAATTCAAGGTGATTTGACAGTGTCATGCTTCTTACTAAAGAATAATGTGACTTACCTTTATGCAATAATAATGCCAGCCTACCTTTTCTGCTAACCCCTGGCAGAGGAAAGCATTTGTTCTATTGCAGTTATTGCCAGGTAATAACTGATTGATAGGGGATTGTAAGGTGTATGTAGTCTTGCCAAAGTTAATAACTGGTTGACTAATGAATGGATGAATACTTATGTTTAATGATTGCAAAAATTATTATGAATAGTAAGTATCTTCTAGGTAGATGGAAAATTATGTGGTAGTGCCTACTGTGGTGTTCCCAACGGGACAAAAGTCAGAAACTAATAATGGCATTCAATAGACCAGCCCGAGAGGTTTTCCATGACACATATTATGTTGCTTATTAAGGTACGTAACCAATTGTCTCACCTTTCTGTTTATCTATCTTAGATTTCTTTCCAAATTATGTACATCCATATTGCAACTTTTCAAATCAATCAAATTATTAATATTACATAATAACAACTGTGTTAACAGGGTAAAAATGCCATTCAGTTTCTAAATCTCTTGTTATATATATATATATATATATATATATATATATATATATATATATATATATATATATATACCACAGGTGTGAGGAACTGAAAGTTACTCAAATTAAAGACAGGAGATTGTTCAAAACAAACTCTGTAACCTTTCTAGTTTTTTACCAGTTCATTCTGGATTCCAAGTTCTTGTATGATTTTGAAAGTAGAGTTTTTTTGGGGAATATATGAAAAAGACTATAAAAAACAAAACCAAAATGAAATGGCTTAACTCCTTAGTACGTCATAAATGTATACTAAGGATGACATGTCCTTTTGTACTCCTTTGTCGGGAATCCCCACAAAAAATTGATTGTCTAGACCCAATATGCAACAGAACTCCACTTAGCTAATAATAGCATTTCTGCTGCAAATTGATCAACCTATGACTAATGCCAGAAGAAAGAAGACAAACATGGTGTTCATGTGTCCGTAACCAGACGGATCAATTCAAACATTGCATTGTGATTAACTTAAATTCAACTTCCCATTCTCTATAACTGAGTGACAAGTTCTTTTTAAGTTGAATTCAACTTAATCAAAACTATCAAATAAAATTAATAATAATAGTTATATTATAATTATTATTATTATATAATATATTTAATTAGTTTATTAATTAAATGTGTATTTTTTTAATTATTTAATTATTAAATAAATAATTTATTTTAAAAGTATTTTAAAAAATTTAATAAAAATATTTTAAATTATAAATTTTAATAAAAATAAATTTGAAATTTATAACCTAATTGACCTAATTTAATTGGATTTAATTAAAAAAATAAAAATTTGATTTAACTTAAATCTTTTTTTATTTTATTTTATTTGTTGGATAATGGATTTGTTTGAAGTTAACCTAATTCGATTTATGTTCATTTGTGTTCATTTTTCAGATGTTTAAAAGACATTTTCAATGCAAATTCCCATTCTGAGCTCATACCCTCGCCTATATAAGTAGGCTATTCTAAAAGTATTTCCTCAAATCTATTTGACGACCATGAACCCTCTTAGTGTGTTTAAGTGAGTTTTTATAAATTAATTTTAGATTATTTTGATTTTAAACAACATTCAAAAACTGCAATATTTTATTTTGTAAGTAATGGATGTCAATGGTTTTAGTTGAAGACGACACCAAAAAATCGTTGTTCATGATGTCAAACAAAACAATTATATCATTTTTATTATTTTGTTTAAAAAATAACTTTTTTAATAGAAAAAATAACTTTTATCTTTATGAATTTTTTTTATAAGACCATGATATTAACAGATAATAGTGAGAACTCTTTTTTAAGATAATTTTAAAATTTAACCATTACACTAACTATAGATAATGATTGTTGGTACATAAAAAATATTTTTATTAATCACAATAAACTAATAATTTAATATAAAAATATTATCTTATATCTATTAATAGTAATAAGAAATAACTAACTCTTTATTCTCATTTCCTATCTCATTTATCTGATATAAGAAAAGACATTTTCTATATTATTTCAAAATACATCAAACATAATTAAGCAATAACAAATAATTAATTATCTGATGAGAATATAACATTCATGTTTTAATAATTTTTTGTTTATATAATATAAGATTACAAAAAATAGTATAAAATATATGAATAAAGTTTATTTTTATTAATTTTTTTCCCTTGAAAACTTCAAGTTTAGGCTATCTTGAAAAGAGAAGATTTGAGAGAAGGATGAGCAAAAGGAACTTCAATTAGTCCTTTTGCTATTAATTTGTATGCTGCTTCCGTAAAATGTGGTCCATCCCAATTTATATATTTTGAAGGATCAGGACAAATTGTAGCGGTAGAACTTCCACAATATATTTGTAAACTAAAATTGTAAGGATCACCTTTTCCACAACATGTTTTAAAAGTCTCAATCGTGCCAGAAGAAAATCCTGTATCACATAAATTAGTGAATATGATAATAGATCTTAACAAAACTAGTATATATATATATATATCTATATATATATATATTATTTGTCAAATAACAAAAATAAACACACAGCTCACCATATTGTTGTGGTGCTTGAAATAAATATTTTGTAGCACCATAATAATCAAAGTATGTTATGATAACATGTGGGTTCTTTTGTCTTAATGTCTTAATATACTTTTTAAGTTGTTCGTTATAATACTCGATGAAAATATTATAAGCTGTCAAGCATCCAAATTGATCGTAATCTTCTTTCTTATCACTATTTATGATTGTCAAGACAGCAGAGTTACACCCAATTGGGAAGTTTCCAGGTATCACTAACTTTACTGCTCCTTCTTCAATTAAATTCTAACAAATAGAAACAAAAATAAATTTTAGTTTATGATTAGTTATATTTTAAATCAAATTATTAAAATTGAAGTTAACATAAATTTGATATAACATACAGAGGTGGTACTGATAATTGATTTCACTATTAATGGAACCATTTCTCGAAGTTTTGTAATATTTTTATATGGGATAATTGCATTAAGATCATTTCCACCAATTTCTCCCACTAGAAACAATGTATTCTTGAAGTAATTATCACACTCTGTCAATAAATGAAATAAATGTTATTAGTCAAATTAAAAAAAAATATATTCAACAAAAATACTAGTAAAGGAGTTTTGGTAAAACCTTCTTTGCTTTTACAAAGGGAGGGTTTGAGTTTCTTAAACCAATCAAGTTGAGTACTTAATGAATAAGTATTGTTAAGTGCAGTTGAACCAACATATGCAAAATTTACTCCTTTTTTAATGTCTTGTCCTTCTGTGAGGTTTAAATAAGCTGGTAACATTGGTAATCCATATGCTTGTGCTATAATTAAAATGGTCATAGGTTAATGTAAAATAAACAATAAGTTATTTTTAAGATTCATACAGTTAGGAAATTTTATTTAACTTATTTGAATGAAGAAAAAAGTCATACCTATGAAATCTATGATAAGTCGTCTATTTGACATGCGTCTAGAAGGATATTTAAAGTATGTCGAACCATAAGGATTATTATTAGGTATAGCTGGATTATTAGTGGCGGCATTTCCAGTATCACTTATAGAATCACCAAAGTTGAAAATAGCTTCATTTGGATCAGGATTAGCATTCAAAATAATATTTTCAAAGAAACCACAAGTAAATGTTATGCTAAAGATAATGAATATCTTCCTCATGTTACTTTATGTTAAGATAAAAAAAAGTTATGTGTGAAGATATAAGCTTAAAAAATGAAATTGATTGCTTTATATAATATCACATTTATAACTTTTCTGTTTTCCCATATACCTGTCATTTTAATTTTGATATAATTATGAGTATTATTATTCTTAAAAAAGTAAATCATGACAGTAAATAAAAGATTTATTTAACCAAAACAACTTTTGTTACTTTTTAAGCTATTTTGTTTGTGTTGTGATTATCTCTTTTTTTTTTCCCTATTATTATCAGCACTATTCTTAACATTTCTATAATAAGATATAAACATCGAAAATATATTAATAATTTAAAATTTCAATATTATCAAATAAATATTTTTATCTTTATAGATTTGGCAAAAAAAATAAAATAAATTATTGAACTTCTTAAAATATATCAAATTTTTTATCCTTTCGTGTTAACAATAATTACTATTATATAAAAAATATATTATTTTTTTATAAATAAAGGATTAAATATATTTTTAATTTTTCTATTTATTTAAATTTTTTTAATTCTTATATTTTTTTAAAAAATCAATTCAGTCGTCTAATTTTTAAGAATATATAATTTTTTAATATTTTATTAACTTTATAATACTAAATAAATAATTATTAAATATTATATTTATAAATAATAATTAAAATTATATATTTTTTTTGTAAAAGTAAAATTTATCATTAAATATTAAATTTAAATAAAATAAAAATTAATATTACATATTTTTAAAAGTTAGAGGAATGAATTGATTCTTCTAAAAATATAAAAATAAAAAAAAATAATTTTTGAGATAAATATATGAAAAAAAACATATTTAATCTTAAAATAAATAAATAAATATGTAATTATATTTTAATAATAAATATAAACATTTATTAACATTTATTTACTAATAAATAGTTATGGATACGTTAAAAACGTTTTTTTATATAAAGTTTTTACATTAGAGACAAGTAAGAAAAGTTGTCAATATAGAATATAATTATTTATTTTAAAAATATATATAGAGAGGATTTACTCACTGTAGATTTAAGATTTATTATTTATCTTGATTATTTCTTTTGTTATAATTTAACAATTAAAATAAATTATTATTTTAAAATAAAAAGACAGATGTGCAATAATAGTATATGATGATTAATATTCCTAATGTGAGCAATATATATATATATATATATATATATATATATATATATATATATATAAAGTCATAATTGTAATTAATTTAAGATTGTACTAAACTTAGATATGAATTAAATTTTTAAAAATTTAACCTAAATTAAATTCAAATTCAATAAAACAGATTAAATTTAAAATTTAGATTCATTTAACTAGATTAAAATCGATTAAAATTCATCTTAATATTTTTTATCTAACTTAAATTTATATTTAAATTAAATTAAATTTATATTTATTTAATAATTTAATTTAGATAAAATAAATATTAAAATTAAAGTTATTATATATAATAAATTTAAATTAAGTTCATTTCAACTAATTTAATTGTTATTTTTTTTTATGTAAGTTAGATTCTCTCTAATAGATCAAATTCATTATAATTTGTCATTAGATCGAATTTGTTTTGATATAATCTAATTTATTTTTAGATGAATTATTTTAAGATGTCTTAAGTTAATTTGATTTATCCTAACACATTCTTAGCTAGGATAACGTATATTAACTTAATTCATCCTCATTTAATTCAATTTAACTTATTTTTAATTAGTTTGACTAGTTTAAGTTGACATATCCTAATTTCACCTTACTTGACTCAATTCATCTAATTAAACTAAGATAAATTTTAATTTTTCAAAATTTTAAATTTAAAAAAAAGTCAAATCTAAATTTAAATAATTAGATTAGATTTAAAATTAAAAAATATAAATTTGAAACTCCTCCATTAAAATAGACTCGAAGCGATTAAGATTTGGATTTGAATATTTAAATTTTTTTCCAGTGTCTACCGTCAAAGGAATTTATATATATATATATATATATATATATATATATATATATATCACTACAAAAAAAATTTATTACCCATGAAATATTTTTTATGAAATTTTTTTTTGAAAAAAAAATTAATTACTTATTAAATATTTTTCACAAATTTATTTTTATGAAAATTTTTTATAAATTTATATGTGAAAATTTTTTTATAAATTTGTTTATGAAAAAATTTTTCATGGATTTGTTTGCGGGAAATTTTCCATGAATTTTTTGTGATTTTTTATGAAAATTTCCTACTAGCCTTTTACCTACAAATTTATGGTGGTGAGAAATTTGTGGGTAAAAAACTAGTAGGAAATTTTTCACAGAAAATCACAAAAAATCCATGAAAATTTCTCACAAACAAATTTATAGGAAATTTCCCACAAACAAATTCATGAGAAACTTTTTCATAAACAAATTTATAAAAAATTTCCCATAAATAAATTTATGAAAAATTTTCATAAAAATAAATTTGTGGAAAATATTCAATGGGTAATTAATTTTTTTCCAAAAAAAATTTTGTGAAAAATATTCCATAAGTAATAATTTTTTTTAGTATATATATATATATATTAAATATATAAGTTATAAGAAGAAATTGAAGAAGTGAAATTTCTACAATAAGTACACCGTCATAAGTAAAAATAATTAAAAAAAATATCAATTTAAACGAAAATATTAATAAAGGGATTTTGATAAAACTTTATTTATTTTTATAAAAGATATTTCTAAACTTTTTAAATCAATCCAAGTATTCAAATACTCGCAATGTCTATCCATATGTTCTGATTACAATTAAAATGATGATAAGTTAGTGTAATACATATATATATATATATATATATATATATATATATAATAATAATAATGAAAATTATTTAATTTAACAATTAATTATTTCTAACTATAATTCATAGTTTATATAATGTTTTTCATTTAAAAAAAAATCATTAGAAACTTATCTTTTTTGTACATATCCCTTGTGAATACGAAGGAAATGATGCTTGAAAAAATGTACATTACAAGACAAAACATAATGGGTGTGGCTATAAAGAATTGATGAGATTGAAAGAAGATGAATGTCAAAACGAACATATTCACTTGCAAGTTGGTGGTTTCATCGAAATTTAAACTCTTATAATACCTGCAGTTGACTTCATTTGCCACCTCCCACCAGAGCTTTATGTATCTATTGATTGATATATATAAACAAATGGTCCCTCCTAAGTTTAAGAACATTTTTTTTATTCTCTTTTCATGGCTATTCTCACAGTTTTGGCATGACAGTGAAGAAAGAAGAAGTAATAATGCATTAGAGCACCATTGGCATTTCATTCAAGAAATGAAGAATATTTCATAATTTAAATACCAATAAACCATGCACAAGAGAGGTATCATCTAGCTGATGCATGCTGCAGAATGCATTCATCATCAAGAAACCAGAACATTTAATTGTAAGAGATAATAAACACTTCGAAAAGCATTAAATGAATAAACCAGATGAAAACACCAACAAGAAAAAGAGTATTGAATATTATTCTTCTTAATCTTAAACCCTGTGTCCACTATCTAACCTTTACGAGGTCTATTACAACACAGTTGAAAGGAGTACCTTGAAACATGACATTCTTATACATTTTACCAAACCATGATATGTCAAAGGTACAAGTGATGCCCTAAAACATGTATAACAACAAAAAGTCTATATAATACATGTAATAATATTAGAGCACGTGGCATATTATCTGTTTGTTCCACTGTTCCACTTGTCTTCAACTATTCCTTCTCTGCTATGTCAACCAAAAATAGAACATGCATCAAGTTACCACTTTGTAGCCACATTATATATCCCTTTGTAGCAACAACACCAATATAAAATGGAACATAGTATAAGAAATAACTTTGTTTCTGAAATCTATCTTTCAGAATTCAATCCTGAAAAGGTGTGTATAAAGATTCTTTAAATAGATTTCAGTATTCCATATTTGGAGAGATATTCTAATATGATCATCTTCTCTCTATTATTGAAGTTTAAGGTGGCCAAATTTGTTAAACAAAAGGAGGAGATAAGAATTATTTATTCTAATGTTCTTGATCTTGTACATTCGAACTGAATAATTAACCAGAATAAACTTGTCTTAGAGTCACAAAATCATGTCTACCTTGGAAAAAAATATGTATTATATACAAATAGTTTAATGCTGCAAATTTCTTTTTATAGCAGCAATTTAATACAAGAAGTGTTCAATATATATCTATAAATATTCAGCTGTATGATTTTAAGGAAACAAAAGAAGAAGAAAAGGCAGTAACTCCTGTAACATCAGCACAAAAAATTATAAAATCAAAACTACAATTAACAACTTTTTTAATAGTTACACAGACTTATAACAACTTTGATCATGCACTGAAAACAATATCATTTCTTTATGACTACAAACCTTAAATGATGGTTATCTATATACTAATCCACATCATATTTTTGTAATTGCTTCAAACTGTTACATAAAATGATTAAAAGAATAAGGAAGAATGACTGTAAAACAAAATCAATGATAAGAAAGAGACCAAATATAACATCATATTGGTTAAATGGGATGCATAGTTTAATATCTTTCTGTGTGGATATGCTATGACAGAGTGAAAAGCCTGAAGAGCTTCATTAACTATGGCTTCTAAAAGGAACCTGAATAGATAGTGTGTGGATCTAAGTTGTTAAGTAGTGATATTGATAAGATGAAAATTGAAGAGTGAAAAGGTCCAGCATGTAAGACAAGAGACAGTCAACCAGCCAAGGATGCCTGCCAATAAACCAGTCAAAGGGCTCCATCTGCAGAAGAGACAAAGTCCTAGGAATGGGAATAGCTAGGCAAGCCATCCTTGGCTACCAGACATGACTCTTCATCTACATACAAGACCCTTCTCTTCCTACTTCTTAAACTTTCTCAAATCTTCATTTCTCATACCAAACACTGAATCACTAAACCCCTTTTTATAGCCACACCATCATCTACATCACAATCTCACATAAAATAACAGATTGGCATATTCCCCGTATCACGAATTAAAATGTTTTATCTGGCCTTATCATTCATTCCCTTGCTTCCTTATCGTACACCAAAACTAACTGTGGCAGTAGCCAGAGAGAAGAAGAAAAAAGAAGCTTAATAAAGAATATGTTCTTGAAATATTAGGAGGGACCATCCATCTATACATCCATCATACTAATCTGCTAGGTGTTGCTCTTCTAGGCTATCATGGCAAGTGGAAAATGGGCAAGTCAATTGCAGGTACTACAAAGAGTTTTCATTTTGATAAACCAACTTGTAATTGAATTTGTTCGTTTTGACATTCACCCTTGATGAACCCCATCGATTATTACGTTTTGTCCAATACTATAAACATTTCAATTGCTAAATTATTTCCCTGCCATCAACAAGGGATCCATCGTTATCACTTCTACTGAAATGGTTGCTCACAATATGACAAAGCTCTTGCATTTGACATATTGTAAGTGGGCAACCCTATATATATATATATATATATATATATATATATATATATATATAACATAGTAAAAAAATAGATTTAATTATAATATATATATATATATAAAAGTGAAAAGTAAACCTCATATTTTAAACTAGTTTTAAAAGTAAATTAGATATATAATATTTTTTACATAATATAAGAGTTTGATTAATAAGATTGTTAACTCTATATTGAATCATTTGTTAATATACTGAATATTGATTAACAAGTTCATTAATAAATTATTGAATTTAGATTAAATTACCTATTAATAGATTATAATATTTTTATATTATTTTAGAGTCTTAATTGTTAATAAAATTATTAATTGACCATTATATAGAACGTTAATTATTAATAAAATGATTAGACTTGAGTTGAGTTTATTAGATTTTATTTTAATTTATTGACAAGTAGTAAATTGAATGTATCATTTAAATAAGATTGATAAAAAATATATATTATAATATTTTTTATTTATATTAATTATGTGACATAATTTTGATAATTTTTATTTTATAAAAATCTTACCACAAGTTATTATTTTATTGCCCAATTTTTAATATAAGATTTATATTTATTTTCTAATACATTTCATTAAACATTCGTGTGAAAGATAATAGGTTTAGATTTTAATGAGGTAAAAAAATCTTTGGAAGAAAAAGGAAAATTTGTATTTTGTGGGCTCTTTTCTCTTGAAGCTTTATGTGGTCATATTATTCTAAAACTTAAAGGGTACACCTATGCTCATCCACACATACACCATTTAAATAAAATGTCAATGCTTTAGAGGTCCAAACTCCACACAAATTAATTTTGAAACAGACAAGCAAGAAATTAATCAATATTTTGTGTACAAAGAGCAAAAAAATAAGTCAAAAGAACATATTTTGTGTGATAATATGTTGTATTATAGGAAGAAAATTATAGAAGCAGAAAAAAGTGTGCAACATCTTTTTATGGAAAAGTTGGAAGAAAAAAAAAGTCAATCAGTTTAGTGGAGTTTGCTTAAAAATTGTGGTC
This sequence comes from Macrotyloma uniflorum, assembly GCA_016859785.1. Lineage (NCBI taxonomy): Eukaryota > Viridiplantae > Streptophyta > Magnoliopsida > Fabales > Fabaceae > Macrotyloma > Macrotyloma uniflorum. Next base: position 1,671,543 of record BDMB01000006.1, read on the forward strand.
ACGGACATATTTTTCAACTATAGGTTGTGAAGCACAGAGCTGCAATTACGAACTACATGCACTATTCCAAACTTGCCCGTTAAGATAGTATATGTAAAGGTTTCAGTACTTTTCACGTGTATTTCAACTTTATATCCTTTCATCTAAAGAAGAAAAAAATGTTTTTGATCTCAATCTTGTTTCTCTTCGAAGGCCATAGGGTCAAGGAATATTGGATTGGATATGCCTATGGGGCTTCTTCCTCCTCCCTTTCACCAATGCCCTATGCATATCTTATCAAGCAAAATTTATACAAAATTCTTTATATCCAAACTATTTAATTTTCAAGTTATAAGAAGAAAACATATCAATTATTGCTTATACAGATAGACTTGTTATCGGTCAAACTTATAATTAATCAAGACTTATAAGATCTCGATCAAACTTATAATACGCTCAAGTCTTACAATATATTTTTGGTTGATTGAAATAATTATATTTAAAGCACGAATTAAGTAATTAAGCAATTATTAATAACATAATTAAATATTAAAAAATTTTATCCAAAATTTATCAAATAAAGCTCATCAAATATAAATAAGTAATAAATGTTATTTAAATCTTTTTTATCTTTTATGAACTACAATAACTAAATTCTTAAACTATATATTAACTTAAGCATTAAAGTATAATTAATCGAAATGTAATCAATAAATACATTTCTCATATAATAAAATTCTTGAAATCAAGAGATAGTAAAGTTCGAAAAGAATTATATTAAAATATTTAACTAATAAATAAAAATCGTTATTATAAAATTATGTTAGACTTTAAATAAATATATAAAATTAGACTCAATAATTATATATATATATATATTTTTTTTTTTTTTGAGTAATAATGATTTTATTTTTTTATAGGTCATAGTTTTTGTATGTAAACTTTCTTTTCAATTGATGCATTATTCATTTAGTCTATTAAAGAATATTTTATAATCATAATATATATTCTTTTTCTATTAGTATGCTTCCATTATGTTTGAGGCCTCTCTTTTTTTCTTTTGTTCTACGTTCAATGATTTGCTTCCGATTAAAAAAAATACACAAAAGGATTTGCTTAAACGATGTTGCGTTTAAAAAATAAAATGGCCCGGCTTAATGGTTTTTGAACCCAGCCCAACTCAAATGTGGCAGGCCCTTTCGCTGTGAAGACAAAAAATTGGTAAAATATTTTTTAATAAACTATTAATTTCTCTATAAAAATATATATATTTTAAAAATAATCTCATATATACAAATCATCTCCCAAATATTAGTAAGCATCTTAATAGTCTTTCAAATATTGGAAATCTCATCAATTTGGTGGAGAGAGAAAACTTTATCTGAAAAATATATGGCTATAATTATTTATTAAAAAATTGTCATTATAGTAATTTTAAAGTTTATATATATATATATATTCATAAATAAAAATAACATAACGTGGCATGGATATTAAAATAAATAAAATGAAAATATTTAATAAGAATGTTCCTAAAGTGTACTTTAGAATTATATTAAAGAATACAAAATTAGGAATAGTGGAGTCAATTATTTGACTTTGAAAACTACTTTCAGCATCCGTTTGTCACGCTCCCCTTTCCTAATCCCACCTAATTTATACAATTAAAATTTATTTAATAACCAATGTTGTAAATATGTAATTTATAGTATAATTAAATATACAATAAATAAAAAAAATCAAATATATAATATTTTAAATTTACAATTTATGTTTAAGCATTGGAAAATTCTTTTTAAAATCATTAAAACTTAATAGAGGTATAGATGATGGAGAATATTTAAAAAAAATTAATAAATTAAATATACAAATAAAATAAAACGAATTTTTAGAAGACCAAGATTTATAAATATCTAACTAAAAGGGTGAGAAAAGTAAGAATGTCACTCATCAACAGGAGTCTTTTGATTTATAATATAGAAATATTATAAGAAAAAATATATATAAGTCTTATGAATTTAAGTGTGAAAAGATTTATATAACAAACCATCTTATGTAAGACTTTTAAAATAACTAATATAAAAACAAAAATGCATTTTATATAATATAATTGTAATTAAATTGTTGAAACAAAAGCTTGGACCTAAAATCTAATGTAACACTACCCTTCCACCACGTTCATTTGATGTTCTTAAGTTCTACCAACTTTGGCTTCATCTTCATCTGTTTTTTTCCAAACTTAAATGCTAACCTTTTGCAATAAATCATCTCTACAGACCTATCTCTTTTTGTTTTGGAAGATATATATTTGTTACTCTTTGGTTATTTTTTAATATTTTTTAAAATAATATTTTTTTATTTTTTTTTATCGTGGAAAAATGAAGATATGATGTAGAAATTCGTTTCAGAAGTTTATTTTACCGAAATCTTTCTAAAATTCTTTGTATTCTCAATTCAAACATGTGATATAATATAAATTTAGTAGCCTAACTAATAATTAAAATTTTAAAAGATAATTTTAATATATTAATAAGTAATTCAATTTTGTTAGAGTTTAAAATAAGTTAAAATTTTATATTAAATAAAAATAAAAAAATTGAAAAATATATAAATAAAAAAAACATATAACTTTTAACATTAAGATTTTGAGTAAAAACTAAAATTATAACATTTCTTAAATACTTAATAAATTTAAATCTAACTATTTTGTTAAATTATTATTTACTCTCATTTTTCTTTAATACCTAACAAATTTAAATCTAATAATCTTATAATTAATTAAGAAAATCATAATTTTTTTACTTATATTTAAAGCTTATTTTTAATTAATGTAATTTTTTTTTAAAATAAAATTATTTATGTAGACTGTTCATTATAAATATTAGAAGAATATTATGTCACTTAATAATTTATTATAGAGAAGTTTACCTATTTAGCAACGTGTTTAAAGAGTTGACAAAGATTATTTTGTAATTTTTTAAGTAGAAGTCTGATTGTTCTTGAAATTGGATTGTGTGACTTGTATAATCTAAATGGAAGTATTTTAAGAACTATGGTTCAATCTTGACCTTAAAGAGGTAGTGGAATTATAATACTCAACTATGCAACATCTTCCTTATAATTAGAAAAATTGGGAAGGTTCCTTCACCATTGAATATAGGTGTTGGAATACGACTTGCCCAATTATATATTAAAATTCTACATACATTTTCTTTTAGTTACTAGGGTCATGATGATTCAGCTTTTATACTATTACTTCCAATTTTTTTATATAATTATGTTAAACAAGATTTCAAATTCCAATGAGTTACAGAAATTTAGTAACTCCCATGTTCAAACTCATACTCACTACTCACACCCATAATTTGACACATCTTCTGACACATCTACTCAATTAATTATTATTAATTGGTGAAAGTAAAATCTCTATATACACTGTATAATTTTAATTGACATATATAATATTGTTTCACATTAATTTAAAGTCCAATAAAAAAAAATCTCATTTTTCATTATTAATATATTACTAAAATATCTGACAAAAACACGCTACAACAATTATTGTTCAATAATGCTAACTGGGGCATATATTCCACATAACAAAACCCTGATAGCTTGGGTCAATTTTCCAAAAATATTTTTAATTAAATATTAAATTATTAATAAAAAATAAATTCATTTTATTTTTCATTCATTATTATTCTGAATGAACTTGTCAATTATCATACTAGTGTCCAAAGAAAGCATATAAAGTTAAAAACGAAATCTAACACAGCAAACGATGCAGATTTTACTTCAGAATACAACGTTCTTCCCTATCAATGTTTGTTTGGAATCATTGAATACAATTTGAAACAAAAATTTCTTTAGCTAAATCTTCTTTAATATTCTAATAATGATAAATTTTCTTCAGTAGAGGAATAATGAATATAATTTTGATAAGGTGAAAGAGAAATGAAAAAGAAAGGAATTATGATTTGATCATAATTTGGTAACGAACAAGAGAAACTAAGAAGGAAGTGTTGACCGTAAATGTGCGAGCTGTACAACATAAAACCGCGGGCACAGACTAACTATAAACAAGAAAGAGTGGCGGGAATCAAACAAGCCCCAAACTACGCACACGCGAGTGTGTTCCACGCTCCAAATCCTTCACATTAGACACGCTTTTTCTCAAGTCTTCAACAAAACCCTTTCTTTCTCTTTCTCTCTCTCTCTCTGACCCTCGAGGCGAAAGAAAGAGCGAAAATGAAAGATTCAGCGGAAACAGATCCTATCGCTGATTCTCTCAACCTACTGAGTACACTCCTCGACTCGGAACTACCGAGCGTGAGCAATTTCAAAGGGAAATGGTCACTCGCCCGAGTCAAACTCACACACCTCCAAACTCACCTAACGGATTTCTCCGCCGAGTTTCCCAACGCCTCCACCACCAACTCTCTCTCCCTCCACCTCCTCCACTCCATCTCCCACACGCTCCACGACGCGGTTTTGCTCGCCCGCACGTGCCAGCCCCAAGACCTCCCCAACGGTAAGCTGAAAACCCAAAGCGACCTCGACTCCCTCCTCGCTACCCTCGACCGCCACGTCACCGACTGCGACATCCTCTTCCGCAGCGGCCTCCTCCTCGAAAACGCCGCCGTTTCAACCTCCTCCAAAAGAGAAGCCATCCGCTCCGCATCGCGAAACCTAATCACCCGCTTGCAAATCGGGTCGCCCGAATCCAAAACCTCCTCGATGGACTCACTGTTGGGCCTCCTCCATGAAGATGACAAAAATGTTACAATTGCTGTGGCCCAGGGCGTTGTTCCCGTGCTCGTGCGCCTGCTCGATTCCCCCTCCGACATGAAGGAGAAAACCGTCGCTGCCATCGCCAAAGTCTCTACCGTTGAAAGCGCCAAGACTGTGCTCCTCGCCGAGGGTTTGCTTCTTCTGAACCACCTTCTCCGGGTGCTGGATTCTGGAAGCGGGTTCGCTATTGAGAAAGCATGCATCGCGCTTCGCGCGCTGAGTCTCACCAAGGACAACGCCAGAGCGATTGGCTCGCGCGGCGGAATCTCGTCGCTGCTGGAGATTTGCCAGGCTGGCACCCCTGGCGCGCAGGCCTCCGCCGCCGCCGTGTTGCGCAACCTCGCCGCGTTCGCGGAGATTAGGGACAATTTTGCGGAGGAGAATGCGGTGGTGGTTTTAATCGCCTTGGCTTCCTCCGGGACTGCTTCGGCGCGTGAGAACGCTGTTGGGTGTTTGTCGAATTTGATTTCCGAGGCTGACTCTGAGGGTTTGTCGAATTTGAGGGTTATGGTGGTTAAGGAAGGTGGGGTTGAGTGTTTGAAGAATTACTGGGACTCGGGTACTCCAATTCCGAGTCTTGAAGTTGCAGTGACGATGTTGCGGCATTTGGCTGAGAGTTCTGCTATTGGGGAGGTTTTGATAGGTGAAGGGTTTGTTCAGAGGCTTGTGGGGGTGCTGAACTGTGAGGTGCTGGCGGTGAGGATTGCGGCGGCGAGGGCGGTTCACGCTTTAGGGTTGAACAGTGGGAGGGCGAGGAAGGAGATGGGGGAATTGGGTTGCGTTTTGGGTTTGATTAAGATGTTGGATGGTAAGGGTGTAGAGGAGAAAGAGGCTTCTGCAATGGCATTGTCGGTGCTGCTGATGCACCCTGTGAATAGGAGGGTTTTCCGCAAGGATGAAAGAGGGGTTGTGAGTGCGGTTCATTTGTTGAACCCTTCGTTGCAGGGGTTGGATAAGAAGTATCCTGTTTCGTTGCTGGCTTCGCTGGTGCATTCCAAGAGTTGCAAAAAGCAGATGGTAGCAGCAGGAGCTTGTGTATATACGCAGAAGCTTGTGGATATGGATGTGCAGGGATCAAAGAAACTCTTGGAGAGTCTCGGGCGTGGCAAGATTTGGGGTGTTTTTGCTAGACCCTAGATGATGATGATGATCAATATGGAGATAGTCGCCGATTTCTGTAACATGAAGTTCTGATTATTCATTGATCTGTATGCATGTTAGGCGTGTTCAGGTTTTTTTTCTTCTTTTTTGCCTTGTAATTATTCATTAATAATTTATGTTTGTATGTAGAGCTAAGTTTTTCTAATGATTTATCTGAGAACAGATTGTGTTTATGTTTAGGAACAATGATATAAAAAAGTACATGATTTTGTGATCAGTGGTAGAGTACGACCTATTACTTCTCTCAGATTGGCTGAATATAGCATAGGGGTAGTACATAGTTGATTGCTAAAATACTTTGCATATAGTGCTTTTACTTGTAATCAATGAGGTTGAGTATGTTCAGATTGAAATGTGATTTCCAAGTATCATTGTTACAGTGTTTGGATATTCTATGATGAAAAAGACGCATGTTTTCTATTTTCTTGTTAGAGAAATGAAATTATAAATTGACTTTGACTCAATTTCTTATTACTACATAATATATTTTAGGTGTATGTCAGAATATACATTGAGTTTGTGAAGGAATATTTCTAATTACGTGAATAAGTAAACAAGTTTCATATTTCTTCATTTGAAGAAAGAAAACTAGATATTAAATGAAGTAAGATAGAAGTTTGATGAAGTAGTAATAGCAGCTAATTTGTTATTCTATATAATTTTTTTTAACCTTTTAACTTTTACCGTTAACCGAAGGTAAAATTGGTGAAGATAATATCATGTTATGAATTGTAGTAGGATTGATTCTGTAATATCCTGTCAGGCACTGCTTCTGACTTCTTTTTGTTCATTAATAATGCTTTCTGGAACAACACCAATGTGAATCATCAAACACTTTCATTTTTTATGAAGAAGATGAGTTGTCCAAACTTGCCTAATTTATTCATTTACCTTTCACATATCATAAATGATTTCACACGGGCGTGTTACATGTTCATGGAAATCCCAGGACTCTGATCGTCATTGATATGAGGTGCCCTTTGTACTTTTACCTGTCTGGGCCGAAACATGTGCATCAGATCCTTTATCCTTATAAATATATTGGCTGTATGTTAGACGTTATTTTCTCCGTGACTTTACCATGCTATACTTTTCATAGATGTCTATGTCATACCTGTTCTTAACCTGAATTCATGAGTAAATATTGCCTGAATAGTATTTGATTAGATTATTGAGAAGGTTGGATACTGTGGGAATTTCCTCAATGTCTTTTTGGTGGACGGTGACATAATTGCCTGAGAAACCCATGTGCTTTTGTTATTGACCATGTGCCTATAGTCTATGGATTGCCCTTAACTGCAGTCTTGTTGTCTGTTGTGTTAACAATTAGGACCTACCTTAATTGCCTCTACTTATCTGTGGAAAACCCCTGCTAATGAACCAAGGAACTGCATTTCCCTTGCTGCGTTGTCATTTTCATAACAAATCCAAATAGGTATAAAATAAGAGTACACGGTGACAGCTATATGTGGGGAATCTTTAAGTTCCGGGGACAGTCCTTAATACAATTTATAAAGCTGTATTTCCAGCTGAAAATGTACACTTCCCTAGAATTACAGTTTCCGTGCGTGCCAACTGTATGACACAGATGAAATAATAAAAAAAAACCCTTTATCTCTGTATTGCTTGCTTGTGTAGTTGACAATGCATGCCCTTCAACTTGAAAGAGAAGGGACATGAATAAAGGTGTTAGATACCTGGTGAGGGAACTACGAATCCACCATAAAAGTTGGAACAACTTTTAAAATCTTTTAGAATTTATGTATCCGGTTATAAATTTTTAGATTTCAAATATATTTCTTAAACAAAAAGATTTGGTAAAAAATGAATTTGAAATTGTCTTTTCTGATTCACTTTTAAAATCATGAAAAAAAAGAGTCAATTTTTGGTTTTAGTTAAAATAATGATTCTTTCTTTATTTTTTTTTTCAATAGAATATGTTTTAATAACTGGATGATTTACTTAAGTTGTGGACCGGTTAAATCGGATCAAAATTAATTAATTTATTTTTTAAATTTATATTTATATAAATTTTAAATGAAATAAATCTGACAGTTTAGGTTTTATTTTTTTATAAGTTGAAGGCTTTTTTAATTCATTACATTTAATCTTATAATCTTATAGTAGAACCTTTATTCATAATTTTTAATGGTGGATTTGAAGAGGATGAGATTATGATATATGGTTTAAGAAAAAAAAAATTTTAATTAAACTTACTATATTATTGTTTTAATTTATTTTTTATTTTGTTTGAATTATCTCTTTTTCTATTTTTCTTTAATTTAAGATTTAGCTTTCCCGTAGTACTAAAATAAAATGGGAAAGAAATTGGTCTCTTATGCTCTTCAAATGTTGGGTAGCTTAGTTTGTTAATTTCATTCCAGTTAAGTCCTGTCTAGTTACACAGAAAATAAAATTAAGATAAGTAAAAACAGTACTTTATATTTGTTTTTTATTAAAAAAATTCAATTACATTTATTCTAACTATTTTCATATTTACTCCTCCTATCTATCAATCAAAGTTTTTATAAAATTGGGTTAAGATGATAATGTTTGATAGTTTTGATTTATAATTTTGAAATAAAGTTTATTTTTGAATTAATAAATTATGTATAATTTTATTAAAAACAGATATTTTGAAATAGAATTAATTCTAAACTCATATAAAATTATATATATTTAATTAAAATCATATTAATTAATATTTTAATGTAATTCTACTTTCAATCTTAAAGATTTAAAAGATAAAATATAAAACAAATTTGATTAAATCATATGTTTATTAAAAAATAATTTTTTTTATTCACAACACCCAAGTAATTCAGATAGAATTGAGTAATATCATTAATACAATACATTATTTTATTATATTAGTATAAAGTATCTATTAGTTTTTGTTAATAATTTTATACATAAAAAATCTAATTTTTAGATTATTCTTAATTAAATTTCTTTTCTTAAATATATTTTTTTAAAAATTAGACCTTATATACAAGATTGAAATTTAGTATTTACTCAAATTACATGTATCTTTCAGTTTTTTTTATAGATTATATGTATTTTCACTATAAATTATCTTTCCTGAATAAATAGATCACTATGAGTGGTATAACAATCTCATGTCAATTATTTTTCATACTCAATGATAATTAATTTAATTTTAATTCATATAAAATATAAAATAAATAATAATAAATATAAATAAATAATAATAATAGTAATAATAATAATAATATATATATTTAATACAAATAGAGTAACTAAAATAAAGAAAAACATTTACAATTATTATAAATGATCACTTAGAACTTACCAAGTTCAAAGATAAGTTTTCTCATATGGTTATACATTCAATTATATTATGGCAGTGATAATAGACTTTATAGGAACAATACATGCAAAATGTGGGAATGAAAAAAGAAGAAGAAGAATATTAAGATTAATATGTGATTATTAAGATAACAACAACTAGCCAAACATGGGTAGTGATTACTTGCATGTACTTGTTCCAATACAGATTAATTTCTAGTTTAAAAAAATTATTTTTGGATATAAAAATATTTGTCAAGATTTTCAAATAAATACCCCCTAAAAATAAAAATAATCACTTTAACCAAATTTATATCAATTTTCTTGTGAAGATTGTTATATTTAAAAAATGAATAAAACTATTCACAAATTATCTAAAAATATATTTTTTTTAAATAATTTAAATAAAATATCTTCATAGATAAATAAATAAATAAATAAAAAGATTTTCTTATTTTAAGAAAAAAAGTTAGAGACTTGTTTTAATCATCATCTATTTTTTTAACTCAAACTCTTCTAACTTGTATCCAAATAGAACCTACATCTTTGTAGAGAATTAGATTGAATGACTTGATGAGAATATAACAAATTTCACTTTTTTGTTGGATTTATGGTAATGGATTTTTGTTATGTTATATTAATCAAAGTTTATTTTATAATTTTTACAAATGAATAATTATGAGATACAATTTTATTTAATCTTAATACAACAAAATCTAATATCATAAGTTGAAGTAAAAAGCCAAACTCCAATAAAATAATTGACCCAATTATCTATTGTACTTTTAACACATACCTTTGTCCTATCCTAAGATAAAAAAAGTTAGCTTTATAACCCAATACATGTTTTATATCAGACTCAGTTCAAATAAACCACCCCTTAAATTCAAACAGAACTAAGGACAAAACCATGTACAACTTGAACTTTCTATATTTGACAATAAAAGGTAGAGTCTGCTTATTTTACTTGAATTTATTCAAACTGCAATTATTTTCAGTACAAGTGAATTCCCAAGCAACCCAATATATTTGATTCACAAGTTGGTAAAAGTTTTAAAAGTTCATTCAGGATACAGTAAGAGATGAGAATGCTAACTTTTTTACCTTATCTAACTTCTAATGAGTACCAAATAGTTCTATAAATAGAAACAAATTACTCTAATGATAAAATTATCCTTATGAGGTCATTGATTACATTGTAAAAAATGACAACATTAATAGTGAAAATAACAATGATGGTGAAAATGTTGTGTAATCACAGAATTATCATAGAATATAGAGTAATAATAATCATAATAGCAATATTTGGTTGAAGAAAGTAGTTACATATGAATGAGATTGAGGGTGAAATAGAAAAATAAAATTATCTATTGTATCTTATCCTACTTAACTCTTTTGGATTAGTTTGACAAAACGATGATTCTATTCACTCATTTTTTTATAAGAATTGAGCACTGGTATTACGAACTTTACAACAATTCACATGATTCAATTAACTGATAGATTCCACTGATAACTTCTTACTAAATTTGGAACAGAAATGAAAAGAAAACGAGGATGAGAAACCAGCCAGTCCTACCCAGTTCAATAGTTGTTTCAATATTAACTTTTCTCTGTTGTCACTCTTCCTGAGTAAGCATAAAGTTTTGGCCATGGCATCTCTAGCCTTTTGTGCCATCTGAATGTGATGAACAGTAGTACGAGAGCATAAGCACATTCATTAAGGGTCAAAGCAAGTAGTATTATGAATCAAATATGGACAGCTACAATACAAATTTACAAATTATTAGTTACATGGAAGCAAATGGCCCCAAAATAGAAAGAAATGAATTGTATACGTACAATATTTACAACTATTTATATACAAAAGCCAGTGAAAGGGAAAGTGGTGTTTCAGCTGCTGATGTCGAAGTATTTTGGATTAGAAGGAAAATGATATTCCACATGCAACTGCACATGAAATAATTATTAGATGAGACAGAAAGAGAAATGGGAAGCTAGTAAGTGCCAAACTTTCCATAATTGATGCTTCTACAACTATATTTGAAAGCATATTAAATAAAGTGCAATGTTCTTCAAGCTCAAGACTGTTAACTGAACATGCATTAATGAAGATACTGCATTATTGTGCTTCATGTAGTCAAAAATAAAATAACTTGCAAGTATTTAACTACTCATTAAGGTTGCTCATTGTTAGGAGTCCCATATTGAATAGGATGAACTGCTTAATATGGTAGTTAGGCCTTGAGACTCTCTCAACTAATGAACTTGTCTTTTGGGTTAGACTTTCCTCTTTTACTCAAGAGTCAAGACCTAACAATTGATACTTTCGTTGAGGTGTAAACTGAATACTCTTAGATGAGTGATTATGTCCCAACACAAGTCTGGTTCATATTTAATGACTATGCACATGGTTACCCAAGAATGATTTGTAAGGACATGAAAATGTACCATGAGGCACGCATTTCCCAAGCTGTTAGTGCATGGATGTATTACAAACACTTCAAATATATATATATTTGCATACCTTGCCCTCATCAGAATCTGAATGACGTTGAGGAAACACTACCCTCATATCATCATACAAGTAGAAGCTTCTTTCAGGTTCAACGTCCACAATGTTTCTCACTTCTGCAGAGAGAGTGTCAGATTTGCACTTATGAACAGACCTTGAACGCCTTTTAGGAAAGGGGCACATAAAGCGAAGTTGAAGAGCATAAAGCAAAATGCCTGTGTTAATAACATTGTCAATGACCATAGAAGAACCATGTAAAAATTTGTCTTTTTTAATGAGGAGTGTGATTGAACTAAAGTTTTCTTTCTTACCAGCCTTTGAACATGTAAGACTATCAAACTCTCCACATTTTGAGGTGAGAAGATCTTTATCTCTGTGACTGGAGGCTGTGATCAACGAGGACTTCGCATCAACTCTGATATCTGAATCTGTTTGGCTTTCCTTACCCATCGTAGACTTTGATTTAGACGCAGTTAAAGTGACCTTTTGCCGTAAGAATGTCTACTTTAGAAGAATACAAGCAAAGCTCATTAAATATGAAATTGGCAAAAATTTTGGTATAAAACAGTGTATAGGAAGGGGAAGAAATAACATGCGCATATTGTTCATATTCAAATATTACAGTTCAAATTACTTTAACAAAAGCAGGCTTCAGTGCTATGACCAAAAGGTTTTGCAGACTGACTGGGCAAGGCATTATAAGGGCAGGTAGAATTTAATTTACTAAATCATACAGTCCATATAAGAACTTGCTCATCTCTATTCAATATACGAGAACACACAAACAAAAATTTATGCAATTACTTTCTATTATACATCAAAGCAATCATTGATTAACTGCTGTTCAACAGAGATCACACCAAGTTGGTCCAATTGGCCATTATACTCCTTAAAACTCAGATTTTATCCTATCATTTACATCACTTTTTTCATTGTAATTAGGTTCACTGTTACTGAATTTGCTCCAATTGTATATTATTCTATCAAGTAGATTTCTGTTTCTGTATGAAAGTATTTTTAAGAAGTGAACGATATATGATCTGAGACTCGGATACCATAACGTGTACCAAATAGTTTAAGATGTTGGGTGGGGTTACAAGAACAATTCTTATTTTTATTTCTCTAACCAATATTAAGTAAAACCTGCAAGATGAGGATTATATGACATGCAAATCGATGGTTGAATGAAGACAAAACATTGAATGTGATAAATTCTCGTAATCCTACCTTGGTACCAGCTGGCATGTCACTCAAATCATAATTGCAGAAGAAGGTATGGATAGGTGTCCTCTCTGGATTGCTGAGAACCTGCATTTAGGTCAGTCAGTTTGTCACACACAATTTGGTACAACAATGTAGGATTCCAGAATTTAACCCAGAATATAATTGGGAAACTAAACATCCAGTTGTTTCCACACAGCACCATGGCTAAGAAACTCATGTTAAACAAAGACCACAAAGAATTGATACAACCATATCACCCTCAGGCAATCATGATCCTAACTATAGCAATCATGTGTAAGTTACAGTATAAACCCAGATTGCCGAGAGTAAGAAATTAGTTTGATTATTAGTATTTACGCAGTGAATTGAGATGGCTAGATGGATACCGAACAATCAGGAACTAATCATGCATCCAGAATCAGACCAAGGTGGCAGTGACAATGGCTAAGTCAGTTTCATTCTGAAATCATTGATGACAGCAGGCACGATATATTCTTTTTATTAGACGGTATTTGTTTCTTGGTGTATATATCTTATAACAAATTTTTCTAATTTATCACGCATCAGATGTGAATATAATTTAAAATTAATCCAAAATTGCAGTGCAGTAGTGACGGACCAGAAACTACTGCTAGCACACTTTCCTCTACACACCATGTGTGAAGTAGTCACTTCTTTTAATATCCAAATCAGAAATCTTGTTTACCTTCAAAAGTCTAAGGGAGAAGTGGTATAATCATATAATGCTACCTTTCCATGTTTTATAACAGTATAAAAAAGATTGAATAGATGATAAAGTATTCAGAACATTGGGTTATGCATCAAATCTTCAACACTCTGCATAACCATTTTCTTGTTACATATACATATAAATGAATTCATAGAAAGAAGGGAGAGAATTTTGTTAACAACTATAAAGGTCTAATAGTGAATTACCAGTTGAATACATCCTTTCATAGGTATACGTATACGGGGCTTTTCAGATCGTGATTCCTCCATGCTGAGGGTTCTTTGAAATTTGGCAACTCTAGCCTTGCTTGATAATAGCTTTCCTGAAAGATTTATTGATGAATAATAAAGTAAGTACTTGTCTCCATCCACGCTGGTTACTGCAAATGGTATTTTTTGTGACTGAGGTGAGAAATTGCCGCCAGTTACATTCAGCATGGCAAGAAAGCCTTCAATTTTCTGCAAACAGAAAGCACAATAATTACATATAAAATAAAAGAAAGTCAGTCAAATTGTGCCAGCTTCATTGGAAATTAATGCACATATTAGAGGCCTATATCTGATAATAGTACCAACCTGACTAACTTTCCCAGATAGTAGGCGACCGGATAACAAAGATTCCTCAAATGAACCAACCAGGGACCTTCTAACTGGCAGTCTACTCACAGTTCCACATAACTTGGTATCCTGAGGAGGAAAGCTACCAGGATGAGTCCAATACTCTTTCAAATTTATCATGTTATCAGGAGTAAACAGGTCAGACTTTTGCTGCATATTGATGGAATTGAGCTGTGATTTAGTTGATATCTCCTCTGCAGATAAACTGTCTTGACAAGTTCTATCAAGTGATTGTTCCACATTATTAAAAGTCAAATTTTCATCATCCAAGATCACATCAATATTTCTGCATCCCCCCAAATTTTTATTTTTAGAAGATGTTTTACCCAGAGGAGACAAAGGGAAGGGAGGCGATGACACATTTTTTTGTGGTATAGACAATGCCGCTGTTTGAGACCTTGTTTTAGTTGTTTCTTCAGAAACATTACGTGCTGGAGATGATTTGAAATGCTTATAAGACCAGGGTTCTGTATGTTCACAATGTGAATGGTGATGACTAGATAAAATATGGTTTATACATGATGACTTAGTAAATTCCTTAAAACAAGATGTAGACCAGATCATGGAGGGGATATGATTGTTGTTGTTTTCAGTATGAACCTTCTTATACTCATGTGAAGCATCAGAATTATCATCACCAACCGAACGAATTTGATAAATACCACCGCCAATGTCTAGTGTATCACCTTTAAAATGATCAGTACGCAGCATCCCATTCAAAGGTGACAATAACCGCTTTCTGACTAGAGACTCAGAAGCTTCAGTTGCATCACTGGTGACATTAAACACAGTTGACGAATATCCATTTCCACCATAACCATTAACACGAGGTGTTGATGCACTTATTTGAAAACCTACAGTCCTAGATATAGGTGTCTGCATAGTTTGCCCTGCATTAACAGATAGCCTGCCAATTTGTTCTATGGGATCAATCTTCAACTTAGCATCTTTACACATACTTGAAATATGTGATTCTTTTGAAAGCTCTAGAACATTTTTTCTTTCAGATTTAAGCACATCAATATGCATGCAATTACCCCGGTCTTCTCCAGCCAACAAGTTCACCTCATAGTTGGTTTTGGTGGTTACTCTAGGTGCAGTTTGTACAAATGTACCTAGTGATGCTGCCATTTCCTCAGCAGGGCAGCCTGAAAACACTTGTGGCAACCCCATTTTTATTTTTCAGGCAGGGTTCTTCTAAATTTTCCAAAATGATTAACTTTTTCAATTACTATCTGTCTTTCCTCATCACCGTCTTCTAAATGTATTCATGCATCAGCATTGGTACATTCGCATTCGTGTTTCAACTTTATTCTAAACAAACACACAGCCAGAACCAGTGCAGTTGTAAAAAACTTGATTCCCTCCAACAAAAAGTAAAAATCTTATAGATCAGACTTTACAGCATCATCACACTAGAGGCACTCTCCTGCAGAAATAAAGAAATTATTGGTAAGTTCCTACAGATAATGCACTCACCTTATCACATTTCTTACGACTTTTTTGTCTTAAGTATTAAAATTGCTGAAGTTGAAACATAAATTAATATCTGGAAACAACAAGAAGGAATATTAATTTAACACCCTTTAAAACCCCCAATGATTTCCACTTTGCCCATAAACCCAGACAACCAAGCCGATGGCAAGGCGAAAAAGCTCTAGTCCACAAGTTTTATTTGCATAATCTGGATTAAAAATTATTGTGAAGCTCATAATTTTATTTATCCTTACAACCACACACCCAAAATACGGAATCCCCAAATGCAAGACTCTCATATGTTTCTCTAAGCCATTAAGAGTTTAAAGTACCAAAACAAGGAGTTGTGGGGTATGATGAAAAGACCCACCACAACGTGCGGTTCAAACGACAATCAGAAAATCCATAAGAATGCTCAAAATTCAATCTTCCTTCCCCAATTCACCAACGAAACCAATCAAAGGGACAAACTTTAGCAAACCCCACAACGTTAAAGGACTCGTATGTCTAAGAATGTCCTTCTTCTTCTTCCTCCTCGAAGTGTGTTGTGTTGTTGAAGCTGGGTGGCATTAGCATATCTCACGTAAAACGGGATAGGGTGTTAGGCTGTGGTGGATGACGATACGATATGGATTCGGAGCCAGCGTTGGCGGAGGCAAACAATTTGTGGGGCACGGCTTAGCCAGAATTTTCTGGCTGTCTGTGTTTGTACTTTGAAAACCACAACTTGCAAAAGGGAAACCACAAGTTGGGTTTGCAAGTTCGAGTCAAGTTGCGGTTCTCTTTTTTTTCTTTCTTTGTATCACGTCTCTGCCCGTGACATGTGTCAAGCCTTGTCAACAAATGCATACGCCTAATTATATTTTTAGGGCCATATTTATGTATATATACCTTCATACCAACCCACATTCTCTGATAAAAATATATTATGCAGAACTGTTTCTCAATATCAACCATATCTGCTGGGGTTACGTATTTAGCTTGGAATCGAACTTTATCCATTTGCTTATTATAACATGTTCATTTCTATTACTCCATTTGGTTGGGATGTGCCTATGCCCTTCATTTTCTGCGATCAATTAAGTTCTTATCACCCCTCAATCGCAATTCTTATCCTGAATGTAAATAAAAATTATAAAATTGATGATAAGACTTTTCAATGTATAAGACTTTTCTCCATTATGATGAAATCTCTTTCAAACTGCCTGTTATATATTAATTATATTTTGTAGTCATAAATAATAAATAGTAGTATAAATTAATAAGATAAATTAATTCCCTCTCTCTAATCACACCTCGATTAAATGAAACATAATTAGTAAAATTATGAAATGATAAATCACAATGATTTTAAATATACTTTAAGAAAAACAGCAAAATTAGTTTATGAATTAAAGATATATTTGAAAAAAAAATTTATAATCGTCTTTACAAAAGAAAAATAAAAAAAGATTTTTTCTCAAGTTAAAATTAACTTGAATAATAAAGATTTAAAGACTTAAGAAAATTTTATAAATTGTTCATATACATAAACCAATTTAAATTTATATACAAATTTATATCACTTTTCTTATTATTTGTCTCCCTTATAAAGAAAATTGTCCAAGTAGACCTAAACTAAATTAACTAACTTTAATAAATCAAAGCATCAGTGAAGGAAATTTGAGTAAAAATAATTTACTAGCTAAGCCGAAACATTTGGAAAGGTCCTGAAGAAGTTCTCCCAGAAACTGTACAGCAGAGAATTTAATCCTCTAAATATACAAATGTAAGGATCCCCGTTGTAATGTAGATTATACAACAACTTTATGCCAAATGAAATACAAAAAATAGGAGCGACGGGAAAAAAAAATTTGAAAACCATAGCGATATGCAAAAAAAGGTGTATCATGGCCTAAATCAGAGCTGTCCTCACTCTAGGATGCCAAAATCAAAAGAAACTGATTATTTGCTCCTAAATAACAAATCCATAGAGAGTCCAACTGTTGATGGCTTGAATGGACGCATGAATTTCCATGATGACGCCATCTGGGACTCTTCTTTTTTGGTTTTCCTCCCTCTATAATGTCCTGCAGCAGCATGACTTCTAACAGGTCCAGAAGGTTTTGAATTAAATATCCCTGAAGAAAAGGAAGTGTCGGGGGCGCCAAACGAAACAGGCCCTCTGTTTGATGCATCCTGTGGATACCCAACAGCTCCATCTTGATGAGGAGGTGGAAATTTCTCACTCTTGCTTTTTGCATTTGCATGTGTCACAACTCTCCACCTCTGAAATTCAGTGAGAAACACATGTAATGTTGCTCAAGGCAGCATATAAGACACCAAATGAAAAGCTCAATTTACCATGATATCATCGAATCCAACAAAAGATTTACAAAGTTCCATGTCTCAAGGAATAAAAAATATGATCACCAACAACATATTTTAAATGCCAGGGTAGACATAATCAGAGAATCCTAAGTTAAAAAAAAGCTAACGAATCTAGGATTCAATTATCAAGTTCCAGACAGCATTACAATTTGTAAATACAGTCAATAGCGCAACTACGTTTCATGAAAATATTATGTCAGCTTTAGTATGTAAAGGAAAATAGAGGAAGCTCAAACCTAAAATAGTCATTAGTCTAAGAGTAGAGTACCTAAGATAATTCAAAAATTCACGGAAGTGCATGGACACATAATCACGAACTTGGGTTTGAAGGAATAGGAAGTTAAAACAGTCACAGCAAAGCCAAGAGTAAATCATACACAACGACTACGTATCTGACTTACATCTAAGTTTGTTTGGATCTCTGCATTAGCTTCAGGGGCCGGAACAGCCCGGCCTCGCTCACGTGCTCTGCCTTTTTTGACACCATCAACTGCACTAGCTTTTCCATTTAGAGCCTTTTGTCTGAGGATGAAACGAAAATCATCAGTGAAAAATTGGACAAAAACAGTTGAGAAGTTAATTATGAAACATGAGAAGAGAAGAAGAGGACCTTCTTGCTTCTTCATCTCTCAGTTTTACATCTAATTCTTTGCTGGGAGGATACTTTGGTAAACTCGATGGTTCACAAGCATAGGGCTCTGTGGTGAAGAACTACAGATAGAAAACATGAAATTTGTTACATCACGAATATAAGGTTAATTAATATACAGTGGTCACTCACTTCACTATTTAGTGCTGCTGAGGCAGTGCCACGATCATCAGGATCTATTGTAAGAAGAGCTTCAATTAGAGGTAGTGAAGATGGAGGAAAATCTTTGAATGTTTCTGAGATGCAACGTTTATATGGTTGCTGAGGCTTAAAGATAGTAGCGTTTGGCAATCTATACTTCCTCCAATATTCCTCAGATGGAGAGCCACACAGCTTAAATATTTTGTGCAGTTGTTCAACCTAGCCCCAAGCAACCCAAAAGTCAGTCATGTATCACATTCTGAAAATACTCATTTCAAAAGTAAAAAAAAAAGAAAAAGGATATTGGGATGCATAAAAAAAGTGAAAGTGAAAAAGGTTGAATCAACTTCAAAACATTAGTACTATAACGTAAGTGCCACAAAGGATACAGTTTTCACACACAAAGGATACCTAAACTAAATACTCTGTACTTTCAGATGATAAACTAAGTACTATACGGTTCTCATTTTCTGCTGTTTCCCTTTCATCTAGCTTTGTCTTTAAGATAGCTTTTGCATTTTAGTTTATATTCTATATCTGCTCCATCAAGATGGTAGGTTAATCAACAAACTAACTAAATGTTGATGACACTGTTAAAGATAAGCCTTTTATCTTACACAACTTGGTTGTGTCTAAGAGAACTTCCCAGTAAAATTGGCAGTAAAAAAGATGCTGCCCGTACACAAAGCCTCAAAAGTGACTCTGGGTCAGAAGCAAGATGAATTTCAAAAACTTGAATAATTATAAACAGACTAGAAGCATCACTATGAGTATTTAAAAATCTAAGTATAGAGAACAGAACCTGTAATCAAGATGAAGAGCAATACCTCTGTTCGGCCAGGCATTATTGGCTTTCCAGCAAGCAGCTCTGCCAAGATGCAACCAGCACTCCAAAGGTCAATACCGACACCATATAATGTAGCTCCAAGAAGAAGCTCGGGAGGACGATACCAAAGGGTCACCACTCTGCTTGTCATTGCCTGTTTTATCTTAGGATCATAAAAAGTTGCCAGTCCAAAATCTGCAATTTTAAGGATTCCTTCATTGTCTACAAGCAGATTGGAACCCTTGATATCCCGGTGCAACACGCCTCGACTATGGCAATGCTCAAGACCAGAGAGTAATTGCTTCATAAAGCATTTAACCTGTCATAGAGAATATACTGAGAGACAAATCAGCCTTTCAGTAAGTTTTCCTTTTTACTATGAAATGAGAATGAATCTATCCTCCTCCTAGTCTGGCAATAATTAAAAAAGCACCACTGCTTCATAAAACTCCACCGAGTACTGAGTGCGAAAATCTCCATGAATCCAGAAATAAGCCTTTTATAATTTACCATTCACATTGCAAGAGTTTGCAGTTTTAAACTGTTAATTCACCCACATTATGAAACATGAAACCTCTGTTTTTTATTTAAACTAGGGGTAGACTCCAAATAAAAATTATAATGTCTTCACAATAACCAAATAATCTACTATACACTTCTCAACATGCACGAATATAACAGTAGACTTGTTTCCTAAAAGTAAGATTTCTTTCCATTAGATGGAAAGCAAAAATATTCCTAATCACGCAATAACTTTACTTTGTAGAGAGACGTGATAAAGGAATTTTCAAAAGCACCATGCGAGAAGCAGGAGGCCGGACATCAAAGATTATATCAAAGATCCAACTTATGCTTTTAACCATAAAAAGGCCAAACAAAACCCAAGTCAAAATCAACAACACCCAAGGTTGCAAACCCAGTCACATCTCTCATACCCAACTTTTATCACAACAAAAGCACATGCAGAAATACATTTAATCAGTAGCACACGGCAGCTTAAAATTGTAGTACCTGAGGTTCAGTGAACTTAACCCCTTGGCCAGCTGCAAGCCCTGCAAGATCATGCTCCATATACTCAAACACCAAATAAAGACTGCACGACATTCTAGAAGTAACCAAACCCTCAAGCTTCAAAACATTGGGGTGATCAAGCCTCCTCAAAACAAGTATTTCTCTTGCCATGAACTTTACACTCTCTGGCTCCAAATTATCAAATCTCACTTTCTTCAATGCCACAATCTTCCCCGTAACAAGGTCCCGAGCCTTATACACATTACTATACGTCCCTTGCCCAATCTGAACAACATCATCACAAAAAACAACATTTACTAAAATAGATCCATTTTTCCTTCTTTTTTTTTTCATTTTCTAATAAAACAAAAAAAATCACCTACAAAAAGAGAAAAATATTAACAGTTTCGAACAACCTTCGCGAGCTTCTCGAAAGTGTTGGCGCGACGAGGAGTCCAATCGCCGATTGCTTCACCGGCGACAGCCATCAACCACGACGGCCATCCCTGCTGCGTGACGGCGCACGGATCGAGTCTAGGTTTCCGCCGTTCCGGCGCCGGAAGAGTCCCCGGAAAATCCCCGGTGTGCCGGTTCCTCTCCCTATCTCGAACCCTAACGGCATTATTACCTTCTTCGACAGCAACGTCCCGCTTCTCTCTCCGCCGACGGCGCCCATCTCCGGCACCCGCCGGCGTCCCGAGCACGCAACCCATCCGTCACCTGAGGCGGATTCCGGCGGCTTCACAGCACGGAAAATACATGGAATAAAAAAAAACCAAAAATCTAAGCAGCGGAAATCGCCGTCGCGATCGGCGGCGAGCAACGATGGTTTCTGGGTAGACCGAAGAAAAAGGAAACGGAGAAGAAGGTTTAAGCTGAGTTGAAGAGTGTTTGTAGTTGTTGTTTTGAGTGTGATGAAGGTGTAGTGAATAGGGTGCAGGGGAAGGGGTTTGATTGAGTGGAACGCATGCAGGTTGAATAAACGACACAGCGCGTGGAGGAAATAACGGAAATGCCACTGCGTCTGAAAGTCTGAGCTGGTATTGTCAGTTAAATGGTGGCTGTGGAAGGAAGAGGCAGAAAGTCCAAAACGACACATCGTTGTGACGTCACTTTTTTTGGGACCGAAAAGGTCAAGAGCTGCCATAAAAGTAAAAGGGGAAGAAATTTTTCCCTTTCTCTTTCGTGGAAAACAAGCTCCTCTTTTTATTATCTTTTTTATTTCACTCTTTTTTTGCAATTCTCATTATTTGACTTTCTGGTTGGGACCAGTTATTGCCATGTTTGAATTCATCTAAATTCCCAATTCAGAATTTAGGTGTAATGATTTAATGGCCTACACCCAATAGATGATGGAGTTATTGGTTTCAATTCAATTCTCAAATTGAAATTTTTTGTCAAATCTTCTGACAAATGAAGTTACTTCCACCCACCATGCCCAACGTAATAAATTGTGTCTCTGCATTCATTGCTCCAAACAGAGCCACAGAGAGAGAGAAAAAGAAAAAGTACATCATTCAAAACTTTTACATTTTAATATTTACTTTTTCAAAGTACTGGTCAAGTAAAAGTAAAATGAAATTTCCGTCTTCATACGGAATCTAAACACATTCCCAGTTTCTAAATAAACATTATTGTTAGTCAATATTTTTTATGATTAATAAAAACAATGTTTCGAAAGGTTTTGACATTTTTAGTTCACATTGACATTTCTAGAGGGACATTGTTTATTTTGCAGAAACGAACATGAGTCATTGCGTATCACTTTTCGGGGAACTAATCAATATGCACTTTCTCTTTACTTTCTTTGCCTTTTAGAATACAAATAAAAATCTTTAGGTGAAATTTATACAAGTGATGAAATAGTTAATTGATTAAAGGGTGTTGTTAAAGATAGTTAATATTTGTTTGAAGAAGTAAGCATTTGAGGCTTTTTGTTTTTATAATTCTAGTATTATTTTTTGCTTTTCTTCATTGATATCTTTTTCAGAAAGTTCCTTAAATCTTATTTGACTGGTTCTACAAAAGTGATGAGTGTATGAAATATAGTAATATTTTGTTCTCTGTGTGAAAGCAACAAAATGAAGTATAATTTCCTTTAATGGGGGTTTTAAGTACATTGATGCAATTAGAGGGTTACTTTAATGTATGACATTAGTTGTCCTATAAAGGAATACAAGCACTTCACTACAATTAGCTACTTCTCTTAAAATATGTGTTTTGGTTTTCAGTTAGAATTAAGAATGTTCAGCTAGAGTAATTTAATGATCAAACCTTAAATATATTTTTTATTTTATAAATATTAGAAATTCTTAATTTTATATATATATATATATATATATATATTAATAAGTGTAGGGAGGGATGAATACTACATAATTGAATTCTCACCAAATTCTGTCCCCATTATGTGTATAAATAGCTACATAGTATACATGTTCTTTAATATGGAGGTAGGGATCATCTTTAAAGAAATTGAAAAAAAAAATGATAACTTTACTAATATAATTGTACGGGAAGGATTATCTGATAATCTATCAGATAATCTTGAACTTTTTTAATTAGGAATTAATTTAAATATTAGGTTAAAAGGTAAGTAAGATATAATTTTAACCTAAAAATTTATTCGATCTAATTTTTAATGTTATAAATAGATAATAAATGTTAAGGTAAAGAATTCGGAATTTTGTTATTTTTTATTATAGTAAATATATTATTTTCGATAAATATAATGACTTAAACGTTGAAGTGTAATCAACGTGTACATTTTTATTTGGTGGATAAAAATTTCCCGACAAACGAAAACTTTATGAGTCTAGAATAAATAATTGGAGAAAGACTACTTGGTAGAATGAGTTAATTAGTTTCTTTGAAATTCTCGATTCTAGTGTTAACCTCATGAAATGAATAATAATAATAAATTTATATAAATATAAAAAATATAAAAGTTTATTTTTTTTTAACTTATCCATCATAATCTGTTTGCATGTTCAACATATGACAAATATTTTTGATATAATACAAGGCAGTGAACTAAACCAATCCTTGTTAATAGATTTGATTCTAATTTCATAATCCATGTTTTACATTGAAGGACCCCAAGAATGGGGGATTTTGTTGGAATTCACAATGAAAACCCCAGAAAATGCCAAGGAGCATTGTTCTGCAAGGTGAAAACACTTTTGGGCCAAAAAACCAGTCATGTTTCCCATTGAAAATGAAATTAGGGTACCAATGTAATTGTCATATTTTGTTTCCAAAAAAAAATATTTGATAAAATCAAATTTAACTTGAGATAATATTTTAAATATAATAATTGTAAGCATGTTTAAGAAATTTAGGGTTTTTAGTGTTATGATTTTGGTTAGGTGAGCATAGACTTGTTAGACTTGAGTGAAGAATGAAGAGAGGCTAGGAAATGAAGTCCCACGTGTTAGGCTACCGTACACTCTCGTTAGTCATGAAAGTCCAAGGCCAACAAACACGACCATAGCAATAACAACTACAATTAAACTCAATCACTTTCATTACTTAATCAACCTGCATGTCTCGAATAATAAACATGATATATTCCTTTCAAACTTCACTTCTTCTACACCTAATACACACCAAGAACTAAATAACAATGTAAAATATTGGACCTATCTATCACTAACATTTAAAATATGACTTACCTATAATAGCTTCTGGTATTTCTGACTTGAGAGACTATGGATGATGCTACAACTATTACCAAATCCTTTCCAAGACCCATTGTGGAACTAACTTCATTATGTCAAAGGGTTTATCAAATAACACTTCAATTTGAGTTTTGTAATCATGAACTACATTCTCTATTGAATCATTGAATCATTGTGCCTGGTTGGTTACATGATTGAAGTGAAAAATTATTGAAAAACATTTTAGAATAAGATAAAAATAACTTAAAACTGAATTATTATTTTTTATTTGAATATTTTTTTTATATTTATTTTTTTGTTTCTTTTTTTTATTTTTTGTTATTTGTTATTTTTTCTATTACATTAAAAAATATTATATAGACTAAAAAGATAACTTTTATCATATTATATTATAACAGTAAAAAATTATATGAATATTCATGAATATTATTAATTACTCATGAATACTATTAATTATTTTTGAAAGGTCTTCAATAACCTTCAATATTCGTTAAACACTCTTAATAAAATATTATTCAACATTTTATTCCTTAATGTATTGTTCTTGAATTCCTCAAGCTTCTTTCTTGTTTTGCTTCTCAATCAATTTTCATGTCTTCTTTTTTTCAATTACACCAATTTCTTTTTTTATGACTTTTCTCTATGTTTCTTTAATTGCCTCCTCAAAGATTTCTAGTTCCTCAAAGGCAGGAGATGGATCGAGGCCGAACACGAGACAGATCAAGGTCGAAAAGGAAACAAGAGTAGGCCGAGACTGAAAAAGAAATAAAACTAGACTCTGACACTTTATTAATGGTATTCTAGAGATAGAAAATTATAGACAAATATTTTAAAATATAAGAAAGATAACTGGAAATTGAATTATTCTCTTTAATCTGAATTTTTCTTTTTTTCTTTTTCTCTCTTATTTCTTTCTTTGTTTCTTTTCTTATTTTCTCTATTAAATTTAAAAACATTATATAGACTAACATATAATTCTTACAATACAGTGGGAAATCATATAGATACTTATGAATACTATTACCTATTATTATTGAAAAAAAGTCTTTGATAACCTTCCATTTTCATTAAACATTTACGTTATTTAACACTCCTACTACTTCCTTGTAAACTTAAGCAAAGTTTATATATGTATTTGCTAATATATTGTTTCCACCACCTCTTTATATATTTGTAATTATCTGCTCTTTTTACAACTTTGATAGTTTTGTTATCGATGTACCTAATTTAGCTGGCTTTGCGAAAACAGAAGCAAGATACAACAGAGGAATTCATGATAAGCATAGTACAGGTTTATTTATTTCCTATTTATAGATTTAATGGTGTTTCCATTAGTGTTCAGGAGGACTAACTCTGTTGGTACAAAGAATTATCTACTGTTGAAGCATGTTCTTGATCTTGATGAATCATATTTTGACCGTTTAACGTTACATGGTAAGAAAAATCACATAAACGATGTCAATTTCATTAGGGTTGTTTAAAGTTCGAAACAAGAAACTGATTCAACAATGACTGTTGCTGCAGAACAAACATAAGTTATTACAGGTTTATTTCCTATTTATAGGTTTAATGGTGTTTCTATTAGGTGTGTTTGATTTAAAGAGTAAATTTGAGGGAGTGAAAAAGAAAAAAAATAAAGAGAAAAAAAAAAAAAAATTAAGATTGTTTAGATTAAGAGAAAGGAGTGGAAATAAATAAAAAGTAAATAATATTTTTTATTATTTATTTATTTTTAATTATTTTTAATATTTTTTAAAAGTTATTATTATTATTATATTTTAAATTATTTTTAATTTATTATAATAAAAAAGTAAAAAAAGAAATATATTAGTTTAATATTATTAATATTTTAAAATTATTTTTATTAAAATAAAAATAAATAATTATTAATAATTTTATTTAATATTTATTATTAATAATTATTTATTATTTTAATATTATATTAATTTATTATTATTATTATTATAATATATAAAATATATTAATATTTTAATATATTTAATTCATTAGATAAAAAATTAACATATATATTTCTTCAACTTTCTTCGTAAATTGTTGAGAATAAACAGTTGAAGAAATTTTTTTTAAAAATTGTGTTTTTCTATATTGTTTAACACGCTTTCTTCGCACATTTTCACCTTTTGTATTTCTATCGTACAATCTAAACAAAAAGTTAGTGTTCATAACGAATAACTCTGTATTAGGTAAGAGAGGACATGAAATCAATTATAAAAAAATTCAGAAACTATGAAATGAACTATTCTCTATTATTTCGATTTTTATAAAAATAAATTTGAAATATATTTTAGTTCAATTTTTCTTAAAAAATAATTAAGTTTCATTGATATGATTTTTTTTTATCTTATCTATCTTTTTAAGGAATATTATTTTTATTGAAATATTAATCAATTTAAATATAGAGTTTTTATTACTCTAATCATTAAAAGGAAAGGAGAGATATAAGAAAAAAGAATTTACAAGAGATGAAGGGTAATTAAGATGAGTTAATTTTTAAATACTTGTTGGTAGTATAGAGAGAAGATGTTTATTAAATATATATCCTTCATATATTCTAATTTTCTTTTTAGTTATTAACAGTCAAAATATCATATTCTTTTTTGAGAAAATAACATAAGTTGAAATTCAAGTGTCTAAATATTTTTTTTTTACCATAAATAAGTAATTTTCTTCTATAACAATGAAATCTATTATTTGTCATTTTTACACCAATAACAATTCTTCTTTTGAATAAAAAATATCTACATTCTCTATTGTCAAATAAAAAAAAATAATTAAACTTTAAATTTTTTAATATTTAACCGATTTTCATCTAATTTTTATATAATAATAATAATAATAAAATATAATGAATTACTTTTTTTTTTTTAATTCTAATGTTGTTTTTTTCTTTTAATTCAATCTATTTTTTATTGTCTAATTTAATTTTTAGACAAATAAAAAATTTATATTAAAAGAAACTTCATTATCTATAGTCAAAAGATTTAATTGACTCTATTAACTCTTGAATAATAATAATTATAAATCAAATATTTTATTTTTTCTATATGATAATTATTATTATAAGATACATTCTTCAATCAAATTAATAAGAGTTTTATTAATAATTTTTTAATTAATGTTATTATGACTTTCTTTTTAATGTTACTTATTTTATATATATAGAGAGAATTGATCTTTACATTTTATTTATATAAATCTTGAAATATTAAAAAAAATAAACAAAATTTTTATTTTTATAAAATAAAGATCATAAGTTTCTTTTTCAAAATAAAGAATTTGAATATTGATATAAATTATGATTCTAACTATTAATGTATTGATATTCTTTATTTTGTTTTACTGTAAAAATATATGTAATTTTACTAGTTACTAAATATGATGTTGATGTTTAACCATAAAGAAACCTACTTTATGGAAAATTATGTAGAATTGTATAAAAAAATTTAGAGCAAAACAAAAATAATTTGAAATTAAATTAATTTTGATTATTTTATTATTTTTATTTATATATATTACATTCAAAATATTTTAAAGAGTGTAAAATAATCTTACAATATTATAAACTATAACAGTTATAACAATAAAAAATCATATAAATACAATTAAATATTCTTAAATTAACATTAAATGTTTATTAAATATTTATGAAAGCACACTTTAGTTTAAAATAGTTTTCTAACCCCAAAACTTTCACAGCGTCATTAAGTGGAGAAAATGTGAAACCATAAAGTGGGCATGTGCTTATTTTTATT
Source organism: Macrotyloma uniflorum (assembly GCA_016859785.1). Lineage (NCBI taxonomy): Eukaryota > Viridiplantae > Streptophyta > Magnoliopsida > Fabales > Fabaceae > Macrotyloma > Macrotyloma uniflorum. Next base: position 1,699,795 of record BDMB01000006.1, read on the forward strand.
GATTTGAAGTATTAAAAGAACGTAATTTCCACAGTAAAAATAATTGAATGGGAACTTGTTGATTTTTCTTATTCTTACCAGATTCTGCCAAAGAAAATGGCATATTATGTACTTCAAGGAGCAACTAGAACAAGGTGGGTGTTATAATGTACAATATAAATAAGCATAAGAAAAAAGCCTACTTCGCAAGTTATTTTCAATGGAAGGAAGGAATTCAATGTTCTGTTGGTGTCTTTTCGGACCTCTGTAGCCCCTACAGTCCAGGATTTCTCAGGAATCTGAGAACTACGAAGTGCTCATGGCTGAGGTATGGTGTATGCTCATTACTATGGAAGTGGCTTTGAAATTCAAGTATTGGAATATTGTTCAAATGATTCTTCAATAGCGACAGTGTCACTAGAATTTTATGATAACTTAGGGTTATGAAGAAGCTAAATAATTATTGGTATTGTAGATTGGATAGCAAGCTTTGCACACTCTAGCCCTTTTGGTGTTCAGCTTGTCTTTGATCTGCCCCAACAATGTGTCCTCCTTTTGTGAGATATGGATTTTCCTATCCCCATTGTGAGATGTTTTCTATCTGCATCCATGTCTCCAGGTTCTTACGAAAATAGCCTTGAACACATGTTAAAAAGTTAAATCCTATCCCATCCCTCCACCACAAGGTGCAGCTTCTGTTTACCCCCCATACAGCACTCCCACGTCAGTGACGACCAGTACTTTTCTCCACAACCGCCAATGCTTCTTCCTCTGCTACAGTCACCTCAACCATGCTGCTCCAGGAAAGATTGTCGAAGCTGCATTCATACGAGAGAAGAGGTAACCCTGTCGCTGATACCTTTTACATTTTTGGATTAAGAATTAGTTTATAGACCTTTTGGAGTAGGATTTTAGAAGATTTTCAAAATAGTGTTTATACATGTATATCCATATTTTGTTGAGTGTTCAGTGTATCATGTTTATGCTCATAGTAAACGTTGAATGTATGAAGAATTGCTTTAACGAAATCAAATTTAAAAGAAATAATTTTTATAAAGAATTTTGTTTAGTGCAAACTATTATCTTACGTGAAATGCTATATCAGATGGTGGTGATATAATATATATATTTCAGAAAATGACCAATATATGTGAGACTGGTTCGGTGATAAACTAATCCGGAATACATTCCTCGATTGAACAATATGAAATATAATCCCTGAATAAAGTTGTAGAATAACCTTCACACAGGTTCGTGCTTTGTCCCTACCCAAGCACCTGTTTTCTATTTTATTTTAAGGGGAATCTTAGTGGGGGCAAGAAGGTAGAAGTAAACTACCATCTACCTTAACAAAATGACAATAGTTTCATCTTTCAAGACAAATATCTCAGTTCATATAAATTGAAATCAGATACATGTAAAAAAACAACAAAAATCTAATTGTGAACCAGGAGGGCAATAATTTTTGGATTATTCAATCCGGATTGCTCTCCCATATATTTACAGATTGGTGAATACCGGGTTGTGCAGTTCACGGAAGGTAACATAGAAGGAGCCTTATTCATAAAGGTAACAGAAGACTAAATAGTTCAGTTCAGTGGAAGTGATTGAGATCATTATGATTGTGGATCAATTTGTTTGAGGGAATAGCTTGAGAAGCTCAAGTGTTAACCACAATGAAAATGGTCGTAAAAGGGGGTGTTGAATAATGTCTGCAGGAGGTATTCTATCCGGAATGAAGCCTCAGCTAATAAAACTCGCAGGGCAATGTTGTCATTTTTAAATATATGGGGTGGAGGTAGAAAGCATGGGGTGCAGGAAGGAACTGCCTAGTGAGCTTGTTTAGGGCTTTTGTTATATTATTGGGCCTTAGCCCCTCATTTTAAAAAATAGATTTAATTGTCAAATTCCAAAGATAAGAAACCTTCCAATGCCATGGCTTCCAAGAAATTCTTACACCTTCAACCAGTAATTAACTTATCTATGAAGCAGAAACCTTGCCAACAAGGTATGTAATTTCATTACTGATATATAATCATCAGAAATAGTCTGAGAACCTAAGTTTCCAAGGAGAAAAAGTTAAAAGTTAAGCAAAAGGACTATACGATATGTCAAGTATTATAGATTTATATGACTATATTCAATTAACCCTTTTTGTCTATATGGTTCCATCATCTTATGGCGACCTGTCATCCTAAAACTTGACCATGACAAAACGCTTGAAAAGATATTTCACACCCTACAGCAACCTTTCAAGAGCCAAGTTTTCATCACCACCAACAGCTTCCAGAGTGTTCCTTACTTGAGCTTCTGGAAATCCCATCTCAACCAGTTTCTGTACCTGTACCAAATTAAAAAGAAATTGCAACCGTTATAAAATTATCATACATAAGTATTGTCATAATAGATTCATTAACGATGGATATGAACATAATTACCTAGCAGCTTAGATTTCATAATTTTGAACTATCCATATAAAAAAAGCACGTCAATATTCTTAAACAGGCTATACATGTCAATGCAAACCATTCTTCAGATTAAAAACACAATTTTGGTATAATATTATAACATACATAAAATCAACAGTTGTGATTGATTATAAATAAAAGTTTTGGGTTTATCATTTTCTTATACAATTATCATAAAAGTACTATATAACATAATAATACCAACTAGATCACCAGATCATTGTTAAAATTTCTTTAGTAGATAAAGATACATAAAAATATATGCTTGTGTAAAATAATAAAACTAAATCACAATTTATCCAAAACATTAATGTAAGAAAGTAATAAAGAATGTCCTGCATGAATGTTAAGACAACCTCACATGGTTGTCAGGCCATTTAAATACTCAATAATGTGCATCCATATTCCAATAATAATAAGAGACAAGCTGAGTACCTTGTCTTCAATCCCTTGAGACGATGCCTTAGCAAAACCTTCAGTCCAGTAACGAGCAGTGTTAATAAATGTCTGATAGTCTTTCAGATACTGCATTATCCATAGACGGATAGGATTACAATCACAGATGTTGATCTAGCAAAACTAAACATGTATATAATCTTCAATATACAGTGCTTTAGCAGTATCACATACAAAGAATACGAGAAGAGACATTTCATATGAGTAGAGACAAAGCTGCACTACAGAATGAGTCATACCTGCTGTGCCACCACAGCATCTTGAGGATCATCAGGCTGAGGGGCAGAGAGAAGTGCTTGCACAGAAAGAAGTGCAGTCTTCAGAGTGAGTGCCGGGCTCCACTGGTCCTTCAAGATGTCCAGGCAAATAGCACCACTTTGGCTGCTGATATTAGGGTGCCTTCAGTGTTTAACATACACAATAAAATCCACACATTAATCAACCTTATGTGATAGTAATGCGTTAAATGTTATATTTGCATAGCAAAAGAAATAGTTCATTTTATAGAGGCTAAGAGAAAAAATACTCAAAACATCAAAAACTTCTTCAGAAGTCAGAACTCCTGATGCAGGGCAATTGAAACCTCGAGTTTGCAACAAAACTTGTGGGCAACTCATTATTCTCCAAATTTGAGAGAACATCAAAACAAGTGTAAGATCAAAATTAGTGTGAGATGTACATTTTGTCAGTTTAATAACAATGAGAAAACTCCATTTATGTATCATAGCTGGTCCGAAACTCAGGTAAGGGAGGAGGATTGTGTTAGATCCTCGGGAGCCAACATATAAAACTTGTCAATTACCTAACATAATAACGTGAATCAATCATAACAAAAACTGAGCTGATATACACACATGATGTGGTTTTTGGAATAATCAACAAGAGACAGTAAAAAGAGGGGGATATGATATTCACACAAGAAGAAAAACAGAACTCATCGTATAAAAAAATCTAGAGACAAAAAGTGTCACACCACCATACTCTATCCTCTGAAGAGGATCAGCCTATTGAGCCTCTCTAGTGGGTTAAAATAAACCTCATGCTGCATCAATAACAAAATCGAATCAGGTGGAACCCTAGCCCAATACCTCACGACGATTATCTATATCATCCATGAATATATGACAACGAATAGGTTTAGGAAAAGCTCACCTTCCAATCCCTGCCCTAAGTACATTATTGTATTATATTACAAATTATCAATTTCCCAAACAACAACACACTTTCTCCCCTTTTCCATACCCTTGCACATAAATGAAAACCAATAATTAAACAATATCAACTTCTTTAAGGAACTAATCTTGCATACCAATCATTCACTGTTTACATAATGGCACCCACAGTCTAGTTTAAGCACGAGACTTCTTATACCCAGCCCTCTTTCATCTGCCTATAGCTTCTCTTTGACCTCCACTGCCATCTCCATGTTCCACACACTCATCAAATTTCAGCCCAAAGAAAAAAGATTTAAAAAAAAAAAAACAGAACAGTAAATAACAATTTATTTTCGTACCAATTATAGTTTTGAACTGCATCATCCTATTACATTACAAAATTGTCATTATATCCCAAACAACAAGTGAAATAACTTAACACACTAAACAAAACCACACTTTCTCCCCTTTTCCATTCGAGTAGAGAGTTGCATAAATGAAAACAAAAAATTTAACAATATCAGTTTGTCTAACGACTCCCTACCCCACACACTCCCGTCAAATTTCGGCAAGAAAAAAAAAAAAAATTCATTCTCGTACCAAACTTTGGTCTTGAACTGCATCTTGGGGGGTTCAAACGGGTATCCCTCTGCAAGAAAGGCATCGAAACAAAAATAAAAAGGCAAAGCCGAACAATTGAGGGGAATTGAAACCCTAGGGTGAGGGAAGAACGACAATTTAGGGTAATGACCAAAGAGAGAAAGGGAATAAGAAATTAGCGTACCTGGCAATGTGATATCAATCTGAAAAGTGCCCCCTTCATAGGGAGTTCCAACAGGACCCGGAATGGTCCCCATCAACTGGACAAGATTGTCGCTTTTGGGACTCACTTTGATGCCCGATCCCTCCGAGTCCTTGCTGCATTCCACCAGCTCCTTCTGCACGCGAGCAAAGTCTATCATCTTCACTCTGTCACCACCAATAACAAAACCCTAGACAGTGAGTCACAGACGGGAAGAACCCAAAAACTCCTCTTCTCGTGAAAAACAAAAATGAACGAAAAGAAGAAGACGAAGAAGAAGAAGAACACACGTTGGATGCTGTACAGAAGAAGCGAGGGAGAATAAAGGTTGTGTGGCTTTTTCACTAGCTAGTGAATGCTTAATATATTTTTCCTTTCTCTCTTTTTCTTTTCTAAATATTATTTTTTCGGCCGTTACCGAAAACGCCGTCACAATTTCCTTTGGCCGTGCCACACCGGTGCTGTGAACAAGTGGAAGTATTCTTGCAATCTGGATTTCTCTACCTTTTCTTTTAACACTTTTATTTCCTATCAAAAATAAATCACATCACTCTGAAATTTGTTAGTTTCTTTGATTTGAACTACCTGCAAATTTTCGTGAAATTTCTGTTCAACATTCCCAGGAATAATTCCATTTTTTCCTAATTAAAAAACTTATTCCATCAAAAAAATCATTTATTCCAATCTTGTAAAACTATTTTGCCTTTAGAATAAATTATGTTGGGAACAGAGTATCTCATAAGATCTCACTATATTAATCATTACGCTTTGGATGAGGAATAATCCACTTTCAAAAAATAAAAATAGTTGGTAGATATTTACTTTTAATTGCTTGCAATGTTTTCTTTTACACTCTTTACCTATATCCATTTTTCTATAAATATGTAAAGAAAAATTGACTATTTTATATATTCATTGATTAGAACTTAAATTTTTTATATTAATTGGATTTAATAAAATTTGATTGAATTAATTATATTTAAAATTTTAAAAGTTTATATTAATAATATTTATCTATTACATAAATTTTAGTGCAGTAGTTAATATTAATAGTTTAGTATTTTTATAAATGTAGATATAAATAAATATTTTTATTTAACTATTTATTTACTAAATATAGTGTACTTATTAAATTAGTAATTAAAATATATAACTTTTGGTTTAGAATCTCTCTATATAAAATATATTATTACATAAAAATAATTTTTTTAAAGCTATTTTAATAATGAATAATTTAAAAAAAAAATAAAATGAGACTAAAAGTTAAATATTAAATATTATATTAATAAAAATATAAAAAAAATTAATATTATATTAATACTTTTATTAAAATTTATTTTTAAAAGAATTATTTAAAATATATATATGAAAGATAATTGCATTTTAGCATTGATAGTTGTAGCCTTTCACCCTTCATAAAAGAGAGTTGTTAGAAAGAATCTTTAATGGTCACAAACACGGCCAAAGCCTGTGATAGCCAAAAATGAAGATTTCCAAGTTAACTTCTGCTATCTTTTCTTGGGTTCTGTCTTGCTAGATTCAACTTGGTCCTGGAGAGTGTGTTCTTCACATGATTTAATTATGAATTTAAAGTTTAGTTTTCTTAGTTAAGCTAAAGAAGGAGAAAACCTTGAAGCTAAAGAAACAGATATCATTACATGGTACTTTATAGAGGCAAGCAGGTATATATTTGATGATTAATAAGAAATTAAGAGCCTACAACAGCCAAAAAAAGAAGAAAGAAAAACATAGGTATAATATAAATCAGTTAGTCAATGATCTGTAAGAAGATATCTACTGTCAACATTGCCTGTGCAAGCCAGCATTGGGTTCATTCTGTTCATATTCGTTTATGCTTAGCGTGGAGTACATTCTTCATCATTGACCCGAATTTCTTTTTCCCTTTTCTCTTCGAAACTGATTCCATTTTATACATCTGAAACATCTAATAATAAGAAACTAATCAGATTAATCAAACTCAAGTTAATAGTTTGTGTTTTCTGTGATTGTTAGTTAATCTTTTGGCTGATAAGAATGTTACAATTATTTTACCACAACTACACTTGTAATGAAATCACAAAACACTGTGTATACCGTGTTGGAGTTTCCTGTGTTCCCAACTGAAGCTGATACAAAGTTTTCCATACTATTATCACTGGGTGATTTCTGGAGCACCACAATGGCTTGGTTCTCTTCACCTTCACAATGATGAAAGAAAATTACAACATTGTTGGAGATCATTATGTCTCTCACAGATTGACCAACATAATATGCATGTAGACATCACACAATGATTTTTATAAAACTTGTTAAATGAAGAATAAAACTTATAAATTTAATCAGACAGATGAATTTCTAAGGAAAGTGTTGAAAATATAATAAGAAAGCACACATAAAACTATACCTAGATCCTTTGACTCAGGAAATTCTTCCTCCTCTTCGTTCTTGAATTCTCTGCAATAAATTTTGAAGCTGGGAGATGAAGGACCTATATTTCTTCCACTTTCAACATCATCATCATCATCATCATCATCATCCTCTTCCTCTTCATCTTCTTCTTCCTCATCATCATCAATACCATATTGTGTATTCCCTTGCTGCAGCCATGCACTCTCCACCTTCTCATCCTTCATTCCAATATCTTTCCCTTTCCCTTCATTGTATAACTCATCATGCTGTTTCCCGGGTTCAGAAAATGGCAATGGAACCACTTTGGAGAGCTTTTCAACACGTTTGGCTTGTTGAATGTCATTCAGAGAATCCTTATTACTGTCCCCACCTTCATTTTCTTCACAAGATTGAAACTTTCCACCATCGAGAGTACCATAAAATTTCCGACTCTTTCCTTTTCTCATCTCTTCAATTCTTCTACGGACTCTAGCAGGCAACACCTCTCCCCCACTTCCATGCAACCTTGAATTGTTGGCCCCCATTTGGATCAGAAGAATTGATTCTGATCTGACACGGTCCAAAGTTGGAACAAGTTGAAGGATTATGAAGGCTTTGTGTGCATGTGGCAGCTGAAATAACAATACAGTCTGTGTATACAGTTGTTAATTTGTTGGTGATCAAACAAACATAGCACACACTAATACAACCTCAACAAATTAACGTTATGGATTTAGACATAAAACCTCATCCTCAAACTGGGTTCTGTCGCGTATGTCCCTTTTCTCAAATTAACACTTCCTCTAACTGGGTTTTGTTATTTTTGGTCAACACAACGATACTTCCTAGTCGTAGAAATTCTTGGATACAGAAAATTCTCCTGTAAAAAATGAATTTCTATTTTCAACTACCTACCCCCATTAATTTTTATTTAATTATATATATATATATATATATATTTAACCCTTATAAAAATAGTTTTTTTATTATATTTTTTAAACTTCGATCCCTATAAATTTTATTTTTTTAAAATGTTTGGTTATCTCAAAATGAGTTTTTAATGCATGAACTATCATCAAATTCTATAAAATCAAATTGTTTGGTTTTAAAATAAAATTGATTGATATTAAAATATTATTTAATGCTTTTCAAATCATTAATTTTTTAATCGAATTCATGATTAAAAAATTGTTAATTATTTTGATATATTTATTTGAATTTTTTATTTGACATCCAAATAATCTTCCTCCACTCTAATTCTAATGGTTAATTTTGGAGTATAGTAAAGTATACTGAAGTAATTAAAGGATCCAAGTGCAAAACCATTCATATCAATAAACTTTTGATTCATTAATTTCTACATTCTTTCTTAATTGGAATCATCTTTTAAAATTTTAATTTTAATTTTTTTTTTACCTTTTTTTCGCTCTTGTTCATATATTCTCATGATTAAAGAGGAATGTGACAACACCTTTTTTTTAACATACAACTAAAACTATAAAGTTATGAATGAATTAAATTAAATGAAGAGTGGAATTTATAAAATTTTATGATTTTTAACAAATTCTAACTAAATAAAGAGTCTATTATAAAAAAAAAAAAATTATGTTACTAACCTAAACATTTATTTATCTATTCTTAAATAGTTACCTTTACGTCCCAAATTGTTATCAACTTTGCTTTCTAAAAGCTGCAATTCTTTTATTAGTCATCACTATTTTGTCTACATTATGGAATTTAAAAACAAATTAACTAATTATAACACATATACTTTGGTCACTAAAATATTTTAAAGTTCTTATTATTTTCCATAATTATAGATTTCAATAAATTAGTTATTAAAACTTAATTTACAACCAAGAAGTTTGTTTGTTAAAAAAACACTAAGACAATCTATGACTTTCGCTAAAATGATTAGCATAGACACATGAACAAATTGCAGATAAAAGGAAGAGATATATCAGACATGGAATATATATGCATTGCATTTAAAAATGACCATAGCCACTTGTTTCTTCGTGGTTAGGAGAAGAGACTTCTACAACGTTATTGGAACTTGAACAAGATGAGGATGTAGAAGAATGTGTAGGAGCCAGAACTGAATTGTGATGAACACTAAAAAAATCAAAGAATCTTGGCTGAGCCACCTCATCATTATTCATCATTGTTCTTCCTGGGGGAGTAGTGTTGTTATCACTTTCTATACTTCTTTTCTTCATGGATATGCGACACAGAACCCAATCCCCTATCTCGTTTGCATAGTTCTGCCAACCCAAAAGCATTTAACAGATAAATATAATCTGTCATGATATATATATACACAATATTGGTGCATTTTTTTTCTTCCAATGGCTTTTAGACAATAAATATATACCTGGGGTGAATTGGAAGCACTAGTTTCCACACTTATGAGTCGATATTCATGCATGATCCATTCAGTTCGAGACCCATTTGGAGATTTTCCTTCATAAAATACAAGAGTCTTTCTTAACCCCGCAATGCCATTATTTATTGATGATGAAATTTTTTTGTCTGATCCTGTTGCCTTCCAATAGCCAGAGTTGGACGTTCGGTTCATACGATTTCCTTTTCGATACTTGGCTTCCTTGGAGCTGAAAAAGTACCTCTCTTCATCATCACAGTTTCCTAATTAAATAAATACACAAGCTTAGAACAGTCAAGTTTTAATCATGCAGTAATCTGCTATAAGGACTCAGCATATTATTTTAGCTCCTTTTCGTTTATTAGGTCATGCATGTTAATAATCGTCTCATTTTCTATTTCTTTTGGTTTGGCTCTATTTGTATTTCTGGCTTACGATTGAAGTTGCAGTATGTCTTAGTCTTATCTGTGTTTCTACAAATTAATGAACAAAGTTTGTGATTGGTTAATAAAGAGTTAAATGCTTTAATCAGCTTAATACTTCTGCATTATATAAAATTATTTTATACTATCAGATATATAATATATGATGATTTGTGACTAGATTAGAATGAAAAACTTGGTAGCATGTTTTCTCTGCATATTATGAGTCAGCCATGTTTTCTGAAAACTTACACGTTAAGTAAAAGAAGTATAAATGACTTTGTGTTACCCCTTTAGAATCTTGTTCATATATTATATATATTCTTGTTAACAATTAATTATTGCAGGAAAAAATAGGCACAGAAGAAGAAAGTTAGAGCTAGGTATAACTTTGGTACCTGGCAAATCCCAGGGATCATACTTGCTAACATTGATCTCAGGAATGATTGAAGCTGGCAACTGGGAGGAGAAGATCTTACATTTCAAGTACTGAAAGACAAGCTCTTCATCTGTTGGCTGGAAACGAAAACCAGGAGGCAATCTACTGACTCCATTTTTGATGAAATTTAGCCTTTCCATTGGCTTAAGATTTCTGTATGAACTTGGATTTTTTACCAACTCTTGGTGATGGTGGTGACAAGCACATGAAAGAATGCTTGCGTACGTATTATATAGGCTTGTTAACCAAAGATGTCAAAGTGACGATACTTAACCAACTAAATTTTATGCTTGTTAACTATTATTAATAATTAAACAAAAGTTCTTACCAGAGTTAGAAAGATCTTTTTCTTTGCCTTTTCTATGAATATATATGCCTAACCTTTTCTATCATCATAAATTGATTATCCATCTGTCTTATTTTTTACTTTAAATTCACTCTATTTGAATATTTAAATATTTAAACCAGAGTATTTAAAATTAAATACAAGTGACAGTGGTAAGAAAAAACATTATCACCAACAATAAAATCATTAAAACATATTAAGAATACAACCTTTTTTATGCATATAAGTTCTTATGTTATTGAAAAACATTTAAAGTTTGACATGACAATGTTGATAAATGTTACTCCTAAGATAATTGACCTTGACCTTAACAAATAATAGTATTATTTTATAAGATAGATGAAGGATTTATCTATTCAAACCATGTTACATATGTAAAGTATTCACATATAGTCTTGTAACTTAATGAGATGAATAAACATTTTTATCCTTAAATTTATTATTCTCCAAATGTTTTATGTTTTGAAACATAAGAATGTTGGGATTTTTACAGAAGAAAAATATAATCTTTTAGTCGACACATTCCGTACCTTGGAGTTAAAAAATCAGAAACAAAAACCCTAAAATAAGTCAATTCAACTTGATACAATAGTCATATTACTAAAATAAATAAACTATTTTATTTTATTAATAAATTATATTATAAAATACATTAAATAACATTTAATGTTACACATAAATATGGAGTATTCCAATTTAGATTTGACATTTTATATAGCTTCAATGTAATTTTATTAAAATAGTGATATATAAACTACTAATTTTTATGAAACACTACAACAATACCAATCAATTATTATTATTATTATTATTATTACTTATTATTTTTATTGGTTTTTAGTCGAGTGTGGAAATTGTGATAGATGTGTATTTTTTTATATTGATTTGAATATTGAAGTATCTTGATATGTATTCTCACCATTGTTTTGTAGGGTTTGATTGTGCCAGAGAATTTCATTAAAAACTAAATCAATTTAGACAGTTTCTTATAAAAATTCAAGTGACAATTTTAGGATAATTAATAGATGTACATTATCAATAATATATATATAATATTAAAATAAAAATTTTAAAAAATCTATTAGAGAAAACTTCTATAAATTATTTTATGTATAAACTAATATTAATTTATGAAATTATTTTTAATTATTTTTCTAAAAATATTTATAGAAAAGTTTATCTAAACATACACCTAATACAATCTCAAATCCATCTTCGATTAATGCGTAAAATTATAGTTTCACGTAGTATTTCTGGCTTCAATTTGTTAAAGAATATTTCAGTGTTTCAGTCAAGGAATGAGTGATTATTCTCCTCTCTCTCTCTCAAAAAGATGATGATTGATATAAGCCAAAAATATTATAAAAATGTTAACAAGATGTAGGTGAAACGTAAAACAAGCTATCATCACTCATAGTTTATATATATATACGACCAAACACATATCTAAAGTCTTAAATATACTCCATTTTTTTAATTAAATTCATTAGAGTTTTATCATCTAGTTTTTATTCAATGAAGCTTCATTCAGGAGGTTGCTACCTTTTAAGAGATCAATAAATAATCAAACTTGTATTTAATTTTATACATTTTGAAATAAACACAGTGCAAAGGTTAGTGATGCTCTTAAGTGATTGACAATATGTCCAGGAATCCAAGAAGAACTGACTCAGCTTTCTCTGGTTTTTCCTTGACAGGTGGGGCTACAAAACTTCATAACCAATGACTAATTAAACCATTAGTTTGATTTGCATTTGAAAAAAAAAACGAAATTCGAAATTTACTAGGTATAAAGTTATATCAGTGACTTGGAAGATTTGATATTTAAATTACCTGCTGTTTTTGTTTACGAATTTTAATTATTGGTGCATAGATGACTCATCCACTCAGACTTTATGTCTCCTGCAGGTGTTTCTAAAGAAGAAGACTTTATTTATTTTCCTTTTAATAGTTTTCTTCACCACGATTTAGTTTAATTAATTTGCCTAAACATAATTTGTCGTTTGTAAAGTTTTTGGAGAATCTATTTTGGAGAAACAAAGAATGGAAAATCAAAGGGCCAATCTTTCAGAAAAGAAAGCAAAACCACAAGCAGCAGAGTCAACCAGAATAGAAAGGTAAGAAACCAGAAAAGATTATTGATTGGTACTGTGTTTTTCTTTTGGGTATGCAAAAGATTGGTACTTTACTTCACTAAGAAGATGTTGTGTTGCTTACATGTACTTGCTTTGAATAGTTAACTTTTTTCCACGTAGCTAAAGATTTAGAAAGATTGAATCCCTGGGTAGAAAATTGTAAAGAAAATAAAGGCCCCTATGGCATATTTGGAAGGTTGAATCCCTTTGCACACACCATCAAAGCAATGCACTTTGTGTAGGTCATAACCCTTTAAAACTACTGTCTTTTAGTTCCCTCTTACTTCTCCTTCTTAATCACTTTTTGAATCATAATACATACCCATTATTCATTACTTTCTAGATAATTAATCTTTGCCAAAAAGAAAAAACCTTATTCATCACATTCTTTTCATTTAAGTCTCAAAATTTAAGGTTTTATTGAAAAAACAAAGACTCCAATACCATTTAGAATAAGCACTTATAAGTTCTTTGCTGATATATATGTTAAACAATCACTATTTTCAAGTAGGTTTTGCACTTTCTTTTGTTTGTGTACGTGGAGCCTCCAACCAATTAATCATGTGTTGCATGATCTCCTCCTAAATGTAGCTCAAAAAGCAAGTTATGCTTAATGCATAAGAAACCTGCTCCTTCTATTTCTCTGGTAATTTATGTAACCAACACATAATTTTGCAGAAAATTATGTAGGCTATGAATGTATTATTAGCATAAGTTAATAATATTTTTCCCAATATAACATTTTTTTGTTAACAATCAACCCTAATGATCAATATTTACTTTAGAATCAATAATATTCATATTACTTAATAATCTACTATAGTTTTTTTTTTTAATAATAATAATGATTGATTATATAGATGTGAATTGATTGTTGAAATAGTTAATAATTACTATTATAATTAATTATGTAAAATATGTTTTATGTTTGAATATGATAATCCAACAGTGATTTTTAGATAAATTATTTTAATTTAATTTTTTAAAATAAATTTTAAAAAAGGATATATAAAGTATTTGTAATAGTTGATTTTTATGTAAATTAAGACTTATGGGCTTATGGCCATCATGTTAGTTTTCTTGTCAGAAAAGGCCTTTGTTTATGTGGGCCTAGAGAAAGTTATTGGGTTGGGCCTTAAAAACGATTGTTTGGATTGGGGCAATCATAAGGTTTTAGAAAAGGTTTGGGACCGAAGCGAAAGGGTTTTACTCTTTTAGGTTTTAGTTAAAGCGCGAGTTCCTTTTGTTTGTGGCATTAGGGTTTTTGTGAGATTTTGTTGAAGACTTCTCTCTACTTTCTCCATGGATCTTTCAGACCTTAATTCAGCTGAAATGCAGAGATTTTACTCTGTAAGTTTAATTTCTTCGAGCCTCTTGTTACTGTATGCTGTGATTTACGGTTTTTTTTTTCTAGAAAAATTGAAATTTCCACTCCTATTTAAGCAAATAACGTTAATTTCTTGGTTGATGGCAGTACACGTACATATTCGTTTTTTTTTTTTTTTTTACTTTAACTTTGAATCTAAGCGGTCATAATTGTTAGTTATGAATTACGCGAATGTTGATTCTGTTATTTTAGCTATGATATTCATCTGAATTATTATGCAAATTACAAAATGAATAAAATAAAGTCATAAACATCCTTATATTGATTAGTGGAAGCATGTATTACGTTTGCCAATATGTGATGCCGTTATTGCTGTGTTATTTAGTAATTCCTTAGTTTTCAGAATTTTGAAAGTAAAGGTGTGGCGATTTTCTGTTTTGATTGCGACTTTTGTCTAAGTTATGCTTGACTTTACTTTCAGTTTTAAATCTTAATTTTACCTATCATCATATTCTATGAATAGAGTCTAAACAAATCGGAAGATGGATGGAAAAAAATTTGCATTTATCTGTTTGTTCTCTGTTCTCTGTTCAATTTTTATTCTAGCCACTGTTGTATGTATACCTGATAATGAGGAAAGTTTTGAATCGAGTAAGAGTGGAACTAATCACTAGATACACTTTCACAAATAAACCAGAGATGTGGCTAAAACACATCAATACACAATCTGTTAAGGCATCATGTCTCTTCTGAAACATGGAAGATAAACCTAGGTTATAAGACTGATAGATAAAATGATTTTAGTTTGTAAATTAAGTAGTGTGAGGATCATGATACGTAAGTATTATAGTTAGTCACAGTCGGTTATTGTTATTATTGCTGGGAGAATTATAATGGTACTCCAGGATGTACTACTTATAAGTAGGCTATCCCTTCTCTTTTAGTTTTTTTCTTTGTCTACTTTCAGTTTCTGAATAAATACAAGTTTTGCCGATGCAATTCATTAAAGAAGTTTGCCCTTATCTATCCCTCCAAATGCAGGAAGAACAGCAAAGAGCCATGGTTAATGAAATGGTGGCAAAGCTAACGAGTGAATGCTGGGACAAATGCATCACGGGTACACCCGGGAATAAATTCAGTTCCAGTGAATCTAATTGTCTTTCAAACTGTGCACAACGTTACTTGGAGATGAGCATGCTTATCATGAAAAGGTTTCAGAGTATGCAATGAAGATCAAGTGTTATCAGCGTGAAATTTCTCTTTGCCTGATCATCAATATTGTAATCTTATTATCTGGCTGCTTTGTTTCTTTGGATTAGTTTATATTTGTTGAGATTGTTCTGGCCACATATTTAGTTAACATTTTGGCGTTCCTGAAATTTATAGAGAGAGAAAAAAACTCTGCCTATTTTTGAATTACGTACAGCTTACGTGACTAAAATCATAAATTTGCAATTTCATATTCTGAGTCAAGCAAGTAAAAACAGATAATCGTGTACGAAAAATGTTATTATTTGTCAATGTCCAATTTCCCTCTCATAACTTTAAAAATAATAGTTTGCGTTGAACTGCAGTATATATATTGTCATCTTACCAGGGTCTCACGGGAGACATCCCGATAAAATGTTTTATATCATGATGCTATTTAAATTAGATAATCTTATCTGGTTTTTATTAGAATCTTACTACTTAACAGGAGCCGTATCATGAATGAAGAGCTTGTAAATGCTGTAGTGATATGTTTTTCCTTATCAGGCATTGAATTCAGATATAGTTCATGAAACCTGTAAAATAGGAAATTAGTACTGAAATTGGTATTTACTTTTTCCTTTCTTCTCTTGGCGAAAGGGATCGAAGGTCCTTTATACTATTCTATTACTCGTAGTATACGAGAAAACTTCAATTTTCTTGCCATGATTGTGTGGAGAACTCTATTCACTTTTTTCTGAGAATCATTGAAGGGATGCAGGTTGATCAGAAAGGTAAATTCAATTATACCTATAAATGAAACTTCTGAATCATACTATTCTACAATTATGGTTCACTTCAATAATATTCTATGCTTAAGGCAATGCGCCTCCTGTTGGTTAACTTCCGTTGGAAATAGACAATACCACAAAGACGAGGGAGGCCAAGCGTCTGTGTCCAATATGTTGTTTGGAACAATGGGCTGTTGATTATGTCATTGGATTGTTTGTTGATGGTGCTAAAACGTGGAAGCACTTCCGGAGGGAGGCGAAGAAAGATTTCAAAGAGAACATCATTGCATAGTTCCACAGGTGCAGAGTTACAGGGACTAGATGTTTGGTAGAAGGATTGCATGAATTTCACAATCCATTTCCACCATTTGGATAATGGCATTTTCCTTAATTGGAGGATTCTCTGCTATAACTAGAAAAAACTTGGACTTGAATCTGGATATTGTTGAAACAGAGGGCTCTGGATTTCTTGTTACTACTTTTTATATTATATAAGAATACGCTTAGTGCCATGTGGATGTTCTACGTTTGGTAGGGAGACTAATACGGCATACCTTTCATAATTTTTAACGTGACAAAAAAATGTTATTTTAATTTATTACCAGTGTCTATCAACATGTTACCGTCTAAATTAATTTTTTGAAATTTCTTATATTAAAGTAAAAAAATATGTATGAATTTTGTATGATTAGCGTGACATTGAGATCATAAAACATAATTTTATATGCATTAAAAAATATGTACGGAGATGTTCTTATGTAATAGGTTTATCTTGTTATTTTCTTTTATAATTAAGAAATATATATTAACGAAAGCTCATATCAAATCATGCTACCAATGAAATTCTCAATGGAGTATAACAATAAAAAGAAGCAAAAGACATGGGAAATAAGTTAAAATACACATGTTGGAAGGATCACTTTCCACAACTTCTATTGTTCTCCTGCTGTACACAAGTTCCACTTTCAAAAGAACTAACTATATTATCACCACATTAACTCCAAAGATTCCAACATCTAACAATCTATCAATATAACAAGGTCCAATTACACCTCAGATTTAACCAAAAACAACCATTCTCCCATTTTCCAATCCAAAATCATTGAATTTTAATATACATTTTGAATTTTTCCGACATCAATACTATGGAGCCGTTTCTGTTGAGTTGCCATTAGGCTCACTACTACTTACTGGTGATCCTGTGTTTTACTTCAGTACTCATGTCCCATTTTCTTTGCTGCTTACCCCTTCAGTGTGAAACATCCTGCTCAAATCCATGGACATATTACCTATTCCACTGCCTTTTCCAATTTCCTCGTCATTGGTAAACTCATCTACACAATCGCTTTCCTCCTCAACTTCATTGTACACTGGGGTCCCTTGTTCAAGGGCTCCTGCAGTTTTTCTCATTATATGGTTCAGGGATTCAACAGCCCTTCTTCCAGATGAATCTGATGGTTCCATTGGAATTGGAATCTTAGACCTGAACTTGTTCTTGGATTGGGGAATGGCGGAACAAAATATTTCTCTGAAGTTCTCAGCTACTCCTTTGTCGTAAGGGTTGGCTTGTTTGTCATACCGGTACCTAAAATTTTCATAAGTGGACTGCAAGTAAAACTAATAGTCATTAACAAGTGTATGAAACTATAAATGGTTATTAGTGTTTCACTGATAAAGTATGCATACCATCATATACTATATTAAGGTTTCCAAAGGTAGAATGCAAGGGATGATCAGAATTCAGAAACATCCAGTAAAAAAAGAAGTAAAAAGCCACATTTAAGGCCAGGGAGATGTGAGTTAAATGGTTTCCAAACCTGGTTTTTGCTGATTAGATATGTGTGGAAAACAGTGAGGCCACCGACAAACCAGACAGAAATGAAGGAGTATATTATTAGTGCAATGGAGGCAGGGGTTTTGATCATTGCTTTCCAAATTGATATCTCCTCTGAGTCCCTGATCCTCTTAATGTAGACCCAACAAAAGCTATGAACATATAGACAAAGAAGCGTTGCAGAGAAAACAAACATGTAGTAGAACCTGTAATTTCGCTGCCGCCATGTACATAAAAGCAAAGAATCAATGAATAATCCTGACTTAGTAACTAACTCCAGGATCATATCTACTACAAATATAATTGTGTCTTATTAGTTATGTTTGTCCTTAAGCTTGTTTAGTTGGAAGCCATATTTTAGTACGAAAACATGTGATTACCAACATACATGCAAAGAATCCTCCATTGCTAATTTTTATAACTTCGGAGAAAAGTTGTTTGTTTGTTTGGGGATTTCCAATTGGCCAAGAAGAATATTTTATGCAAAAGTTGTTAAGTAAAACAAAACACAGAATAAACAATGAACATTAGAAGGAAAGAAGAATCTCTTATGCAAACGTTGTAAAGTAAAACAAAACACAGAGGACAATGAACATTAAAAGGAAAACACAACAATTTTTCTTCTAAATCATAAAATGATGATAGAAAAAGACTCAGATGGAGGTTTTTGACAGCCACCATGTTGAAGTTTGGATATGTAATCATTAGTCCATTACCAATCCAATGCACTGACCCACCCATGGGCAGTGATGATCAAATCGTTCAACGCAGTTATCACATACTGAACAATGAGAACAGCGGGGAGGCCTATAGAGCATGCAGGTATCACAGTATTTTATCTTCACTGATACTCCATTGACCATTACTTCCTTTGATCGTGGCAAATGTAGTCGCGGGGTTTGTCCATTGTTGGAATTGGCACTCTCATCAGATTCATCCAGAATTGGAGGATGAGCATTGCGGGGCACTATGCCAGGATCTCTTCCTGAGGTCAGTACAAGGGTGATCAGAACCTGGGAATATGTTTTAAGAGTTTAGGAGTACAGGGGTGAATCAGAAGCATTGTGCTGTAGCAGTTTATAATATTTGTATTCAAAATGTAATCTTCATGAAACTCTAAAACTCATACGTTTAAGTTACATTAACAATGTAATCTATATCAAAATGAGAAGCATTGAGCTAGATTAGAATAATCTGTGTAATCATTTGAGCTTAAAAAAGGACTAATATTGGTGCAACTGGTATAAGTTGCTTAATTTGTTTTTTATCACATTTTAACTTAAAAATTTAATTCAATTTTATTTTTATTTTGATCCATAAGACCTATTCCTCCTAATGTATGGAAACTATCCATAAAAGTTTAATATTTTCACTTCATGCTGATGAATGAATCCAATCTAAGTTGCATGTTTTTAATAAGATTTAATTACTCATCTGGTTTATGTATTATACAGCTTTTCTATTTTACTCCTTATATCTTAAAATTATTAATTTTAATTTCTACACCTACACTTTTTAGTTGATTTTAGTTTTTACATGTACACAATTTAACCCGTTTTAGTTTTTATATACACATTTTTTTAACATGTTTTCGTTTCTGCAACTATGTATGAAAGGATTGCTTAGCTGGGAAAATAAGTTACACTATCCCCTTTGTTAAGATGTCCTACATTAGCCAAAAGTATGGTCAAAATACTCCTCAAAGGACTTAGGCAATTGTTTTTCCTTGTTCTAGTTTTTGAATTAGGATTGGTTCATTTTTAATATGGTGTTTTATCCATCTATTCTTAGTATTGGGTCAGTTGTTCAGTCCTGCAAAGAACCAAATGTGCAATCTTGGACTTAAGGGTAAAGTATAAAGATACCCACCCCCTTCATCAGGAATATAGGTAGAATGCTTTTTTATATAAGATTTAAGCCATAGAGTGAATTACACCTAGTTGAATTCTATTGCCCTTTAAAGTAGCTATAACTTGATTCAACTATAATATATCAGAAGTAAACACATTTTGCTTCACTTCAAATTGGTACTATACTTGCTCCTGAAACATTCCTTCTCCCTCCAATTTCCTCCTTCCTTCCTTCCCTCTCCCCCACGAATAAATGTCAAATTCTGTCAACAATTGGTAAAACATTGACCCAAATGCATGCAAATAAAACATACAGTATAATAGTGGTATTGTAGACATAGTACATAGTGTTGGCAAAATGTGTCATCCTTGGTAGTTTCAAGCCTATTTCTAAATATTAAGTCATCTAAGATTCTCATAGAAGGATTTTCAAGCATGATTCTAGAAATGGTATACAATCGTGATTTTGACAGCAATGTCAAAGTTTTGCGACTG
Source organism: Macrotyloma uniflorum (assembly GCA_016859785.1). NCBI lineage: Eukaryota > Viridiplantae > Streptophyta > Magnoliopsida > Fabales > Fabaceae > Macrotyloma > Macrotyloma uniflorum. The sequence continues at coordinate 1,720,252 of BDMB01000006.1, forward strand.
CAATTGTTGTCTATCATCTCCCATAATATCAAGAAATGTGACGAAATTGCAACTTTGACTACAATTTTAAACTTGTTTTCAAGAGAGAAGCAAGTGAGAGATTTGAAGTTCTGCTTCTTGATTTTGTAGGTTGAAGTTTAGTTAATCTGTGATAGTGTGATTGGCAGACAGAATTATATTTTGTTGGTTTCACTAAGACTCCTTAATGTTGTTTCTATCTACTGTTATCCAACTAATCAATTTATCAACCACGGTATGAAACTAAGAAATAACTCTTCATAGAGAAATTATAGAAGTTCCCTTTAAGATCAAACAATTCCATTTACTATTATATAGATTGAGCTGTGCTAGGTTTACCCCTTAAACAATTTGTATCTCAGAGCAAGACAGCAATAGCAATTCACATATAAAACCAGAAACAATGTGATTCTGCACAACTTAAAGGAAAAACCAGGCCATGCATGAAACAACTCTGCTACTACACAAAATAGTTCTAGAGGACAAGAGACATTTCTAAACATATTAACCAAATCACGGTTACAGAATAAAAGGACTTACAAACATCGTGTGAAAAATAACTAGGATCAATATTGAATATCCCCAGTGATGAGGAAAATCATCCAACAATTTCCTTGCCACAAAAGCAGAGAAAACAGCAACAGGGGCAACGATAAGAAAGACCGTAAAAAATATAGATTTCCCATCAGGTCCAAATATAAACCTCCCTCGAAGACAAAATTCCTGAAAAAATAAAATACAACAGCCACAAATAATTCTGGAAACAAATAGTAACAGTTAACTGCACTGAAACAGCCAAAAGGCTTCATCTTGTAATTGTATAAAATACATAAGTAACTCAAGTAAATATCTAAATTATCAACACACCAAGGGAAACTCGACAATCAACAACACGAATACCCTTTGGTTTATTACTAAAGCATGGTCTAACAGAATTAAAAATCCAACACAATCATACTCATAAATCAATTCAGAATTGAACTAGTATAGAAGAAATTTGAAAAGGGTAATTGAGCTTAAAAGTGGTGGTGGAAGAGAATAGTGATAATAGATAATAAGATTATGTTAACTTACGTTATTGCCTTTCCAAGCACGGTAAGTTCTGACCAGAGAAGTATCTCCGGCAGCGCCGCCGGCGCCGGAGTTGGTCGGCGGCGGAGAGTACAGTGCAAACATTGGTTGTGAGATTTGCATGTGAATGAATGAACTATGAACGAATAACGAGAATTACTATTATTACTATGTTACTTGAAGAAAGGTCAAAGGCTGTTTTTTGTGTTATGTTTATTTTATTTTAATTTGGAGAAATATTATTTATTGCAAAAAGAAGAGTGGCGTTGAATCGAGTTAGTTGGGTAGGTTAATTAGTTGACTTTTGTTGAAATAATAATAATAATTTATATCAAATAAAAATAATTATTTATTTAATTAAAATAACCATTCTTAAAAATTCATTATCTTTTTCAATATTGATTAATTGTTTTAAAATAATATATATATATATATATATATTATGTTAAAAAATATATAAAATTAAAATTAATATAGACATCAACTTTTAATTTATTAATAACAAAACAAATATAGAGACATAGAAAGAGTGTTTGTAATAATTATAAAAAAAAATGAATTAATTAATAATATGACTTAGGTTTGGAAGTTGTTGTTAGTTTGAGATTCGACCAATTATTTGGCAGATCCAGTGTCGCTGTTCAACGGCCGGTCATTAATACTTCAAACCACAAAAATCCACTCATTTCCAAACAATTACTTATTCAACTCTTAAGAAAAATGGTTTAAATTAAAACTTATGGAAATATAATATCATTATCACATTAAAAGTTAAAAAATTACTCCAATATTATAAATTAGAATATAGAAATAAGAGAGCATTCTCTTAATAAAAACATTTTCAATATTTGTTTTCTCAATCATTTTTCAAATAACCTTTTTTTTTTAATATTTTGATATTCTTGGTTTTCTATCACTTATTGTCAATCATCTTTTGTACACATGAGGAAAATCTGGTTTTAGAATAAGGATCGAGTTAATTTTGAAAATATTGTTAGATAAATTTTTATTTAATTATAGTTTTACTCTCTAAAATTTGAAATAAATCTTAATTTTATCTCCTAAATATTTTTAAAAGATACTACCATTTTTTTAAGCACTAAATTTGAGAGATTAAAATATATATTTTTTAAAATACTTTTAATCCTTAAACCGTAAATTTGAAGGATTAAAACTATATAATTTTAAATTATTTTTTTTATTAAATTTAAAGACCAAATCAGATTCATCCTAAATTTAAAACATTAAAAACATAATTTTAAGTAAAAAAAAACAATGAAAAAACTTTACCGTGTAAATTTGATATAATTATTTTATTCTTTCTTCATGGTAATTTTTGTTATTCTAGTGATCCTCTTCGACCTATTCAATAGTTGATTATTTAAAATTATAACAAAATAAAATTAATTTTTGTTGATGATTTTTTTTTTTTTTATCTAAAACCACATATTTTCTATAAACACTAATTTTTTGTTCAAGTAAAAAAGTGCTACAAAAAAAAAAAACTCATTTAGTATAAAATTATTTATTTATTTTTTAATTTTTAAAAATGCCGACATAAATTTCCATCAATTTCGAGTGCGATGATCACTTCAAAGGATATAGGTGCAATTACATATCTCCAGATTTTAATTTTTTTTTTGTTTCTTTTGGGCCAACAGATGTAGACAGAACGAGACCGGCCCGCGAAGTGAACACGTTATCAAGAGAAAAAAAAAAGTCCAACTGCAACCAACGAACGTACTACGAAATGACCCAATTAAAACGATTTCAACCACCCACTAAAAAAAATGGAATGAATTGATAATGATTTCATTTTCATGATCCATGCAAAATTTCGAAACGCACTTAAATTTTTCTAGATTTCTCGAATTGATCTAAATATAACATTAAAAAATTGGAAAATGAAATGAAAGTAGATAATCATGGTCGCTACCTACCTCTCATTACAGAAAAGAACAAGTGAGAAAGAAATTCTGCAGAAATTGTCTGGATTCACAGTTTGCCATTATTATGCCGGAACTCTACAGTGACATGGAATTTTCTTGTTCTGAAATTTCAAGGCTGACCAAGCCACGAAAACCATGAGACACAAGTCTATGTGGTTTGGACTTGATTATGTTTTGTTGCCTCGTCAGGTACAAGATAATCAGATAAGAACTAATAAAATTTCACCATCTTTAGCACATGGCATGACAGGTTCATGGGACCTTCATTAATTTGCTTCAATCTGAATGAGACTCTTACAAACTTCCATTACCAATACTCAAGAAAAGAGTCCAATATAGCTGCAGCAGATCTTGTTATGTCGTGGCCAAGATCCTAAAACAATGTGTCACTTAAATGAATTTTGTTTCAAGTTGATGAATTAGAGGTTATAGTAAATTGCCTTAACCTTCCGCCAAAGTAATCTATTTCATAGCCTCACGTTTAGGGCATTAATGCCACCAACACTCTCTCTCCAACAACACCACATTAACTCACTCATAAAGGCACCTAGCCAACCCTATTAACTCTATAATGATAATATAGGACCTTGTAAAACCCTCCTTTCCCCATTTTAGTAGTAATAATAATCAAAACTACTACGTTAACCAATGTAATATTCTATTGCTTTTCGATTGTGGGTGATAGCAGTATACTCTTTAATTAGAAGTGATGTTTTGGTTGATATCAACTTATGGTGTAGTACATTATTAGCTTAACTAGCAGACATCATATTGATTGTTTGATTCAACAGAATGAACATGCAGACCAGTTAATGTGTTGATCCCAGAAATTGTGAAGCGGCACCATGTGAATCATGGTCCAGGTGGCTTCCAATTATCTCATGACATTGAAATGATACCAAGAATCACGTTAGGAATGATTATACTTAAAGTCAGGTTAATTAGTACTGTCTTAAATGCATGTAAATGTAAACTCAAACTGCTAATAATTTAAGAGAAAAGACTTTGTAGATTTAAGTATAAACTATTTTTAATTACTTATAACCTGTTAAAAGACATGTTCAAAATTAATCATCATGCAGGTTATTGAGATAATAAAGTTTATTTCTAAATGTGATTCATACATGTTTGAATAGAGAGAAAATGTAAGTACTGGGTTTGACAGAAGACTGAGAAAACGTGAGACAGAGTGTATCAGACTTTGACTGTTATGAGACAAGACTTTTTTGGGCTCTGCATGACATTACCTCAATCTGGTTTATGGCATTTTATAGACATAATATTATTAATTCGATCAAAGAATAAAACTGAATATATTATGACACTAATTTCTAGTCAAATTGGTCAAACGATCCATGTGAGCAGTGTTAAATAAAAGCACTGGTATAATAAATATATCAGTAAATTTTTAGAAATAAAAAAGGTATATATCAGTAGCATTTTTCTTAAAAAAGTTACTTTTACTTTTTTATTAATGTGTTAATTAAAGGGTACTTAATTTATTTATATTTTGATAGTTCAGTCTTAAATGTTAATTTAATTCATTACTCATATATTTATTATCTGTCATTTTTGTGAAGACCAAAAATACACTATGAAAAGTCATATATAAGTGATGGGGTTTTTTTTTTCATTTATTTTTTAAGATGCATATCTTAAAATAAGAATAAATCCATCTCATTCCTACGTGTATGTGACAATAACATTTGAAGGATATCATAAGGTAATGGCTATTCCATCCGCATAAAAAATATTATTTTTTTTAAGACTGTGATATAGAAATTAAGAAATATTATTTTTTTTTTCAATTATGTTTGATTTTTTATAGGATTTTCATGAATTTAAATTTATGTATTTATTATAAAATTGAAATGAAAAGAATAAAATAAGAAATCTATAACTAGTTCATTAGGATAAAAGTTTAATATATATTTTTATATACACATAAAATATTTAAAAATAGATGGAAGAGAATGATTGAAGTGATCTATTCATCCTATTTACAAGAATCAAATTAGATGTCTTGCTTCTTCTTTTGATATAAAATCATGTATCAAAATTTAATTATAATAATTATAATAGCACATCAATGTCTTTAATTCTTTAACAATATAACTTTGTTTTGTTGTGGGAAGCCTCTACTATATTCAATAAAAATTAAAACAATAAGCAATTTAAGAATAAGATGGATTAAAAAATTAAGGTTTATAAAATTATTTAAAGTATCATAATATGTCTTAAGCTTTTATTTAGATTGGGAAGAGAAGGTGAGAGATTAAAAAATAAAATAAAAAAATGTATGAAAAATAAAATTATTTGAATTAGTGAAAAATATATGAAAGGTGAAAAAAAATGTGAAAAAATTAGTTAAAAAAGTAAGTAAGAAAATGAAAAAGAATGAAAATAAAATTTATTTAATTAAGAAAAATAAATTTATCATTATTATATTTTTTATTTTATTATTTATTTATATATTATTATTGATACTATTTTATTACATTTTAAAAATATTTAAAAAAATAATAATTTTATAATCAATTATATAATTTCATTATATAATTTCATGATTATAGGTTATATTTATAAAAGGAATAATTTATTTTCTATATCTTTTATGCTTTTTTTTCTTTCTTCTTAATTAGTGTGGAAAATTAATAGATTATATATTTTTTTTTATATTTAAACTTTTTTTTTCATAAATTTAAATTATGGTGACACAAATAACTTTTTTTTTTCACATCCTAGTCTCTCTCCTTTCCACTCTCGTAAACAAACACTCTCATTTTTACATCCGAAAACAAACACACACTTATTAGGAATAATTTTAGAAGAAAATATAAATTTAGGACCACTTTAATGCTATTTATTAAATACATTAATTTAGTTAATTGGGTCTAATAAACAGATCAGAGTATTTTTTTTAAAGATGAAAGAGTATTCAATTGGTATAAATTTAAAATAAAACGCATTCAATTTCTAGTTACTATTGTCTTAAACTATTTCATAAATTATCATACTTTTTCAACTACTAACAATAATACATAAGAGTAAGAAGTGACTACTATAATAATATGAATTTGGAAGAATCTAAAGTGTTTTTTTTTATGCATATATTTTTTTAATTATGTACTAATTATCTTCTTAACAATATTTAGAGTATATAAATAAAAAATTAAAAAAAGCTAGATTTTAAAACAAAAAGTTAAAACAGTATTATGCGAAGATGATGCAATTAATTGTCTGAAAAGCATTTGCATGGTTGACATTTGAGATGAGGTTGATTTCATGTCAATTTGCACACCTTGTACTGTGGTGGGTCCCCCTTCCCATCATTGAGGAAACACAGATAGATTCTGAGTCATCATATTCATATCTAATGTTTCCAACCTATAATTATAACAGTAATCATCATCTGATCTAACCTCAACCAAAATTTTTCAGCTGATTTAAATCCTGTACTACTCTCTTTTTGTTTCTGAAACAAAGACCAATCATATCTTTCACACTGCAAATTTCAATCTCACTCAAACAACAGTAAAGGGTAATGCTATATCTGGAAATTTCCACCAGTTCAAGCAATATTTGGATTTTGTAAACACCTCATATGATATGAAATAATGGAATTAGTATTTTATATTTCTTTACTGCATAATCTTTGATGATTTGTTGATATATCTTAATTAATTAATAATTTTACATAATTTAAGAAATTTAAATAATTAATAAAATTGTTAATCAACAGTTATAAAATTTTGATAATTAATAAAATTATTAAATTGAGTCACATAAATAACGTATTTATCAAATTATAGATACATCATTACTAAATCCTAAATAAATTAAAAGAAGAAAAATGATTTTTTGTATTCGTTGGTGAAATAAATACTCTCCTTTTCGTTTTGTTATGAAGAAAAGAAAAGAAAAAAAAGAACAATTACGTGAATTTTCTTTCCATGTCTTCAATTAGACAGGAAAAAATGATAAGACTTTTTTAGGGTTTATTTACCTAGTTTTCCATTTCCCTGTCGAATTCAATCATTTAACGGAGCATAGCTTGGCGAAACTGAACTAAGAACGTGAAGTGATTAGCCGATAGAGAAAGAAAAAAATCTGAGCATATATTCATGGCCTCCATTGCTTTTTCCCACTGATCTGTCTCCATACGTGGACAACCTTCCAAAAATGATTCATCTAATTTTCCTTTCATTCATATTCAGAGAAGTGTCTCATTCTTGCAAAATATTCCAAAACACAACACATGCATGCAGGAGAAGAGAAGTGACGATAGTTCGAGCACTAGCTACCATCATCACACTGGTCAATGTTCAATTCAATCAAGTCATTACTTGCTGACCCTCTTTCAGTAATTTCCAGCTTCTTCCAGGTGTCCCTCCACGTACACACCCTCCATAAGCCACACAAAAGAAACCCCAACAACACAACGTTCTATCCCTTATTAGCCACACAATTTCAAAACCAAAAATCATTCACCACAATCATATATTCACCTGTACATATATGCAGACACAAAGATCAATCAATCATATATCTTCACTGATGCAAAACTGATAGAACCACACCTAAGCACTTTCAGCCACATAACTATGTACACGTATAAATTTTAATCATAAATTATTTCGTCAGGTAATGTACCACTTACAAAAATAAGACCCTACGAAACTCGTTTTCTTTATCAGTTTGTGTTTTTTCGCCAAATCATCCCTGCTGCATGATTGGTTGGTAGACGTACATTCTACTCATCATAATCAATTTTTCTTATCAATATATCATGCATGAGTAAAACATCAAATTACTTTAGAAAATCTGAATAAAATTCTTTCTTCCATTTAATTCAATCATTTTCAATTCAAATATGCATATCTTTCACAGATTAGTATATCATTGAAAGTTGAATTTCTGAATCGTGGTTTCAGTTGAATAAACACGTAGGTTGTAGTTGGCGTAAGGAATCAAAATTTTCCGTACGAATTACAACACATGCATGCACTTGACGATGAAAAAATGCTGCAAATGTCGATGATGAAGAAAATATACATATATATACATATATATTTGACGTCTAATATTTGTTCTTTAGAACAAGTCCAATGGAACACATTTAACATAAGTACTGTCAATTGTTGTTTGTGGCTGTAACATCATTTTAAATGCACTTTTACAAAAAAGTGTGGGTAAAACCTTGAAACTTTGACAACTTTCGAAAGTGGAGTTAGTTCAGACGGTGTTGAATCCAGCTTAGCCATACGCACTGTTAATCAATAATTGGTTCGAATGTCTCTGGTCTAATCACGACACCAAAAAACGTATACTATATATGAACATTACTTACAGTTTCCATGCATGAAAAACATTACATTAATTATAATAATTTGATGATTTGGTGCTGTCTAAATTCATTAAGAGTTCATACAAGTAACATTAACAACCAACTTTACTGAATTTTACTTTTCTAAACTGTTACAAAAATTTAATGAAAAGTAATACTAATGCGTACGAACACCAACATATCTTAGCCCAAAATATCATAGAATGCAATTTTAAACTCAATTAATCATTGAAAATCGACTTTAAAATGCAATTAATGGTAATCATGGGACATAGGATACGCTAAGCTATAGCTTAATTGTCGGGGAAGAATCTTTACGTGTTAAAATTTTACATGAGGACTTTCTAATTAGTTTATTAATTATGTAGTATTTGTTTTTTTAGAAAAATTAAATAAATTGAGCCTTATAAAGTTTATGATCATTATTAAAAGATATATAGTATTTTTTTATTTTATTTTAACTTTTTATTTTATTTTATGCTTCTTACACAATGCTTTATCTAGTTTTAAAACCTAATTTGTTTTCTTATATTATGAAAATGCTACACTTAAATTCGAACCTTTTTTATTGCATGAATTTAACAAAAATATCGTTATTCTAGATTTTGTTTTATTATACAGAAAATCTCTATTATTTTAAACATTAAAAATGTCTTATTTTATGGAAATGCTACACTTTATTTCAAAACCTTCTTTATTGCGAATTTAACAAAAATATCATTATTATAGGTTTTGTTTCATTATATACAAGAAACCTTACTATTTTTAAACATAAAAAAAATCGTTTTATTTAATAAATGCATTGCAAATAAATTTATATACTTTGTTAAAATTAAAACTATTAAATGTTAAACTTTTGAAGTATAATTGAAATAACATCCTAGAATAAATAACAAATGAAATATTTTTTTTTTATCTTCAAAAAATATAATTATGATGATTTTTAAATGGTTGAATACATCGAACTAAACCTTAATCACAATCATGTCATTTTGAAATAGTAGATTTAGGTGAAACAACCATTTTAGTAGCTTTAAAAGCAAAATATATTTTTAATTAGATTGTTTAAACTTAAGTGACATTTAAAACTTAAAAATTTAAAATAAACAATTCATTTACTTTATAAATCTTCCAAGAAGTGTAAAATGAAAAGCAAACTAGGTAGAATAATTTACTTAATACTTTAAGATCATGTGACAATTTAACATTAAAAGAAAAAAAAGCCATCCTTTTAACTATTAGCATCAACGAAGATAGATTTTCAAAATCTTAAAATGTTAACCACTTTGTTAATTATGCATCATATTTTAATAGTTGCACCCACCACTTTGGAGTCCAATTATACCTACTAAAGTTAGCCGTCACTAATTACAATTTACAAATCCGATGTTGAGGGAGTTCTTATGTTGTCGTGTATCATGAATTACATGCAACAACATAAAAAAATAAGATTTACTGTTTTCATTAAGCTATCATAATCATTGTGACAAGAAATATAGGACTTTATTTATTAGAATAAACATTAACAATATACAAATTTTTATATCATCATTCAATTATAACATCATATATGAAATATTTTTTATTTTTACAATAACTATCTTAAAAATTACACAATCATTTATTTATTCATTGATTTCTAATTATTAGTTAGTGTGAATCCGGAAAGTAACTATATATTTAAAAAATGAACTCATTTTTTTAACATGTAACTAACATCATGCACTATGATACCTTTGAATATCTTTCTTTTTGCCAACTTAAAAAAATCTTACTTTGTTTCCTCTATGAAATTTTCTATTCATCAGAACACACATGCTTTTGTACTGTCCATCAAACGAGGTTCAATTCAAGTGAGTTTTCTCTATAATATTATGAAACCAGTAGATACATATAACTGTCATCGGGTGAGAATGTGCCACTTGGTTTAATCATCGAGAGGACTTTGATTCCACTGTTACACGCGTGACAGTCAAAAAGCTATGAGATAGAACGCAATAACACAACCAGTTTCATTAAGATATGCATTAAACATATGAATCATAAACCATTCAGCAAGAAAAATTTAAAAAAAGTGTATCCCAAACTCAAAAGCAATAGTACAAGGACTATAATCACATTTTTTTTACACGTGCCGTGTTTTCATCTCTGAATCATGAAGCTCTGTTGACCTAATGGGTTACCTTTTGATAATAGTGCAGGTGATTCGGCTAGGGCAGTTTGGCGGCCATGTATACATTGAAGTACCACCAACATATATAAATTAAAAGGGAGGGTATTACCAATAAAAAAAATGGAGTTGTCGAATTTTCTTTAAATAAAATTTGGTTATACAGCTCATGATATATATAAATTGGTATGATTTTCAATCTATTTAGACATTATAGGAATAATATAAACAATTGTAAGTTATTTTGGGTATTATGAATAATTTGTTATTGTGAATTGTGAGAGTGATAATGTATGTTTGTTAAGATTATTTTATTTGATAGTAGAAAAGAGATTATTTGAATAAGAAAAATGAAAAGAAAAGTTGGATCCTTGAAAAAATTTCTAAAGAAGAATGTTTTGAGTGATGAAGGAAATGTAAATAATGGAGGTGTGTCTCACTAGGAAGGGGAGGTGGTATTAAAGGCTGCGAAAAGAAAGGACTTGAAAGAAGGCATATTAGGTACGTAAGTGGTATTGAGTAAAAGGTTGGCCCAGGTATTAATTGTAGAACGACAATGCACCTACACTTACAATAATAATAATATATTGAGTTGGCAAAATCATCGTATTCATCATTGTTACTTATCATTTACTACTTTAGTTATATAGATTCATCATCATTATTTCTAGTTTTAAGAACTCTTGGTAGTAAATAATATCCAATATTAATGCTCTATTTGTCTTTTAAGAAAAAAACACCTTCTCTATTTTACTTTATGGAGTTTAGAAGTTTTCTAGTTTTTAAACACTTGTTTATTTTTTTGATTTTCAAAACATAAAATCATAACCTTAAAAAATACAAGATATGATTTTCTTTTTCTTTTCTTTTTTTCCACAAAAGCATCAAATTTTGTTTTGGCTTCTGTGTGGCTTTCAAAGCAATGTGTTGAAAAGCAATCATTCATAGTTTCATAATGTCCATGCAAAGTTGTTAAATGTCCATCCCCTTTCCCTCGTGCATGAGCCACCCACATCCTTATATATAGTGCCTCATTCTCCTCTATACTCGTGACAGTTGTGAGACACAGAAATTAAGCTACACAGCTACTTAGTTTCTTCTTTTCTCACCTTTGAACCTTCTCTCCCTACAGAAAGGGACGAAAAACCAGAGAGAGAGAGAAAGAGAAATTCCAAGACCATGTCACACAGTCCTCTATCTTTCCTCTTTGGGGTTCTAGGTATCTATCTATCCATCCATCCACGCAGAATTTTGATCATTTGCATTCTCCTAGTTTTCATTTCTGCATATTCAAAAAGATGTAACATTCTTCCTATTTTCTTGTAAATATTGCAGGTAATGTTGCCTCCTTTGTGTGCTTTTTGGCTCCACTGTAAGTCTAAATCTTCATTCAATCTACTTTTGATTCCTATTTTCCTGACATATTTACTAATCAAAATAAATAAATAAAAACACATGTTGCAGACCGACATTTTATAGAGTTTGTAAGAAGAAATCAACAGAAGGGTTCCAATCAATTCCATATGTGGCAGCACTCTTCAGTGCAATGCTTTGGATCTTCTATGCCTATGTCAAGACCGGAGAAACGCTTCTTATCACCATCAATTCATTCGGTTGTGTGATAGAGACAATTTACCTTGCCATATTTATCACTTACTGCCCCAAGAAAGCTAGGGTAAATATACTTTATCTTAGACCAGGATAATATATTATAACTTTTCCCACTCTGTGCCTTCATTAGCTATAGATGGTTTATAACATTATCTGAGATTGTTTCTGAACTTTCAGATTTCGACATTGAGGATGATTGTTTTGTTAAATTTTGGAGGATTTTGCACGATTGTCCTCCTAACCCACTTACTAGCAAAAGGAGCAGGCCGTGTGAAGCTTCTGGGATGGATTTGCGTGGTCTTTGCTACTAGTGTTTTTGCAGCACCATTAAGCATTATTGTGAGTATCTTACTCCATCACCACCTAGAACCTTCTCTATTTTTTTAATCTCATCACGTCACGTGCTACTAAATTAAGAATAAATGGTATAAGAATAAACAGTAGGACACACTTTTATTTTATTACAAACCAGATAAGAAATTTGATTATATTTTATAATGATTGCTTTGAAATTCATACAAAGTATGATTTGATTTCTACCCCACATAAAAATGAAACTCTTAAATTAATTAGTTATACTGTTGATATATTTTAATATATTCTGTGTATTTCCAGAGGGTTGTTATTCGGACCAAAAGCGTCGAGTTCCTTCCTTTCCCACTTTCAATGCTTCTTCTGTTAAGCGCAATCATGTGGTTGTTATATGGTATTTCGTTGAAGGATATCTATGTGATGGTAAGTGTGTTCATGTTCATGCACGAGCCACTGTGTGTTTCCCGTACCTACTATTTTGTCTTTTAGGATAATGCATATACACACATATGACACTGTCTTCTGGTTTTCCTTGGACAGTTGCCGAACGTTGTGGGGTTAACATTTGGGGCCATTCAGATCGTTCTTTACGCAATGTACAGAAAAAACAAGCCATTAAAGGATGAGAAGCTACCAGAACACAAAGGAGATATCGACAACAATGAAAACGTGGCTCCAACGGTGACCAATGAGAATCAAGAACAAGAAGTGAACCCTCACGCTGGAGATATTGAGATTGGGGAGAAGAAGGAAGAGAAGAAGGAAGACCAAGAACCAGAGGAGAAGCATGAGAAAACGGAACGCAACAAGGAAAATATCAACAACAAAACAGTGGAGAAGGAGAGTTCCGAAGTTTGATGGAAGATCAGTGTTGTTGCCTTAATCTCTATCTCTCTCTATTTTACGTGTAAACTTAGTAAATGGTGAAAAAAAGGGCAGAGACGGTGTAGATATCGATGCCTATTTCTATCTCCCTACAGTTATTTAACTAATTTGGTTCACTATTTATGTAATTTCTGGTTTATTTACTCAAGCTAATTAATTCTGCCCCCAAACATAGGGAACTTCATAGAGTTCATATATTATTATTGTGTTATTAATATATAGTCTATAGTCCTAAAAGCTTTTTCAAACACCAGTGTGCATCAACACTGTCTCATTATGTAATTTCCTCCTATAATAAGTAATTTTTATGTGTTGTAGTTAACTTTGTTTTGCATACAAAGTTTTATTAAAAAAAATAAACTGTGTAGTAGTAATCCTAGAAAACAGTTTTACACACTAGTTTTTACAATGAAATCGTAAAAATTATATACCTGGGTAATTTGTAATTGATTATGCAGATAAAAAGTTGAAGTTAGAAAATCCTTGGTTACGATAACGATGTGGGAACTAGGGACAAAATTTTTTAGCAAGGTTGAAAGAGACAGAAACCAGTGAAACGACCAATTCGCCGCAAATGTCCAACGAGGAGAGCGTAATTATTGTATGTTTTGGTGTGTTCTACTTCTTCTTCTCTTTCCTGGGAGTGATTTGTTAATTATGTTCTTCACCAGAAATAAAGAATAATAAAAGTTATTTTATACGAGACTTAGTCACTAGCACGATATGATTATTTTACCTTTATATTTCCATGAAAGGTAACTCTCTTTGTTCATGAATAAATAATAATAATAAACGAAAGGTGGGTAAGCTTGTTTTTCTTGGTAAAGATCTCCATTTAAGCAAGATAGTAACAGATAAGGGCAAGGATTTTAACTGAGATCTTGCAAGATCCAGATTACATATGAATATCTAGAGTCATATATGAGTTATGGTGTGGGATTGTTACAATTTTCAAGTCATTAACTTCAAGTGATATCATAAATATATATATATATATATATATATATATATATATATATCGATTCAATAAGTCTGATTTTAAAAAGATTAATAATATCTATTGAGAGAGTGAAATAATATGTGTTGTCTCACCTAGAGATATACAATAAATATAGTCTTTAAATATTAAAATTTTAATATTTTATATAATTTTTGTGGGGTTGAAAATTAGCCAAAACTAAAATTTAAAAATATATTAGTCTATTTATTGTTGGGCCGGTTGCATTATCACACTCCAAGCCTATTGCATGGAATGTTTAGACTCACATTCACTATATATAGTGTAATCCTTATGAAACTTATTAGACATTATTTAATTTTTTGAAGATTGAATTAAATTCTAAAATGAAATTTTAAGTTTTTTTTTAATTGTTTTTTCAGAAAAAAAATCATTTCTATTGATCTATTATTTATAAAGTTTAAGATTAATTTAATTATTATTTTTATTAATTATATTATTAATTTTTTAAAAGTTTAAGGAGAATTTTAAAATTATGGACTGTAAGTGAAGACAACTTATTATGTTAATATAATACTGTGGTGAATAATATTACAATTTTCACCTTTTTCATCCCAATTTTTATTAACTAATAAAATTTATTTTATTTTAAAAAATAAAATAAAATAAATATAATTATTATAAAAATAATATTATTTATCTATAAAATATTTCTCACCTAAAATAATATTTCTCATAAATTTATTTTTATGGAAATTTATCATAAATTTATTTATGAGAAATTTTTCATAAATTTAGTTATAAAAAAAAATTATTAATTTGTTTGTGAAAAATTTCTAATAAATTTTTTGTGAAAAATATTTTTCTATTAATTTTTTACCTACAAATTGATGATGGTGAGAAGTTTATGATAAATTTGTGAAAAAAATTATATTTTTTACTTATTTAATTATTATTTACCAATTTGTTTCATAAATATATGAGTTCTTTTTATAGTAAGTAAATCTAGTTAGAAAAGAAAATGCTGGAGTGAAATTACAAAAATTCGTATATATATATATATATTCATGTAAAAAAAAAGAATTATTGTTTGATTCATCTTTTACAAAAATTCGTCAAAACATGATTGTAAAAAAATGCATCTTTATTAATGGAATCCTAACAAAACTCTAGGTAAAGGAGTCAGTTAAACATGATTGATATAGGTTACGAGTGCAATTATAAAATTTTAAAGTTTGTCTATACAGACAAAAAAAAAGTTCTCAAATCATTTGAAGAGTAACAAATCAACTAATCTTAATCATATTAATATCGATAAAGTAGAATCATCTGCTAGAAAATACTGTCATGAAAAGATGAGCAACCAACAAGAGTTCAAAGAGACGGTGGATTATTGTCTAAGAAATTAAAGAACTGGAAAGATGGTGGTGACAGAAGTGAAAGGCATGAGATTTATATGGTGAAGGAGGTGTTTAGTGAAGTAGAGGAGCCATAATCAGTCCTTAAGAGCAACAAAGAGGTAATTAAGAATGTTAATAAATTTCTCCACAAGTGGCAAGTTTCACTCCACTTTGCCATAGAAATCTAATGAGTTTTGTAAGGCTTAAACCACACCATGACAAGTCATAAAGGTTCTGCACGGACCCCAGCAATTTTCTGCATGCATCAGCAGTGAAGGTAAAAACAGACCAGAGCTACCCTTTGTGAGGGTTTTCCTATCAAAGAAACTTTAACCATGTTATAGATGGAGAAGGCAATATAAACCTGCCAATAATAAACAATTTAATCCATCACAATTAAGGTGAGTTATTTTTTTGTCTATATCAACACTTCATTTATACAATTTTAGATTTAACCTAAATTAATCCAGATGATATATAATATATATATATATATATATATAATATGATATTTTTAATCATATTATTAGTTCATAAAGCATTTTTTACAATTTTTTATATTTATTTATTGATGATTTAATAATAATTAGTATGTTAAGGTAAATTACAATATTATGTTATTATAATTTTAGTTAAACTAAATTAATCTATATATCAGCTTCTAAGATATTTTTTTTTTCTATATACATTCAAAATGTTAATGAGATTACAAGCTCCAAACCCTAATCTACAACAACAATAAATCACAAAGATAACAAATTTGTTTCGTATGTGTATATTATATATATATATATATATATATATATATTAATATTAATATAATTTAGATAAATTAATAATTTAAAAAATATAAATATATTGAATAGAAGGTTAATTAAAAATATATGATATAAATCTTTAGATTCTAATTTGAAAATTTGAGCCCTTAAAGTTTATATTTATATCATATCTAAAGTATTTATGTTTTCTTAAAAGTATATTAATATATGCTAATTTATATTTATTAAATTATTAGTTTACCTATAAATATATTAATAATAAAAATTATAATACATAACTTAAATAGGCAAGCAATTATATAATCTTTAAATAATATAAAAATTAATATGTTAACATACTAATATTATAAGTATTAATTTATTAATATATATATATATACACGTTTAATTAAGACTATTAATTTCTTTTTATTTTCTCTTCTAATCATGCTTTTTTATTTTCTCCTTTTTAGTTTTCATTAGAAGCCGAATAGTATTTAAGTATTGAAAAATAATTTTTGCTACTATGGTCCACAGTTTCTCTCTAATATTTGTTTCTATTTCATTTTTTTTTCATTATTATATCACTTGTTGCTTTCTATTTTTAGCTTAATTGTAATTTGGTCTTTATATTTTAAAAAAATCAAAATTTTTATATATTTTTCTCATAAATTTAACTCTTTAATTCTTAATTATTTATAATTCATTTTTTTATAAAATTTATAGTTTACGACCATTTTCTAATAATTTTTTCTCTTTTAACTTTATACATACTCTTTTTATTATATAAAACTTTTGTTTTTACATTCAAACAAAATTAATCATCTTAAAATCCTACTTTTCAACAAAATCACAAAGCAAAAACTAATTTTAATATAACCAATTATATATATAATCCATTATCATTAAAATAATTTGTTTATTTTTGCATTTAAACACATCTTATCCTTATATTTTATATCATCCTTCACGAGTTATATATGATAACTTGTTTTTGAAAAATTAAAAAAAAATATCGTAAGTATTGATAAAGTATTTAAAATGATTAAGTGTTCTCATATTTCACTTCTTTTATCATCTTGATTTGCATTTATTCTCTATTGGGCACTATAAATAGGCTTCCACTCTTACCATAACAAAGAGATAACCTTAACTGAGGAAGGGTTTTCACTTTAAGAGAATCTTATCTACACCTTTTCGTGACCACTGAGAGTTAACAGATCTTAAAAGAAACTCCAATTACATTCAATAGAGATGGCCATTCACCACCAAACTTTGGCTTTTCTTTTCGGCCTTCTAGGTATACATACTAATACTACTTTTTATGTATTCATTTTTATCTTTATTTTCATTAACGTAGTTCTTTCTATCACGTACTGTCTAATTTTTCATCTACTTTAAGCTTGATGATGCTTTGAGCCAACTTCTTGCAGTGTAACATCGCAAATACGTAAAATTGACATTGGATTTTTTTACTGTATAGAAGTCTGTGTTACTGTGTTTTATCTTTATGAGAAAAAAGAACACGCACTAATGTAACTCAATTATAAACCGTGTTGTAAGTCTGTTAATCTTTATAATAAATATTGTTAAAAATTCCAAACTCTGCACAAGAGATGCTGAATATTGGTTGACAGAATTACACCCTCCAATGGTTAAAAAGAGATTACAAAGAGAAAAAAGCTTCTCCAACTTTTATGTAACACCACCATACTGAACTGCAAGGTATAAGACCACTTGAAATATAATGTTGCATCATCTCTTGATCCCAAAATGGCTATATAGTTATGACTATAGAGCAATATATTACTCCAATGATCAATTTTCACAAGAAAATTGAGAAGACATAAAATACTATTTGTACACGAAATGTATGTCAGACATTACTACCAACATGATAACTTGAAGCATGCACACTGCATGGCATATTTCTAGTTTTCGAAGAATGATAAATTATAATACTTACTATTGCATTAGTGCAGCACATTGGTATAAATAATCATAATAATACTAATGATATAATAGTAGTAGTTGTAGTAATAACAATACTAACAATAAGAATAACAATTTGTTCATAAATACTGATGAATGTTTCGTGTTTTTTTCTTCTGTTATTAGGCAATATCATCTCCTTTATGGTGTTCCTTGCTCCATTGTAAGTGATTTTCTACTATAGCATACTCGTGATTAATGGACGAGGAGCATATATAATTATCCGCTGAAGCACTTTTACTAAGTATTTTAATTATCATATCTGATGAATGCAGACCAACCTTTTACCAAATCTATAAGAAGAAATCTACGGCAGGGTTTCAATCACTGCCTTATGTTGTTGCACTGTTCAGTTCAATGCTTTGGATTTATTACGCACTCGTCAAAAAAGATGCTACCCTCCTTCTGATTACTATTAACTCCTTTGGATGTGTGATAGAGACAATTTACCTTGCCATCTTCTTATTCTACGCTCCAAATAAAACCAGGGTTTTCCTTCTTATAACTCCTACATGTTCCTGCGAATCTTTCTTTTCCTTTTCTGCTTAATTTCAAGAATATGATAACTAATAAGTTTTCCTTTTCTTAAATGCCACAGCTTTCGACCATCATGGTTCTTCTCTTGTTGAATGTATTGGGTTTCGGAGCGATGCTTCTTCTAACCCTCTACCTTACAACAGGATCCAAACGTCTTTCTGCGATTGGATGGATTTGTCTCGTTTTCAACATAAGCGTTTTCGCTGCTCCTCTCTGCATTATGGTAATAATTTAGAAGCCCATTATTTGAATCATAAAAGAAAAATGATTATGTATAGGGTGTTAAAATCCAATTCCATCTAAAGAAAAAAATTGAAATTCCATC
Source organism: Macrotyloma uniflorum (assembly GCA_016859785.1). NCBI lineage: Eukaryota > Viridiplantae > Streptophyta > Magnoliopsida > Fabales > Fabaceae > Macrotyloma > Macrotyloma uniflorum. The sequence continues at coordinate 1,739,585 of BDMB01000006.1, forward strand.
TAATAATTGAAAACCAAGGTAGTCTTTTTCTTTTATTATTAAATTTGATATTTTTTTAATAAAATGAAATTAATATATATATATATATATATATAAAATAAGTGTAAATTTTATATTTTAAATTATTTTTATAAAAATAAATTAAATTTAAAATTTATTTTTATTATAATATCATAATTTATCTTTAACAAGTTTATTAAATTTATTACATATTTTTAAAATTGTTAAAATTGTTGATAATCACTTCGCTATTCTTGTTGTTAATAGTGACAAAATCAAACAATTCTTCTCTTATGTTTTTAATTTTACTGTTTCTTTCTTAGAAGTTGTTGTTTCTAGAACACCAAACGTGTATATATTATTATAGATATTGTTTTTCAATTATAATTAAAATTTTATCTAAAAATTATACAAACTATCGAGATATAACTTTTACTTCCATCGTTAAACAAAGCCAAAGAAACTTCTTTTCTAGAACCTATTGGTTTTATGCAGTACCAAGATATTGTGCTCTCATCATGATTGAACATGAATAATAAAAGAATTTAAAGATTTTAACTTTTTTTTCTTTGAAAATATTCTTTATTGAAAAAATTCAAAACAAATTCCCTTAATGACATTAGTATTTTCTTTTCTATTAAAAGTTTACAATCTCTTTATGCATGAAGGTGTGGAGGAATTTCCTCATCAACCACTTTGCATGATTCTTTTCTTATGCGCTGAAACATAAATTAATTCTTATGATTGATGCATGCAGAAACGTGTGATAAAGACAAAAAGTGTAGAATTCATGCCTTTAAATTTGTCCTTCTTTTTGACCTTAAACGCAATCATGTGGTTCTTCTATGGCCTTCTCCTCAAAGACTACTACATTGCAGTAAGTTCAATTCAATTCAATAATGCCACGTGCAGTTATTAGGAGCATATATTCATATTTTATTAACCATTCAACTTTTGTCTTATTCTGACTAAGCCTTTTCCTTTATCACCTTTCTCATTTCCTTTTATTTCTAGATCCCATAACTTTCCTAATGCTTTATTAAGTGATAATGTCAATTTAATCATAACAATTTATTACCTGTACGTACTCTATTAACATTGAGTCCCCATATGAAAAAAAAAGTCAAATGGAAACAAGGGTCCCCCATTCTATTAATATTTAATTACAAAAATCTTATCTTTTGCACACAGGCTAAACATTTTAATTTGATTCCTTTTCAAGGCGTTAGATTTTTTTTCCATGATCATTGGTTTTGTTTGTTGTGTGTTAGGTAACAAAGTTAATATTTAATACATTCTTTTCTGATATGTATTTGTAATTATTTTTTAATATTTTTTATACTAATTTTTATTAATACATCTCTTTTTATAGATAAAGCAAACCTATAAAAAAAATTCTAATTTAATTTTTAAAAAAAATATTTAATGTTTGCATTTGGATCATGCAGCTCCCAAATACCCTAGGTTTTCTATTCGGCATAATTCAGATGGTGATGTATTTGATTTATAGAAACGCAAAGACAAATGAACCAACGAAATTTCAGGAACTAAATGGTGATGAGATTATTAACGTTGGGAAGATGAGATCAATGGTACCCTCTGAGGCGAATCATGTAACAAATGTTGCTTTGACTGAGATAGCTTTTGAGAATCCAAATGGAAAAGAAGCAGCAGATGGAAACCTGAAGAACACCATTGATTTCCCTAGCAATGTGTGATAATAAAATGTAACCTAAAAGTATAATAATCACTCCACATGGCCAAGTGGGTCTCTTCTCAAAGCAAGAACAGTGTTTAGGAGTTTAGGGTTCTTCTTTTTATTAATGTATTTGCCGAAATCTGTGGTATCATGGTATGTTTGGTGGCCGTTTATATTATTAATCATTTTCATAAGGTAACAAATCATTTATGCGGTTTGGTTTCTGAAAATTGTTTTTTTAAGATTAAGTGATAGAGTCTTTTATTTTAAAAAGACCAATTACTTTCACAGTTATCAAACTACAGTGAAAGTTGAAGGACGATAAACACATTTTTTTTCCAGCATATTATCTTCTCTTTTTTTCTGTGTCCCTCGGTCAACCTCATGAATTGTTTCTTTTCCTTGTACGCGCAATCTATGTGGTGGGGAATTGATTATTATTTTAGGAAGTAGCACAGTTTTATAAATTTTCATATGCTGCAATGATCAGGATCCTAATGTTAAGTTTTATGTGGTTACTGGTATATCAGAATGATTAAAATTGTGCATGTAGATAGTGGCATGGGGGGTCTTCTCTTCTTTTATGATGTCATGGAGAAGGAGACAGATATAAAGTCGACGCTAAAAAGTAAAAAAAAAAATGTATATCTTGATGACGGAAGCAAACAATGATTGGCAAAAAGACCCCGACACAACGACTGTATAGATGACAATAGGGACTCATTACAGTCTTTCTTTTTTACAGATCATTACATTCTATTCATCAAAAGGAATGGTCTTCTTTCAACCAAAAGAAAATGGAAAGGTCTTCAAAATCAATGTCAATTAATTATTTGAACTTAAGTTAAAAACAAAGTCATACATATATATCATATCATATAGATACCATATTTTTACTGACTTACCAATTGATGTAGATTCTGATAATTTAATATCAGTTTTCTTAAGTCACAATACCTTATAATACACCTTAAACTAATAATTAAGATTGGACTTATAAAATTCATTTGAAAATAATAATACGTATTATTCAATAATAAAATAATTTAGATATATTAAAATAACTAGTTAGTAGAATATATTATAAATAAAGTATCTCACTCGAATAAAATCATTATCTAATCATATTTTTTAACATTATTTTTATATTTCTTATTAATTTAAATATCAAAATATATAATATATAATATTTTAATAAATTAAAAATATTTTAAAATATAATATATATATATATATATATATATATATATATATATTATAATCTCATCAAGACACACCACATTATATCATATATAATAGTTATGTGACATTTTTGTATGCCATATAATAACTTAAAAGATAAGACCACGAGAAATTGATACCAAAATAGTAGAATTTTATATAACATGTTTCAAAGCCCTAAATTTTTTTATTATAGGAATCTATGTAATGTAAAACTATTTTTATAAATTAATTTTATTATTTTTATGATGTTTTTTAAAATATAATGTTATTTTTACACAAAATTATTTTAAAGAATAAATCATTTATAATTTTATGTTAATTTATGCCTAATCAAGAACATTAATATTAGTTAGTTCATTTAGTGTAATTGATTTATAAAACAAAGAAATGCAATTTCTAAATTACTATTAATTATAATAAAATTTTATATTATAAGAACTAAAATGAGAAAAATAAATTTTAGGAACCTAAAATAAGTATATTAAAAAGACTAGTAACGTATATTTAAATTAATATTATATTATATTTTATATTAAGTATTTAAATGTATAATTTTATAGTAAAATAAAATATTTATTTTAAAATTAATGTTTCATTGTAGCTTCTGATATGAATAGTGATAATCCCAAAATAAAGAATTTTGTTAAATTTTTAAATTTTTTGATAATTTCTCATACTTCACAAGGAAATATTAAATAATGAATAAATAGGTAAATATATTAAAAATTGTCTTGCTAACATATATTGTATTTGACATATTTTCGTTATACATATATATATTAAAAATTGAAAAATAGGTGGAAAGTAGAAGAAGATTTGGATTTGTTTTGGTCCTTTCTCTTTCTCTTTATGAAAATGAATAAGTAGGAAAAGGATTGATGTATGTTTGTGTGGTTATTATTGTTTGCCTTTTGGTAAGATATTGAGTTGAAGATATAAAAGAAAAAAATAATGAATGAGTTTGTTCCAAATGTCTCACCATATTCTATCAAAGTGGGGTAAACTTGCTTAAAAGGAAAATGCAAGGTTCAAACAAAAGAAAGGGCCACACCAACAAAATAATCATCTAAACAATCATTATTTATCCTCACATGAAGCATTTCATGGTATTACGCAAATCAGATTTAGATAATCATAGTTGTTTATGATTGTCTTCAGATTTAGATAATCATAGTTTCATTTTTTTTTCTAAGTGTTAGGAAACATAATTTTGAGATTGTCACGTTTGATATCTAACCCTATACTACATTAATATTTTGAGTAATCAATGTTGTATATAGTTTTCTTATAATGCTACCACTAATACCTTCCAATTTCTTCACATAATTTGGAGCTCTTAACCACTCTAAATGTTTCCCAACCCTCACTACTCTCTTGTAGTTTCTGGAAAAACTAAACCATGCAAACCCTAAACGAAACCACTCATACTATGTCATCATTCTCTTCCTCATGCATTACACTAAGATTCACCTTATCACAAAAGGATTCACCATACTATTATTATATTTATGTGTTTTTTTTTCTTCTGGTTGAATTATTTGTTCTTCTTACTATGAATGGAGTTATGAAAATGAAATTTATAGATTCTGCAATGGGGTGAATCTTATTTCTATGATAGACATAGTGGATGAGGGCTTTGGAAAGAATGTGGTGATAGTAGGGTGGGAAATAGAAAGAAAAAGAAAAAAACAAAAGAGGTATGAAACATTTCTAATAACAATCAAGATAGAATATGTTATTATATATCAATTATTGTTTTCTAATCAATGTGAATTGACACATTCTATAATAATTATCCCCTAATCAATGTGGAATATCACTTTCTAATCTATTGATAATTAATATAAAAAAATTACTTTTTATATTATAATATTTATATAAGTTATCAAATGTTTAATTCAATTATTGTAAAAAATCTCTTTTATAATAATAATAATAATGTCTCAATTTGATATTAAAAGATATTGAAAAAATAATAAAAAATATCAAAAGGGAGTTTAATTTTGTGAAATAGATTTATAATCAGTTTTTGGCATTAAATACAATGAAAAGTTTCACAAACAAAGCATTTATTAGATATACAGTCACAAAATTTGTCACAACATTCCACGTACTCCACAGGTTGCATAATAATAAATGAATAAAATAAAAACCTTAGAAATATGATTATTTAAAATCAAAGATAACGAAAGCAACTAGAAAAAGAATAATCACTCAATTATAAATCTTTTGGCAAATTTATTCTCATTAACCTTAGTTACTCCATTATAAATTGGTCTTTAATGATGATAAAGATAATAGAACATGTTTATGGAGATCATTTTAGTAAACATGAACACTTCTTCTATTACTACTCTTATATAAAATCTAGCTACATTTAGTTTTCTCTAGTTTATGGTATGAATATCATTAACAAAGTTTACTATAAAAACATCTTATATTTTATGGGATTTTTTTTCTACAAATTTTGTATGAAACTTCATAAAATTTATAAGAAAATTTACGAAAAACTTATTTCATACAAATTTTTATAAAAATTTACAAAAAAAGCTTTTAATAATTCAATAATAAATCACTAGTTGACTTGTGACTTTTTGTTTTCTTTTTCTAACATTTTTTTGTAATGTCTTTGTCTATAGCAGTAGTTTAAATTTCTTTTCTGCATGTACAGAAGAAGTAGTGTAAATGCTTTTAAAGTTGTGTGGCTAAGGTCCTTTTCAGAAATGACCCAACGTGTAATCGGATTCTTACATGCAAAACTTGACAAGTATACATAATTGTTTGAATTTTATATATCACACTAGTGATATGATTCTAACCAAAATTTGAAACAAAATAGAAATAATATACATATTTTACACTCGTGTTTCTTTTAATAGTAACGAGTTAATTAACCATATGAACTTGGTATTTTGAACTGGTGTCTGATTTAGAATATAGAGATGGTGGATTGGATAAGTGATTGGTGGTTGTTTGGAGCATAAAATTACCCACTTCTTTGGTGACTGATACATGAATATGCATGGTTGAGAATCCACGCTAGAACCACGTACACAACACTAAATCAAACAAACTCCAAAATGGTGAAGTGGCACACACGCCTAAGCCATAGCACCCCAAACCTTTTCCACACACTTTCCTCTCTATTTTCCATAAATTGTGATGAACCTATAAAAAAACAACACACCCAAATATCATACATCCTACGTACTCCTCCTGTAATCATGCATCTAGGAATGGGGAGGAATCTCTTCTCCACACACTCATATCTGATGAGTATAGGTGTAGGGAGTAACATCTTTAGCTGTCAACAAATTATTCTTCCCAATAATTCTACAAATCAAATACAATCCTTACTTACAAAAACTAGATATATGTTAAGATACCTTCTAAGTTCTAAGTCTTCTAAATTCATGGACCGAATGAGATCGAATGATAAAAGTATCTATAATTACATTCCGACATTCAAGTCAATAATGAGTATAAGTAGGATAGAATATAATTGAGAGATGATTTACCTGGTTACCCTAATTATTATTTATAATATAATTAAATAACTGATTATTTGGGACGATACTAACTTATCTATCTTTTAGAGAAAATTCATGACAACTGAATGAATTCTGTTACTACAACTTGACAAGGTTTATGAAATAGTGGACCTGTGAGCTTACTGATGATCGATCTCGGTAATGATATTAGTATGAAGGGTTTCAGACAAATATAAAGAAATCGATACTTATTTGATATATAATTTTCACTTATCTAAACAAAAATACTCTAAACATTGTTATAACATGCACATGAAGTATTAGGGTTGAGGTAGGTTTAGAATGTTAAAAGTGAAAATTGTAGGAAATAATAGCGTTATTTGATTGAAGTATGAGTAGGTTGATTTGTGACTGGTGGCGTAGGTCAACAAGAAAGGGGTTTTCTTGTTTAAGTAAGTTAGCATATTCTGTGGATGAAGATGCTGAGGGTGTTGATTTTACATTATTGATTTGGTCGTAGCTTTATGCCAAACTAGTTAAGATCCGAAGCTGGAATGCGATTACGCATCGAAAAAAGTGAGGCTATAGAGATAGGTATAGCTAAGTATATATCTAGTGCGATTGCGAAATTCACTGATTCAAAGTTGTCAAAGTTGTGTGCATGTAATCATGCAAAAAAGATTATGAAATGGGAGAAAGTGGGTTGAGTCTGTGTATATGTGTATAATGTTGAGTTTGATGCATGTTGGGGTGCATTATATAGTGCAGATGGACAAATTTGGCTTTGAAAATTTGTTTTATTCGCCTCAACTTGGCCTCCCAAGGTAGTTGAGGCCAGACTTATATTCAATAACCTTTTCTCACAAACAAACCAAAATGGAACCAAAATTAATACGTATGGGGAAAGCTAGCACCCGGGACCCGGGACCATTTCTTATTCATCAAGCTAATTGCAACATTTTATTTTTCTTTCATCTTAAATATCACTATAGTTTAAAAAGTTGTAAATTTATTGATATTTCTTTTTCAATGTATTTTTTTTTTTGTATTTAATTGATTCACAGATAAATTGTTGTTGGGGAAATTTCAAATTAACTAAAAATGAAGTCGAACTATAATATATAAGTGAGTTGTAAACTTCACTTTCTGGACCGGTTTTGGAGGTTAGTTAGACTCACAATCACTCTCTACATGGTATCAGAACCGGTTAACAAGATTGTTGGACCTAGAATCAGTCACTTGTTAATATAATGAACCTTGGTTGGTAGGTTGTTGAACCTAGATTGAACTACATGTTAATAGATTATGATCTCTTTTTACATGATTTGAGGAACCTTGATTGTTAGCATATTATTGAACCTAAATAACTGGTTTTGGAGGTGAATTAGACTCATAATCACTATTTACATAAGTTACATCCATCTTTGTATTTAGGGTATGTATTTGTTGGGATAGTAAAATTTTATAAGAAAAAAATCCAAGTATACATTTATTCTCGTTACTAGGCAATTTTTACTTAAGCTTCTTAATGGGATATTTAATGTAATATTTTTATTAAAAAATAAAATTATTTATCTATAAAATATTTTTTATAATATTTTGTTTATGAAAAAAATTAATTATCTATTAAATATTTTTTATAAATTTATTTTTATAGAAATTTTTCATAAAAAAAATTTGTTTGTGAAATTTTTTTTATAAATTTATTTATAAGAAATTTTTTATAAATTTATCTGTGAAAAAATTTTACGATAAATATAAGTTTTTTTTTTTAATATTTTAATTAGAAATCAAGATATTAACTAACTCAATTCATAAATTACTTTTTTTTTATTAGAGTGTTGTTTAAATAACTTGAATGAAAAATTAACTTATTAATATTGGAAACATTCAAGGGGATATCTCTAATTATAAGCATTGTTGAACATTATACTGAGGTTAAGTTTATGAAAGAAATCAATAAGAATTTACACTATAATAAGATTAGAAAATCCTAATGCAGATACACTTTATAAATATAAATAATTTTCATGTACAGGTGAACATGCACATTATCTTCAAGTTTTAGGTCGATATTTTGAAGAAAAAAAATTATCAAAAATATCTATTAGAATTGTGATCGATGAAAATAAAAATATTGAGAATGAAGAATAAGTTGTTTCCCTTTTAAAAAAAAAAAAATTTGTTATGTTTCTCAAAATTCATTTAGATTTTATTCTAGTAAAGTTTTTAACGCATTCCAACATATCCTATCTAAAACTCTAAAACTCAAAAGCATAATCAATGATAATGTATTAAATTGGTCAAATTTAGATAAATTTTTTGAAATATGTGTTAAATATAATAATTTTGTTGATATAAACAAATTTGTTTAATAAATGGTAGCTGGATTGGCAAGATATATTTAAAGGTATTTTATATTTGTGTCGTGAACATTGATTTTTCCTTATGACTTTTGTTTGCCTTTATTTTATATTTTATGTGTTTCTGCGGATCCAAATCTTTTATAAAAAAAATTAAGGAATTTATTCAAAAAGTTTCAAATAATTTAGAGACTTGGAAACCTTATGAATTTTTTTTTTTTTTTAATATAATCCCCTGACTATTTGCATTTTTTTAAGATATTTCTTATACTTTGATAGAAGCCTATAAAAACTCTAGGTAGGGACTGAGTTAAATATAATTTATAGATTTAGGAATCAAGTTAAAAAATTGTCAAATAATTTGAGGACTAAGAACCTATTATTATGAGATATGGAAATCATTTGCGATGAAATACTGTAGATGAAAGGTGACCAACAAGAGTTCAAAGTGAAGTTGAATTATTGAGTAAAGAAATTCAATCAAATATGGTGACACTGACAAGGGTTACAGCCATATTATTTATTGAGGCATAGCTACATACACTTAGCCCTTAGGAGCACCAACACTGCACCAAATTTCACTTTTAGTCACAATTATTTTAATGCAACTAAGCTAATCGCCAGAGTTTTATTATCTAGTTTCATTTTTTAATTCTATTTTTGTTTTTCAAAATTTAGAGAAACACGCATCAGATGTAAAAACTGATTATAAATTTAACATATCCTTAAAATCAGTTTCTTCATACTGAGAAATCATTCTCAATTCGAACGTGACCCGTTAATAAATAATTCAATCTATGTCCAATACAAATGTGACCCATTAATATGTGGTCCAATTTAGATCCAACAATCTTACTAACCATTTAAACTCTACATAACGGCCCGTTAATAACTTTGTTAACAATTAGAGTTCCTTAAATTATATAGAAAAAATCATAATTTATTAACAGGTGACCCAATCTAGACTCAACAACATGTTATCTAAGATTCAGTATATTAACAAGTGACCCAATTTAAACCCAACAATCTTGTTAATTAGATTATAATATTATATAGAAAATAATTATAAGTCTCATTCATCCTCAAAATCAATTCAAAAGGTGTCTCACTTATATACTATAATCTTAATTTTTTGGGGTTAGATGAATTTTAGTTTTTGACTCTAAAGAAACTAATCTAGTTGATTAGTGTTGTCTAAATTTTTTGTAATTTCTTCTAAACCAATAGTTTATTGAATTGATGAATCAATGTTCTCCAAACTTATTAAGCATTGATTCTTAAACTTTTCTGTCTAGTTCTTGCTCCCTCAGAGGACGTTTCTAGTGAGGGCGTTACTAGAATAATCTGTACTTAAAAGTAGGTTAATGAAAAACGTAATTTTTATAAACTCAACTTTCTTACTCATATTGTGAGGTCAATATTAATTACAATACTTTTTTGCCAACATATAGACCAACATAAACTGTTTTTTATACCTGGATTCCTTGAATTCAATTTGATTCCCTACATTCACCGTCGACATTTGAAAAGAAAAGGGCACCGTCGTGCTATAAAGCTCGAGCTATGTGCATGTCCAAGAAATGCAGAGAAAGAAAGATAAAAATAATGAGGATAGAACAAGCTATAAAATATATACAAATGAAAAAAATTTCTAGAAATCTGTGTATCTCTATTCTCTCTTTTGTATCTTCATTTTAAAATGGTAAGGGGTCTTAGATTAAGTTTCAATAGAGAATATGCTGATAACATGTTTATGTACGGTGAAAATGGTTCTTTATTAATTTCCAATATATGCATGGCACATATCTTTTTCTTGATATTTTTTCATGAATATAATAGATTCAAACTAAAGCACCCTTTTCCATATTAAAGAAATTTAGCATTGGGTGATAAATGGCTAAAGAAGCACTACTTTTTAAATGATATTTTAATAATTTCTGATAGGCCTGAACATGAATGATCCTGGTAATGGATGCATTTTAAATAGTTAATTAGTTTTCATTCTGCCACAGATATATTTAATCTGAACAGTGATGGGCTTATACGGAAAAGGTTAAGGTGTTAAAGGCATTTTGTTATAAAGTTACTGTCATACATGCTGTAACAATTCCAATACAAGGAGCTGAAAGTGCTGAGTACAGAAAACAACTAGCTCAAAACTACGGTTTCAAGCAAATTGGAGAGCAGATTCCAGGTGATGATGCTCACTTTGAAAGCTGTTATTAATTCTTTCCTAACATGGTGGATCAATGTCATGTTTCACAGCATCATCACTGAACACAACCTGTGTCTTAAATTGTATATGCAGAGTCACCTCTTGGAGATTCTACCTTTTACAATGGAATATTTCTTTCGGTACATCAAATAATATTTTTTTATTGCTTCATAAGAGTATCAAGAGAATGTTTCCAATACCGTTATGGCATTTAAGTTTATACCAGCACAGCAATGGTAGTCCTCAGTTTTCAGTACCACACATGGCATTGTTAATATTATCAGTAATTTTAACATAAAATATATATTCTACCTTTCCATATTCAATATATCAAGCCTTCTAGTTCAGATTTAAGAGATGGAAATAACTTGAATTTCTTCTTTTTACTTCTTTAGATAAATGCTAATGTTTTAACTTCAATAGTGTTTATATATATAACTTTTCTTTTTCTAATAATTGACAGCAAATGTTTTCTGGTGGAAAGTAGCCACTCAACTATGGTTAAAACCCTAGTTTGAGATTTAACAGTTAAAGGGTAAAATAGTTTTGAATAAAAAATTTATAACTTGGTAATTGTCAGCAAATGTTTTTGGGAAGTCATAATATTTTTAAAATGGAAAGGGTCGGTTGAACTAGAGTTAAAATATTAGTCCAAAATTTAATAGTTGATCCATAATTGACTTGTACTTGAACTAGTATTATTAAAACATAATAGTAATTAAATAATACTAAAAATATAATTTTATAGTATTAAAATCTAAAAATAAAACACAGATTTATAGTTTTTTTTCAATCTATTATTATCTGGATGAAAATTCTGTGACATATTTGAAAGGGTTAGTGAGTGGTGAGTTCAGTATATTTTTTAAAAGAGTAGTAATGGCTGGTAAATATACTTTTCCTGGCCATTACAAATGCCAGTAAATATTGCCACTAAAACTCATGAATCTTTCCCGGTGATAAATCAGAATTTTACCGGTATTCATAATTATTACCGGTTAAATGTTTAACATCTCATACAACAGTCACTGTCTAAATGCCTGAAACTTTTGGCTTCCATTTCCATTGCTTGTATAAGCAAATATTTGCAGCCACTAAAGATACTTTTTGTTGTAGTGCAAGGAGGTAAGTGATTAATCTTGAAAAGAGTATTGGTATCTTTCATTTCAAGTCCATGGAAACATATTTTTTCATACATTAAAATAACATTATTAATTAGCTATAATTTAGTTTAATGGTATTTTATATTTAACAGATAAAAAATATGAAAAAATGAAGGAGAAAAGTAATTGTAGAAGTCTATTCTGTAATACTTATGAGATGAAAGTTACATCTACATGTACATCTGCATATTATCTTAATGTACTAAAAAGAATACGGATAGGGATGAAAATAGAAAGGCATGGTAGAATTTGGGCAAAGTAATTAATAATTTTGTGTGGCAAGTTTCACCCCTCTTCCCCCAGAAACTATGATGATGATGAGTTGTAAGGCTTAAAGCCACATGGTGGGTGATACGTCATAAAGAATAAAGATTGTGTGTGAACCCCACACCAGTATTGTGTATTCACCAACTGGAGTTAACCCAAGAGGAAGAGACTTAAACCAAAATAGGTGATTACAGGGTAATAAGAGAAGTGGTGTTTTGGATTTGATTTGGGTTAAAGTAAATAGTGGTTGGGTGGTGGAACAACTGGAAAGTACTCTTAACTAAATTAAAGCTACAATAATATTACCATACAATACCACCTTACTGCACATTCCACTTGCATTGCATGAGACTTCTCTTACTTCTCTTACTTCTCTTCCTTCTCTTCCTTCTCTTTTCCCCACTATAAATACCTTCCCACTCTTCCCTTAACGACTCGTGCAATCGAAAGAGAGAAAGAGATAAGCTCCACAGAGGCTTCTCCACACGATCTATCTAACCTTTTCATCACCACGCAGTGAGTGAGGGAAGAGATATTAGATTCTGCACACCATTATAATGGCCATTCATCAGGAAACCTGGGCTTTCGTTTTTGGCCTTCTAGGTAGACATATATATATGCTATCACTTCATCTCTTTTCTTATTCTTTTAATTGCCCTAGTTCTTGCTTATCACCTACTATTCATACTTTTCACCATTTTCTACATTCAGTTATTCTTCTTTGTCCTGCATGTTTGATTTCAACAAACTTATTATGGTTGTATAACATTTGAAATACGTAAAATTAACGTTAGTTTTTACTATTTGGAATGTATAATCTTTTTTATCAGTAATTTATAATTTCTCAGAAGATATGATGAAAACTGGAACTGTCTGTGTCATGCAGATTAATTGCATGGCAACTTTTCTAGTTTTCTGAGAATGATCAATATAAATTTTGCAGAGGAAATCAATTAAGCCTGTCGCTAGAAATAATAATAATGATGATGATGAGAATAGTTGATTCTTATTTATTCACCAGAGCTGATAAATTTTTCTTGTATTTGTTATAGGCAACGTTATCTCCTTTATGGTGTTCCTTGCTCCATTGTAAGTGATGTTTTCTTTTCTACTCAGCATACTCGTTCTTACTTATAATGAACGCTAAATTGTTTTTCTAATATGAATTATATTCGATTACAGACCAACCTTTTACCAAATCTACAAGAAGAAAACTGCTGAAGGATTTCAATCGCTGCCTTATGTTGTTGCACTGTTCAGTTGCATGCTCTGGATTTACTATGCACTCGTCAAGAAGGATGCTAGCCTCCTTCTTATTACCATTAACTCTTTCGGATGTGTGATAGAGTCGATTTATCTTATCATCTTCCTAGTTTACGCCCCAAGTAAAAGCAGGGTATTTCTTCTAAAAAACTTCTATATTCTATCTCTTTTCCTTTTCTTCAAGAATAAACGATTAATTGGTTTTCCTTCTAAAAATGTCACAGCTTTCGACCATCAAGCTTCTTCTCTTGTTGAATGTGTTTGGGTTCGGAGCGATGCTTCTTTCAACCCTCTACTTTACAACAGGATCCAAACGTCTTTCCGTGATTGGATGGATTAGCCTCGTTTTCAACATAAGCGTATTTGCTGCTCCTCTCTGCATTATGGTAATAATTCAGAACCTGATTATTTAAATCGTAAAGTAAACGATTATGCATATAACTTTTTATAATGCTTCTTTTTCTAAGATTTTTCACTTTTCGTCTATTACTGTTACTTCTTTTCTTTCTCGATATACATTTCACTTTTCTTCTATTACCATGATTTCATTTCTTTTGCTTTCAAAGAGAAATTAAACTCTCATAATCGATGCATGCAGAAACGTGTGATCAAGACGAAGAGCGTGGAATTCATGCCTTTCAGTTTGTCCTTCTTTTTGACCGTAAATGCTGTCATGTGGTTCTTCTACGGCCTTTTTCTCAAGGACTATTACATCGCTGTAAGTACAATTCAATACTGATATGTTCCATTCAGAGCATGTTATGGACTATTAAATCTTTGTCTATCTTACCAAGGCTTTACCTTTATCACTACTCTTGTCACATATGAATATTTGTAACAAGATCTCCTAACTTTTCGTTATGCCTGTATAACTTGGTGAAAAGGCAATTTAATTAGAGCAATTAAATAAATGTGTGCTCTCTCCATTAGTGTTGAGTTCCCATGAAAAGAAAATAGTCAAACGGAACATGGCCCTCTATTATATTATTATTTAACTAAAAAAGGGTTGTGTTTATATGCTAGGAAAATTTAATTTGATTGCTTCAGATTTGATTTGACCAACCTAAAAGAACTACTATTTGACATTTGCATTTGAATGATGCAGCTCCCAAATACTCTTGGATTTCTGTTCGGGATAATTCAGATGGTGCTGTATTTGGTTTATAGAAACGCCAAGCCAAAGACATTGGAGGAGCCAACCAAGCTGCAGGAACTAAATGGTCATATTATTGACGTTGTGAAGTTGGGCACAGTGGCACCCTCTGAGCAGAATCAGGTCACAAAAAGTGGTGCTGTGACTGAGACAGCTAGCAATGTGTGATCAACCAAGAAATGAAGAAATCCAAAGAGCAAGGAGAAAAATGAGATCCAAAGTATTTAACCTAAAAGTACGATTATTTTACTTTGTCAAGTGGGGCCTCATCTGAACGCAGGAACAACAGTACGTGTAGTTTGGTGTTTAGGGTTCTTCTTTTGTTAGGTGATGAATTATGTTAGCTAGCATGAGTGTCTCTTTGGCTCTTCTTGCATCACTCTCACTGTAGTAAAACGTGTAGCATAGTAGTGTCTTCTCTTCTTTCGGTGTGTACCTCAGTCAAACTCATCAAATTCTCTCTTTTCTTGTACGCGTAATCTATGTTCATGTTATGGGAATTAATTATTTTACGGGTTATGAAATCTATGACTATTTCGCACACTTTTCTTTATTTTCATATGCTATCGTTATCCTGACGTAAATTTTATATGATTATTTGCAAATCATGGCTAAATTATGCATCAAAGCGATGTAGATAGTGGAATGGGGTCTTTTCTCTTGTTTTCTGATGTGATGGTGAAGGTGACAGATATAAATTAATTATATCTTCGTGACGGAAGCTATGAACAATCATTGGCAAAAAGACCCGACACTACCACTGTAACATCCCAATTCGGAGTTGTTAAACATTCTATTCATCAAAAGTAAAAGTGTTCATAAAAATCAATGCCCAATTATTTCAAATTATAAACCTGATCAGGATTAGAACACCAAATTTGAGTATTCTTACTATTATTTTCTAGATTTTCTGTCAAAATTTCAACTCCTAGATAGCACGTATGTTGGAGGAGACGTACTTTGCAAGAAATAGAAACAAAGCATGCCTTTTATAACTTTTCTTTCTTTCTTTCTATCTCATTTCCTTCGTTTTAGTTTTCAAATCCTTCTTTGTTTCTTTATTTTAACAGTTTTATCATCAGATAAATCTCGACAAAAGACATGGTACTTCGAACTTGCTTCCATGTAAAAAAATTGGTAGTATGGGAAATCAAACCTAAATTAATTTACTTTCATATTTAGTAGATGAAACAATCCATATAAAACGCAAATTAGTGTTAATTGGCTTCAACATCAAGCTAAACTGACTCTAGTTTTGGTTAATGTTTTTACTTTTTCAAATGGCATCACTTCTGGAAAATGTTACTTTTTCAAATTGCAAATTTTTACCTTTATGACTAGTTGAACTAATCTGAAGAGGAAAAATATTGAATTTTTCAATTAAGTAGATGTTAAATAAGATAATTATAGATTTTTAAAACTTAAAAAATTCATAATTTAACAAATTATTAAAGAAAAAAAACTTTTCTGATTCAAAAACAAACTTAGATTATATCACCAATTTCTGATTGAATGGTTTGACCGATCAATCTTAAATAAATTTATAACATTATTTTAACGTAGTTTTACTTTTAAATAAACCTAATTCTTTAAATTCATGTTTAAAATACCATTCTAAAAAATATTAGTTGTATTACTATTAGAAAATACAAGTTTTTCTTTAAATTTATTATAAATTTTTTATATAAATTCATAAAAAATTTTCCACAAATAAATTAATAAAAAATATTTTCATAAATTAAATTTATGAAAAAATTTTACAAATAAATCTATAGAAAAATTTCATAAAATAAATTTATTAAAAATATTTAATAATTAATTAATTTTTTTATAAAAAAATCTACAAAAAAATATTTCTTTTTATAATATAAAATTTAATTTAAAAAGAATTAAATTAAATTTATATCAACTTTCTAATAATAAATTTCTCCCTTTCTACTGTTACAATACACTAAGTTGTAAGTAAAAATGGTTGTTTGATGGATATAATCCTAAACTTTAATTGAATTGGAACATGATTAAATATAAATAAATTATTCATTTATTTTATAAAATATTAAGATGCATAAACTTGATTTCATAATTGAATAAATGAGGCAATTATTGAAGTCTTTTATACATATTAATCCTCCCAGGGGAAACATGATCTTTGCCAATAATATCATCAAATAAGTAGAGAGAAGATGATTTATATACACCCACTACGTACAGGGTAGGTATAGTGATCATCATCCCAAAATAAAAGAATTTGGTTTATATCTTCAAAACCCTTTTAGTATCTTTCCTTACTTTATAAAGAGTTTACCAAATAATGAACAAATACGTATTCAATATGTTGAAAACAACATAAAATGTATTCATACTTTATTTGTAGGAGGACAGTAGAAGACAAATTGGATTTTTTTTCGTCCTTTCTCTCTCTCTTTCAATCTATCAAAATTAATTCCGTGGAAAAATGATTGATCTCATATACGTTTGTGCGGCTGATCTGTGTCTACTTTTAGTATGTCGCGTTCTGAACAAGATATGAAAAACAAATACGAATGAGTTTGTTCCAAATGTCTCACAATATTGAAGTTTCGAGTGGGGATAAACTCGATCAAAAAGAAACGTTAGGTGGAGGAAAATGCAAGATTAATAATAATAAGAAGAAGAAGAAGCACTAGCCAAACCAAAGAGTTCATGGGGGCCACACAAAGAGAATAATAATAATAAAAACAATGCAGAACAGTGACTCATGCGTCTCAAGATAAGCATTCTAGGGCATCACGCAAATGAATGAACCAAGATGGTTCTTAAAAGTTGCCTATGATTGTGTTCAGATGTAGATAACCTTCATGCCATGCACCAAACATAAACATATGCATACATGGTTAGGTGTGTGCACAATCCTGATACAACCAGAGAGAGAGAGAGATAAGGGTGATGTAACAAACCACTTGTTTTGGAAGACTTTAAAGCTCCTTAAACCATGCCCCTACCGTCTATGTCATCTATCAAACACGTCTTCTTCTGATGCTTTATCTCTTTCTATTCATATACGTCAATCAAATGAAATGTAATGAAATATCGGTGTTCATAACATTTTTTTCCTTTTTAATGTTTTCTAGTGGCTAACCTCGACTTGGTGCCAATGATTGCATCATAATGCTGTCCTTGATAGATATGATTTTGGTGACTGATTTGATTTTTGAAGGAGTAGCTTTGCACCATCTGTCATGCATAAACTCTGGGGCGGGCCAAGATTACATCATGCTTTAATTCAACCATATCTTACTATCCCTCCTACTTTTTTGTCTTCTCCGTACACAGTTACGGTGAAACCAGATTCATGGCTTCTGTTCAACTCATTTTCTGACACTTGAACGATGCAGATTTGTGTTCCTAATAATTTTCTTGGTGAACCAATTGGACGTGAAGCCATCTGCTACGTATCTTCCTAGTCTTAATCAACTCCTCATATTTATTTAACCATCTGTAAAGTTTGAAAACATTAGAGATAAAGGTGTCTTTATGACTTAATCTACTTTAAATTAAAAAAATGTGCGCATGTATCATTGTTTACTCACTGTAGAGGAACTCAATCCTCAAAAAATCTAATGCAACCTTGTTAATTTCAGATATCCCGAGATGCACTTGGTATCGTATCAACCAAGATATATTGTAGATTTGAATGTAGATCTTATAATACTAATATCAACACCCAAAATAAAAATATCTTCTTACCACAACTTGGTCTCAAGCATATCTGCTTATGAATTTGT
This sequence comes from Macrotyloma uniflorum, assembly GCA_016859785.1. NCBI lineage: Eukaryota > Viridiplantae > Streptophyta > Magnoliopsida > Fabales > Fabaceae > Macrotyloma > Macrotyloma uniflorum. Next base: position 1,758,187 of record BDMB01000006.1, read on the forward strand.
TTCTTTCTGCAGCATAAAATTTGTAGAGAATATATATAAAACCTTCATTTTTTCCATCACATATCTCACCAAAATGTGTTGCAAACAGCGTTCTAACAGTTGTCAATTTGTCGAGTGGTGGTGACTCGATAGAGAATATGAATGCAAAGACTTTGGACTTGTGGTCTTAAAATGGAAGAATTCAAGTTTTATTTACTACGGCAAAGACTTTGGACGCGTCTATAAGTAGCATGTGCATCCCTTCCCATGGGACTTCAAACACTTCAAGTTTTAACAAATTTGAAATCAACAATCTAACAAAATATAATAAATTAAAAGAATAAGGGTATTTTAATCTCTAATTTTTTTTTAATTCTTTTAGTCGTTAATAAAAAAAATTAACAGGTCATAGTCTCTATATTTTTAATCTCTTAATATTTTTTGTTTTTATTATTGTTATCACTTGTCTGAGTTTTCTTGTCATCGGTTATTCACGTGTAATTTTTAAATATCTATCTTAACCTGAATTTTAAAGTTTCAACAATTTAATTTCAGACGATATTAAAATTATTAATACATACTACAATATAAAACACAGCTTTAACAAATGAAATTAATGTTACTTCTGTACACAATTTTTCTTCAAATTCATACTCTGACACTAAACCAACCTTATTTTGCACATGTTCGTATTTAAAGAGAATAAAAACTTAATCAAAATAAAACTATGACCGATTAATCAAACAAAACAAAAATTATTTCACTATAAGTTTAATATTCAATATTCTCGAAGTTTCTCATTTAAAACTCTACATCGACTAATCCACCTGTTTTAGCCCACTTCACATGACTATGTTTGAAGATTTTATGAAACGGTCTACATATATGAAACCAAATATTAAAAGAAAATCATATTTTTATATATATTGTAAAATTCTATATTATACTAAGAAAATACAAACAAGCACAGCTACATCCACATATTATTATCAATTTCAATCTTTTATATTCTCTTATATAAATTTCGTTTTACATTACTTAACTATAAACACATTAACAATTTAATAAAAAAACCAAAGAAATACATAAATGATATAATAATACGACAGATAATTTTTAAGATCCTAATCAAATACATAATATATAGCATCTTAATCATTCCACTTTATCCTTACCCCACTTTGAATTATATAAAACAAAAATAAAAATATCAATAAATTGAGATATCTATTCTATCCTGCATTTTTTTTTGGGCTAACAAATCAGTCCACTTGATCCACCCCACATTGCCAGCCCAGTCCTACTGATATAGACTAAAATCCTTCAAATTTCCAACTCTTGAATCTTTCAAATCATTACATATCCCATTTTTTTGAAACAATCGTTATTGGAAAAAAACGCAGTGTTGAGGGTTTTATATAAAGAGAAACGAGACATTATTGTAATAATTAAAAAAAATTGAAAATATTCAGAAAACAAATCTTAAAAGACCATAATCACACATTAAGAGGTAGTAAAAATGCAATTAAACTTCAAAGAGAAACTACAGTGTAATCCAATTAAAAGCTATTGTAAAATGACTCCTAGACTAGAATGTTAAAGCAATAAAGCTTGTTGAAGAGTTGTTATATCTATTGCAGCATCCATTTTTCTGAAAGACATTATATACTTGTAAACAAAGAAGGTAAAGACCATTTTCCCAAATGCAAACAAAGAAATGATAGAAGATACAAAATTCCAGACAGTTGTTACAACATTCGTCTTAATAAACCTGGATTCTGTATTCCACTCCCAATGTCGGTAAATGCAAAGTATTCTGATATAACAAGTAATACATGTCTTGACCAAAAAGGTGAAGTGCATATGCACAATAAAAAACATTTAGTCATCTCAAAATAGTAGAATACATCTTTTGATTTTCTACGTGAAACAGTCAATAGTAACAATAATTGATCACTCCAACCCAGTGTTCCTGAATAATAGCAAAAGATTAAATAGTTTTTCACTAACCAGCAAAACTCGGATGAAACTCATAACAAGCCGTTGTACATTTGTTTGAAAGTACGATGAAAAATATATCAAATTGTCTAGCTAAGTGTCGCCCAATCAGGATATGGACACTCGTACGTCCATCCAGGTCCAGAGTAACGAATACAATGTAGCCATAGACCTTCTTCATCACCGTCATATCTGCAATTATAAAAGCTCGACAGACGCAAACTTAGTGGTCAAGCTACTCAGATTTAAAACAAGGATAGGCAGAAAAGAATCATCAGAATTACAAGTTTCGAGTCACCCGACTCTTGCTATAGAACAAATAAAAAAACTGATGTTTCCATATATTAAAAATACAATAATAAAAATCACAAAAAAAAAAACAAAAAAAGAGGTATAAAAATTGAAAGTGTACTTCAACTAAAACGTCTCAAAATGGTCAATGATTTTGCACCAAGCAGACAATAAATACTTATTTAGATCAACAATGGCATCTACAATGTCATATTCATGCAGAAAGAGCTCTTTGCTACAAGAACGTAATTCTAATATCCTCATTTCCTGAGATCACAGCAGATAAACTGTAAAACCCGTTACATTTTTTATGCAGCATTAAATTATAATGCTATGTTCTAATTTTCTTTAATTATGCTAACCGGTGATGTAATACTGGAAAGGCTTGACTATGACAAAATCTACCCTCAAAACCAAATTATTATGGTGCCCATTCTACTTTAGAGTTTAGACAGCTACACAAAAGACTCGAATACTAGCAAATCTACTCTTAACTTTCTTCTAGGCACTTATGCATCTTTGCTTTTTCCAATTTACAATACAAAAACAGCAAATATTGTTTTCTAAGATAATGGGTTTCTTACCCTTTGGGTGCCAAATTTGGACAATTTGTGCACATGGGATCAATGCTAAAATCTCCATTGGAATTTTCTTCACATTCATTGAGCTCTTCCTCATCAAAACTTGATGTCAGAGAAACATTAGATATGCGGGCTGATCTATCAGCACTCAACCCTTTAACAGATCGATCAACAGTTTGGTCTGAGATGTACAGCATGTCATTGGCTATTGGGTGCCCTGAATACTGTAAATGAACACGTATCTACACCAGAGTTGTGCATTCTGTTAGCACCATATCTAAATAATAATGAATTTGGTATAGCTGAATTAATATTTCCAACAGCATATGCGGTGTTAATCTCATCTCGTGTATTCCATCAGTTGTACAGAATTAATGATAATCAAACATTTGCCTATAAAGTGACAGAATGGCTGGCAAGAGGCCTGCTTTAGAATATGTTGTCACTGACTGCTGTAACACATCAATTCCATTCAAGCGCGTGTTATTATGGTATTAAAATCCATGCATTACGAGATCTAAGCCTCAAAAAACAACACATTGAAGTTAGATTGATAACACAAGAGAGCAATGTGTAAACCACATATAAGAAATAAATAGCATGCTACAAAGATCAAAGGAATCATCTTCATTTGAATAAGAAACAAGCAATCTAAATCAGCCAACATTTTCCTACCTGATGAGTACGGCCAGTGATAGGTTCACATAAAACAACACTCTGAGTTCCATTAGTACTAATCCGAGTAAATTTTGTAGAGGCAGTCTTCCCCTTTGCAGAGTCTCTGACCTTCATTAAAAAAGATATGTTCATTCAAATATATATATTATAATATTCATCCATGAGATACTTCTAGTCTTTCCACTTAACAAGAACAAACGCCTCAACATCACTTTTCTTCCTACAATTTTAGATACTACTGAAAAATTATAACATAAGAATAGCCAACAATTTGTTTTGCCTGTCATATGCGTCTCAGTTTTACCCATCAGATTATTTAGCAAAGACAAAGGAACCGATGGTGTTTGTTCTATTTGCATCTTTTATGATGCTAACCTAGTTGAGTTGGAATATATATTGCCTTGGACTTCAATTCTGTAACATATTGCTCTGATTCTGAGATATATATTTGGAACTGTGACAAAAGCAATGCTGTTTATAAAAAGGCTTAAAGTACTCTAGAGCCAATAGGCTCCTAGCCACACAAAAAATATGAGAGGGTCTTTGTGCAAAGCCTTTCCCTTGCATATGAAAAGAAATTGCTTCCAGATTTGAGCCCTTACCAACCAACTACCAAGGTGCAACTTTAACGTTGTGTCAGGGCATGCCATCAAAAGGTAAGTGAAACTCTAGGAAAAAATACTAAAAGGTAGCTGACAATTTTTTTTAGCTGAACTATAGTTATAAATGCCATATTAAAAGTTGAATAGCAGATTTTTCTAAATTAGTTGCTCATCATGAGTTAAATGAGCACAAGTGTTGACTGATTCCATGGCTGATTTTTTGGCTTAAAAATGTACTTAAGAACATGAAGGAAGGCTTCTACATCGGCCCTAAATAGTAGTTAATCAACGGGATGAAGGTTATAGAGGAAAAAAATTATAGGTTATGGGGCCTATTTGTGCTTTTACTAAGAAAAAAGAATTATAACAATATGCAAGAAAAGTTTCATAATAATAGACTATAGTTTAGAAAAAGAAAGCAAGAAATGCTAATCCATAAAAAAAGGTTGCATTAGCATTTATTTCAGAAGCTAGAAAAGGAGCTAAACATAGCTACATCATAAAAGTGTTTTTCCTTTAATACATTAATAATATTATAACTATAAATATAGCACTTTCTTCGTACAAGGATTCGTTGTTTTCCCTTTGCAGATTCTTGAAAATAGGAACAAAGTGACATTTTATAATCATTAGTGAAAAATATCAACTGAAAATGAAAACAAAAAACATACTAAATGCACCCAAAAATTCAATAACAAAAAAACATGTAGGATCCAAAGACCTCACCTCTGCCGTGCTCCTTCCTTCTCGTGCATTATAGTCAATATTGGCATCAACAATTAGCTAAAAAGTAAAAACTTAGTCATATTAGACGAGTATCACACTTTTAACTGACAGAATTGAACTTAATTATTTATAGCGAAAATTAATATATTAGGAAAATGAAAGTTCAATCAAATACCAAAATGATAGACATCTCAAACTGTTTGTTGCTTCTTGTTTTCAGATTTACAAAAATAACTTAAAAATTCTTAAAAGCAAACCAAATATGTTTCAAAAATAGCATTTCCAGCATAGCCAATCCCAAGGTGGAAATTTTGGAATTAGCAATTTAAACCAATAGTAATCTTATAATGAACAGCAATATGCATTGATTTTCCCAATTTCAAAATAAACAACTTTGTTGCCCATTCGGTTGCTTCTACATATGCTACACTTCATGTTACTACCTGCATTCAGTTATTTAGCCACATCCATTATCCAAAACTCTCACACCCCAGTGACCAAAGCTTCTCATTAGTTCGTTTGTGATTAAGAATCTACAATTCCAATACTGAATGACTAGAAAAAGGACACTTTTCATCATGTTCTGCAAATGTCATTCTAGTTCTTAAGGATGGCAAAAGAAAAGATAGTCAGTAAATAACCCTAATGATACCATACTATAAAAAGAACATCCCAGTGCATAAGGCTCAGACTTGGTGGAGTTTGGGGAGAATAGATGAATGTTAGCCTTATCCCCACATACAGGAAGACTGTTTTCAGGATTTGAATCTGTGACCTCCAGGTCAAGAGAGAACACTAACAAGGCTCACCCTCTCAATACCAAACTATGCTAACCAAAGGAGGAAGAAAATTAATGATATCATATTGTTATCATATATGAAACAGTTGGAGGGTTTCTTCCATATACTCCCTATGTTTCATTTTATTTGACATTTTAGCAAAAAAAAAAAAAAATCCATTTTGAAAATAATTTTATAATATCAATGAAGCATTAATTATTTTTTATTCTTATTATATCCTTAATCATTGTTATAAAGTGAGAAAATATAAAAGTTAGATGAGAGATAATCTAATTAATATGCAACACGGGGGATGCATTAGGAATTAACATAATAAATTTTATGAAATATATCAATAGCATTTTTTAATTCCTGCGCAAAAACCTTCAAGGTCCAGCAAAATGGGAAGCAGAGTGTAATAAAGACCAAGTACGGGTATGTGTAGCATATCTTATCCAGACCATATAGAAGATACCTCATCCTCAGGAAATTCTCCAACTACTTTTGCTATATACTGTTTGTGGACTAAACCAGCTTCTATCTGTAACAATCAAATTCTATAGTTATAATATATAAAAAAATTCTATTACAGATAGAATCATTGTAGATAAAACAGAACAAATTCTGTATTACAAGCATGTCAAGATATTGATATCACACAAGAAGAAATTAAACTTTAGTGCCAACAAAGTAAATAGTTATCTTCTATATATTCATAGTAATGAGCAAATAATACTGTAAAGTGCCAACTGAATATCTAATTTATTTATTTTTTAACTTTTCAGTTGCGATATTTTCACTGAACAAAAAACGAAACCTCGTATATTTAATTAGAAACATTACTTTAATATTTATATTTAAGATGTCAAAGAGGTAGGTAGCTCAAAGGCTTATCAAAATGACAAAGTTGCTCATTAAATATGTCATGCAAAATTTTAAATCAAACAGATTAACCTTTGTTTATTAGAGATTAAATATTCTCGGAGAAGAAAAGTTTGAAGAGCAAGAGATAATCGCCTCCTAAACTCACCTGTTGCCTAAAAATGTCAGCTTTTGCAGCATTTCTGGCCAAAATAAGAAGTCCTGAGACCAGGCGATCCAGTCGATGAACAGCTGAGATGATCATGTCAAGGTAAAAATGCAAATACGAATGGATAAACTTTGAGAAATACAGGGTAAATGCAAGTAAAAAATGGATATAGTGTAAGACTGAGATAAGGTATGCAAAAATATTAAAAGCAAGAAATTTTATGGTAATTGGAAATGTTAAACCTTATCAGCAAATGACATTAATCTGTATCATGATTATAAAATGTATTTCCAAAAGGCATTTTTGGATACGAAATAGAGGCGTCAGCCCATGCTCAGCTTGAAGAATGCCAACAACAGTGTTCTTACGATATTGACCGCATGGGTGTACCTACGTAACAGCTAAAATTCACAGCTTTAGCATATATGAAATTTTCAGCCAACTATCATCAATAAGTATATCACCATTACTTAGGTATGTAATACAAAATTCATTTATCAAGCAAGACTATTACTACCAAAACTGCCATCCTCCAATCTACAAGTTCCCAAATTCAGTCATCAAAGCTAGCTGCGTTGTTTCCAATCTATGCTCACTCTTTTCTCTCTTCTCTACCCATAGTGGACCATGGTCACAGTTATCAATCTCAAATAACAGTGCAGAGCCTCTGACCCCTAAACATCTATAGTGGCAAACAAATAGCAGGACAATCGCTGTACTATAGTTGATAGATACAAATTAAAAAATATATCCAACATGTATTATGCTCAAACTAAATAAAAAAAATACCCAAAATTAGTGGCATTGATCAATAATTAATGATGAGATTGACAGTTTGCATTGAAAGAGGAGACATAATAAGACAGAAGCACATCCGTTAAATAAATGCCATTCAGTGTGAACTGGTGTTTCAAACTATATCTAATGAAAATTGGAGCAAATTACAAAGTTTAAGCGCAATGTAGTGCTAAAGTTCCCACCATGACAAGGTCCCGGAGAAAGGCTGTGCCTGTTATGGGTCAATTGTAGGATGCCTTACCTGCTACGTGCTAAAGTTCTCCTTCAGAGAAAACTAAGAACTTATCCCCAAATAATTACAAGCACTAGTTAATTAACAATGGATTTAAAATCCAAAACAATGGATGTCGATATGAAACAAATCCGTTAAAATACATTAAAGTGGTTTGGTTATGGATTGGTTTTAGTTAATTACATTTTTTTAGCAGTCTTACCCACAACTTTACAAGAAGAATCAGATGGCCTAATGCCTTCCCAAATAAACTTGCCTGGACCTAAGGCTTTACAAGTATCATATCAATTGGCTTTGCAACACTCCTAAAGAATCATCTTGATTCTTCCATTCTGCAACTTATATTGTCTGATTTTATCTATTTTCTAGAGGGCATATTTGCAACAAGCTTAAAGATTAGTAATCTTTAGCCTGAGGTGGAGTGTTAGAAAATAAATATACACACACACATCTTAAAATACCTTAAATTATCCACTAGGATTAGATTCTCTATTCCTCATTATCTTTAGGGATTGTTACCATATTTCATCATCTTATCAGGATTTGTTTTCCTAATTAGGATTCGGATTAGTATCAAAAAGGTTTAACAATCTAGGTTTATGAAATTGTAATGTATTTCATTTGAATGAATCATATAAATTTCATAGTATTTTGCTTATATTCTCTCCTCATCCACTATCAATACCTAAAATCTCATATTACCCTTTTTTTCCTTATAAAAATTGCATGATCCACGTTTCAATCACAAATAGCTCAAGTATAAGGGGGTGTTCCAAATACATGTCACGAGAGCCAACGTTTCAATCACAAAATGGCTCTAGTATAAGGAGATGTTAGAAATATATCTAAAATCCTTAATGTGTCTTCACCTAACAGCTAGAACTTTAGGGATAATTAATTCATGACAGAGCTTAATCTCTGCATAATTATTTTACTTAACATGAGTCATGACAGTTTTAAAACATAGGCACTTCACTAATCCACTCGTTAATGCATACTTACAGGAACAGATGCTGGCTTACAAATAGTTAGCACATCTGGTTCTTTTTGAAGAATAAGAACATCACAAGCCATCACAGGTGGTTCGTGCCTGAAACCTCAGTGGCATCAGTTGCAAGGTTTATCAAATCCATAAAATGAAAGCATAAAGTTTAAAAGCAAACCTGTGTAAGAAATGGCTTATCTTTTGAGATGATTTAACTACGTATGAAACTGGTACCATCTCACCATCTACTTGAATCCTTCCACATTTCACTGCACTAACCTAGAATGTTAAATACAAACAATCAATTAATTATAACTGTAGCAACATCAAGCTCACTGAGCTCAAACTCAGCTAGAGGTGAATGAAGCCAGTGGTGGCATTTGTTCAAAAAAGTGGTAAAAACATCTATTGCAAATAAATATAATAACAATAATAATAATTACCATCACAGGGCATTACCCTGGTACCCATTCTTTTCTTATGGATACGGTACCCGCGATGCATTTAATTGGTTGCTGACAATATCCAATATAAAATCAAATGTTTGTTATGCAATCCAGGAGTAAATAATCATTGATGACTCACCAAGGATACCATACCTATCTAGGAACCACAGCAAATATGGCTACCTTAATGTGACCTTTTTTTTTTGTTGTTGAGTATTGATTATATTATGAAAGGTTATACTCTGATGATGGATCGAATTTCAACTTATGAAACAGAGAATGACTATTTCAGGGTTTGTCGTAAATTATATTTACTTACAACAACTGAAACTTACGATTAGACAAACCATCAAAATCAAACATAAATGAGTAGGCGTGATTCTTACATAATACTCATAAGGTCGGCCTTTAAACTCCTCAGCAAATAAGTCTACAATGGTTTTCCCCGCCCACCGATTTTTAACCTGCAACAAAAAATTGATCGTTCCTAGGGTTTAATCGTGGGTTTTACAACACCTATTGAAGAGAGATTTTAAAATAATGAATATAGAAAAAGAAAATCAAACAAACATACATGAGCGATGAATTCAAAGTAGTATGGTCTAACAAATCGTATTCCTGCACAAATTCCAACAGAACAAAAAAATGGTCACGTTCTATGTTCGTAGTAAAATTTCGTCATTATCACTGGAATGTGTGGAACATCTACACTATTGGATGTTACCGTTTCGAAAGACATAATCGTGCGGGTGCGGGGGATTGGCTGGAGTCTGCCACACTATATCCATGCCCTCCTCGCCTTCTCTCTTTCTCTTCATATTCGCGCTTCGCTCCACGTAAAGCGAAGAAGATTGCAATTTGGAAGGTAGTGGTTCCCAAAACGACGTCGTCGGCCAACGGATTAAACGACTCATATGAATTGTAAACGCTTTTGCATGTCGTGTCGTTTTAACTTTGTAGTAATTAGCCCTGACATTATAAATTATAGAAATGTTAATAACATATTTTCTAACAATCTTCTAATGTAACTAGAGATCCTAAACATACATTTTAATTAACATACTTTTCATGTGGTGTCTCTCTAAGTTTTAACACATTTTTTATAAATGAAATTTTATAAATTACAAAATTATTAATCCGATTTATTCAATAAAAATAAGATTTATAAAAAATTACAATGTTAAAAGATTTCATGAATAATAAAAATATTTTAAAAAATGTCGTTAACATTTCTCTTACTAATACTATTTAACTGTATTTACTCATAGCATGATTAAAAATAGACTATGAATTTGTTTTCAGGCTGGGTGAGAACAAGGTTAATTTTGGTATAGGGATAATAATTTGTTTCTCTAATGATAATAATAAATATTTTACATGCCTATTGAATTAATTTTTCATTTAAAAAATAATCAAAGCATAGTGTTTTGGCTATAATATTTTGTTGGACTATTCTAGTTATAGATTTGTTAGTAATAGAATAGAAGTGCATGGAAACCAAACGAAGTTAATTTGAAAATTATGGTCAAAAGTCAGTATTTTTAAAATTTTATACGAAATTAAAGTTATAAATTTCACAGTAGGATATGACTCGTAAAATTATCATAAACATCTTTGATTCAACTTTATAGCAGTTTTATCAAATTCAGTTAAAGTCAATAATAGCATGTTATCGATAAAATTCTAGTCCTTAAAACTTGTTCTTGTTTATTTTGTTCATGCTAGAAACACATTCCAAAAATTTATGGTACTTCATAGTTAGTGATAATCCGACTTAAAAAGTTCAAAATAATATATTTACATAATAAATGCAGATAATTCTGCTATCTGATTATGACAGAAGAAAAACTGCTGAATATATATAAGTACATACTAAATACGTGAAAGATGGGAAATAGTTATATTCCCTTATGGGTGCATTACATTTTAACTGCAGAGTTTGACCTATTATATTTGTTTATAAAAAAAATGAAGAAGCATAGCATAGCCCTAGTTTTCCAAGAAAAGGAGTAAAAGTAATGGAAGTGTAAATAAGAAGGTGCGATGCGAGGTATTGGGGTTATGTTTGGCGTCATCAGGATGAAATGAATGTTGGGAGTTAGGAAGGGGAACCAAATTCGGGTGGTTGACATAATGACGAATCACGGACATCCTGAGGAGAAGTCACAATCCCTAACATCACACATCCCTCCCTCATAATCCAATTATTCAACCACAGATCGAGAAGAAAAGAAAAGAACTCCATGGGGGACCAGTCCTTCTTCTGTTTCCTACCTTCCTTCTACTTTCCCACCCCAAAAATAATGTCTATAGTTGAAAAGATCCGCTTTGCTTCAATACAGCAATATACGCAGTGACTTTTTGCCACTGCTAACACTTGATTCTTGTACAGTTCCATTAATGAATGCACACAGACGGGAAAACGACTTAAAAGTATATCATCACCTTATCATGCAACCATGCCCAAAACCACAAAATACAACCTCAAAACACTCTCTCCTCACCTATTTCCTTTCTATCAAAAAATCGTAAGCATCACATTCGAAAGACCCATCACGTGCACAATCTGATGTCCGCACATACGTATATAAAATGTGTATATACAGGTGAAAAGAATGAATTTTGTGGGGCAGAGAGAGAAAGAGAGGATTGATGTCATGATCATGATTACGATGATCAGACACATATGACAGAGGAAACGGAGAGAGGGTAAAGGAAGGTGTTGGCATATTGGAATGATATGGTGGCACCGTTGATCAAGGGTCTGCCATCATTGACGAGGCAATCGTTATACCGGAGGCGCTTGAAGACCTTGGGGTTGATGAGGCGTGCAGAGCTGAACCAGCCGCACCTCAGGTGAATGGCAGAGATGTCGCATCCACTCACGCACATGTTCATGATCTCCACCGTGTATGTGGGAATGCCACTGGGGAGTGGGGCCGTGGGGCCCTGGTTTATCACTATATCAGACTTGCTGCATTTCTCACCCCATATTCGGTTCGGTTCCATCTTTTTACTCCCTGCACAAAACCCCGAATCTTCTCTTTTCAAAACCAAATCAAATTTCCTCTCTCAAATTAACCAACACATGCAAATAGTATTTTTATTATGCGGTAAAAAATACGACACTCTACTATATCTTATATAGTACTCCGGAGAAAAACATCTACACCAGGAAATGACTTCTGCGCAGGAAGCCACACCGCGACAAAATCCTGTCATTATTCAGTTTTATAAAATAATGTAAAGATCATACAAAAGTGAATCATTCCAAACCAAACCAATACCCAAAAGTGAATCATTCCAAACCAAGCCAATACCCAAAAGCTCAAAGGCAACTTTCAAGTTCAACTGGGACGAAAAGCCAATTATTCGAAAGGCTAGTGCTAGCTAGCCCCGCATTATTTTCAACCCTACTGGAGTTTTAAAAAAGGGTCAAAGAAAAATCGTAAACTTTTTTCATTGTTTAAATTAAAGGGAGAATAAAAATAAAAATAAAAAATTATGTTCAGAATTATACTTCTTTTTCCCTTGTTTTTTCTGCTTCAACTTCTGCTAAATAAAAAACACATAGCTATATTGATAAAGAAAGATCATGTGGTGCTCAACTTAGAAGTGCTCCTGTAATTTAAAGGGTAAAATTTGTAGTTATATGGGCTTTTGATGATTAGATCACACAATCTTGTCGCAGTCATTTCCCTTTCAGCGAAAACATACAAAGAAATAACGCCAAGGCCTGTATCTCAAGAATGGAAGACAAAAAGGGCAACCTCAAAAGAGGAAGACAAACTCGTTCTTCTCCCATGAAAAGAAACAAGTAAATTCGTCACAACATAATAATGATTCAGAAAAAGGGAAACAATTACCACTAATAAGAAGTTTGCGATGCGGGCTATGAAGCTTCTTGATCCCTTCTTCTACACCACGCGATGACACGGACACCATGGTTCCTTTAAGAGTCGTCCCACCACCCAAACCTACAAGGCGATTAACACGGGCACAAAAACAGCAAATTAAGAAATTACTAACGATAATTCGCATAACAATAATTAGATTCGCATAACGACACGCACCTGTTGAAACGGCAAGGAGTGCGAGGGAGAAGAAGAAAACGGTTACGAAAACGAAGACGATTCGTCGAACCGAATGCAGTTCCATGAAACACTGAACACGGCGAGCCGTTTGGAAGTTAGAAGTGAATATTGAGTAGTCACGGCATGGAAGAGGAGAGGGGGAGGAAAAGAAGAAGCTTTCTTACAGAGAAATCACAGATCTGCAGAAGAAAAGAGAAGAAAAGGAAGGGTCATATATACACATCACATCATGTGAAGAAACAAGGAGTCAACGAAGCAGGAATAGCCGTCGATTCTGGAAAAGACGAGAGAGAGAGAGAGAGGGAGAGAGAGAAGAGGGGAAAAAGGAAAGTCAGTGTCACGGGACTAGAACTAGAACTACGAAGAGAGTGTGAAACCTAAAAAGAGAAAAACAAGCATTGATTATTGATTTTGTTATAATCTTGAATTGAATCAAAGGCAGCTAGCTAGTGTGGGAATGGGTAGAGTGGCTAGCTGCAAAAACACACAATCAGAGGGTTAGTTGGGTTAGAAATGGCGATGAGATGAGAGAAAAAGGACATTGATTGCTCCATGCAATTCTGTTCTTCTCCGGTATCCGTGTGGGTTACGTTTGAAGAGTGATAAAGAAAGAGAAAAAGGAATGAATGAGGGAGTGGTGGGTGGTGGAGAGGAGAAGGCGGAGAGGTGGAAAAAGGGAAAGGGGTGGAAAGGGGTGGGGGTAGGGTTTGAAGCGACCAAGGTGGCAGAGAGGATCAGAAGTGACAAAACTGCGACGCGTAAAGGAGAATCGTCAAAAAAAGGTGAAGCGCATTAATGAGGTAACACTGCCATCTTATTAGGTCTTTCCCTATATATGCCAGACTCACACCTCACACCTCACACCTCACAAGAGAGAGGGACACTACTTACTACACACACTGTTACAGTGCTGCCACAGGGTAGGTTTTGGTCGCTTTTCTTTTTTGTTGGTGTTGCAAATGGAAGCGTCGATGCGGCCACCGTGCCTTTTTCCTTTTTCTCTGTCGGGGAGCTTTGGGTTATTCTTCACACACCCCCACCAAGCCCTGCTTATGGAAACTCTCTATATCTCTCTCACTCTCACTCTTTTTATATTCAAAAATCAAAATAATCACAGTAGCACCTCTCTTTTCACCATCATTTTATGCTTTGTTTCCATTTGGGTTCAATGTAATCAACCATGGTTACTGGTTAGAGTCATCACACGTGTGCTTCTTAACCCTGCCCAAGGGATATATATATATATATATATATATACACACACTTATACATATATGATATCATTATCATGGTTCTCATTCTCCTCCTTAATCACCCGTACCTACCTACCTAGCTATCTCTTCACCTTTCAGAACACAAAGAAGTAAATGCCTTTATTCCATCTCAGGTGTTTCTCACCATATTTTACCATCTAGCAAATCCTACAGTTTTCACCTTTTCACCTTGATTAAAATATTAAGCTTAAATAAATCTGCAATGATGTTTGTTTATGAAAAATGCTACATTTACTAGATGGTCATCTTTTGAAAAATAGAACTTTATGTTATTTTTATGGTGAGAGAGAGAGAATATTGAAAATTTGAAAGGGGAGTGTAATTGACGCGGTCCAACCAGAATTGACGTTGATGTTCCGAATTCCAGTCAATCCAAGAGTCGTGTTTTTTACGTTCGCAAGAGGACATATTCTGTTTGTGTTCACGTACATGCATAAATGGTACCCGGTGAAGAACGTGGTCGTATTGGACTGGGCCTCAATCTCACTATTTCCTTCCTTATTATTTGACTATATTCTATATGAACAAAATCAAAAATACTTCAGAAAAAACTATATACGTAGTTTTAAATGCATTAATATCAAGAAGGCATCTTTTGATGGAAGCTGATAATAGCCTTTGCCAATTAATGGCATGCCAACCAGGGAAGAAAGATGAACTTTGTGTCATTTTTTTATTTGGTAAACTATCATCGTTGCCGGAAAAGAAGGGTATCTTTACATTTCACAATTATTATCACTTGATTACGTTACATTATGGGGCAATGCTCATCTGTGCTCTTTCTTTTTGCCTTCATCTTGCATTGAGATGATAACACAAATGTGGTTCAATCATCACTGTCATTAATCTCAATACCATAAACTGCATATAAAAGTTTTTGGCTAAAGCATTTCATTCAAACCTGGTATGAAAGCACTCCTCTTAAGTGATAATGACATGTAAAACTATTCACAGGAACAGGATGCAAATTCTACCATAACTGTAGTAGGGTTGCAGAGAATTACTTGTACACACATTCTGCTCAATAATTCTACTAATTTAATAGAAATTCTATATTAGATTGTGCAATACACTTGGATGGAATGGAACATGTAAGAATTTTCATTTAGTCAAATCAAGGCACCTTTGTATTTTGCTGTTTTTTTATGAGTATATTGTCTAGTTTGCTGTCTAACAACCTTACATATATGCTCACAACTTTTTTTACCTGTCATTCTTTTTCTTCTCTCTACAATCAGTGGTTCCCCTTATGTGTGGTGTCTAAAGGCATGGTTTTTTTAATGCAGAAGAAGGATAAAAAGAGATTTAAAAGTTAGAAGATGAAAAGTTGCCATTTATATTGATGGCTGGTGCTTAGCGTTTTGAGTTAAGAGGGCTCCACCCTCCAAAATCGAAAGCTAACAGACACGAAAGTGACTTGCACAATACAGTGTTTCCAATTGGAGTGACATATTGAACATCACTTGGAATCTCCGGGTCCCAAGTTCACTCACTCCACATGCAATCAAGAGGAATGAATATGCTTTCTCCAAACCATTCATTTCATATTCTTAATTAACCTTCAAAAATCTAAATGCAAAATCATATGAGATCTGTTTTATGAATCGTGTTTGTTGAATGTGTGATTTAATAGTTTTTCTGCATGTTTTGTGTGTTTGTGTTTACTTACAAACCTTTTGAGATTGCTCTTTTCATGCCCCATCTTGATCGAAGCAGATGCATGCTGTTGTTGGCCTTATGCATGGGGTTGTACGTAGTTTTATATTCAAAAAAAATTTTAAGATATTTTGAAAGTTAGAGAAAATATAAAGAATTTACTTAAACTTATTTAAAGTACATTTCAAAAATTTTAATACAATCTTCCATATCTTTTATATAAAAATTAATGATGTCGACGAATAAAATTTAATATAATATAATTCATATTAATCATTAAATTAAAAAGTAATGATGTAGACGAAGAATATTTCTCATACATATATTATTAGAATAAGTCAATTTGAAAAAACTTCAGTGGGTGGCGTTTAGAGTAAAATCAAATACAATGGAAGCAATTGGTATATGATTTGCACGAAGACCGTTGATCAAAATTGATTTTGATGTTTTGAATGGATTGATATTAATATACAAGTTGCTGAAGGTTGACCTGCGACTCATCTATGCAAAACTACCATCCTTACAATTTTTTTATTAAATTTTTTTTTTAATTTTAACTAATTAATTGGTTTTTCTTAAAATTACGAAAATCTAATTCATTGATTATTTTGTTGATTTTCCTTTTTTCATAAAATCGTTAAATTCTCATTTTATACAAAAAAAAAATAAGATATTCGTAAATTAAATCAATTTTTTTTAAGCATTCGACAAAACTCACCGGCCAAAATATCAATTTTTCACCTAGAAAACCATTTTTTTTTCTCTTTTACCCTGATTTTCACATTCAACAAAAATTCCTTCAATTTCTCACTTTTTTTTTTCATTTGAAAACTTTTAAAATTATGTCATGTCCTAAGTCTATCATAAGTAATCTCTAATTATTTAGACAATAAATGAGAATGTGAAGATTTTAATAATCTATCATAAAAGACATTCACTTTTAATTATTTCAACTTACTATGAATGTTTTTATCTTTATCTGTATGCTCAGTCTTTTTAATTGTGTATCTATTTCAATTTTCCTCTTTTATTTTTAGTTTTAATTGCATTTTTTTTTTCTAAATTATAATGTTTATATTTAAATATATTTTTTATTCTAAATTTTATTTCTATGTTTTTTACAATGACTAAAATATAAATAAGTATATTTTTTATATGAAAAAGGATGAAGAAACCTCATTAATAAGTAATGGTCCTTTCTCTTTATTTTTTACAATCTTTTCATGTAATTGTTGTATATAATTTGAATTTGGATTACCATCATCTACACTTTAAAAACAACACAGAAAGAAAAATGAGAAAAAAAATACAGTTTATAAGTCAATTAATTTATATATAAAAAAAAAACATACTTGTTTATATATTATATTTTTAATTGATGTAAAATTTGTAATACATGATGTTAGATTGAGATTATATTTTAAAAATTTAACTAGCTTAATTATCATGAAATGTTTTTTATGGATTTAAAAAAAAAATTAATTATATTCACATATTTATTTTTATAAAAAATTTTCATAAATTTATTTGTTAAAAATTTTTTATAAATTTATTTATGAAAAAATTTCTCATGAATTTGTTTGTGGAAAATTTTCTATAAATTTTATTTGTGGGAAATTTTCCATGAACTTTTTGTGAAAAATTTCCTACTAGTTTTTTATCCACAAATTTCCCACCACCACAAATTTGTAAATAAAAGGTTAGTAAGAAATTTTTCACAAAAAATCTATGAAAAATTTTTCACAAATAAATTCATGAAAAATTTCCCACAAATAAATTCATAGAAAAAAATTTTATAAACAAATTTATAAAAAAATTCCTACAAATAAATTTATGAAAAATTTTCATAAAAATAAATATATAAAAAATATTCCATTTTTTTTTTAAAAAAAAAATTCTTAACAAATATTTTATGGATAATTAAATTTATTTTTTAATGTCAATCTTATAAATGAGATTTATATTCAATTATATATTATAATTTTATTATATTTTCAATGAATGTAACATATTCAACAAAAAGTTCCAAATTTTTTATTCATATTCACAATTTTCTTACAACAAATTAAAAGATTTTCTTTTTCAGCTTATGCAGCTGTTTCAGAAAATCCAAACAATTAAATTGACTTTGTCTATATATAATCTCCCTTTTCAAAATTTACGGCATTGACAAAGTGAGAAACAACAACAACAAGGTTTATGTACACACACACCCCACTGGTTTCTGCCATCTTTTTCAATTCTCTATCCATAGAAGACCAAGATCAAAGAAGAGTGAACACCATATATATAAATTCAATACATTCTCTTCATAAACACATCATTGAATGGCATCTATGCCTAACTCCCTCTATTTTCTTCAATAACAAGCTCAAATGTGTATATTTCATAGAATAAATATCTTTCCAAGTTTCCAAATAGGGTTGTAGATACATGTAGTAGATCAACTGATGTAAAGTTCTTCTGGTTTACTTGATTATGCAGTTGAATTAAATACTCAGAAGAGGGTTTCATCGTCCTGAATTCTTCATTCAAAACAGAAACTGTTCTATACCAAAAGGGTTGCAGGATTAATGGGCCTTGTAAAAGGAAAGTGGAAGCAAAACATGATTTACAAAGCGTTGGAGCGATTTTCAAGACCACACTTGAAACTAAAACCATTGTTAGAGAATGATGATGATGAGAAGGGTGAGATAGTCCCTCATGGTTGTTTTCCAGTGCATGTTGGAGCAGAAAGAGAAAGGTTCGTTGTGACCCACTGTTTCAGATGCTGCTAGAAGAAGCAGAACAGGAATACGGATTTGACTGTGATGGCCCCATTTGGCTTCCTTGCAGCGTCGATTTGTTCTGCAAAGTGCTGGCTGAGATGGATGGGGAAGAGAAGAATAGCAGCATCACTGTCCACAGTACTCGAAGAAGCTTTATCACCATTGCTAAGGTTTTTCCTTTCTTCGTTCTTCGCACACCATCACGTCTTCTTTGTTACATGAACAAGGGTGATAGTGCATGCAGCGTTTTAGATTCGGAATTGCTGAGGTTATAAATCGATTTCAATGGTATATGTAGAATATTTCTTGGGTTTTAAATTGTTTGTGAAATATTCACATGCACCGAAAAAACAATAAATTTGTTAACCTTTTTAGTTTGTTGCGAATTTTTTTTCCATATATTTGTTGAATTGGAAATCAATGAACAGAAAGAAAAGTCTAACAAGATACAAACTTTCTACATCATCACCAAGCAAAAGAGGATGAAGTTGTAAAATATATTTGCATTGCTTATACTTCCTCTTGCTAGAAGACCATAAAAACATTTTTTAAAAGTATATATAATATTAAATTAATTATTTGTACTTTGAAATTAGATAAGTATGTTTAAATTTTATTTTTATGATAAAAAATTATATTTAATAATAATAATAATAATCATAATAATAAGATGATATTATTTCATATAAATATTATATTTTAGTTTTATATTTTCTATTATAGAAATAATTATACTTTTAAAATACACTAAAAATTTATATTTCGTAATATTTTTATATAATTTTTTATGATCTTTACAAAATTTACATTTCTTACAAACTTTTATAAAAAAATCACACAAAAATAACATGAAATCTGAAAAATTTTAGTAATGATAATTTTTCCATATAATTTATTAATATTTCTTTTGTATTATATATTTTTTTATAGATAATTTGTAAATTAAAGATTACTTATTGATATTTATCAAAAATGGTAAATTTAATCATCAACATTATGTGTAAGATTGATTGTTTGAGGTTTAAGACATAATAACGAATATTATCTCTTTTCATATCACTTATTAGTATATTATTTGTATTTTTTAATTGTTTATAATATTCTAATGTGTTTTTGTACTTAAATATATAAATTTAAATACATCTCTACAAAAATATGGGAAATAAAAAATAAACATAGTTTATTCACTATATATTTGTCAAAGTTTACTTTTAGTTTATCTTTATAACCAATTTAAAATATGTTAAATATCTCTTGCTTATTATCATTCTTATTCAAATTTAATAGTTTTTTAAACATAATTATATTTTATTAAACATTTAGGATTAAAATATACGTATATATATATATATATATATATTATAAATTCAATATTTTTTTGTGACATTTGAATTTGGTGATTACCATTAATAGTCAGATTTATGGTATTGTGATTTATATCTAAATTATTATTTTTTATAATTGTAATTAATATTTAAGATATTTTATTTAAAATTGTGATAAAAAGTAGAAAATAAAATAGTGGTTGGGTTGGAAATAGAAGATCGGAAACAGGATAACGCGGGTAGAACTGATAATAGGTAATCAAAACCCATTCATGGTATGGGTGGGGACCACACACTCTCAAACTTTATCCATTTTTTAAATATTAAATGATGAATTAGTGACATTAATCATTTCAAATGAGAATGCTTTTATTTTATTTTATATTATTTTAAGAGAGTAATTATTAGATTGAATCATAAAATGTTGAAGATTAAAAGATTTGTTCTGCCACATTTTAAGTGATTATAAGATTATTAAGTAATTTCTTTAATTATCGATTATGTATGATTATATGGTAGAAGGGGGAAGAAAGAGGTTAATTTTCATTACTTAATTAATTGCTTGTTTTAGAAATTCACATTCAAAATCTCCATCAGTCAAAGCTAACAAAGATGCTGTCGGCAACTCAGCATAGCCACCCTCCAAGCAAGATTGATTAATCAATGGATCGTTAAATAGATTCAATTATATATATATATATATATATATATATATATATATATATAGAGAGAGAGAGAGAGAGAGAGAGAGAATTATGATTATTCAATAATAAAGTTCCAACTTTTAAGAAAACCTGTGAAACAACAGAAGGTGTAGCATACCAGATGCTGTTTCACAGTGATTCCATGACACACAAAATCAAACTAAATCTTTTATTAGAAATTTATGGAGATACTTCAGTGACTTATTAGCCAGATTTATGTTCATACTTGCATCATCAATGTTTCAAAAATTTCCATGGCAGACTTAGGTAAACCCAGAAGAACATTTATGCTTTTCCTTTCTTGACCATGTGATAAGAACAAAATGACTTCTTTCTCTGGCAGGGTGACAGGACCAGAGCATAGAGGTTCACCCCAACCAAAATCTGTGGTGTGGAAAGACAACTTAGTCCAAGTTGTGATCAAAAGGGTGGCTGTTAGAGATGGCCTTGCTCTTGTGACTTCAAAATAGTCAATGGCAGATCTTATGTAACTATCTGTGACCATGTCAATTGCCTTGCGAACCAATCCCACAGAATATGACAAGGGTTTCTTCAATAACTCCCCAGCCTCACACAAAGCATTTGTCAACACAATAGCATTGCCGAAGTACCCTTCTGGTATTGGGGGTACCAATCTTGATCTTCCATCAACTGCAAAGAGAAGCTTTGTTTTTTGATCAGGTTGCATCCTTAATGCTGCGGTTCTTGCTCTCCATACAAACCCTGAGAGTGCTTCAAAAGTGGTGCACCTGCTCAAAACCCCGTCTCCTGTGACCTTTTTCTTAAGCAGATCGAGCTTCTCAGAATCGAAGAAGAAGGATCTGTAGATCATGTTTTCTTCCTCGTAAAGCTTTTTAGTGTTTGATACATCTTCTATTTCAGCAAATTCGTTGTGTTGGAACTCTACTTTGGGAGGGTCACGTGCTTTGATTATGGTTCGATCAAGAAATGGTTTGATCTTTAAGTCTAAACCTCGAGCTGTCTCACTCCATGCATTCACAAACTCCATTGCACATAGTCCATCTTTCATGCAGTGGTTCATGCATAGCCCCAAAGTAAATCCTCCGCATTTGAACTTTGTCACCTGGAAGATACATCATTTAGCATCTTTGACATGGATATCATCAAATGCACGAATCCCAGTTTCATGTCCCTTTCCTTTTTCTGATCCAATTAAAAAATTAACACTCTCTTTATAGATTTTGGCAACAATCTTCTTCATGTGTTGCCTACTGAATTCTACTTGCAAGTTCTCAATACAGTTACATACTTAGTATTCAAACAATCTTCTACTTTAGTGCTAGAGAATTCTTACTTTTTATAGTTTACTGTTATTTTGTTTTAGCTGGTCGTTATCTCTTCATTTTTAAAGACATAAAAAAGGTAAAGTAATGAATGATATGATTCTCTTTGATTTAAACATTCTTTTTGTTAGAATTGTTAAAAATAGTTCAATTTTACATGCTGGCAAAGTCGAACTCTAAATTAGTGGTTCAAATAGAAATTGGACCAATCTGGTTGTAAACTCAAATTTAGAAATTCTAGTTCAAAAATTATAAGATTTATTTATTCTTTTATTTTTTAAATTTAAATAAACTTATATATTTCTCATCACATTTATCAGTTACTCTTATTTTATTTAATTTTTCATTCATGATAATTGTCATAGTGACAAAGTATGTCAAACCTGAACTGTCATAAGAGGCATCTCAAGAATGTTTCGAGCACCAGGAACATTGTAAGTCAGTTTCCCAAGAGTATGAGGGTCTGGTTTTGTCAAGTCCCCTATGACTTGGATGTCACAATTTGCTTCAGCTTCAACAAACACTGCACCCTTCCCAGGATTATGCACTATCAACTTCCCTTCCGAGCTTATAGTCAACGTGCCTGCCATGGGATAATAAGGGACAAGAATCTTGGACAAGGAATCCTTGATGACTTGTGCAGCATCCTCGTTTCCTCTGGAAGCAGATTTGAAGCAGTAAACCGTGCGCACTGGAACAGCAATGTTCTGGTCAAGGTTTGAAAGGAAATACAGTCCCTTTTCTGTTTCCTCTGCAGGCTGAACTGGCGTTGGTTCTCCTTGCTTCACGATCAGTTCAGTGCTAGACATGTCAGTTTTTGCCATCACGTATGAATTAACCTTGAACAGGCATGATATATGAATAGTGAGAGATTGTTTTGGCAATATTTATATGATGACAGAAACATTGGCAATGGTTCAATTCAAGCTGGTGAAAAATGTAGGAAATTCTTTTTATACATTAAAACATATTTTTCTCTAAATAAAATAAAAGGTTTATACATTACATACAAAATTCATAACTGAATATGATATGCAGAAAGAATAGTGCATTAATTGACAAATAATATGCAGAAACTAAACAAGGCACATGATACACTCAGTTTTTAGTTACCTGAACAATGTTTAGCAAGAGAAGTGTCGAGAAAGATGAATGAGGATTTGATAGCACATGTGGGGTTGGAGAAGTTATATATAGGATGAAGTGAGACAAAAGTTTTGATTACAATTTCGTTTGGTTAAGAAAATGCAGCAACATGATAGTGACAGATTAATTACCGTAGCTATTTTTGTGTAATTTATAGTTGCAAAATAATGCATACACATAGATTTAGCTTCAGCAGGTATAGTAAACCAAATTAAAAATACTATCGGCAGCAGCCAGAGAGTGAGGCCTAGAAAGGGAAATTATTAAGCACCTTGGTGGAATTGGTTGGTGAGTCAGAAGCTTGAACACTCAAATATATGATGCTGTTATTACAAAAGAAAAACAAGGAAAAAAATCCTTTGTTTTATTATAATCCGAATTGTTTTTTTTTTCTCTCTTCCATTAATTCTTATGTTATTAGACATTTGATAGATACTTAGGTATTAATTGACATATAAAAGAGAAAAAAGATAGAGTAGTATAGATCTGATATTTAATATTATCTTATATGAGAATAGAAATAGAAAGAAAACATCAGGGTTATGGAGGTATTATTTGATATATAATGCTGTTTATTAGAAATAAAAGAATTTAATTTGAATTAGATTGAAAAATAGAAAAATAGTATTATTTCTTTAACTAATAAAGAATCTCAAAATAAATATTTTTAAACATTTTTCTAATTTTTATACGCTAACAACCATACTTATAACATATATAAATATTAATTTTCATACTTCAAGAAAAGTTTAAAAATAGTAATCATAAATCTATTTTATAACTTAGCGAATAATAGAGTACATCTCAAAGAATATAAAACTTCTTTCATGTTTTCACAAGTTTTAATTCATCTAACTGAAAATTAGCATAATTTAGAGAATGTGCAGTTATTCATAAATTTATTAAAAAACTAACAATTAATATCATGATAAACAAAGTAAATTTGTATCATACAAAATACTTGTGATCTATAAAAAATACATGCACATATAATAAAAGAGCAATCAAATAGCAATAACTCAATTTACATAAACTATTACATCATTCAACAATTTTTAATTTAAAAAAATTATTCTCAAAACTTAACATTACATTAAAATTTAATTTTACATAGAGTATACTTACAAAAATTTATATTAATCTAAGATATATATATATATATTAAAATCGATATAATATATATTTCTCAAAATTTACTAAAATATGAAATATTAAGTCACTTTATCACTGTTTATTTCCTTTTTTTAAAAATACCTTATTATTGTTGTTATTTTTTTTATAAAATTTGAAACACAAACAAGATAATATATAGCTCTAATTCAACAATCTGATTCATAAAATTTATATTTCGTGTAAAACTATTGAATGTTGCAATAGTTGGTATTTAATTCTTCTATAAAATAAATTACAAAACGATTATAATTTAAATAATTTATTTTCTAAAATATAACTATATTGTATTTTTACAAGAAATATAATGCTTCGTATAGTATTATTAAATTAACCTTTAAATTTATAGTACACTTAAGAGTTTTCTATAATTTTTTCACGTCTAATTTTTCTGTTACAATGTTTTATCATGTTTGCAGAATATGTTTCATTTTCCAGCTTGATAATCAATATTAACGCAATGCGTAAAAAACAAGAAATAGATATAAAATTCATAACCAGGCTAGTTAGTTGAAGCATATTCATCAGACATTTGAAGTAGGAAAGGATGAAACATGAATATAAATATAACTTTATTAACATTAACACGTCTTGGACTTTGTACATATATGTACATTTCATGCTCTTACCCCAACCAGACCAACAAGTTTTCAATAAAGAGTTAAAAAATTTTAAAATATTTTTCTTTTTCTATTAATTTAAATCATGTAATTATCTTCATAAATTTCTAATTTTTAAATATTTTTTAAAATTATTTTCCAAAAAATATTTTTATAAAGCATTATAAAAATAAACTAACTACACACCTATTGTCCATAGTTTTATTATATAACGATCAGGATGAATGACATTTTCCATCTAAAAATTATAATCCAACCTTTTTTTTTTCCTATCCTAATTAATTTGAAAAATAGTCATCATCTTGATCAGGCAGTCCAATGTTTACGACCCCAAACATCCACCATCAACTTCATGGTGGGAAGGCACAGAGCAACGGAAGACACACCATAATGGGCCTTCTCTAGGTATGGAGTGACAGCTAGGCAACACCCATTAGCAACAACACTTCTCAGAGAGTTACTCTCAACTCAAACCCTAAATTGCTTAAAACCCAAAAAAACAATATCAACCATGCTCAACTGATCCACCCTAACAAGGAAGTTATACTGCTGAATTAAAGAGATTTACTCAATTTTCCTGTTTCCCTACTTACATTTCAAATAAGACGGGAAATTGTGACAATACAAGGAGTAAGACACACATATATAAGCAAGAAAAACATCTCAATTTCAAAGATCTACAATCTATTTCTCTAGTTTTAACAAATAAAAGAAAGAACATTGATCTAAATTAGGAGGCAATAATGCTTACAGGCAGGCGAAAAAACAAACTATTCAATATGAGAAATAGAGGTCACATCAGTAATACAGAGGAGCGGGTTAAATCTAATATGGTACAAAATACAAACCTAATTTAGAGCATCTATAATGAAAAAGGTCACAACTCAAACCAAATATCTACCTTAACTTTATCCGCAGTGACAGCTGACCGGAGAATTATGAAGATAAAATCTAGCTATTAGATGCCCACATGCCTCTAATTTCTGCACAGGTCAAATATTATTTGCCCACTAAAATCACGCATCATCATCATCGTCATCACCATCATCTTTATCTGCATCATCATCATTCTCAGCTTCTTCATCTTCCTCATCAGACATGTTATTAATTACGTCTGTAATTATATCCTTCACCTCTGCTTTTCTATGCATTAAATCCATACCAAAGTGGGTACCTATGAACATTTAATTACAAAGCAGCTTAGTTCAAGATATCATTTCCATAATATTTAGGAGGATTTCTGTCAAGAAAAGGACTTACCAAGTTGCCTGAGGATATCGGACAAAGTTGCCTGCACCAAGTATAAAATATTATAAACAAGAACAAGTATATTATTCTACGGATGTGTTTGATTGTGTTTTTGTTTTATAATTTTTCAAAATTTGATTTTCAGAAAACAAGAAAAAACATAATTAAAAACTGAACCAACTTATTTAGTTTTCTGGTTTTATAAAAAAAAATATTAGTTGTGAAAACAATTTTCAAAAACTAAACAAAATTTGAAGTATACATGAATTGCAAGAGAAGCATTACTTACAGTATTGAAATCTACTTCCTTCAAAATATCAACAACTACTGCATGCATGTCCTGCTTAGAAGGTTCTGTCTTGGCCTTCTTATTACTTTTACTTTTACCTACCGTTGAAATCAGAAAGCAATGGGTGAACAGGATAAAAATAAGAGGACACAAGGCATACTTAATATTTAAATCAAAACATAAAAATTAAAAGTTTGTTTAACTTGTTTAAATGTAATAACATACGAGGGAAAATTTCTCAGACAGTTTGAAAGAATTACTAAAGTAAAATTAATCAAAAGTTCAAACTTCTGAGAAACCAGCAGACTAGCTGACAGTTTGCTTAACCATATGCAGAGAGAGAATATAGTCAATTCACCTTGATCCTTAACCAAAGCCTTTGAAGATTTGTCAGTTTGCTTTTTGCTTGCAGCCTTCCCCTTCGCGTCCTGCTTTTCACTTCCAGTTTTCTGTTTCTTAGATGCAGATTGCTTTGGCTTGGAAATGGAGGCAGAAGCACTCTCATGCTCAGCAGCACTCCTCTTTGAATTTGTTTTTTTTGGAGTTTTCTCAATGCTCTTGGCATCTTTCGTAGAGGTCTTCTTGACAGATGAGGTTCTATCTCCAGTTTTGCCAACTGAACTCTCTTTAACAGCTTGTTTGGAAGTACGCTTGCGAGACTTTGGTTTTTCTTCCTCTTCCTCTGATTTACTTTCATCTTCATCACTTTCATTGTTTGGCGCTGGAACATCTTCATCTTCTTGAGAATCATCTTTAGCATCTGAAACTTCAGCTTTATCATCTTCTTCATCATCATCAGAAGACTGCTTTTGCTTTTTCCCAGATTGGGAAGTTTGTTTTTGCTTCTACAGTAAAATAAAATATACAAACGTGATTAAGCAAATTTGCAACTCAAATCATCCACGGGAAATAGAAGATAAAATTGAACAGTGAAATATACGAAGCCACAACTGTAACTAATAATCCACACAACAGTCAATCTAGGAATAGAATATAAATATCCAAATTAAAATATGAGAAGACTTTTTTTCATTCACAGTTGATAGAATACAGAAACTTAATAGGTAACAAAATCCAAAATTGGCAAAAAGGCCACGGATCAACTCAGCAACAACCACCACATGACAATAATTAATGCTTGAGTCACTACTTCCTCAATTCTAGCAGTCCACGGTAACAGCAAACACAAAGCAGCTGGAACTGCAGAAAATCTATCTTTCTTTAGATCTACGACAGGAAAAATCACCAGTTAACAATAGCTTCACCTTTCAATTTGAAACTAGATTAAAAAGACCCCTCCCTCACAAGAAGAACAAACTACAGTCACTGAACCACAAGCATAATGCCACAACAACCCATTAAGTTCACAATTTAAATCTCAAGCTACTTCAAAAATCCAAAGAAAAAATTGCACTACAGCTATGAAAAAACTCATTACAAGTTATATAATGAAATAACCACTTAGATCTAATATCAATGAAATTCTGGTATTTACTCCCTTAAAAAAAATTGCAAGTGTCAACCAAAAGGGTGCAACACGGGTAACAGCAAATATGGATCAATGACGGAATAGGTAAAATATTATGAATGTTGAATGGCCTCACCAAAATAGTAATATGCGACACATCTACTAAATGACGGCCTCCACAATCACAAATAATACATTCAAAAGCCAATCATAGGGATAGGGTAAGGCAAGAGTGAAAATGTCAAATTAAAACCCCGTTAAACTCATGCTCTAGAGATATTGTTATAATAACTAACAACCACAATTAGGAAGATATTAAATCATCACCAAACATGCCACTTCAAAAAGGTTAACAGTTATATAGCAAGCTAGAATGCTTTCAGTATATAGTAATGACAAAATACCTTGGCAGGTGTCTCTGTAGATGCTTCCCCAGGAGATTTGCTAGGGGCTGACTTTCTGGATCTCTTTTTACCTTTCTGTTAACATAGAAGCAAATTTCAAAAAGCTAGCCAATAAAAATAAAACTCTAGAACAAATAAAAACAACACTTTTTTTTGAAAAAGAAAAAAGAAATAGGAAACTTGTTTAGAAACAATTTCAAACTAACAAAACAATAGACAACCTGTGTGAGAGATGCTTTCAGATTCAATCAAATAGTTCAACCAATGAAATGATATGCAACAATGCGAAATACTTATGTTACAATTTGCATAAGTGTCAATTGACTAAAATAATCTATAAAGAATAGACCTGCTCTTTATCAGCAAGTAGAATATCAGTTGTAGCATGTGGGGACTCCAAAAATTCCAACAACTTTGCAGACAGCTCCTCCTGAAAGTATTCTCATTTAATAATTTGATTTTAAAAAGTACTAAGACTCTCTTTTCAAATGGAACTATATTACAACAATACTTACCTTCTTCACATTGGCCTTGTTTATTTGAATATTAAGAACATCACAGAAGTACAACAACTTTTCTTTGACAAATTTGTCAATCCTCTCCTTTACCTTGGCCCTCTGTTTGTCCTGCCAAGAATTAAAAATCCATGATCTTTTAACTGTCAGGTTCATTACAGCCTCAGACATTCTCATGCTTTTGTGAAAAGATAACATTAACAGAAAATCATTAAGAATCATCTCTAGAGAAATGCTAGCAACACACTTTTGCCAACAATATTGTGAAGAAAAATTTAAATTGAACCCTTTAAATATTACAAGTCCCTCTCTGTATTTAACAAGTCTAAGATGAATTGTACACATAGTAAATAGAAAGAGTGTTCGGACGTGTGTTGTTAGCATTCCTCTTCATCTTGATAGCTTAGACTTTAGAAGTCAGACATACAACAGTAACTAACACAACAATACCTCATTTTCGGTCCACACATAACCAGAAAACTGGCCAATATTTCTCTTTAAATTGTGAGCCTGCAAAACATTAAGGAATAGCAATTATCTTAAAGGGTTCGTGCACCCTTAAGTGATAAAAACAACACAAACAATATAAGGAACATCACCTTTGTTTTCTTCCCAAACAGTAAAGTATGAAGCATATGCAGATTGTCATCAGCTTTTCTCTTTGACAACTTGAACGCCACTGAAACAATTGATAAATAACTTGATTGGATAACACTGATGTAGGAAACAGATAATGACAGGCAAACAATCAAATTTCAAAATCTGCAAAGATAATATTCTAGGCAGTTCAATTCAAAACCAATATTGCATGCTAGATGATAAAGCAAAAGCATGACATGAAGTTTCGACCACCTCAAAAATGTGAAACCAATGGAGTGAATTTATTTATTAACGGCAAAAAGAATTGTCACGCATCCCTTCAAACACTTAAAGTTTATGAGTACAGGTCACAGAACAACTAAATGATTTTTTTTATTAAAAAAAAAAAACAAAAGAAACTACAAAACCAATAACAAAATTTTGAAGACCGCATTGGGGAAATTATTCGGTTGATTACTATTCCTCTCTGCCACAATCAAGACTGGCTTCAGCAATAAAAACAGTCAGAACTATATGTAAGAACCGTGTCCAAAAATACCACTCACATGAAAACATTATCTTCATGATTCCAAGTCAGATCTACCTAAACTCCCTATGGACATGCATAAATAAAACAGGATTCAGACTAATCGTTCTAAAACACATCTAACAAGCATAAAAGACATTGCGGAAAGGGAAAGAACAGCAAGGCAAACACCGTCAACAAAAAATGATGTATGACATCTCTTTAAAATGCAATTGCTGAAACTCCAGGCCTTATCCCAAGAAGCCTCGTAACATTCACAATTACTTGATCCATAAGTCATCAGGAAGTAAAATTCAGCACCCTGGTTAAAACCATTCAAGATGGCATGCCACAACAACAAGATGGAAAAACAAAAGAATCAAGAAGAAGAACAGAACGCACCATTTGGGATATCCTTGAGCTGCGTGCCACGTCCCTGGAACCCAAAAAACAAACCACGAACACTTCACTTCAGTCCTCACGAACTTAATAAACGAATAATTATTATATGAACAATTGAGTAACTAAAACAAAGCTATACCTTCTCAATTGTGAAACCTTTAGTAGCAGAGGACCTTCCAGACTTCGCCGGCGAAGGCACAGAGAAGCGCTCCACCGTTTTCCTCTCCCTCGTCGGCCTCTCACTGGCCGGTGTAACGGGATCCTTCTTCTCGGACGCAGCTTCCTTCTTACTCTTCTTCGACTTCTTGGGAGTCTCCTTGCTACGGGCCTTAGTCTTGGCCTTGTCTCTCTCGTCCGGTTCGTCATCATCTTCTTCTTCTTCTTCTTCAACATCGTCTTCGTCGTCCTCGATCTCTTCTTTCTTCTGAGGCGTGTCTTCTTCTAGTTCCTGATTAGCGGCTGCTTGTTTCTCCTGGACATTCGCGAGGTCGGATTTGGCGGCGTCGTCGAAAGCGTGTTTGTCGGGAATTGCGTCGTTGGGTTGGGGTTTGGCGAGGTTGTCGTCGTCATGGAGGGGAGGGTTGTTGTCTTCTAGGGTTTCGGTGGCCATGTTGGGGGAAGGGGGGACCAGAAGCAAGAAGGGAATTGGGAACCCTAGCGGGAAGAGAAACCCTAGAATTGGAGGGGAATAGAATCTTAGTGTTTGGGATTGGAATTAGAAGAGGAGAGAGAAGGGGGGAATCGCGAAATGAAATTGGAGTGTTGGATGTGAGGGCGCGCTGGAAGGTGAAAGTGTGTGTTTCGAGTGGTTTTCAAAATTTGATGCCAAATTTGTGAGCGGGTCTCTCTACTCTCACTCTCACTCTCACTCTTTCACTCTTTCACTCTCTCACTCACACTCTCTCTTCCCCCTTCTTTTTTTCTTTTCTCCCGGCAAAACCAATTATAATTATTATTATTATTATTAACCTAAATGAAAAATAAATAAATCAAGAATTAAGAAAAGAAAGAAGAAAAAAAATTGGGAAATTATGATTATTATTATTATTTGTGAATTATGGTTGAATCTGTGGGCGATTGTACTGTGGCAAAGTGTGAGGATGGAATCTGTGTTTGGAACTATTTCCATTTATGGAGGTACTTGAATGGCCTGGCTGGTTGTCATGAGTAATAATGGGCCTTAGACTGCATAGTTTGGATGAATGGGTCCATAAATTATGGCTTTGCAATTTAATGCAATAGTTTGGACCAACGGATTGGACCCAAAAAAATTTGGACCAATTCATCCAGCAAAAAACAGGAAAAATAAATTCAGAACCCGCTCCAGTTTCCATCCTGCTCAATCTCTTCTTTGAAGAAAAATATTGATTTTAAATATTAATATATATATATATATAATAATCTATTCAATAATATGTAAAATAAATTATTTTTTTTTATTTTTATCATTTTTTTAATATAATAATTTATTTTAACCATTAAATTATGATAAAATAAATATTAAAAATTAAAAATATCTCTAACATTTACCTTTTTTTTTTAAGTAAAAATTATTATTCTCAATACGTATAAAGAAATTTAAAATAAGGTTATTATGCGATGAAAAAGTAATTATTTTATTAAAATAAAATAAAAATTATAAACAAATGGTAAACAGCACTTGATAAGAAATTGAAGAAATGTTAACTTTTTATTTAATTTTGCACACTTTAAACAGTTTCGAATATCACATTTAATAAAAAAAA
Source organism: Macrotyloma uniflorum (assembly GCA_016859785.1). Classification (NCBI taxonomy): domain Eukaryota; kingdom Viridiplantae; phylum Streptophyta; class Magnoliopsida; order Fabales; family Fabaceae; genus Macrotyloma; species Macrotyloma uniflorum. The sequence goes on from BDMB01000006.1 coordinate 1,790,549, forward strand.
ACATTAATATAACACTTAATTTTTTTTTTAGATATAACATTTATTATTTATGTGGAGAAAAATAACTATCTTTCTTCTATTTATTTTTTGAATTTAACTATTTATAAGTTTTCTCTTCATACCAAAAATTTTAACAAATTTCTTTTTAATTAATAAAAAAAATATATTCATAAAAATTGATAAATAACAAAAATAATTATAAATATACAATAAAAAATAATAAAAATATATAAAAAATTAAATAATTAATTTATATAATTATTTTTTTTATTAAAAATTAGATTGATAAATAGATAATTACGTATGGATAGAAGATTGAACTAAAAATTTATATATCATTTAAAAAATCATTAATTAAAAATTTTAATAAATAATTATTTTTCGTTTACCACTTATTAAGAAATAGAAATATACTTACAAAAACTGAAATGGTATTAGTTAAAAGAAAATAAATATATGAAGTCAATTGCTTTTACGAGTTTAAGTTACACTTAAGACCTAAACTGTCATAAATTTAATATTTTCTTATATTTAAATACTTTTCGTTAAATACTTTTCGTTAAAGTTTCTGATTGATTTATAGTCATACGTTAAATTGATATTTTTACTTTTATTATATTGTTGTGGTCCCTTTCCCCTCTAATTAAACACTATAATAGAGAATTTAATAAAAATATATTAATGGTATAAAAAAGTTTTTATGCTGCCATTAAATTATTTATTAAGAAATATTTAAAAAAATTAATTTTGTAATAATTAATTTAAAATTAAATTAAAGAAATTATAATTTAATAATGAGATAAATGTATAAAAAAAAGTACATAGAACACACTTGATTATAATATTGCTAGATACAATAAACAAATACACAATAACAAAGACAAGCATAAACCTTACATTCACCAAAGATGAGAAAGGGAGTAAGAGCTTCTTCACCTTAATTGGAAAGGTGTTTTATTTAAATAAAAGTTGAAAAGTAGTGATTCCAGTGATAAAATATGTATAATTTCAACCTAAGCAAATGCAAAGATTTCCCTCAGAGCCTGATGTGCAGGAAGCACTCATAAACTTTGCATGCAGAATTTTCTTGCATTGAGCAATGCACTCAGGAAGTGTGCAGGGATTGAGTGGAACTGCAAATGCACACTCCACAGGTTTTGGCTCCAAAACCAACATGATTAGCACTGTGATCACAAAGATCACACTCAACTTAGCAAAATTTGTGGTTGTTGTTGCCATGGAAAATGAGATGAAAAGAAAAGATCTTGGAAAGTTTCTCTCCGAAGACTGATTTTGGTCACTTCAGATATGCATGCTGCAATTGGTTCTCCCATATTTATAGACCTGAAAATGAACATGGCTATTAGTGGCTTTAAGGATTCCCACATATTTGCTTCAACTTTTAGAAGAAGAAAAATGCAAAGAAGAAAAAGAAGAAAACTTTTTGGGTTGCATGCATTTTTGTTGTAAAAGATGTTGCTCATTGGACGCACCTTTTATATTTTTTTAACAAAGATATGTTTAAGTTACTTTTCTTATAGTTTAATAGTACCTAACTCATTCTAAAAATGTTTATACTTCACTTATATATCATAGTTCGGTCTCATTTTTACCTTCCTCTCACCTCAAGGAGTCATTCTCAACTCAAACGTGATCCGTTAACATGTGACCCAATTTAAGTCCAACAACCTTGCTAACAATCAAGGCTCTACATAGCGGCTCATTAATAACTTTGTTAACAATCAGGGCTTCTCAAACCATGTAGAAGGGATGATCATAATCTATTAATAGGTGGTTCAATCTAAACCCAACAACCTATCAATTAAGGTTCAGTATATTAATAAGTAACCGAATCTAGCCCAACAATCTTGTTAACCTGACTCTGTTATCATGAAGAAAATGATTATGGTATCTAACTCACCTCTAAAACTGACTCAGAAGATAAAGTTTATACCTATATTATAGTTCGACCTTATTTTTATTTAATATGAAATTTATCAAACAGATTATTTTTATGCGAATTAATCCACATGAAAACTATCATTAAATTTCTCATAAAAAAATAACATTAAATCTCTGTTTTTCAATAAATTATGTATTCAGAATCACAAGATTTGGTTATTAATATGGTTTACAAGAAAATTTTCAATCGAGAAATGAATAGCATCTTTCCAATATTCAAGGAAAATCAATGTTTGGTGTGAAAAAAAATTAGCATCTTCCCACGATTTGAACATAAACATCTATTTCTAAACTCATTGAATCTAACCAAAACTATCATGAAAAGATTCGATGGAACAAACAATTATTAGTTAATGGGAAGATAGATGATTAAATTAAATTGAAGGCACCAATGGGGTGAGGAGTTTATAGATGCATGGAAGGTTCTACAATATTGGGTCAGTGATAGGGCCATGATGGATCCACTTGAGAGTGTTGTTATTGAAGGGTCACAATACCAGTTTCCACCATCTTCAGGAGCAAATTTGATTTCTGAAAGCACAACAATTGGATAAGGGTTTTAAATTAACGTTAATTGTTATCGCAAAATGGTCTTATGTGTTCCACGTGTAGGTTTTCTATTTTTGGTTCCATGCACCAAACCAAGCAACCAATGTACAAGTGCCCTAGGTTTTGATAAGGTGGCACTCTCTCATTGCATTTGGCTCATCTTCACACTTTCAATAATTGGAGCTACAAATAGTATGCAAGCACCACCTTAGAGAAGTTTTATATTTATAACAATGCAATAACCTAAGTGAATTAATATAAGTAATATGCCACTATATACAATACATATAATACATATGTATAATGTGTACATTAATGTGTGTTGCTTTCTTTGTCATTTACTATGCAATTAATGCCCTATCAACACGCAGCTTTTGTCACCACCAATTATGTTTTCAAATTTATATTATTTTTATTCTATGGTGTATCTCACCCTATATCACTAGTGCATTCATAATTAATGTGAAATACTCGTTAATGATTTCATAATTCATATTACATCTAATTATAATACATAAATAAAATATAAATCTTATCTTCTAAATTGATATTGTTATCTAATAATATTTTGTACTTATAAAGATTGAATACTCTTCGAGATACTTTCTAGGTTTCAAGTCTCCTTAATTTCTTTTTTAAAGAATATCGAATGGTGGGGATACCTGCAATTACACTCAAATGCTCAAGTCAACACTGAGTATATGCAAGATAAAATATGACTGAGAGATATTTTACATAATCTCCTAAGTTACTATTTAAAAGTAAAAATAACTGATTATCTGGAGCAACGATAATTGACCTATCTTTTTAAGTGAAATTCATGGTAACTGTTACAGTTCTGTTACTGCAACTGAAATGGGCCCACAGCTCAGTTTGTCTTGAGGGCCCACAACATTTTGAGAGCAGTCTTGACTCTAAGTCTTTGTTTGGATTTGAGAGATGATTTGAGGGAGTGAAAAAGGAATGAAAGAAAGAGAAAAATAGTAAAAAGTAAGATTGTTTGGATTAAAAGAAGAGAGTAGAAATGGAAAGAAAGTATAATAATTTTATTTATTATTAATAAAAAAATTTAATTTTTAAAAAATAAATTTATTATTTTTAAAATATTTTTAATTTTTTTAATAATATCTTAACAAGAAAAATAAAAAATAAATTTTATTTTAATAATTTTATTTATTATTTAATATTATTTATTTATTATATTATTTAAGAAAATACTTGATTTTAATTTTAAAACACATTCTTGTGGACACGTGTCTCTCCACACATTTCTTTTCAATTTGTAGAGAAAATCTCTCTCTTCACTTTTCGTTTTCTCTTTCTATTGATTTATACTAAAAGACAAAAAAATCTATTACTATTTTTCTTCGCTTTTCTTTCCGCCTGCACAGGACATCCGTAGAAACAAACAAAGCCTAAGAGTTTCAAGTAGATGTGAGGATAATAGGTACCTATCTGGTATAGGTTTCATAATCACTTTTTAAATGGTATAAGAGTAAAGCATTGATTGTTGACAAATCACTTTCAAGTTAAGAAAGTCTGGAGGGTGTTAAGAAAATCTTACATTAACTAAAAAAATACTGAATTATAATATAACTAAGATATAAATCTCACTTTGAATTGAGAAAACCTTCTCAACATAAGAGAGAAGATATTGAAAAAATCTCTTAAACCAATTTTTAAAGTATGTTAAATTTCATAATGTTACTAATGTGAAATACTCCCAATAATTTTATCGTTCATAAAATAATTTGATCTCTCTTTCATTTTTCATTTGTAATAAATCTAGCCTTCAGTAAAAGATAAAGAAATTGAATTTCCTTTGTTTTTCTTGAATGTTGAATAAGAATATGTTTTCCCTCTTGGTGAATTTAAGAATGATATATGTCTCTTATGTGTTATTATATTCAATCTTTTTATTCTTGGCAAAGGTTCTTACTCTCTTCATAGTGTGACGTATTCTACCATTTTGATCTTTTTCTATTTTTCTTTTTGTTATTTACTTCTTTTTATGCTTTTTCTTGAATCACTTTTTGAATAATTAAGCTTACACTTTGTTTCTTATTCTTCCATTATAACGTGTGCCACTGATGAACTCAAACGATTTCATTATTTTTCTCTTTAATTCTTATAAGAAGATAAACAACAAAAGGATAATTCATAAATGCAATATGGTTTCAAATTGACCACATAATGGTATCAAGAGTCTACATAGTATTGCTTGATTACCATAATTTTGGCTTTAATTCTCATAATTTCATTATTATGTCATAATTGTTTCTTTCATATTTGTACAATTTAATCCTCTTTAATTATGCGTAATCTAATTTTTTGTGTGGTGATTTTTCAATTGTTATATGTTAAATTAGCTATGAAAAGCAAGAAAAATAAATAAAAGGATTATATTATACTAGAATAGGAAAAAGGAAAAAATTTGTCGAATTAAATAATATATCTTTAATCTTTATATTTTAAATTGATGAATTTAATTATTAAAATTTTAAAAATATGTGATTTTAGTTTTTTTTTTATGTTTAAATTTAATATTAAGTATAATTTTTATGTTGACAAAAAAATTAAATATAATTTTAATCATTATTTATATTTAAATATAATATTTCCTAATATTATTTATTATCATAAAATTGATAATAAGATTAAATTTATCTTTTTTACATTTTTTTGCCTTTCTCAACTTCTTAGTCATAACTTTGATGAGACCTTTTTACAATTATAGGTTGATAATTGGTTCATGCTTAAACTCTATTCAAGTATTCATAAAGATGAGTTAAGTAGTAAAAGAAAATGACATTTTCATCAAAGGTTCATATACATATATGTGAGAATATTAGTTTGCCTCTTCATTGGGCTTGGGCCAAATTTTAAGGCCCAAGTTGTTAACATCCTTGTGGTAAATCTGAATGTATGTATACTTTTAATCTATCTTTATAATCTAGAATTGATATTATCTGAAAAAGAAATTAAAAATTAGGACATTCAATTAACACAAAGTTACATTTTCATTATTTTAAATCCTTTAAAACTGTAAAATTCTTTATTTAAAGCACACCCCAACCCAATTAGTATTAAATATTTCAAAATTACACGAGACTTGTTTGCTGCATAAAATCTGTTTCGTTCTATTATTGATTAGAAAATAGTTTTGAGTTGAGTTTGCATTCTTCATAGATCCACCTGAGAATGGAATCTGGTTTTACTGTCATATCAGGCTAAGAATACCATGCATGCATGTGCAACAAGACTCAAGAAAGAAATCACTTTACACACACACACACACATGAGATATATATGATGATGATACAACACACGAAAGAGATCCACATATGTATATATACACATCATTAAAACATAAATAAAATTCAAATTGAAAGGAAAGCTGATTCAAAGACCAATGAAAGATCATCGATCAGATGAAAAACTCAACACACTTCTCAGCATTTGCCAACTCAATACGCTTCCTGATCCCCCTGTTCCAATCAAAACCGTACTTAATAACATCAAACTTTGATATATCAAAACCCCATCTAATTAATTCTCTGAATTTTCAATCATTCAATGTGATGAAAAAGAAAAAAACAAGTTATATATATGTATCAGGTAACTCACTTTCTTGGGCGTGACGAATTCGACGAATTTCTTCTTGCTCTTGTTCTCGTTTCTGCTTTGTTGAGGGTGATATTGGATATGGTCCCTCTCAGTAACGTATTTCCTTATATGCTCTCTCACGAACCTTTCATACAAATACGAAGCTCCTTCGAACTGTGGCAACACCAGCCATGCTGCTGTCAATAGCTTCACATCGTACCAGATTGGTATCCTGCAAATCGCAAATTTGTTTTCTATTACTCCTAGCTATGATTATAACTCCACGCATAATGAAGTTCCATGAAGACAATTAATTAGTTTAAAATCACCACTCTAAGACGGGTTGAAGAACCATTTCCGCAAGGCTGAGGAACGAATAGATTATCCAATAAGCTAGCCATTGTTCGTCATCGAACTTGGATTGGCTCTCTATTGCTACCACAGATGCATACCTATTATATAACAGTAAACTTATATTCATGTCTTGATTTCTATAACTAAAATACTGAACAGAAGAAAACTAAACTTACAAAGGGTATAACAACGTCACAGCTGGCCTGAAAAGAACATAAACATATAGAAGAATGAATTAGAGGAATGAAGAAGAAGGAATATAATAGGAAGAACGTAATGCATGCATGCATGCATACCCAGCAATAGAATGAAGCTGGGTGATCAAGGTCCACAACTTGCCCATAAGTGTGAGTATTTGTGTATGGTGATTAATCTGTTTGACGTGTGAGATTGTGAGTGAAGAAGAAGAAGAAAGGTAAATGGAAGCAATGGAGGGAGAAAAGGTTTGAGAGATGGGAGAGAAAGGGGTTAGAGGGAGGATTATAAAATGTGTTGTGAAGTGTGAAGGATGATGGAGGAAGGGGACAAGGGGGCCACGTGTGAAGAGATGGGGGCAAGTATCGGGTTCTGCCTTAAACGTGTCATGCTTCATCTAGCACCGTCCAGATCAGAAACATTTCATCTAATCCAATGCTATTAACTTGCCTCAATTTTTACGAAGGTTCTTTGCTCAAAGCACAAGCCACGTGTGCACGCTTTTTAACGCGTGAGAGTCGGTGACACGTGTCCACATGTGCTTCTCCGAGTCCTGGATTGTGTTGAGGTTTTTTAATGATTGAGATGTGGTGGATGACGGTGGAGAAACCGTGGATGAAGGTGTTGCACGTTGCACGCACTTGCTATGTATTTGGTGTTGGAGAAACACACTAATTCGAGTTAATGTATGTTTCGGACAAAAGCTTAAATGTGTACAAAGTTTTTTTTATTGTAATAATAAGTAAATTTTATGAATATGCAAATTGGAATTTCTTATTATTTAAAAAAAAAAATTGGTTTCATAATACTCTTCTAATATAAAAGTTGTTTCTTTTAATTATCTTAAATTTTTTTGGTTGCATAATTTATGCATATAATTAATTATTAAAATATTCTTATTTCGCAGTTATTTGAATCGCTCGTTAGTTACAAGCTTTGTAGAAGCCCATTTATCTAAAGTTTAGTGGCAAACTATCAAAGCCCAGTTTCTTTTTTGTATCCATGTAATCCCATATATGAAAAAAATAATAATGTTGGCCCAATTCTAATTTAATTATCTCCCTTCCAAGTTCCAACTACTTCTTGTTTTTTGAAAAAAAAATTAATTATTTTTATTAAATTATTAGTAATACACTCTTAATGTAATTTTTAGTATATCTATAATGATATTTTTAATAATTTTTTTTATATCTGAATCAATACTCTTAATATATTGGTTGACAAAATTTTAAAAATGTTTTTTAGCTGAAAAAATAGGCCCTCTCCTTTTCCTTTTTATTCTTAAATATTTTGGAACTTTTTGTGCTTTCAAAACTTCATTTTATATTTATGTTTGTTTTCAGAAACATATACTTCATCATGAGATTTTAGATGTACACTTCGATTTGATGATTTTTAATTATTTATTTGATAAAAAGGAAATAATTAGAAGGAGAGAAAGTAGATATGAAAAGATAGGTAATAAAAGAGAAGAAAAACAAAAGAGAAAGTAGATGTTATTTGATTGAAGAAACATATAAAGAAAAATTAGAGTAAAAATATTTTTTAATATTTTTTTAAAATAATATTTTTTTAATAATATTATCATTTATTTATATTATTACTAATTATTTACTTTTCTATAATAAATATATTTTCTAAAATTTTCCTAAAATATATTTTTACATATTTTTTATATTAAATAACTCTGATGTTTTCATTCCCATTTTCTAACACCTTGGGTTGAGATGTACCTTGAAATATGAAAAAATCACCTTCAACAACCAAATGACAAGAAAGAGACATTACTATAGTGATAGTTAATTCGAACTTAAATATACTAATATAATATTATTAAAATTAATTATTATATTTAAGATATTATTTATTTTCAGACTCAAAATTATTCTAAAAATATCTCCATTAAAAGAATAATAAAAATAATATATAAATTATTTTTAAATTAAACTCTGTGAGATTTAAAAATATAGAAAAAAATATTTGTTAACATTGATGAACAAAAATAGACATTTAAAGACAACTTTCATAGTTTGTATCGATTTTTGATCAACATTCATTCATTTTTCTTTTAATAATTTCAACCCTAACATACCATCTTATAAAACTTATGCATAGTGCAAACCAAAATGAATGAATTATAATAACTTTTAAGTAATAGAAAATTTGAAATCATGTAGAAACATAGTATTATTTTTTTTCCAATATTTTTATTATCATGGAGTAATGTTTTCATTTTTAAAAAATCTTCCCAATTTTCTTAAAAGCATAGTAATTTGTAGACAAAAATGTTATAATCTAAAGCTAAAATTAGCTTCTTTTTCTTAGTTAAAATTAGAAAAAAATTATTTTAGTTCTAAATTTAATTTCCTTGGAGAATGAGATACAGAAATTGGCATGATTCATGACATTTAAAGTTTACATGTGAAAAAGTTTGGTCATTAAATTCAGTCTCATCACAAATGCATCAAAATTCAGAATAATGTCGTATACAATGCATAGCAATTTTCATAATATCATCATAATCACTAATTTACAAAATTACTTAATAAATAAGGTTTATTTATATAATTTTTTTTTCAGTATTTTTTCTTTTATAAATAACTTATTGTTTTTCAGGCATAAAAAAAAATGTGGCACACAACCTTGCTATTTCTCCCAAATGATAAATATCTATTTAATGATAAAAACAAATAATCAAACGTGATTAACGACAGAACTGAAATGTTTTCGTGCACGTTATTAAATCAACATTTATTTTCCTTCTTTTGAATAACCTTAATTAATCACTAGACAAATCTTAAAAGAAAAAAGAAACATTAATTACTATAGAGACGGTCCAGTCCAGAGACAGAATGTATATCAGAAGCATAGCTAGAAAAGCAAACATCAATTCTGATTTCCCTGTTGTGTTCCACTCTGCCTCGAGTTCTGCTATGACATCATCAATGGTGGCAGTGGCACCCATCAACATGGGGCTACAATTTCGAGGAAATTGGTGCAATGCTATGAAGAAAGTTGTAGAGATTAATTCTCCATGCAACACTAAACAGAGATTTTCATTGTCGGTGAGTGCAAGTTCTCATTGTAGTCCTGTGGGAGTGGACACGATGAATGGAATGAAAGATGTTCCATTGATTAATAGTGCAGCTGGGAAGATGGGAATTGAAAGCACAGAAGATGCAGCAGCCCTTGTTACCTTCCTTCGTGGAAGGTTTGTGGAGGACAGGTTTGTATACAGGCAAAATTTCTTAGTGAGGTCTTACGAAGTTGGACCAGATAAAACTATCTCCATGGAGACACTCACCAACTTTCTCCAGGTTAGCTTATTCACCATTCTGCATCATTAAAACTTACACCTCATTGGATACATTATAAACAAAAGTAGCAGTGACAATCTTAAAAAAACATATATGATTCATAAAGGTGGTAGACTAAGATAAGTTTTCCTATGTTACAAGTTATCCATGTAATGTAAAAATGTCTAATTTATTTGTTGTTATTATTACTGTATCATTATCATTATCATTATAATTTATCATTGAGTTTTCTTGTATGCATGTTAATGAGAAATAGTTTCGATGACTTCAGGAAGCTTCTCTAAATCAAGTCACCAGCTGTGGGGTGAGTCAGAACGGTTTTGGAGCTACTCACGAAATGTTTCTTCGCAAACTCATCTGGGTCGTTACTCGTATTCAGGTTCAAGTGGAGAGATATAGCAAATGGTAAATGTCTATTTTTAAATTGTACAAAGTTAATATGATTTACATCTTTAATGAATGAGTGAACATTGATGGTTTGTGTGAAAACAAAATCATGAATTCGACAGGGGAGATGAAATTGAGGTTGAAACTTGGTTTGATGTTAGTGGAAAGAATGGGACACGAAGAGATTGGATAATCAGGGATCATTATACCAAAGAAATCATTGCTAAAGCAACCAGGTCAAATATTTCATCTTTGCACATTCTCTAACATAGTGTAATACTCTAACAGTTAAACTTTATTGAAAGACACCAAATTGCAAGTAAGATTCACAAAAATTTTACTCATTTCAATAATTTTCAACTCATAGCAGAAAACAAAAGACAGTATAAGAAAATGTGTTGCTAAAGTTTTTTCAGTTCAGTTTTCAGAATTAAATTTATCACACAATATTTGCTCCACTTTCTAAAATTTCTTTGATGCAGCATGTGGGTGATCATGAATAGAGAAACAAGAAGATTATCCAAGATGCCTGAAGAAGTTAGACAAGAACTTGCTCCTTTCTACTTTAACAGGTTTGCCATTGCCAGGGAAGAAATAGATCATCAGAAGATACAAAAGCTCACTGACGCCACTGCTGAGGGTATTCGATCTGGAGTGACAGTAAGTTTCATACAAAAACTTTTTAGCTCAATAACAATCCCATTATGGTAGTATAAGTTAAATTGAGTTACTTCAACATGGATAATATGTTATTGGACACGAAACTAGTTAATAGATTATGGTTTAATAAATCTTGTTAGTTAAGAAAATGGTTAACGGAACGTTATATAAAATCTTGATTATTAGTAAAGTTATTGGACCTAAATTGAAATATTTATTAACAGTTTAGATTCGAGTTAAAAAATGATTAAAGTGTTACAAAAATCTCACGTTAACTAAAAATAAATTGAACTATAATATATAAACTGAACTATAATATATAAGGGTGGTATAAATCTTATCTTCTAAATTGGTATTTTTAGAATGAATTAGACACTTTAATCGCTTTTTACACGCTTCTCTTAATACTTCACTCGATTACCTTCTTCCTCGAGAACTATAAAATTTTAGTCTCACATCAGAATGATAGTTTACATCATTATATTGACTGGTTTTTTATCTGCACTGCAATCCAGCCAGGGTGGAACGACATGGATGTTAACCAGCATGTTAACAACACAAAATACACCAGATGGATCTTAGAGGTAAACATTTTAGAAAAAAAATGCAATCTATGGGGAAATAATGTATGCGGAACACTTAATGAAGTCACTACAAATAGTTGTGGAATGTTTTATAGATTCTGGTTATGGTTGAGTTGGTGGATAAGAACTAATGAAGTATTTGGCATGTTGATTTGGTTTATGCAGAGCGTGCCAAGACAAATATTAGAAGATTACAAAATGAGAAGCATGACTTTAGAGTTTCGGCGTGAATGTACGCAATCAGATATATTGGAATCAATGACAAGTCCATCATCCAAAGTGATTGGTGCATCAAATAGTAACTGTGTTGGCAGAAAACCGGACCTGCAATATATACACTTGCTTCGTCTTCAAGAAAATAAAATGGAGTTGGTTCGTGCCAGAACCGAATGGCATCTTAAGCAAAACTACAACTGATATGCTTTTATTTATATATATATATATATATATATATATATATATATATTAAGATGATGCCACGATTAGAAAATTATGTGAAATGCATACTACAATATTAGACTTTGAGTTAGTTTTAATAACTCTCTCAAAATTAATGTTGAATTGGTCGATTTTAAGGGTAAATTAATGTATAATTACTTTTTATATATATTTTATATTAAAAATTAATAATTTGTTAATTAGCTATTATTTTTTAAATTTAATTTAATAATTTAATTTTTTTTATTATTTAAAACTCTATATTTTTCTCTTTTATATTTTTTATATTTCATCTTAAAATTAATTTATATTAAATAAAATTATTTTATTGATATATAAATTATATTCTGAATTAAATTATATAAATTTTTTGAAATATTTATTCTTTATAAATACTAACAGAATTAATTGATTTATTCTGATAAATATTTTAAATTGAGGTTAGTCAAAATATAAAATTTATTGTTATAAGATGGATGTTATTTTATTTTAAATACTTTGTTAACAAGTGGGTTGAAAAAAATTTTGCTTCTTAAAGTAAAATGAGATAAGAGTTTAAATAGGTTTGAATTTCCTTTCATAAATTAATCATTTTTTAATTACTAACTTAATGAATAAGTTAAAAAGTTTTGAATTTTCAAAATTTTCACGATTACGATAAATATTAAAATGGTTTGATGTATTACAATCAAACATTTGATAATATCGTGATTAAAGCAGATAGCTTTTTATTTATTAATACTTATAATAGTATTATAATTTTATTTTATTTTTTAAAAATATTTATGAAAAAATAAATTAAAAGTAATTAAATATTTTATTTCTTATATTAATTTTTTAGTGATATAATTCAATTATTATATATTATCTATTATAATTGATGGAGCTAAAAGATAAAATAGTTCAAAATATTCGTTGAATAGATAATAGTTTTTTCTTCTTTCAATATTCTTCAATCTAATAAGGTTTTTTTAGATTAAATTAAATTAAATTTATATTTTTATTATTTAATTTAATTTAACATCAGTAAGGTAATTAATTAGATTATTAATTTTTAAAAATATATATTTTTAATTTTCATATATGTATATATATGACGAATAATTTAAAAAAAAAATTATATTATTTATTATTTGTATAATTTAATATTAAAAAAATATTTAAATAGTTAAATAAATTAAACAATAATTATATTATTATTTAATTTTTGTTGGGTTAGATTGTTTAATATTTAAAATTCATTATTTAATCTATAAGATTTTGAGTCAGTTGGATCGATTTCATTTAATTATAAAATAGTTTAATTTAATCTATTATGATTGGATTAAATGGAATAAAGTTATAGGATTACTTAAATTTATCGATAATTTTTTTAATATTATTTAGGATAACTAGAAAAAGAATAGAGCAGAAGTAAACAATAAGTTAATATATAATTTTCATAAAAAAAATTATAATATTTAATAATTTTCTAAAATTAGACAGTGATAACAAATGTTTAAAAATACAAGTTCTAGTTTTCTATTCAAAACATCTTTTACCCATTCAAGTGGTAATGTGTATGATATATGTCAACTAGTTCTGCTTTCTTATTCCAGTAATTTTTCCTCTCTTCAAAAGTTCTTTTACTCATTTAAACATTTGAGATACAATTTTCATATACATCACTGAAGGAAATTTGACAGTTTCTACTTGGACAAAGTTGGATTATTCTCACCATGGAAATAGCTAGATGTGGAAGAAAGTGTGGAAACAGCTTACCTACACAAAATATGCCAAATTTAAAGGCCTTTCTTTACTTTAGTCTTACCTTTCTAAACAACTTTTTATTGTTGTTTAGAGTTAAATTAGAGGTGCCTGTTCTTGAGGGCATGAACATTACTGGTATACTCCATTTTTTATGGCTAGAATGGCACATATACAACACCCCTCTTGTTTCTTCTATTTTTGCGTGCAAGTTAACATTGATTTCTCACCTTATTTTCTCCCACTCGAATGAAGTGGTTGGGCTCCAAATCCAACATTTTTCTATAATGTTATTCATTTTCATATCCTATGTTACAAACACATAATCTCCTCCTTTTTCTTTCTTAATGAAGCTTCCCTTTCCCATAATTCAGCATTAGTTGCACCTACAAATTATACACCCTTTTCAAATGAAATAGTTTTTTCCCCTTCAACAAGAAACTTGAGCTACATTTATATTCAACATTACTTTTTCATTATTCTGAATTCCACTAGGCTTGTTAGTGATTTGATTGATTCCTTAATTAACCACCAGTTACATCGATCATGGCTGCTATCAGCAACATGGGTATACAGTTTCCACGGAATTTAAACGATTCAAAGGAGAAGAATCTGAGATTTTATCCTGCATGCAACGTTACTGACATGTTTACTAATAGACGAAGGGTTTTGTCGGTTACTGCAAGTTATAGTGGTCATAGTCCTCCAAAAATGGACACTGAGAACAGAGTGAATGTGAATGGAATACACGTGGCAGAGGCTCCTCTACAATCAGAAAAGTTGGCAACAGAAAGTGCAGCAGATGAAGCTATTGTTACCAGCTTGCGTGGAAGGTTTGTGGAGGGTAAGTATGTGTTTAGGCAAATTTTTGTTATCAGGTCTTATGAAATTGGACCAGATAAAACTGCCACCATGGAGACACTCATGAATTTTCTTCAGGTTAGCTTCACAATTCCACCATCAATAAATAACTCAATATATATCATATCTTATCTTATCCACAATTTTCTCATATTGTGCCTAACAAAATTTATCATGGTTGCTATAGCCAAATTCAAAATCATTGCTTGATTATTGTTCTAGTCTGATGTTCAACGATCATAAAATTGAATAGAAGCATGTTGTGATCTTTATCAGTATGACAACATAGTTATATGTGAATTTCTGTACCTGGTTGAGGATAGAATGAATGATAGTTTAAATAGACAAGGAATAAAGAGTGTGATTGAAACAAAGCAATACAAATTATTTTTCAGGAAACTGCTTTAAATCATGTCACTTGCTCTGGGATTGGAGGAGAAGGATTTGGAGCAACCCGCGAGATGAGCATTCGAAAACTCATTTGGGTTGTTACTCGTATTCAAGTTCAAGTCCAGAAGTATAATAAATGGTAAAAAGTATAATGCTTTTTTAAACCTTTGCCTTTCATATCTGTACAAAATACTTGTGACCTCTTATGTTTGATCATTTGGTTCAAAGAATTAAAAACAACATAAATGTCGCAGGGGAGATGAAATCGAAGTTGATACTTGGGTCGATGCAGCAGGAAAGAATGGAATGAGAAGAGATTGGATAATCAGGGATCACTACACCAAAGAGATCATAACAAGGGCCACAAGGTGCATAATTTCATCCTTTTCATACATTCTTTTTCACCAAAAAAAACTTTGATGAGTGGACTTTTGAGATTTATAAGGATCAGGACAGACTTCAAAATTCAAAGAGTGATTACATAAATACTTTTCAAGTATTCACTGATAATGTTCTCACAGATTCAACTCAGTTTATGGAATATGAACCAATCCTTACCGACCAACTAGATCAACCTTTATTGACTATTTTTTCATACACTCTAATCACAAATGACATTGAGGTTTTCTCAATATTCAATACATGCTAAAAAGATTCTTTGGTGCAGCACATGGGTCATCATGAATAGACAAACAAGAAGACTTTCCAAGATCCCTGAAGAGGTTAAACAAGAACTTATTCCTTTTTACTTAAATAGGCTTGCTGTTCCTCCCGAAGAAGTAGATTGTGAGAAGATAGACAAACTCACTGATGACACAGCTGAGAGAATCCGATCCGGATTGGCTGTAAGTTTCATATCTGATTTCAGCTTAACTTTGCACCCCTTCTCTTCATTATCAATCACCATTTTTCCTTTAGTCAAATCTTGCTTTCTCGAAAACAATAACAGTGTCTAGTGTCACACGTAGATTTTGGTTAAGATCATTGTATTAACCCCTTCCTTTTGCATGTAACACAGCCAAGGTGGAATGACATGGATGCTAACCAGCATGTCAACAATGTGAAATACATTGGATGGATTTTAGAGGTACGAATTGTTGACAGAAAACAAGTTGCAAGAAATGGAAAAGCAAATCACTATATGTGTGGCAAAGATAGCAATACTCCATTTATTATAGACATCATTGATGATTAATTAACTTGTCCTGTAAAATGTACCAATGTTAACTTGGCATTTATATGATTTTGTTGTTGCAGAGTGTGCCAATTGAAGTTCTAGAACATTATAATATGACAAGCATGACCTTGGAGTATCGACGTGAATGTACACAATCAAATATTGTGGAATCCATGACGTGTCCAACAGCAAGAGTTTTTGAGTCCAATAATAATTCCAAGAACAGAAAACATGTCCTGCAATACACACACTTGCTTCGTCTGCAACAAGATAAAGCAGATGTTGTCCGAGCCAGAACTGAGTGGAATTTCAAGCAAAACCAACAGTGATACATAGATAGCATTGACAAAAAACACAGTATCTATGGATTTTATCTTGTACCCTTTTTTCTATGTCCCTTTTAGCTTTTCACTCTTGTGGTTTTTGCTTTCTAGGATCTTTAAGTTCTACATTCATTACATTTGTCATTAATCCTTTTTTGTAAATTCTTTCTGAGAACTATAGATTGCTAATCATTGAGAAATTTATCATAAATAAAAGCATTTTTATTATAACGGATTAGAATTTCAACATCTATGGCAAAGAGGTTTGAATGTTGGTTTATGTTCTGAGAATTAATTGCCTAATGCTGCATACACAAAACCAAATTCTTATTCTTTTGTTGTTAATTTAATTTATTAGGTTGGATGAACCTCTCACCAAACTATGAGGGAGATTTCTAAGCTTCAAGAAGGAGTAGTTGATCAACCAAAATAACTTGTTTCTATCTTTCAGCTATCAAAGAACATGATTTGTTTTTCATACTAGTCTTTGATATTTGAGTATGTTTGGTATGATATTTAGACTAGTTTATATCTCATTTGACTACTTTTTAATTATTATAATTTTTTATAATGTTGAATTTTTTTCATGTTGAAACATAGTAGAATTGAAAAAGAAATGTTCTATAATGAGACTTTTATGTTACCCCACTCTGGTTGGTGCTGGAATCATCTTAATTTGTGTTGAGGGTCCACTGCAAAGTGAATAATGATGAGGACCATGACATATGAAAATAATGGACAACATTAATTGGCAGCAACTAAGGGAGGACAGAAACTCATTCTGAATATCAATTATTTCATCTTTCAAAATACAAATTAATCTCAAAGTTAAATAAAATTAAGGTGATTATCAGATTTTTCTTCTTCTATATTTTATAGATATTTATAAAATTAAATAACTTATTTATTTATATTCATTAATAAATGATTCTTTTTATAACATTTTTTACATATTTTCACACTATTATACTTATGTAATTCTATAGTAATAAATAATTAATTTTTATAATTTTTATTTAATTTTTTTACTATTTTTATAATGTAATTATAATAATTTTTTTATTATGTTATATATTATTAAAAAAAGAATGAAAAGGAAAATTTATTTTAAATAAAAATTATACATAATATATATATTTTTATTATGGACACAAACATAAGACAGTATTTTCAATAATAATAATAACAATATTAATAATAATAATTAAAAATTAATACATAAATTATTGCACCTAAATACACATTCTAAGATATAAATTATATAAAGTAAATAAGTTGTATAAAACATATAAGTTATAATGTCCATTATCTAATAATAAAAAACATGCATGAAATGATTGGCCACAACCAACTTTATTTTCATTGTTATAAAAAGAATATCAAATTTATTCACAATGTGATAGAAAAACATTAATGTGTTGCAATTTTTAAAATGATTGGTCATCATATGAGAACATTAGGAAACACAAAGAACAAATGGAAGAAAAGATTTTTCTCATTGATTTGTGGTCAAGTGAGGACCATGCATGGCTTTGCCAAATTGTAAGTTTAGGTTTCAAACAAGACATAACAACATTTTAAGGGTCCACAAAACATGCATGTGACACCCTTAATTAAATTGTCCACATATATATAGTGTTCATTTATTACAAATTGGACATGCTTGGTGACATACTGGGTGCCCCCTCCTCCCCCACACATGTCCTTATCTCCATTTTCTCTCTTCCAAACTGCAAATTGGGAAGCATTAAAACCAGAACCAGTCTCTAGGGAAGCATTAAGACCAGTGTCTAGGGAAGCATAACCAGATATTCATGTTACTTCTCAAGCTGTTAATAGTTAAACAGTTTGTTTGTTTTTTAGTTAATGTTCATATATGTGAGTTCATTCTATTCTGAGTTCTACTCAGTTTTTGTTTATGAATGTTTGGTGAATATCAACTGAGTGAGATTGAATGGGGAACATAAGTTAAACACAGGCTTAAAAAATGGAAGATGTTATTGTACATTGGATTTTCCTTATTGAGCCACACCTAATGACAGTAAAATATATTAAATGGCATATACACCATATCTTATTGTAATCTACAAACATATGGTCCTTGCAAAGTGCAAACAAAAAGAAATTATCTTTCTTTAATGTTTTTCCCATCTCCCATGACCAAGAAGAATCAAACTTGGTCCCTTTTTAGATTTTAATATTTTCTGGTTCGTACATTACACTGACCATGAACTTATATTCCCATCAAAGAAAAACAAAGACAGCTCTCAAACCAGGAATCATGATGAAATTAACATGTATATATGAGATGGAATCTGTGAAAATAATAGTGAAACTCAGCATATTTGAGTTATCCAATGATCTAATACATGTTGCTGCATGATTAACCTACGTGACAATCCTGTTGTTGGCACAAGTCTCGAGAAGCTCACCATGAACACACAGAGACTAACTCTAACAAATTATCATTGTAGTTTCAAAGGGCATTGCATGTGCTAATATCCTGATCCTTATGTAAGTTAGGAGTACCTCTAGTACTTGTATTTGTTTGGTATTCAACTGAACTACTTGAACCTTTAGCTGCAGCAACTTTGTCAGAGTTGAAAGACTCCTTTTGAGAAAAGTAATAATATACTCTTTGGAGTGAGTTAAGATGAAGAGTTGAATCTGTGTTAAATTTAGTAATAATATAGTATCTTTTAGATTAAGAGTATATTTGTGGATTTAGATGAAATGGTAAAGCAAATTGTGGAATGTAAAGATGATAGAGATAGGGTTTGTTTGGTAGGTGAAGAGAAGTAAGAGATGTTGGGTGGTTCGAGTAAAGGAGAAATGGTCCAAAAGCAAACAAGGACAGTGTCCAAAAGCATGTAATTAAGCAGAAGCCAGAAAAACAGTGTTTTTGTACATGCTTTCCATGTTCATGTATGGATTCTCAAATTGCAAAACAGACTGCTGAAAAATAATGACAGTACAGAACATGGGGCTAAAGGCCGACACCAATTTAATAGTTGTTTTTAAATTACAGTACATTATTTTTTAAATAATAATTATTTCACCTTTTTAAACATTTTTTAAACTATGCTTCTAAATATAATTAAAAATAAATCCAATATTTATATATATTTATATTTTTTAATTTATAGTTTCTTTATGTCATTATTCCACAAAGCTAGTTATGCATTTGGAATAATCATGCAAAAACTTGTCAAATTAGTAATTCTAAAATAAGTGAATTTTTTATATTATATTATATTATATATATATATATATATATATAAAATAAAGAGAAAGAGAATATTAAAAATTAGAGATTTAATTTTTATCATTTATTTTTTTATGAATTATTATTTTAGATCATTGTATTATAAAAAATTAATTATAAAAATAAAAAATAAATTTATTTTACTTAATTTTAAAATAATTTATTATATATATATATATATATATTTAATAATATAGCCTGATTTTTAATAATTAATAAATGTAGTGATTATTTACATTATTATAATTTTATTAACTCCTTATCATACTAAAAATTAGATAACACAAAATTCATAAAATAGACAAATAAAATTAAGATACATAACCAATAATATGCATTGGTTTCTAAGAACTATACAACAGTTTCCCACTAACCAATGTAACCCTAACATATGATAAAGAAGGGAAACATATAATAGATAAAATAAAAAATAAAAAAACATTTGACATTCATGTTGTTGAGGACAAATGAGTGAAGTCTGGGATTGGGGAAAGTTTTTAAAATCATATGGATTATTGATTAGAGATTCAATTCAAAGATTGAAAGATTTAATTAAAGATTCAATTGGATAGAATCAATTTTAATAAAATATTATTATTTTAATTTTCTAATATAATAATATAATATATGAAGCAGTATTATAAAAAAAAAACATATAAATTTATAAAATTAAAATTATACATTATCATAAGTTAAAATTAAATAAAAAAATTAATAAATCATATTTAAATTCAATAATAATAAATAAAGTTTATTGTAATTATAAGTCTTTTAAAAAAATCAACAATAAAAAAAATACAAGGTTTTTTAGCTAATTAGTTAAATGTTGCAACCTACCTTCTTAATTTTTCCAATTCTGAAGATTGGTTCAACCGGTTTTATTCCGGTTCAAATAAAATATAGTTTTTAGACATAATTATATGAGAAATTAGATTGATTTTCAACTCTAACATTGATTCATTTGAAACCATATATGTTCATCAATCAAACACATTGATTCATTTGAAGTACTTTTCTTTTTCACAAATAGTTTTGTATAGTACTTGTGAATCATGTACTATAACTTTTTAATTAATGCTTCAAACAATAGATATTCAACAATCCAAATCCTTTCTCTTTTAAAGAAATTAATGATTTGAGAATTGATTGACAAGTGCTTCATTCATGGTCACTACATCTCCCATAATTGTATTACTAGGTTGGTTGAATACTTTTGTTATCATAATGCATATATGTGTGTTTCAATATACAATGAAATTAGGTTAACAAATTTGTTAAGATTGAGGAAGTTGTTTCTTTTAATGCATTATTTAAGCATAAAAATTATACTTGTATTTATTTCATATTAGGTTTTACTTATGATACCAATCAATGCCTGACACTTTTGTCATCATTGCTGGCAGGTAACAATGTCATTCTTCATTGAAAATCATTACAACCAAAATTAACATCAATGAAAGAAAGAAAGAAATTAATAGCCACACACACACATATATATTCATCAATTGTTTGTTATGGCTCAAACCTAATCTTCAGTTTTCTGTATAATACTAGATATCAGTTGAACCTTTACTTGGTTTGTGTTTCAATTGTTGAATCTTTTACTTGGTTGTGTTGTGGTCTAGCTCTGTTCATTTGTCCCACCCACAATTTTAGGCTCTAGTCAAGGTTTGATGACAGCAAAGTCAGGTTTTATGAGTGATTTTAGTGCAGAATAATAGAGAAATTATTGAAACAAAGTGAGAATGAGAATTAAGAAGTTTGATATTGGTTGGAATTTACTTGGGTGATAATGAATGTTTGGGAAAAAGGGTAGAGAGTATGAAAGCATGTTTATGGATGAAATTAGCTATGGAGATATGATATCCGAAAGCACCTAACATTTTGGTTGAGGATGAGTGGGGCAGGGTGATGGTGAGTGTCTTTCAAACTGACTTAGCAGCGGGCTCACCTTAGCTATCAAGTGCTTTTTCCGGAATGAATTGGTACGGCTTAAAAGTCATATTAAAAAAGAGTGCAATCTGGATCCCTGTAAATTCGATTGGTTTGGTTTGAAAGGACAACGAAAATGATAATACTATTACCATTCAACCCTAGACATCATGACTCAAGCTTTTGTCCCTTTGCAATCTAATGTACGTATCTTCATCTTCATCTATAATATCTATATCTATCTCTATATATATATATATCTTCTTCCTGGCGTTAACTATGAGGGTATAACAGTGACTGAATCTCTCTGTAATGTTACCATGTATACACTGATTTTGGTTTAACTTTCTACAAATTTCGGAGCTTTGTTCAAATTGGAACAGCCAAATTTTGAGACGGAAGGTATGTGGCAGTGACCTATATATATATATGATTGTTGTATCAGTATTTTGCATTGCCACCACTCAACCACTTTTATTTGTTTCCTTCTTCTATGATGGTAATTAATGTATGAACAATGGCCTTTCTTCCTCACATCCACAAGCTTTATTGTTCCTGTGTACAATTTCTGTGTTTGATTATTCTTATAACTTTTTTAGTTACTAATGTATTTTAAAAGTGTTCTTCTATACATTCACCCACTTAATAATTTAGAACCTTTATTATAAGAAATTCAACAAAATCATGTTCAATAAATTCAAGTTAAAGCATTCAATATTCATTTAAAAATTAAAATTAAATTAAATGTTGTATGTAATCAAATACAGCAGGAATCCAAGGATGGAAGGTTAAAATACTCTATATTCGGTGTATATCTTTTAGAATTTATTTCTATAAAATCAATATTCTTAAGAATGATTTTTAAATAAACTTTTCCTTAGAAAGAGACCAGAATCTAAATATTTCATTCTTAAAAGTTATTCAAGACATATCCAATATTTACAACATTTTTAGAAATATAATTTTCAAAAAAAGAATGATTTCTGAATATGAAAATATATCAGACTACAATAATTCCATACTTCTTCTAGAATGTATCTCCTTAACTAACATGATTTCAAAGAGTCCAATATATTTTAATTCGTGCAAATAAATACAATCTAATTTTATAAATTTTCATAAGAATTTAAAATTCAGAAAAATAATTCCTTCAATTATTATTGATAAAATATCTTACAGTAATCATATAAGACATACATGTATAAAGACACTTTTAAGAAATAAATTTATTTATACTATAAACATAATTTGTTTTTAAGAACATCATATTTTGAACCTTAAATTTTGTTCTTTTAAGTAATTAGTATATTCTACTTAAACATGAAGCAGAAAAAGTCTTACAAAATTGAAAATTCTATAGTTTATGCATAGATTGTACTTTGAGCAGGAACAGTACAACAGGCATAAGTAACACAGGAAAGGGTATCATCTATATTATCACCCACCATACTCACAATTTTCCCATATCACCCTTCACAACTTCAAGTTTTTACATGACACTGCAGGCATTTGGGTTCTCATCGCTGAACATCTGGGGAGGAGGGTAGGCATGGTAATAAGCAAGGTGTGCAGGATGCACAGGCTGCTGTACAGGGTGTGCAGGTGGTGCATACACCTCCATCCCATACCTTGGTGGCTGATAGAAGTATTCATTAATCTTCACCTCTGGAACAACCTTGTTGCTGTCTTCACTAGATGGTTCTGCTTCTGCTACTGCTGTTTCCTCTGCTTTCGTCTCACCCTTTGCCTCTTCCTTCTTCTCTTCTCCTTCACCACTCTTCTTCTCTTTCTCACCCTCCTCCTCCTCCTTTTTCTCCTCTTTTGCTTCCTCCACCTTCTCTTTCTTCTCTGCCTCCTGCTTCACTATCATTGCCTGCTTCCCAGTTCTCTTGTAGACATACTCAACCAACTTCTCTGGATCATACACGCCCTTCACACTCACTACTGAGTTCTTTAGATCAGCTTCTGCTGATTCCACTCCTGCACAATTTTAACAGTAATAAAAAAAAAAAAGTTAGTAAATTTAAAAACAAAAATCAGTAATAAAATACTCCTTCGAACCACTTCAACTCAAATTAAACTCTGAACCGCAGTATTAACTAATTCCATTGAATATTATTAAATGGGGTTCTAAAGGCACAGAATTTGACCACAACTCTATCACTTCAGCCAAAATCTGATTCAATTTAAAGTTCCACGGTAGTGGAATTAATGAAACAATAGTAATAATAAGAATAAGAATAATCTCTTTCACATGGATGATTCAGATTCGAAAAGTGAAAGCAGAATTCTACATGATTTTGTTCTGCTAAATCGACCCAACAAAGAATAGAACTCGTTCTGCATGATGGAAAATTAAATCAGACATACCCTTCATTCTCTGTATGCGTCTCTTGATTTCCTGAGAACAAGCTTCGCAATGCATGTGAACTTTCAGAACCGTCACAATCGGAGGCTGCAGTGAAGAAAAGACAAACGTGGGATAAGGTAAAATAGAGTATAAAAGATGGTTCATCCTGGGGAATTACAGAGAAAAACAAGGAAAGAAAACCTCTTGTTCCTTCTCTTCGGGCTTGGGCTTGGGCTTGGGTTCGGGCTTTTCTTCTTCTGGAAGCTTCTTCTCCTCTGGAGGTTTCGGGATCGGAGAGAGAAGCTCGACCTGTCTATGACTCTTCCTCTGTATTCTCTCCAAAACCTTCAGAGGATCCGCTTTCTCTCCCTTCACAACCACCTTGTGAGATTTGCAATCGGTGACCACCTCTTCCACACCTAAACTCAGAAACACCACAAGACACGCACGAGTGGGTTCAGATGATGATGCCACGAATCAAAGGATGCAGTGTGATAAAAGTATAAAAGTGGGACCCACCTGGGAATCCTTTGAGGGAACGACGAACCTTGCGAGCGCAACCCTCGCAATGCATGAACACTCTGAGCACAATCTCGGGCGGTGGCGGTGGCGGTGACGGTGGAGCAGTCACTTCTTCCTTCTTCTCCTCTTCTGCTTTTTTCTCTCCCTCTGTTTTCTCCTTCTTCTCCTCTTCTGTCTTTTTGGGTTCCTCTGGTTTTTCCTCCTCTGCCTTGGCTTCCTCTGGTTTCTTTTCCTCCTGAAGCAGAAAAGAAACTGAAAAATCAGACCCAGAAAATAATAATATTGAAATTGAGTACCCATATGCGTAAACACACGAGTGAATAGAGAAAGAAGCGTTTTTAAGACCTCCCCCATTGGTGTTATTGAAGTTACTGAAAGAGGGTGGAGTGTGGTGGTGGGATAAGCTTAGAGAAGGTGCTACTTTCTTACTTTCACTCTCTTTCTTTTCTGTACTACCACTTCTAAACTTCTTATTATATATACTATAACATACATTATATTTTTTTTTTCTCTCTTTTAATTCTTTTAATAAATCATTTATTATTTTTTCATTGTAATTAATGTTTTAAATCTACGTTACGTATCTGGTCAAAAAAACATTAAAGTTAACTATTAAAAATATTTATATATTTAATGTAGGATTGTTTCAAATCTTTCAAATCTCAATTAACGTACCAAATTTCACACGGTAATGATGTGTAAGAAATTCAGAGATGAAACCATTAATGAATATTTATAAAAAGTGTAAATATATTTTTATAATAAGAAATAATTTTAGGATTCTTCTGAATCAGGTACCAAAACCACATCCAAAACCACATCCAAAACAAAAAGAAAAAAACGAAACCACATCCAAAACCAAATCTCAACATGTACACGTAACATGCATATTATATATATTTGATATGATTTATTTGAAATGAGGGAATCTTACTTTAAATTATGAAGTGATGAAAATATAATACAATTATGGGTGAAAATAGACATGTTATTAAGTTTATGTTAGAATAAATTAAGTGAAAGTATTCGTAAATTAATTAATATATCTTATTACCGCTTTTTAATTAACAAAGAGTTTGATACAACACAAGCCATGAGACTATGTTTGTTTTTCTAATGAAAATCAATTTGAAGTGCTCATTCGATGTTTTGTTTCAGTCACACTCAAAGGTGTTGAAAAGTGTATCAATGTAAAAAAGTAAACACAATTTTTCATTTTGAGAAAATCTAAAATTGATGGTGTTGAATTATAATATATAAGTGAAGTATAAATTTTTTTTAAATCAGTTTTGGGATGAGTTAGATATCATAATCACTTTTTATATCAGAACCTAATTAATAAGATTGTTGGGTTTAGATTGAACTACCTCTAAAATTATGATTCATTTTACATAGTTTAAAAAATTTTAATTTTTAATAAAATTATTTAAAGCACATTATATAAAATTTTGATTATTAACTAGTTGTTAAATTTAAATTGAGTCACTTATTAATTAAAAATAAATCGCATTATAAGATATAAGTAAAATATAATTTTATTTATTAAATCAATTTTAAAAATAAATTAAATATCATAATCATATTAATGTTATTGATATAATTTTAAAATTATTTATTAAAAATTAAATAAAATTATTTAATGATTTATTTTCACTTATATTATTTTCAATATATTTATTTCACATACTTTAATTTGTTGTTGTTTAAAATTATTATATAAATTCTTATATACTAAGAGATTATTATTTAGTTAAATTGTTTACTGAAATAATTTATTTAATTAATTTACTAAATAACTTAATGTGACAGAGCGAAGATATTAGAAAGTTAATTAAACCAAATCAAATGATAATAAGGTCATTATATTTATTGATAGCTTGGTTATTAATAATTATTGTCGATCAATGCAAGTTATTAATAGTTCTTCAAGGTTAGTGATTTTTATTAATAGTAAAATGATTAAATCTATGTAACACTAAGTGTTCCATCAGAATAAAAAAAAATTGGAAGGTCCAAAAGAAAAAAAAATGAAAAAAAAAATAACTTACTGGAACAAATTGTAATCCTCTTAATTATGTATTTGTTAATATTTTTTTATGGACAATTTAATGGTTAGAAATTATTAATTTTATTTAAAAATGTTAATAATATTGTTTCTAAAACATTTTTAATTTAAATTATATCGTATTAATATAAATACAATAATGTATATAAATTATAAATAACAAAAAAGTATTAATATGTAATTAATTGGTTGATATGTAATAATATGACATATTCCGTTAAGTGATTTCTTAATTTAAAAATAATTATTGATATTTAATTTATTTTTAAAATCGAGTTATTAGTTAATTTACTTTTATTTATATATTATAATTTAGTTTTATTTTTTATTTTTTTTTTAAATTTTACCTTAACATCATATTTTAATAGTGAGGAATGTTATGATTGTCCATGAAAACATATTTTGGTGATTTTTTAAAAATTTATGAATTTAGATTGTTTTTTAAGAAATTATTAGTTGAATAAATTGCGTTTATAAACACGATTTCTAAGAAAAAAATGATTTACAAAATATAATTTTTATGTAAAATTAATATTATATTACTTTATATATATCTAAAAAGAACTTGAAATCATGTTTTGTAAAATAATGTTTTTAAATGATATTTACAAATATAATTTACTTACTAATTTTTAAATATAATCTAAATATATAATTTGAAAAATTACATAAAAATAGTGTTTTATCCATCAATAACATGTTAAGATTTTTTGGATTAAAAATGCATAATCATAGTATTTTAGAGATGAGAAATGTATGGGATATTTTAGAGATGAAAACTTTACATATTTAATTTTATTCTAATTTTTTTTAACTTTGTTTTATTTAATTTTTTTCTTAATTTTAAAATAAAATATCAAATTATTTTTTAAAAATTTAAAATAATATTCAAGAAATAAATAAATAATATAAAATAAGAAAATAATCAACAAAAATAACAAACAAAAATTAAAAAGAGAAAATAGAAATAAAAATAAAAAATAAAAAATCCTATGTGAGCTTATGTAACTTTCATCTTTAGCATAACATAAAAATTCATTCTCACCCACATATATTTCATAATTTAAATCGATACCTAGGACACCTAGTATTCAACATCAACAATAATTTCATATCATATCATGAACCCATTTTGTTTTTCTCACCCACTAACATATTTTTTCTTAACAATGTCTCTTATTTCCCAATGCCAATGGTCATTATCACCTACAAACACACTGTGTTATGTGCATTCTATACTATCACTACCATATATTAATCTCAATTAAAACAAGTTTTTCTTATCATTTAGGTTAATTATCCATGTGTTTTTCTTTTCCATTCCCTCATTTAAATATATAACTTTAGTACCTAAAATATATAAAATTTCCAAACACCAATGAATCTACAAACTAATCATTTGCTTCACTTAGATAAATTATTCTTGAGCTTCAATTATGGTAACCACTCTATAACCAGAAACCACTCATACTCAAGTATGACTAAGAATTTTTCTTCACTTCTTTAGTTATTAAATCGACAAAGAACAAACATTTCTCTATTATATGTTAACTAAGCCTGTCTCCATCTAATAACAAATATTCTCTAGTGACAAATTAATTTATATGTAACAAATATATAACATCTTCAATATTTTACTTCCAGCAAACTTACAAACTGGTAGGAATGAAGTCACTGGTTTTATCATAGCAGATAGGAATATATATGAAGTCACCAATTTTATCATCATTTTCTAAGAACACATTTCGTAGCCTTTTATATAGGCACGTGTAGGGGATGAGGAAGAAATGTCACAAAGACATGATAGGTGCTTGGAGTTTATTTGATATTTCCTACGTTGTTTTGGGACATTTTGGGAAATCTGCAGAATCTGGTCTGGTGTATTGTGACCCTGCAAGGGTTGAAGCAAGGTATGATTATATTTAAAAGTTTTTGACAGATTAAAACAGAAGCAAAGGTTGTTTGATGTTTGGATTCATTCAGTGAACTGGACCCAGAAATTAGATTCAACCCCTGATGAGTAAAAGAAGAAGAAACAAAATGGGTGTGGCAAATCTTATCCATCCAAAATGGTTACGGTTTGGCTTTTGGCTCAGCACAGATTATACTTATCTGCACTCAGTAGTCAAACAAAATAACATGCAACAATAGTCTTCGTCAAGCGCAAGTATCGCGAGGATAAGGCACAAAGTAAACAATTCTTTAGGACAATTATACAAGCACATGGTGTGGTATATATATATATATATATATATATATATATATATATGAATTTTAGAATTGAAGAAGACATGCATATGGTGAATAATGTTTACATTTCATGATTCACCTCTATGCCAGGTGCCACCTAATCGACTTTGCCCCTTCAATTTTATCTTTATGTTTCACACCATGTAAAGAGAGAGATAAAACTTTGAAGATATTTATTACATTATTGAGTAAGAAAACATTTGGTTACATTCATTGTTTTTGACCAAGAGGGAATCATTTTCTAACAAAATACAGGAAGATACAGGAAGAAACTTTAAAACCTTTTCTTATTATATAAATTTATGCTAAAAGATTTACTTGTAGAATTTCATTTATGTGTATTGTTGATGGTTTGAATTTAGTTAATTAAATATCATAATATATATAAATTTTTAGAGAGAAAGATCATGTAAAGTTAATAAATTAATCATATTTAAAATGTCTGATTGGATGCAAAATATAATATTTTTTAAGTATATATATATATATATATATATATATGTGTGTGTGTAGAAATTCATTATTCAACCTTGATGATAATAATAACCATAATTAGTGGCGATGACAACAATAATTTATGATAATGGTTGTGGAGGATCTGATAAATTAATGTCAATCTTAAAGAAATAAATTCATAATTAAGAGTTTTAAAATTTTGATAATCATTTCAGATTTTAATGAATTAGATTATCTTCTATTCTAATTTAAGATGAGATTAATAATTTTCATTCTCAATTAAGAAAGTTATTCGGATATTATATCATGTGTTTGAGAGACTCAGTTATTATATATGGTATTTCATTTATGGTTTTATAATTTAATTTTATTAATTATAAATTAATAATAGTATATTTAAATGTTGTTCATATGTATTGTTACATGACGATTCTGAATGATGAATGATGAATGATGAATGAATTTACTCACTTATATCATTGTTCTTTAATAAGAATCTATTAATTATGATCATTTCTCTATTTTTAGTTAACAAGATAAATTTAACTCTTATATCATTATATTTAAAAAGAGATTAATAATGAAAGATTTTCATTTATAAAAATAAACAACAAAAAATACCTCTAATTCTTATCCAAAAATCTTAATATTAAAAATTTGTATATTTTTCTTTTTTACATTATATTTAATCTTTTCATTTTTAATCATATCACCTTCAACTCTATCTTATACCACCAGAGCTGAAAACACATTGTATAAGAAGTGAGACACCCAGTATCAGTAAGTTGCAGGGTAATCATGTGCTTTCATCACTTTTATAATGAAAACAGGAGAAGTGAAATCACATGCATGTTAATTCGACAAATCAGACACTAATAATGATTTGCTTTTAA
Source organism: Macrotyloma uniflorum (assembly GCA_016859785.1). Lineage (NCBI taxonomy): Eukaryota > Viridiplantae > Streptophyta > Magnoliopsida > Fabales > Fabaceae > Macrotyloma > Macrotyloma uniflorum. Next base: position 1,820,831 of record BDMB01000006.1, read on the forward strand.
CAAGTTTCATGACTTGAATAATCTATTGATACTTTTTCAAAAGGCTCTTTAGTAAAGAATCCCATACGAAATAATGAAGCAAAGTTTGCAATTGCGTCTCGTCGGAATTAATCATTAGAAAACAAAAAGAAATATATTGAACATGTTTTCGTTAAAAATGTCAAAAGGGTATTTGCCATTGCAAATAAATTTGAAAAATATCCTTCATAACTAGCTTACGTAAAAGGGTCTGAAAAGGAACGAAGGAGCCATATATTTCAGACTAAAAGAGAAAGAAGAAAAGAGGAATACGAAACAATGACATATATGTACGATGGTGGCTTTATTTTTAAGTTTTTTGGATAGAGATAAAGAGGCTTAGTTTGTTGATATTGTCACTTATGGAACCCAGAAAGCGAGGTGGTAGGTTTAAGGTTAGAGTGCATTTCCTGCAAGGATGTGATGGGTGGGTGAATGTCTTTAATTTTTCATCACAACAATCATAAAAAGATGGTGTTTAGTGCAATGAAAGCAGAAAATGCTTTAGGTGATGTATCTACCCAACTTCAATGAACTCTCTCAGAATCATTATTGTCAGCTAGAGATTAGGACTTATGTTTGCTCACCAAGAACACATGTTTCATCTATGGCTTCCATTGATTTCAAGATAATTAACTGCTGCAATGTAATGCATAAGATTATGATGATGATTATGGTGAAAACAAAGTGGCTTTACAAACTTGGAATGAAAAGTTAACTAACGTAGGATTAAAATTTTGTTTTCAACTTTAATTACACTTTTTTACTTAGCTTTATCATTGAGTGTTTATAGAATGTTTAGTGTAGTTTAACTTTGAAGAATAATGGGATATATTTAAAATTTGTTTGAAGAAACTGATAGCAATAAGTGAATACCAACCAACATATCCGCAAAAGTGCAAATATAGAAAGAACTTTGATGATTGAATAATGAAAGAGACGTATGCGCGAGCAATGAAGGAATTTTTGGTATAAGTATGAGAAAATAGTCATTCCCTCTATTTCAAAAATTTTGGATGTTTATTTTTTTTTATTTCAAAATTTTTGTGGTTATAATTGCAACCACCAATTAATAATATAATTAAATATAACATATATACGAATATGAATATATATATATATATATAAATAAATAAAATGAAAATGCATTCTTTTACTTTAAGAAGTTTGCTTTTAATTTTATATATTTCAATTTATTATCTCTAATTTTTCACTTATTATATACATTAATTAATAAAAATATTATTAAATTTTTTATTTTATTATCTTATATATTAAATCATTCATGTAAATATTAATATAAAACATAATTATGAGCTTAGTTTATTTTTAAAATTAGTTTAGATGATAAAATTTATTCTTTATTTTCTCGATTCAAACGTGTTGAACGTGATCTATTAATAAGTTATTCAATTTAGGTTTAACTATCTTGCAACAATTAAGACTCTATATAATTAAGTCTTGATCTCTGAACATCCTTCTCCTCGATTCGAACATGTTGAATGTGACTTATTAACAAGTAATTCAATGTAGATCTAACAACTTTATTAATAATTAGAATTTTACCTAACGACTTAATAACAATCTTGCTACCAATCATAACTCCTCAAATTATATAGAAAAAATTATAATATATTAATAGATAACTTAATTTAAGTTTAATAACCTGTTAATTAGAATTTAATATTAATAAATGACTTAATTTAGACTCAATAATTTTATTAACTAAATTTTAGTATTATGTAAAAATTTATTATAAATCTAACTTATCTTAAAATCAATTCAGAAGATAAAATTCACTTCTCATGTATATATTATAATTAAACTTCTTTTCTAATAATTGAATATCTTCTCACACTTACCATTTTTATTTCAATATTCTCTTTAATTTGCATGCACACCAAAAAAAGAATACTCTCTCTAATTTTCAGTCTTATACTTGAATCTTTTATTATCTTCTCTGAACCATTTATTGTAGCAGACATGGTGCTAGAAACTCTGGAACCAACGACTTCGTTCTACCATTCAGTTTCACAGACGAAACAGAAGAAGATTCTGATTGAATTTGCAATAACGGAAAGACAGATTAGACCGTTTCCCAACCAGACCTCATGAACCACAATTTGCGGTCTCATCTGAAACATGACAACAACAGAGGTACACACAATGTCAAAATGGTGGGCAATAAAGTTGACTCAAGCCGAGCACACTGCCATTCCATTTGACGTGAAAGGCATAGAGAAAGAAAAAATTAAATATGTAAATTGATCGACATGAATTTTTGTTGGTCTGATTCATAACTCACAAGAATAAAGATAAGCAAAAGCATGGGCAATGGTGCATTTGGTGCATCCAAGTGCGCCATTACTTTTGATTTGACGTAAGAATTGTTGCATTACGTTATATAATAAGATAAGCCTCTAAATAGATGCTTGGTCCACTTATTATTAACACCAAGTATATTCATTTTTTATATTTCTAATCTTCATCTTTTCAGAATTCTCAATTATTGAGAGACGTAATCCCAAAAGGAAAACTACCACGAAAAAATGTTCATCTTTACGAAACTGTTTCTCAAGGATAAGATTTTCCATGCATTAGCTTACTGTCTTTTCCTTCTCTTCCAGATTTAATATATTTTTGTACATTACAATTAAATATTGAAATCTCAAACTAAATTATTGGTTAAGTATATTTGGGAGAATAATAATGAGAAAATGTCTACTAATGGTTATAAACACAATTAGATGAGATCACCTTTAAAAAAAAAATCTTAAATATTAAATTTATAGATTTTTTTCACTTATTTTTTTATTTTTTACTTCAATCCACACTTTAATTCTATCATAACTTATTCAAGAGAGATGAGATAATAAAAGATATATAAGATGGTTATACTAAAGATAATATCTAACCTAACCTAAAATTTAATTTAAAGTGCACACCAGATTTATAAGAGAATAGTGGAAACACAGCGTGGCAAGAGATTAGTGAAAATATTGGCTCACTATATGTATGTTATCTTAAAAAAAGTAATGTTTATATTAATTTTAGTGTTATATTATTAATTATTAATAGTCATGGTAGGTTATTAGATAATCTTATAGATAATTTCAAATTTACTTTAATTATAAATTATTTAAGTATAAATAATATATTATTCGAAAATTTGAATTATTTTAAATTTAAATTACTTAACTATAAACAAGATTATTAAACTAAAAGAGTAAATCATTTACTATCTTTTAATAATTTTATTATAATGAATATATCATTTATAAAATATATATAGACTTGAATGTTAAAATCTTATCAACAGTTATATTTTTATAACTATAATAATTATACTTTTATAACTACTATGAAGAATAATTTGTTTATATGTGTATAGAATATAAGAATAATTTGTTTCGTAAATTGGAATGAAAATATTAAATTTTGTTTTTAATTTTGTAAGTTCACACCATAATATTTGATTGAAAACGATTTTGAACGTATACATGATTTATCAAAACTTAAATGAAAAATAATGAAATTAAAACACAGACTAGTATAAGATAAATAAAAATATAAAATTTTGACCAATAACTTAAATGTAACTATAAAGGTTGATTGCAGAAAATCTCTGCATATAAAAAAAAAAAAGTTATATTTATTTCTTTTTAAACTTAACTTTGAAATATGTGTGTTGAAAAGGGTGAGAATGAAGTGATTTGAATTGATAAACAACCCTTCTTCCTCCTTGAATCACACACACTCAAGTTCTTCCAACAATGACTGTTCTTACGCGTGAAGGAAATGCATTTTCCAGAATCAGAGAAAGTGAAGTGCACTTTGAAAATCCAGTAAACAGGTAGCCGCTGTTTCTGGGAAGATGCTCCATTTTCACTCTCATTTCCTTTCTTTTTCTTTTATATTTCTTTCCTTTTATTATTAATAATATCAACAATGCTGCATATTATTAATACATGTTAACATTCTTATTTTGTCTTAAAAAATATATATAACTATTAAACTTGGTAGGTATAACTAAATTCCTTCTGAAACTTTTTTAGAAGTAAAGATTTTTTGAATTTGGACAATTATTGTAAGGTGAACTATGGATTTATTCTAACATTATGCAAAAAAAATCTAAACAACTTCATGATAATCTTACAATATTTCTAGGGCAAAACAAACAAATAAGATATCAGAATTCTAGGGCTTACGAGACAAACTCAATTCTCCAAATGATTCAATAATTCGCAAGAGCCAAATGAATGGAGTTTTTAGCTTCTATCCAAAAACATAATAATAGGTTAAATTACATTGCTAAGTTAGGAAGAAAATTGAAGAAAATGTATTGATGTGTTCATACTTATAAGACCTAATTACTATTTTTGGCAGCAATTGAAACATTTTGGTAAAACACTGAATAGGAAATATAAGTGCATGGACCATTTTTCTCTTCAACATACATCTTTTAATTGTCTTTTAGTGGAACATTTTCTTTTTACTATCATTTAATGTTTTTTAAGCTTTCTAAACTCATGCATCTATCCATTGGAAACCCAAAATTTATGACTATTTAATGGATAGTTTCTTCAAATGGAACCCCTCTGCACATTTCAAATCAACTGAATAAAATGAGATAAGTGAAAAGCTTAATAACACAAATGAAATTTAAGATTTTAAATCACACATTTATGAACAAACTTTATTATTAACACAATTAAAATTTAAAAAAAAAAAAAAAAAAAAAGAAATAGCTAAAAGAGATTAAAAAATTTTCATCATGTTATAAGTATGACTTATAACATAAAATGTTATACATAGAGTTGGAATTTTGATATGCATATTATCACATAAGTATGACTTCCTAACTCATATGTAAGAAAAACTAATGTTCTTTATTAAGTTTCAGAAAATGATCTAAACAGAGTAAACTTGAATTTTCATAAAACAGATCTTTAGGTAGTAACACATGTGACTTAATCTGAGTTAGAAAAAATTTAAATTTTTTAATGGACTAATAGAGGGATAAAACAAACAAAATTAAGAACACCTTTAAGATACCTAATAATTCTTAGAGCAATTTGCATATAAGGTTCTTTAGGATTAAAAATAAATTGACTTAATTATTGAATGAAAAAACTTATATCTGATAGAATATTTATCAAATATAAAAACCTTCCGATTAATTTTTTAAAAATAGTAGGATCAAGTAACAAATTAACATATAACTTTATGACTAGATCTAAAGGAGATGAAGTAGATTTACATACAAGGAGACTTGTTTTATCATTTAATTCTAAATAGTATTTTCTTTTATTTAAAAGAATCCCTTCTTAGATTTAGTAACTTTAAGACTCAAGAAGAACTTAAGAGACTAAAATCTTTGATAAAAAAATCTATTATGGAGATAAACCTTGACTTTCTTAATTTTTGTCATCAACATAGACCAAAATTATAGTAATAGAAGACTTTGTAAATTTTATAAATAATGAATCATCTGCAAAACTCTACTTATAGTCTATTAAGATAAGCTTGGAGGTTAGTTTTTTTGTTCTAATTTCTACTTATAGTCTATTAAGATAAGCTTGGAGGTTAGTTTTTTTGTTCTAATTTCTACATAAAGGGATTTTTCTAGTTTACAAACTAGTTTGGATGAAGACATTCTTATACTTTGAGGAGGTCTCATGTACACTTTTTCATCTAAGTCTTCATATAAAAAAATATTATTTATATCTAATTGATGTATGAACCAATTATAAGATGAAGAGCAAGTAAAAATCTTATAAAAATAATTTTAACAAATAAGAAAGTTTCAAATTAATTAATTCCATATGTTTGTGTAAAATCTTTAACTACTAATCTAGCCTTATATTATTCCACCATACCATCTGCTTTATACTTAATTCTATAAATCCATTTTTATCTAATTAACTTCTATCCATATATATATATATATATAAACTAATTAGATAAAATATTAAGATAATGTATTAAAATATAATTGTAAGAGGGAAAATAGGACTTTAAAAACTTTTTTATAAGAAGAAGTAATGTCAATTATTACAAATATATTGAAAAAGATTTTCGTCAAGAAATGGGAAGATATAACACTATAAAAGAGAATCATATTAAATGTTATTCATATAAGAATATTTAGTTTAATCTATTATAAACATGACTTTTTATAATTGAAAAAGAAATTAAATGATAGAGGCATCCTACAAATTCTAATTCTAATTAATTATAATTAAAATCTTCAAATTTTATCAACAAAATTTTTCATTATTTCATGTATGTGCAATTATGTGTAATTATTAGTACTGTGTGCATATATTATATATAAATATAATAACTATTTAAGATATAAAAAATTAATAATTATTATTATATTACAATGGAAAATAATAAATAGTTTATTATAAAATATTTTAGAATTTAAATAAAATAATTATTTTTAAAAAATTAAAAAATTTATAATTACTTATTAATATTATTACGACTATGATAATAATATTATAAAATTATTATTATTTGATTATTAACTCAATGTTTACATTAAAATAGTAAAAATGAGAATCAAATCATTATAAGAATAACATAATATTATTATATTATAAATAATTTTTTTATCAATAAAACATATTATAAATAATTTTATTTGACTTATTATTTTTAAATTTTTAATGAATATTCTCATAATATTCCTCCTGAAAGCATATGAAGTAAAAGAAAAAGGCAAAGTGACTGACAATGTTTATCAACTTGTTACATACGAGAGCCGAGCCGTGCATGTACGCTACGTGGTGCTTACAGTCTTCCAGATAACTTTTCTTCTTCAATACATTTTCAATAACAACAATAATTATATATCTTTTCTATTTCTGAATCTGGACCACATCAACTATCGAATTTTTATTTTTATTTTCTAAAAAAATAGACCGATAATTTTTATAAAATTATTTATAATTAATTAAATCTATTGATAATTATAAAATTACAAGTGAGATTTTGCTTAATAAAAATAAGATCATATGTTCTTTTTAATATATTTTAACTTTTTGAAAAAAATATAAAGGTTAAATCTAATATTAAAAGAAGAAAAAAAATTATTCACATATCTACATGAGTAATAATATCAATGAAATAAAAATAAACTAAAATAGAGAAAATCAAATAAAGAAAAAAAAAAAAACATCACCTCTCACTATACCTTCTAGAAACATTTTCTTTTCTAATAAAGAAATGGAATTTAATGAATAAAAATATAAATCTGACCAACTATTAATGCAAATAAATGCAACTCACCATAACCAATGTGTGACACACCCTTATTACCATAAAAGAATTGTGAAATAAAAAAAAATTATTTCAAACTTAAATAAACTTCTTACATTCAATTAAATGCTAAACATAAAGAACTAAGAGATTTTTAATTATATCATAAAGTACAAAAAGTCCTAAGGCAAAAATTGTTACCATAAAACTTTAACTTATTTTTATTCTTTCTCCGATTTTTTTTATATGAATTTTTTTTTAGAGTAAAATATTTAATCATAACATATTTAATATCTAATTCATCATACATATCCATAAATACAACAATATAATTAAAACATTCAAAGTTAACACATTACTTAACAAAGTTGGCTAAGAGGATGATTACCAATAAATTTCAATTGAAGATGTTCAAAATTTGAGAAAAGGTTTTTGAATTTGGAAGAAACAAAAGTATGTGAAATGAGTGGTCACAATTAGATGAAAAGTTTTTGTATTTCATAAGCTTTATGAAATGGGTATGGGCCCTTGTGGTCACAATTAGATTCCATTGGGCTCCACAGTTCATGTCACTTCAATCTCCAATGAAAAATAATTTCTCCATTATATGTTATGCTTTTCACATGCATTGAGCCCCATTTCAGTCTCTTTATAATGTCTTGACAAAATCATGAAATTAAAATCATGTTAAGAAATTTTATCTATTCATAATCATTGTCTTTAGGAATAGTAAATTTACTTTCAAAATCTTTTGGTGTAAAGTTCCTCAAAAGTTAAAAAAGAAAAAAAATGGTTATGATGCTATTAACAATAGGGACAATCAACCATGCTAAAATGGCTAAAAGACTATGTTAAATCTAATGAATATTAAGGTATATACTTCTAAGTATTAATAATAATTTAAAATTAATTTTTTTTATTTCTCTTATTATTAATTTATTTACATAAAATAATAATAATAATAATTGAAATGACATGTTAATTTTAATTAAAAATAATTATTAATAAAAATAACAAATTTAAATATCAATCCTTTTTGTAAGAGTTAATACTACTAATTCTTGAATCTCCATGCAAGTACACCAATTCTTGACCTTATATAGTGTTTCTTGAACTAGACATACATTGATTATTAGGCCCAAAAAAAACTTCAAAGCCCAAATCTAATTGAAACAAATTTAAAAAAAAAAAACGTAATTGAACTCAATTATAAAAATGATTTAATTGAAGTGAACAAAATTATATAATTATTTAGATAACCGCATTATAATTTGAATGAATTGAACTAAATTAAACTTCTTCTAACTACTTAGACTAATTTAATTGTTTGAATTTTTATTAATAAATATTTTATTTTTAAAATATATTTTTCAGTTATAAAAGTTATAGTTTAATTTAAACAAATTTATATAGAAATAATTTAATATTTAAAATATATTTTTCAGTTATAAAAGTTATAGTTTAATTTAAACAGTTTTTATATAGAAATAATTTAATATTTAAAATATATTTTTCAGTTATAAAAGTTATAGTTTAATTTAAACAGTTTTATATAGAAATAATTTAATATTTAAAATATATTTTTCAGTTATAAAAGTTATAGTTTAATTTAAACAGTTTTATATAGAAATAATTTAATATTTAAAATATATTTTTAAGTTATAAAAGTTATAGTTTAATTTAAACAGTTTTATATAGAAATGATTTAATATTTAAAATATATTTTTCAGTTATAAAAGTTATAGTTGAATTTAAACAGTTTTATATAGAAATAATTTAATTTTAACAAATTAAACTAGAAAAGCCGTTCAACTTTTTTTCTTAAAACACAATTCAATATTTAAAAAAAGTTTAATTTTGTATTAGTTCAACCTTTTAACAATCTTGATAGTAGAAATGAGTTTTGTTTCTCATAATTTATTAGCTAGACAATTTTAAACCTTGCATTGGAATCTACAAATTGGAATCTACAAATTGTAATCCATTAAATTTCTTCTATTAACTTATCATAACATTGAAAACAGTTAAAAATCTCTCCCAATTAAAGATTAAAGATAGATGAATATAATTATAATTTATAATTGAATCTATATCTTATTTTTTAAAATGAATTAGTTACATAATGTAGAAAAATAATTATGGTATCTAACTCACTTTTAAAACCAGTTTAGAAGGTAAAATTTATACTTCACTTATATATTATAATTTAACCTCATTTTTAATTAATATGAGATTTCTCAACTCAACACTTTGTTATTTAATTACAGTAATTAATTTGGATATATCTCGAGTATTTATCATAGTTTAAAGTATCTTGTATGAATAGAAGTATATAGATATCTAAAGAATACGAAAATAAGATTTAAAATTACTATCTACATATTAAAAATAGAAATGGTGATGGGTATTTAATGAGTTTTCCAAGTGGGTGCCACTACCAACGTGATAAATAATCTTTTTAAATAGAAATTTATATTAATAAGACATTTTTAATGATTTTCCTTTTCTATTTTGGCTCTTCAAGATGAAAAAAAATGACAAAAATGAGGTTGTAAAAGAGAAAAATATCTACTGAAAAATTCCAAAATTTTGGTTTACTTAAGATAATTTATCTTGATGTTTTTAATTTGAACTTATATTATAAAGAAATTAATTTGTATTTAAATTTATGTTATTAAACCTTTTTTTTGAAATAGATTAATTTGCATTTTTATTAGCAAGTTGAACATTAGTCATGAGTTATGAGTCTCACTATGACCTAATTGAAGTACATGCATGCACCCATGTTTCACGAAATGTTTCACTGTCGTGTCGTGTATCCCATGTTTGTAATTATACAACAAGACTTCAAATTTCTCACGTTTTTCTTCTTCAGGGTGTTGAAACTCAAATTACTTTCTCCTTAATTTTGTAGGACATTTATTAAATAATTTAATCACACATCAATAATTGATGTAATTTTCCACATCCATTTAATGTTAATCACTTTTTAAATTAAATTAACCTTAATTAAATATAGTTAATTTTGTGTAAAATATTCAATAATTTCAAAATATTACTATTCACTGTTATAATAATACATATTTTAAAAAATAATAATTATTTTTTAATATATATATATATATATATATATAAAATATATATACATCATAAAATTTTTTATGAAAATTTATCTTAATAAAATTCTCAAATTTTATCGAATTATTTATAACTTTTACTAGTAATATTTTTTTAAAAAAATTAATAATAAAATTAAAAATAAATAATTTTTATTTATTATTGAAATTGACATGTTCTTTCGCGGAAGCTCTCGTAAAATAGTTTCAAATTAATTGTTTAAATTAAAAATGAAGAGAAATAGTAATCCGTACATTCCATTGGCATCTTCCACTTTCTGTCAGAAGAAATTTGTAGTAAAAGTTCACTAGAAAAAGAAGGAAACAATGGTAATGAAACACCCCATGCCATCAAAACAATCCAATTTTTTCATGATTTTGTCACAAAAATTTCTCCAACATACTAAAACTTTCCATTGAAGGTAACTTTTGACATAGCATACTCTGTTATCAACTATGCCTATAAGTTTCTTAGATACCCTATTATCTCTGATGTACCTATATGTATGTAGAGTTTCTCAGTAGTCAAATTCACTATGCCACCCTCATTTTTCTTATCCTTCTTAAAATACATACATTTTATATTTCATTTACGTATTATAATTTAGTTTATTTTAGCAACCGTGGGTATCTTTAACTTTATGCAAGATATCACCTTTTTGCTATATATATATATAGCTTTCTAGCTAGTGCTAGCTGGTCTACATTTTAATCAATGGAGAAACACCAACTGATGCTCCCTACTGCATCTACATCATCTACACCTTTATCATCTGGTTTTGAAATTCCTTATAATTCTAGTGTTTATGTGGAGAAGGAGGTTTTAATATCTCAACTCAAGGACATATCATCTCAGAATGAAAGTTACAAGGAAGTTAAGCAGCACCGATATGCATTTCAAACAAGGAGTCCTGTTGATGTTCTGGATGATGGCTACCAGTGGAGAAAATACGGGAAAAAGATAGTCAAAAACAATAGTTTCCCAAGGTTAGTGCCACCTTTAACAGTTTTATTTGTAGGCTTTCAATATAATCTGCTATTTTATACGGTGATATATATATATATATATATATACTAGTCATAGGCACCTTTCTGTGAAATATCAGCAAAAAACTCAGAAAGGAATGACTTAGGATGCTATCTTTACATTTAGAAAAGTATAAAATGTGTCACTTTTATTGCTGAATATCCTTTTGCGTTTTCTATCTAAGTTACCTTCTGCAGAATGAGAAATAGGATTGGTTGTCCTTTATACACTACTAGTAGTAGTCCCATTTAACCAAACAATAAACTAAGATTAGCATTAATAGAGAATAAGCGATTCTATCATTTTCGTTTCTGCATTTCTTATTGATCTTTGCTTGATTGTGCATGCCTAAGTCCAATTTTATTTTGCTGCTTTTAGAAGTTACTACAGGTGTGCTAATAGAGGGTGCAATGTTAAGAAACAAATCCAACGCCATTCCCAAGATGAACAGATCGTGGTCACAACCTACGAAGGGACACATACACACCCTGTGGATAAGTCCGCAGAAACCTTCGACCAGATCTTGGGAAACTTATTCATAAGCAACCTACTCAATAATGTTCCCCCCACACCGGAATAGAACATGAAGGAATTATGTATGGAAGTTAATCAAAACGTCCAAAGGACCTTAATGCCGTGGTGGATATTTGACCTTTCAAATCATAATTTGTCTTGTTTGCATATTTATTTGCTTATCAATCTGATCATACTCAAATTCTCAATCTGTTGTCTTCTTAAAACATTTATATCAAAAGCACAACGTAGTATGTTCTGTTATGGATTCAATAATAATCACCAAAAGACGTATCTATGGAAATATTTTAGAAAAACCAATTTTATTAACTTCTTTAAAGCAAGCACAGTATTTATGCAGATGCATATACATATATATACATATATATGTATAGTTTCTAACATTATACACAGTCAAATACTATACTATACTATACTATACTATACTATACTATACTATACTATACTATATCATAATCCAAATACAGTTTATATATCACTTCATGTTGGAACCAAAACCACGACGCAATCATCTCCATCGAAACTCTTTGCCAAGCGCAGACACATTGCAATCACGAGCAAGATAATAGCAAGCGCACCTAAGAAAACAGCGTACCCCGTTCTTCCACTGCCACGCCTACCACTAGCACTAGCAATTCTAATGTCTGCTATAAGCGCCATCAACTGCAGCACTTTCTCCACGTCTTCGTCGTGATAATCTCCGACGAGACAAGACGAAGAAGAGGAAGACGAGTAAGAAAGCAGACGGCGGGTCCAATAACCATGCACCCCTTCACCTCCATTAGATTCGTCCTCCGAGTTAGAGGAAGAGGGGTAACAAAACTGACGGTGGATCCAACAATCATGCACCCTTTCACCACAATTGCATTCTTCCTCCGAGGAAGACGAGTAAGAAAGCTGACGGCGGGTCCAATAACCATGCACCCCTTCACCTCCATTAGATTCGTCCTCCGAGTTAGAGGAAGAGGGGTAACAAAACTGACGGCGGATCCAATAATCATGCACCCTTTCACCACAATTGCATTCTTCCTCCGAGGAAGACGAGTAAGAAAGTTGACGCCGGGTACTATAATGATGCACCCCTTCACCTCCATTACATTCTTCCTCCGAGGAAGACGAGTAAGAAAGCTGACGCCGGGTACGATAATGATGCACCCCTTCACTTCCATTGCATTCGTCCTCAGAGTTAGAGGAAGACGAGTAAGAAAGCTGACGGCGGGTACGATAACCATGCACCCCTTCACCTCCATTAGATTCGTCCTCCGAGTTAGAGAAAGACATTGATCTCACTTCACAATCGCTATTCTCACCTTCCGTAGTTGGTGAGTGAAAAAGTCGTCGACCCTTCAAGTTTCCTCTTTGGATAGCCTCCCTACGCTCTTGGAGGATCTCTTGGACTGCCACGTCTTTGGTGCTTCTCACGTTCCTCCATGACTCTGGGGACGACGGGGACTCTTGTTGAAGGTTGAACATGAGTTGTCTGGGAGAATATCTACGTGGGTTGTGAATGGTTTGCTCTGAAGAAAGAGGGTGATATTGTTTGTGTGATGTTGTTGCTCTTACTGTTGATCTGGATTCCTTATAGGCGTCCCACTCTTGTTCCAGCTTCTCGAAACGATGGCGAAGTTCTTCTTCCATTGCTTTTCTTTGGGAGCTTTCCATGGTGGGGAAGCTGAACTCTTTCTCTCTTCTTTGGGAGCTTTCCATGGTGGGGACGCTGAACTGTTTCTCTCTTCTTTGGGAGCTTTCCATTGTGGGGACGCTGAACTGTGTCTCTCTTCTTTGCTACCTTCTCTATTTAAAGCTGCATTTTTTATCTAAAATCTCATCATGGGTTGGTTTTTTTCTTTAAAGATAATTAAGATTATATGATAAGATTATAGATGAGAATAATAAACTAACCAACCACTTTTTTTAAGGAAAAAAAAAAAAAACTGAAGTGTCTAGATTTTTTAAATAATTAGAAATAATTAGTTTAGATAACGAGAATATTGTCTTTAAAGATGTGAGCAGATCCTATTTTAAAAACAGTTATTATATGGATTATTAGATATAATATAGTTATTATATATTTTATTAGATATAAGATGATGATATATAGATATGTATTATTTTTAAATATCTAAACAATATTTATAATTTTTTTTTATCTCGCTCCTTATCATATAATATTATTTATAATATTTTTATTTTATTTTTTTATTAAATATAGAGTAAAAATTAAAATATTTATATATATATATAAAAGAGAAATTCACTTATTAAAAAAATAGAAATTTATTTTAAATTATTATTATTTTTTAATTTAATAATGAAAATGAGATAAGAATTAAATTATTCAAAACTGTTTTATATATTTGTTAATTTAGTAATTTCGATTTTTTATTACTTCTAATTGTAATTCGGAAAAAGGAGGTTAATTTTAAAATAGTTTAAAGAAAATTTAGTTATTTAAAAAAAATAATAACTATTAAAATAACTGAATTCGAATTATAAGAAAGAAAATTACATATAGAAATAGGAGGTTAATTTTAAAATAGTTTAAAGAAAATGCACTTTTAAAAGACGAAAGAAGAGGATATTGAAAATATCTTATCAAGAGTTGAGAATTTTAATATTTAAGTTGTGTGTTGTAATTTATAATATAATATTTGATATTTTAGCTTTTTTATGGCACAAAATAAATATTTATTTTATGTAATTAAAATTTTTTATAAATAGATTTGAAAATATAAATTATATTATATTATATTGAAATTTGGTAATAACTAATTTTTAAAATCATGAAAAAATGATTGTTGTAGGCCCAGTTCTAATGGGTTTCTTGGTCCCCTAATTTCAATCATAGTGCAAAATTATTGTGTCTTGAGGATTAGTGACAACCTTTTTCAATTCAAGTTATGGGGTCCAACCTTCTATCATTGCATTCAATATAAATTTTAATTACATATATAAGAAATAATCGTGATGTGTGTAAAACAAAGTCCAAATAATTAAAAGGAAAATCATTTTAGTTATTTCTTGTGTTATTTTTTTAATTGAAATTGAATTCCCCTAATTTATGTAATACAATTAAGTTAATTTTTTTAGTGGAAAAGAAACTAAACAATAAAAATTAAATTATTAATCATTCTCATAAGTTGTTCTAGTGAAATTTCAATTTTAATATATGATTGAAGTATATAAAAATCTATTAAAGGATTTTTAATTTTTTTTCTATTAAATTTTCAACTCATTTCACGTGGAGTGTAAAAAATAAATTAAAATATAATGGTAGGGTGAGATTCGAAGGCTGTCGGACTATATATATCTTATGGGCTTTAATTGCTTACTATGGGCCCTGGCCCACCTGTTTCACTTCCAACATGGTATTGGAATTTTGCCTTAGATTCGCACCTTTTTTTTACATCATAGAGTAAATTATATTAATATTATTGAAATTTTTTCTGATTATATTTTTTATTTTCTATTAAAAATTATTCTTCGTACATAATTATCACAATTAGTTAAAAAAATGATTTTTCAGCCATTTAAAATTATTATCCTCGTACTTTTATTTATATATTTAATTTTGTTAATAGTCTTTATTTTTTTAAACTACCATACTTTATTTAAATATTTAATAAAATGTCAATAGTTTTATAAGAAGGCTAATAACTAAAGAGAATAAGATAGAATGGTAATTACGATATTAAATTGCAATATTTTTGTATTATTTTGCTATGATAATCATTGACCACGTGGTTGACCTTATGAGGCCCAACAACAAGCCCAAGGTGATGCTCCAACAACATTGACCATCACACCAACGTTGTCACCTATTACCTACTCATAATGTGGCATCATCGTCATTTGTCATTGACGAACAACATAGATAAGTCCAAAGGACTTAACAAAGAACTTTTTTAATCAGATTTGAGATGATTTAATAATAATTTGATTATCTAATTAATACTTTATTATGTTATTAATCAGATTTGGATTAGTTGATTTTTGATTAATAAGCTTAATGGATATTGAATGAGATTATATTGATAGATAGAATGTGTAACGTGGAATGCATGGATTTGGTTGAGAATGGGGGATTTAGTGAGTAGGGGTGGTAGGAAGTAAATGGAAGGGGAAGAGAAGACGTGGTTTATTTTGTTTGAGTTTCAGCGTTCTCTGGTTAGAGAGAGAGAGAGAGAGAGAGGAAGGAAGTAGTGAGGTTTGGTACCAACCACCTGGGTCCTACGTAGCTCCTACACTCACTAAATAAAATGGTGGTTGCAGGTTTAAAGGTCTTGTCCATCTTTCATCCTTTATGACAACTTTACCCTTCCACCCTCCTTTTTTTGTACCAATTTAAGCATGACAATGAACATGCTCTCGATACGACGTTATTCCACATTACTCTCCCTTCTCCATTCTCCATTTCAATATCAAACTCATTTTCCCCCTTTTTCTTACTCATACACACATTTCTCATTTTCACATTTTCTTTCTAATTTCAATCTCATATGAATCAATCAAACTTTTGAACAATTAAACTTTTCAACATAATTTTTTGTTTTATGATAATTCAGAGTAGATAGGAGTAAAAACAGACCAAACAATAGCAAGTTTAAGTTTAACCTAAGTTGTTTATTAAAAGGGTTGAATTAAGGGTTTTTATAAGTCTTCTTCAATTTTTTTTTTTTTTTCTTCAGTTAAACAAACCTCATAAATAAGTTCACATGTCAACTATATTTTTAAATAGGTAAAACCAAACTCTCTTCTTCTCTTCTTTCTTTCTATTTCTTTTCACACTTTTATAGTCTGTTTGTTTCTACAGATTTCATGTAGACGCAGAAAGAAAGGTCAAGAAAAACATAAATGATTTTTTGTTGTGTAGTGTAAATGAACGGAGAGAGAAAATAAAGAACGAAGAGAGAGATTTTCTCTCAAAACCGAAAAAAATTGTAAAAAAAGACACGTGGGTATATAAGAATATGTTTCAAAATTTAAATAAGGTATTTTTTTAAATAAATAATATTAAAATAATAAATAAAATTATTAAAATAAAATTTATTTTTTATTTTTCTTGTTAAAATATTATTAAAAATATTTTAAATATTTTAAAAATAATAAATTTATTTTTTAAAAATTAAATTTTTTATTAATAATAAATAAAATTATTTTACTTTCCTTCTATTTCCATTCTCTTCTCTTAATCCAAACAATTTTACTTTCTACTATTTTTCTCTTCCTTTCTTTCTTTTTTCATTCCCTCAAATCATCTTTCCAATCCAAACAAAGGCTTAATTTCTTCTACATGCATTATTTATTGATGTCTAAAAGTAATAATTTTAATATAAAAGTTTATAATTTGTATTAACATGAATAATAATACTGTGAAAACATTAAAAAAAATTATATTTTTTTGGATAATATGTAGATTAATGAAAAATATAATACTTTTTTATAAATTTACTACAAAGTAAAAAATTATTTTTCAAAAAAAAAAAAAAAATATGAAAAAATGATCGCAGAGAAATTTATAAAAAAAAAATTTACAATAACAAATTTTCATAAAAATAAATTTATAAAAAATAATTAATTTTTCTTTTATAAAAGAAAATTATAAAATAATTTCATAAATAAATAATTTTATTCTAATAAAAAAATACTTCAATAACTATTAGTTTAAAATAACTTAATAATTTAGAAAAAAAATAACAAAATTGGAACAAATTTATCCATTAAATTTGTATAATTAAATCACATATATTAAGTATTACAGTACTAATATCAGTAATTAAAGGGAAAAACAAAAGATATTTACACACTAAACCTAAAAAATATAAGTCCATCAAAACTTTATAAATATCCACAAGACAGAGATAACTTTCTATTGTAAAACAGGGATAATAAAATCTTTTCAATTTTCAAAATTTGATAACTTTGGTCCATTGCTAATATATGTTATTAACTTTAGTTACTTATTAATAATAATATTTACTAATAAGTTTTAACATCTATTATCACTTCAAACATGTTAACATTTTCTCATTAGCAATTTTAAGTAAAATTTCTCAAATAGAAAAATACTTAATAAGATTTTTATATTTCATTTATTTATTAATAAAATACTGTGGCAAGTAACGTGTTTACGTACTTGTATGTGATACCTTCAATTTTATTCTTCTCCCACCGAATCAAGCTTCCTGAACCACTTCTTCTTCTACAATAATGTGGTCACCTTGTTAATTATTTTTTTTTAATGTATTACTTAAAGCCATTAAATACAATTTAATTATACTGTACTACAAGTGAAAATTATTTTAAATAATACAATTTAGTCTCATTCTTTCAATTACACATTATTAATATTTGTTATCTCATTAAAACTTCATTTACTTCCCTGTTTCTGTGACTAATATAATTTTTTTTTTCAACTATCTTAAATTATTAACCTCCTTTATTTTTGACTTTTTTTAATCTCTTGTTCCCTTTTCTTTAATATCTAACCTCAGTTTCAATAGTTTTGAAAAAGGTTCAAAATAACTTTGGACTATAATCTAAAATAAACTGTTAATTGTAAATTTTTTAATTTTAAATTATCCAAAGCATTAAAAATACAGAGCTTGAGTTCAATTTTATTTTGAAAAATATCTAAAGAAATAAAAGAAGAGAATATTTATAAATTATATTTGATGTCAACTTCTGAAATTTATTAAGACAGCTGGTACACGAAGACCTTCTTGTTCCAAATATTCAAATATTAATCATATTCCATTACTTTCCATTTCAATTTAAATTTAGCATCTGAGAGAAAGTGCCATATATGGCATCGTGTGACATCCCAAACTTGATTCAATGCAAACGTAAATTATTGTAAGTTTCATGTGTGAAAAGGTTTAAGATTTACCAGTTTTGTTTTTATTGAAAGCCACAATGTTTCAATGATAATAAAAGATTACTTTTGACTAAACGATAGAAGGGTATAAGAAAGAAATAAATGTATATAATTAAGTGCACGAAACACACACTACATGTATGTCATAGATGCAGAAACATTATCTGAGAGCAACATAGCAAACAGTGATGTTACGTGACCAAGAAGATGATGACACAGGAAACCTTATCAAAGAACAAAATATGGATTTGATTTCAAGGATGTCTAGAGAAAAATCCCAGTTGGGAGAGAAAAAAATGGTGTGTAAAATGAAATGTTTGACTGAAAAATAAGTCTGTATCTGATGATGAAGTACTGAACACAGCAACATGGATCCTCTGAGGATCATAAATGTTACAGTCCCCACAGCAGAATTGACATGAAGATGGCAGAAAGAGTGAAGAGTGAAGAGTGAAGACAGAAGGGGTAAAAATGATCACATGGTGGAGGGGTTATGGCATATGAAGGTTTCATGGTGTGGCATGGTTGTTGTAACCTAAATCAGCAAAAGTATCAGAACCTGGAGCCCTCAAAATTAATAGTTGACGTCTACTACAAGGACCCACCACAAGAGTCATCATTAGACACCACTCTTAGACACGACTAAGCAAATTTAGAAATTTTTACCACCATCACTCTCCTAACTACCTTTTTATATACCTATCATAATTCATAACCTTCACACTACATTTCTTTTCTTTCAATTCAACACCCGCCTTCTCCCCATTTCAAATTTCGAGCCTTTACCATTCATCATCCTCTGGGTTATTTCACTTCTCAGTTTTCATAAAAGGGACTACTTTTCTGAGTTGTTTTATTCATATTTTCAGACCATCGCTTCCATCAAAGTTTCTTAAGAAATAGTTAACTGATACTAAACCACACTGTGTCTCATGGTCGGTGCAAAATAGATCAGATACATACAATACAATACAGATGGATTTTAAGGTTATTTTTTAACAGAAGTAAGGAAGATTTTTGTCCATGCTATACTTTATAAGCATAGGCTTTCAAAATGATTATACATGAATCTCACTAAAATCTGGTTTTTCTCAAAATGGAAAGAAATCTATGAGAGAATATAGATATTTTTCTATGAAATATATGTTCTGATAATTTTTGTTACAAAATTTACTAAACCATGTATGCAGTTTTTATGTATTCTGGTAGTCTCTGGTGTGGGATAGAGGGATTGATTTATATATTGTGAATGGAGTGGTAAGTGAATTAGATGAAAGAAAAGAGAGGCGGGGGAAAGACATGCCATGAAATGTGAAACATAATGCCACATGCCTTGTCTTGAGCATCCATTCTTTGTACTTCTTTTTCCTGACTCATAAAAGTTGAAAGCAACCAACAGCCTGTCCTTATTATCCATCTTCCTTTCTTTCTCTCTCAACCTACTACACTCACTTGGGGAGGAGAGGAAGCCCCTATATTTGGCAAAATTAAATATTAAAATATTTGGTTCAACTTCTAAGAGCATATCATCCAGACCTTTTTGCCTCTCATTGGTCTTCCCTTTTCTTTCTCTCTCTCTCTCTCTCTCTCTCTCTCTCTCTCTCTCCTTCTTCAGTATCAACTTTCAATACATTATCCACTCTACTGTGTGCACAAATCCATGACTTCATATCCTTTAAGTGCCTAACAGGTATGGTTTTTGGGATTCCCTCTCACCTAACTCACAATACTCTCTCCCTCATTAATTAATAAAATAATTAAAAAAGATATATTTTTTCCTCTAAATTTTACTATTCACTCCATTGGGTACTCATGGAATCCATGTCAGGCAACCAGTGGTCGGTGAAGGAAGAAGTGAGCATCATACTGCTGCTGTTGTCTGCAAGTGCAAGTACTCTCTTCCTTCTTTCAATGACTGTTTATTCATTATTTATTTATCTGCTTTCTATTTTTATGCTTGTAGCTGCTTCACTATGCCTTGTTTGGTAACCTTCTGAATTTTTTGTTCCATTTTCCTTGGAACTCTTCCTACTTGACTAACTGTAGGTAGTCAAGTCTTTATTTATTTAATTATGCTTAATATTTAACCCCTCTGATGCTAGCTGCTTTCTTCCTAGTACGGACAAAAACTTGTCCAATGTGTTTGTCTTATAATTGCCTGTTTGTGTCTGTCTAGTCTTTCATGATTTCCTTCTCCTCTATCATCTATCACTTTCTATTCTTCTTGAATTGGACTTCTACCCATGCTTTTTTCACTTGGGTTGTTAATTTAAGTTTGGTTCTCCTCAGTGTCTCACTATTTATGTAATAATAATAATACCTCTTGCCTTTCTCACTGCTTAATTTCTTCTTGCTCTTCATGCAACTGTGAAACTATGGTATATAACACATATAGAAGGTAATCAAACAAAGAGGGACTGTGGTGAAGTAGAAGGGTGGGGAGGGGGAGTGGATTCCTTTTTTCTTTTTTTCTTTTCAAAACTATTATTTTGTTATGGACTGGAATTTGAAAGCACCTTCTTGGGATTTGGTGGATGTGGATAAGGCTACCATACCCGACTTAGAATCAATGGAGGAGCATAACAGATTTGGAGTTTATAGAATGAAGGGGGAGTTTTCTGTTGACTTGAAGCTTGGTCATGTGGGAAATTCTGGCACTGAATCAGCATTAGCCAAGTCCAAAGATGTTGTTGCTGCTTGTGCTGGAGTCTCCAAAGTGGCATCCTCACCTTCAGGCTCTTCTAAGAGAGCTAGAGCCATTAACAGCACAACCCTGACTGTGTCATGCCTTGTGGACGGGTGCAATTCAGATCTTAACAATTGTAGAGATTATCATAGGCGCCATAAGGTGTGTGAACTCCATTCCAAGTCCCCAGAGGTCACAATCGGTGGCCTCAAGCAAAGGTTCTGCCAACAATGTAGCAGGTTTGTATCATATCATACATATCATATATACTGAGGGTTTTGTTCTTTTGTTCGAAATTGAGTTCTAGATTGCTTGTAAGCTGTAGTTTGTCCTCTTAATTATTGCTTTTTTGTGTTTTTGCACCCCCTTTTCTTTTTCATTGTACCTCATGGACATTTAATTTGTGTCGTTTGCATTGCATCCGTATCCATTATTCATGTTAGCTTCACAAGTACTCATACGCCACCAAATTACTTTATTTTGCTTTCCCCTACCATTAGCATCTTCACCTAGCGTTCTTTAGAAGAAGCAGATTTTTTATACTTGTAGTATTTACTTCCTTATCATTGATTTTCTAAATATAGAAAATTTTCTTCATTTTTACTCTCAAATTTTAAACCATATAAAATAATCAAGGAAAGAGAATGTACTGCGATAGTATTAGAAAAAGATTCGCTGTAAGCTAACTTCTTAAACCAAAACGAATCTCAACACATATTTAAAATTTACCCAATCACATCAGTCTCGTACCAAAAAACTAATTTAATTATGATCACTTCAATTTACAAATAATAGTTCTAAACCCTGGTATTTGTGTCTATGTTTATACTCTATTCATACGGCACATTTAAAAACCAAAACTCTGCTATATATATGGAGAATAAAGCTGAAAATATCTCAGTGCACCGAACACAATTAATTACAGAAGTTTACATATAATCTGAGAGAATGACTTGCCTGTGTGGTTCTGTTAATATACCCTGTGTGTAGGTAAATTGCTTCTAGTACTTCTGGTAAGTCCGTGGTAAATATTTTTCACCCCTTGGTTGGTTTCTTGTGCATCTGATTTTATATTCTTGACTCCATTTCCATGTCATATTGGCGTGGCTCAGTTTGCTCATATTCTGAAACTTGTGTTTTTTGGTAGGTTCCATTCGTTGGAGCTATTTGACGAGAGAAAAAGAAGCTGCAGAAAACGTTTGGATGGACATAACAGACGGAGAAGAAAGCCTCAGCCAGAACCTCTCACTCGACCTGGTAGATTTTTATCGAATTACCAAGGTAAGGTTTCTGGTTGTAGTTGTTTTCTACTACCACATTATCTGAATGGACCCATGTGCATATATGCGTAGATTTCATGCAGGCATTAGCTAAAGATACATAGCCACATAGGTACATGAGTCTCAAAAGAGTAAGAAGTTTCATGTGGAAACAATGCACTTAGCTAAATGAGTGCGCTACCCACATACCTGATATGGCTGATTTGGTCCATTTATGTCCACTCTCATGACAATCTAGTGGCCACTAAATAATATGTCACTACATATAGACCCATCAAAAAGGAAAAACATTTTCAGTAAACTCCCATGTGCTTCAGTGTCCATGCATCAATCATTCTGATCTTTGACTTCACATAATTCTTACTTTTGTTCTTGCTTTTACAAAAAACTATCCATTTTAATTCGTTTCTGCATATCTTTTTCTTATGCTGCATCATTTTCTTTGATAGGGGACTAAAATGACGTTTTACCAAATTTAAGATTGAACTCAAAACTTTATATAATAATAATAATTAATGCTTACCATTTTAAGAACTAGAATAGGAGTTGGTTTTGAAGATGCTCCTTTCCATAGATGGATCTAGACTCTCATGTCTTTGATGTCTGTCTTGTGTTTTGGTTTACAAACTTTTTTCATACACAATCAGAACTATTATATGATTTGAAATTATCATATTCTAAACTTTCAGCTAACTTTATGTGACATGTAGCTGAATTTCATTAAATCTCATAAATTAAAAATTGATGGATCATAACATGTGGTAGGTCCAGGATCGTATAATACAATAACTTCTCATGGATAAACTACTGTTGTGAATTCTTTTTTTGTTTAAACAACCTTGCTTACCTTGTTCCGAATTCTGCATTCATGTACTACCATTAAAATTCTCATTCATGTACATCACACCACTCTCACCTTAAAGAAAGTATTCGTGTCTCCGTACCATATTATATATTCCTCATAAATATGGTAAACAAAACAGACACATGTAATGATATATTCTCATCGAACATTTTCACATTTTTGTTAATAACACTTGAGAAATTCAAGATTTTTCAGGTACCCAATTGCTACCCTTCTCAAATCCACACGTATATCCTTCCACGATGAGCCCCTCTTGGAGTGGAGGAGTTGTCACTTCCTCTGCAGATGCTAGGTTGCACAACCACCATCACCACCACCACCATCAAGTGCACTTGGTTGATAAACAACTTTTTCTTGGATCTTCTCACAAAGAAGGGAAGCAAGTGGCATTCCTACACGGTAACCATCCCTCCACAGGAGCTCTCAGCAACCAGACCCTTCACTTTCCCTCTCCTTCTGTGTGCCACACGCTTCTCAGGACCAGCCCTCTATCAGAAACTTGCGGAGTGAGAAGCAAAATGTTCTGTGAAAGCTTAACAACAACAAATTCAGTGCATGACACTCCTTGTGCTCTCTCTCTTCTGTCATCATCACAGACGCACACACCTGGGAATGGTTTGAACCAAATGGTGCAGCCTCCCTCGATGTCCCTGATGCAGCCCTTAGGCCTGAGCCTGCAGGATAACAGCAACTTAGAGTCTGTGGAGCGAGTATTGGTTCCCAATGAGAGTGACCATTGTTCCTCCATGTATAGCTTGGGTTCTGATGGATCCCACTGCAATGAAGCCCCTCAACTCTTTCCCTTTCAATGGGAATAGAGCTTTTATTCGTAAGCCAATGGTTAATCTTCACACTTGGTTTTTCATTCCTAATGAATGCTGATTTATTCCTAAGCCAATGATTCCTCATGAATCTTTAATGAAGGCACTGCAATGAACAATCATGTTATCTTTATCTTTTATCTTCACACAAAAATTTAACAATTTTACATGTTAGAGGCAATTCTAAAAGGAAAATGTACATCTATACCTTTCATTCTCGATTATATATAATTAATATATATATATATAAATATAATTTTATCTTATTTAATAAGATTATTTTTTAGAGTGTTTTGCACTTAATTAAAGTTTTTTTTTTCTTTTCTTTAATACATAAGAAAGACGAAAAATAAATTATATGGCACGTGTTATTTAAAGTATTCTTTATTATTAGTTGAAATTTATATCAATGAATTAGGTACGTTTTAATTACTCACCAAATTATGGATTCTACGACTTTCAATTTTTTTTAATAATAAAAATCATAAAAAATAGCATAGTTGATAGAAGAATTTAACAGTGATTTGATAATAAATAAAACAAATTTACGCTATTAATTAATCATAAATAAATTTTAATATGTTTTTAAAGTAATTATATAAATTCAATAAATTTATTATATACATGATTAAATGATAGTGAAAGATCGGTTTAAATTTAACTCTGAGTTAGTCCAATAGAAAATGAGTCTTTAGTTAAGTTCAATCAATTTCTTAAAATCTAAATTAATTTAAAGATGAAAAAAAAAAATACAACTTGTTCGAATTTTTTTCATTGAACTTTTTACTTTTCTCATGGAAAGCCTCAATATTGTGATGATTCAATATTTTTTACTTCTAATTTAATTAAAATCTCACAGCATAAAAACATTAATCTAATTAAAATCTCACAGCATAAAAATATTAATTTAATTAAAATACAATTTTTAATATTATCATTCAATCACAAATTAACATATATATATATATATATATATATGATGAATTTAATAATTTTTATATAAAAAGATTTGTGTTGGGCCAAGGCCCAATTGGTGGCCCATGTGAAAAATGTATGGCCATTTCGTTCCAGGTGCGTTTTGTTGGAGGGTGGGTTCACGTAGATGGAGTTGAACCGCCATGGAGAAGCCATCGACGTCCCGAAAATCGAGCACGAAGGTGAAAGCTTCAAGCGATGCGAACACAAACTTGAGTATGCTGAACGAGGATCTTCTTCAGAGCATTCTGGCGAGGCTTCCTGCTATACCCTTCGCTTCCGCAGCCTGCGTCAGCAAAGCATGGAACTCTCTCTGCAATCGCATCCTCTCTCGTCCCAAACTCGCTTCAGCACTTTCTCTCAACCCTTCGCTCTCCGTACGTCCCTTTCTATCTCACAATTTACTCAATTAGGTTCGGTAATAAACCTACGGAATGACATCGGTTAACGCTGTACACTCTCGAATAGGATGCCGTGGACGAAGTTGTGCAAAAGGTTCTGTCGGAACCAATTCGACCCCATTTTGCTATTGCCAATATTGGAACTGGATTCAACACTTCCAAGACTCTGCGTCTTGTAAGGAATTAACACCTAACAACACCTGTTTTAATTTTTGTTGCTTTATTGGTGTTTATTATGCAATTGACTTAATGCTTATGTTGCAGATTAGACAGTCATTGGGATCTAATATTCCTGTTATTGTTACCGTGGCAAATGGTATTATTGGAAGGGATGCTGTTACTGATGGTTTTAAAGAGGTTGGTTTTTTATATTTGTTTTCTGTTGTGGTAGAGATTTGCCGAGCTCGAGTAAATGTAGGGTGATTTATGTAGGTTAAATGGGGTGCCCTTTTTAGTGGCCTTGATGAGGAAGCATATGCAAAGTTTGTAAACGAAGGCTTAGTTTTGACTGTTGGCTACTTGCCTGGATTGAAAGTTGAAGCAGTGCCGTTGCGGCGGCCACCAAAGGTAGTAAAATCCCTTTAAGAATTTGGACTTGTGCATTCTAAGCAAAGGAATATGTAATATGAGATTGAGATGGTAAGACATTTTGAAAATGAATGCATGTACAACCCAAGTTAAGGGGTTGATACCAAGAAGCTAGAGATGGCTCATTGAAGAATGGTGTTAAAGAATATAAAAAGAACATCAGTAAAATATTTGTCTGTCTTGCATTGGTTTTTCGTATTAATTGATCATCATAAACATCACAGTTAGCATGTTAAATGGCATAGTATTTTGGTTTTCTTATTTGTAAATAAGATGTCATATATGTGCTTGTCTAAACTCTGAAGCAGAAAGGCACTAGAACTGTGTAGCTCAACCAGTATGAGTTACTAATCTAGCCTCACCTCAGTTCCTTAGTTGCATCCTTTTGCATCTTTTGAATAGTTACATTTAAATAAGGGTTTGTTTTATACTTCTACTATTTTTTATAGCAGACATCTCAAGGACCATGGGTTGATAATTTCATTAAGGATATTAAGGAATATTCAGCTACTGTCTCCAATCGCCCATTCCCTGTTGGGATAATATTGTTTGGAGTAAGTTTATAGTGCACACTTATTTACTAATTTTGTTTTATTAACTTTTTCATTTTTATTTCATTCTTGGATCCGTTTCTAACACTATGATTTGGCTGCATAGGAAGCAAGCAGTGACATGAAATTGGTTCTGGAGAAATTGGGTGAGTGATACTTATTTGCATATAATTTGTTATACCTGTATTTATTATGTTTCGTAATTATGCTCTTTTGCTTCATATTCTCATTTACTCTTTACTTTATCAGGACATTAATAGGAGGAAATTGGTGTTTTGCTTGGTATACTATGAAGTTTATCTGATGATCTCCTCATTTTTAGTGTGTGTCTGTGATAGAAGAGCAAGGAAGGAAAATATTTCTTGGGGTTTATTATGTGCATAATGTTTTTTATTTTACTTAAATATATAACTGCCTGCTTACTTTAAAATATTTGTTGTAAAATGTCAAGGGGATACATAAAGGCAATTTGATAGTTGACTTTAGATGGGGCAACTGTATTGTACTGATGTATTATTTAATTCAGAGCACGGCTTTAATTTGTACCCTTTTGCCACAGGCTTGTGCTCTTCATTTTCATCATTTTTTTTTCAAAAATGATGTCTTGTTTTTATTTCAGATTGTGCAATGCCTATGGACACAGTCATTGTGGGTGATGAGAGAAGCTCCTTTGACTTTGTACGAAGAAGTGGGAATGATTCTAGAATCATTTGTAGTAAAAAAGGAAATGTAGAAGCTGTTGCTCTCGTATTTGCTCAAGACAGGGACAGGTCTTTGGGTATGTCTTCTTATCTTTTCGGTAGCCCTTGCCATCTGATGCATGGTATAAACCATGTAATTGCTACAGTGCATACTGTCCTATTTCATTGATGAGGAATACATTTTATTTTGTTCGTTGAAGGATCAGAAAGCTGATAACTGTTGTACTTTCATGCACATATATACTTTATTCAGGAGAAAAACGTACTGTTAATCAAATAAGTTTTAAGAAGAGACAAGTGAGGGTTCCCCAAGTTTGATTGACATGTCTGTAAATATCCATTATTTCGCTCTCTTGAAACATTTTGGTTGCTTTATTGCTATTAGGACCTGGGTGTGAAATTGAACCCCCTCAAACACCACATACCATTGGTTACTTGGGAAAGTGCTATTTTGCATATGTACGGGTGCATGCAAGTATTCAATAAAATACAATATGCCTAGGATAAAAACTTTGCCTATGGTCTCTTAGTAAGTCTCGAATCTGAGTAAAGGAGGAGGGTTGTGTTAGGCCCCTCAACAGATGCTATACTCCGGGTTAGTGAATACTGATAGTTACGCCTAAAAGGGGCAAGAGAAAAAGGTGGTGAGAGGAGAAATGAGAATGTTAAGATGGATCTGTGATCACACAAGAAAGGCAGGATAAAAAATGGATGTATACAAATGAACTATGCAAGGAGATATTGGTTTGACACCTATTGGAGAAAAGATGATGAAAAATCTGTTAAGGTGTTTTGGAGACACATCTAAAAAGGGACCATTGAAAGCACTGGTTGGGAGAGTAGTTTGCATGGTTTTTAGCCCTGTAGAAAGGAGTAGAGGGAGACCAATGGCAGTGGAGGAATTGTCAAAGGAATCTCATAGTAAACAATATTTCTGAGAAATTATTTTTTAATGGTGTCCAATGAAGTCATGTTATTTATGTAGCTAACTTCACATAGTGGGATAAGACTTTTGATGCTGTTGTTGTACAGTACATAACTGCTATTAGGAAGTTATTGTTAGGAGTATTAACATTTTTTAGAGTATGTTTAACATAATGAGTTAGAAAGTAAGGAATCTGATAAGAATAATGAATCTTAGGAGAACCACACCACACTTCAAAAACTACTTGTAGTTGGAGAGGCCAAGGCTCTAGAACCCCACTTTAGAATCCCATATCTTGCAATTGGATTCTAACATCCCACCATGGCCATGGTCCTTAGCCCTCATTAGCCCTTTGATCAGTCCTAGGTAAATATGCAATAAACTATGCTGTTCATTTGCAATTGAGAGGCATGGGCTTTGTTACCAATTTGTAAGAACCTTGTGAAACCACTCCAGAAAAGCTAGTTGTCGAAGTTGGAGAGACCAATACCTCATAAACCCCGCATTAGAATCACATGCTTCCAACATGGGACTTAAGTCCCCCATAACTTGCAATTGAACCCTAACACAATTGGATATTTTGTGTGGTATTCTCAAATTTAGGGCAGAAAATGATGGAATTTTATCAGAAAGTCTCTTGTAAGACATTCTGTAAGATTTTTATGCTCTGGATGAGCCTTGCCTCAGTATTTACTAGATAAAATCAGTGATATAATTTTGAAATTTTATCAGTTGTTGTTAGCTTATTTTAGTGACCTTCATATCAAACATGAGTAAGCTTTCATGTTTGCTACGGTTAAATTTGAAGGAATAATCTCTTATTTCTAAAAAGTTATCTGAGGAAGTGGAAAAAATAAGTGACTTTCTCCAAACAAAGTTGAACTAAACATTCTTGATCAGATTTTATCGAATAAATGCTTGAATAAGTTGTTTACCTAATCATGTCCAAAACCAAATCATCAATATTGGATACAAATATTGGAGTATCAGACATCATAGGATAAGCACCCTCATTTTGTTTCTTTTTCCTGTTTCCTTCTCTTATTTGTTTCTGTCTTTATTTGTGTGAGCATGTTGAAATAATAGTCTATCTTGTGTATTATTTTACTGCTGTGATTGTTTCCAGTCACATGGCATGAAGTCTTTTAATTTAGTTTTGTTTTTAAAAGTTACTTACCTTTGCTATGGATTTATTTTACTGCAGGAACTATCAGGTTTCATGTTGCATTGTCAAATGGTGTTTCAACTGTGGGTCCCAGATACAAGGCAGCCTCAGTTAGACTAAACACCACCGATTGTGCAACATGGCTAACTGCTCGGAGGGAAGGGCAACAGGAACTTCTTGATGGTCAGAGTATTCTACTCGATATCAACAATTTGGTGCGCAATTATATGATTATTTTTAGGCAAAATTAAATTTTCATTTTGTCATGGAAAAATAAGTTTAAATTATTTAGAATTAAAATTGATATGCTTATTTTTGTTGAAAAAAAAAACAATGCAGACTGATGCTGCTATTATTTTTCTTTGGTTATCATATCAACTTGAAGTTCTGTTAAAGTACTTTGATATAATTTTGTGCTTTTGGTTATTATTATTATTTTTTTTATTTATTCCTATATATGGTTTTAATTTTCTTAACTTCAAAAAATGTGGCAGCTGGACAATCATATTGAATCTCCTGATTTGTACATTGGGGTAACTAAACATAGGAAATTCTCCACTGGAGCGGAGAAGCCAATGCCAAGAACTTGTCTTGCATATCATGGAATTGTGGGGTATGATTTAAATCTACCTTTTAATGCTATAGCTTATAATTCCATCATTCCTTCCACTTTGTCATTTTCAACTGCTGATATTAATTTTGGATTAGCTAGTTTAGATAATAGGAGATAAATTACGGTTGCTTAGAAGCAACTCAACTAAAAGGTATAGTAGTCTAAATTTACAAATTTGGTGAATTGTTGGTTTTCTAGTCAGTTATAAAAAGTTTGTTTACCCTTGTGCGGAATCTTGTGCTATGTTGATAAATGATTGCAGGATTGGCAGTGTATAATTATTATTGTACTTCAGATTCTTGGATGTTGAGTGCATGGAACTGGAAGCAATCTTCAATCTTCTAGTTCATTAACTGTTGTTTGGTGTATTTACAATTTTAATTGTTAATCTGAGCTCAAATTCTTTGAAAAAAGACATGCATGTATGCATGATTCCCTACGTTCTTTTTGTACTATCCCACATGACAGGGATTCTGTCCAGAATGAAATACGGATGCACACAAGACTTTTGAAGATAATTGAAACTTTAAGCTTTTTTTGTCTTGTGATGGATGGTATTATTTTATTACTTAAATACTAAAATCACCTAATCAGAATAATGGTGCCCAGACAGAAAAGGGGAGAAATATGCTTCTACTGACAGAAAATGAATTTTTTATCAGCTGTTATGACAGCCATTGAATGATTTTATATTGGTTTCTTTTCCTGTAGCTTGGACATGCCCTGTTAGATAATCAATTTTGTTCCCTTCTTTCGCTTAAAATTATGGGTCTACTTTCAATCCTTGACCTTTAAAATGTTATATCTAAGGTTCACATAGCCTCTAGCAAAATTGTCACCATTGGCTTCATGAGGCTCATGGCCATGTATTTTCTTATCTCCTATGAGACCTCTATTTCGGTTCCATTTCCCCATTTCATTATAAGCAATCAGGTTGTTGTAAACAACCCTGCTCTTAATATAAAGGCTAAGTTTTCGTGTTTTGGACAGAGGTGATGAAGAGTATCTATATGTTGATGGCATTGGCATAAAAACAGGAGATTTCTTTCAGTTCTACTATTCAGATCCCAATACCGCCTTAGCTTCATTAACCAAGGTCCATGATGCCCTCAAGAATATTACGCCGAAAAGAAATTCTAAGAGTTTCAATGGCGATGGAGACAATGCTGCTAATGTTTTTGGGGGTTTAATTTTTGCTTGTTATGGCCGGGGCGAATCCTTCTTTGGACGTCACAATGTTGATAGCTCCCCTTTCTTGGAGAATTTTCCCGGAGTACCAGTTTCTGGAATATTTTGTGGTGGAGAATTGGTTCGCCCCTGTACCACTGTGATGGGTCAATGTGAAGGAGCAAGCCCTATTAGTTGCTGTCTGCATGTTTACAGCACTGTGTACTTAGCAATGTCATATAGTCCTCCCTATGTGGAAGATTAGATGTTCATATTTTCTTTCCAAAGTGTAAATTTCTCAGTTAAGTAGGATGCCATTTTACCCTCTGCCCTGGACATGTATCTGATTATATTTGGCGTATCAGATGATTTTATTATTTAAAAGTAGATATGGAATTTATTTATGTTTGTGCTATATACAGCTTTTTGTTTATCTATCATAATTACTTTATGAAGCTGACTCTGCTGACTCCACACCTTCTGAAGCCCAAGTTCTTAAAGTGAGAAGCTCGACTGCAAGTACTTTAGTGATTTTTTTGCTGGGAGCCTCGTCCTAAAGATTGGTAGGAGTTGAAAATGTGATGAAGTCCTATAGTCCGTTGATTGAAGTTTATGGAAATATCTTGGATCTTACACGGGAGCCAAAGTCCTAATTATGGTAGTTATAAAAAAAAGTTGTGCTTTGTTATGCAATCTTCACTGACTCCTCGGAGTTTGTTCTAACTATTCAATGCTCAGTGATGAATTATTATGCAAATTCATCATCTGTAGATGGCCTAGTTGGAAGCATTCACAAGGTCGCCTGTAATTTCTCCTTCAGAGTATATTCTTGACCTGTATTTGTTTGTCTTCCCAAGCTCTTTTGACTTCCTATCAGTTTTGGGTAACCAAAGGGATAAACGAATTCGAATATACTTCGTTTTCTGCTCTTTCCTTTCACGTGTGCCCCAACCACGCCAGAGTCCTTATGAAAGAGTCTTGTGGGAGAAACTAGTGCCTTTATGCTTTCTTTGATTTGAGAAAGAAAAAAGAAAAAAATGAAAGAAAGCAATCGCTACTTTAGCAAACATTAGAAAAAATGAAAGCCAATATAAAAATGTAAGTATGTGTTTCACATGGTGAGAGACAAGAGAAGTTCTCCCGTCCTAGGATATGTATGTTTAATTTAATTTGGTAAATTGTTTTATGTGGTTTTTCAAATTTCACTTAGATTATTGTTAGATGGAAAATAGTTAAAATTCTTATTTTGAAGAATAATACAAATAAAGTTTAAACATATGATATATCTATTCTCAAATGATATATGGATTGAGTTTGTAATATACATAATTTGTATTTAGATGAAACACATTCTTATTAAAATTGTATGTCTTTATGATAAATAAATACTATTTAATATATTTCTTCACAATGTTCTGTGTTGTCTTTTCAATATTTATAAAGAAAAATTTTGTTTATAAAAAATAAGATATGATATTAAATAAAAAAGTACTTTGAAAAAAAAAACAGAAGCTGAACAAATTTTTTTCTATTACACACCAATCTGCTGTTCAAAATCAGAGATACCTTATTAATTGCATCAAGATATGCATATTGTATTAACTTATAAAAAAAGTTAGGTTGTGCTGTATTTCTCATATAATGTACTATGATAATCTTTTCCTACCATATAAATAATATCTTGAATGGGAAAAAATAATAATCTATAAATTATTTTTGAGTAATATGTTTGAAGTTTGACTTTAATCTTTATATTATGTTTTATTTTGTACTACTCTATTTTATTTCTTTAGGAAAATGTAAAAAAATAAAAAAATTACCATTTAAATAGTACTTAGGAATTTAATTGAAGAAACAAATAAAAACAATATTTGAATGTTTTTTCAAAGTGTTTTGAGAAGAATACTTATTATGTAAATTTGTATCTTATTAAATTTATAATTTTTTCAAACATTTTAAAAAATTAATATCACATAAATTTTGAATGCTGTCTTTTTATGTTTTATATATATTTTTTCTCTCATTCTGTCAACTTAATTAATTAAACCATGATTATATAAAAACTTTTATACATCAATTAAAAATATATTTTTTTAAAATTTTATCTTCATGGATCAAATATCAAATTGTTTGCATCAAATACAATTATATTAATTAAACCAAAGAACTAGTCAAACACAAATTAATAATAGATGTAACACACGATCAAATATTAAGGCTAAACACTTAAAGAAGCAAACCCTTTTTGAATTTTTGAGACACAAAATTTATAACCTGAAAATGTAAAGGCCTAAAAGTGGAATATTGAATTTTCTGAAAAAAAAAAAGAAAACAAAATAAAATGAAGAACTTGTGAGATATAAAACATGTTCCTAAAAGATTTTTGCAAGACCTAAATTTGACTTTGGAGAGATGTATTCATTTTATTATTTTGATAATATCATTTATTTAAATTTTTCATAGGATTTAATTTGCTCAACTTTATACTTAAGAAAATTACTTAAATCAAGTTGATTAAATCTCTTTACGAAATGGAATAATTTAGAAACACATGTAACTCTTAATAAGATTTAATCCTCTTAAAAAAGAAATATATAAAATTGATATATTCTATTTATGTATTTATGGAAAAATATAGAAATAAATTTGCTAAAATTACTGGTTATTAAGATGACATAAATACTATTGGAATTCTTAAGAAAAAGATATACTCTTTTTCTTTTACAAATATTTATTTTATAGCTCTTCATTAAGTTTTTATCTCATAAAACTTTTTCTTAGTGAGATTTTAATGAGATACTCTCTCAAATTATGGACATTAAGAAATTATCTATATTTAAAAAAAAAGACTAAAAAATATAAACGGAATAATCAGTCAAACTTATATAAAAAAACAAAATCAAATTCAAACTTTACTTTTGACCTATTTAAAAAACCAGTCAAACCTAATTAATAATACCGTAACCAAAACTTAATTTTGTTTGAATGGTTTATATTTCCACCAAAGATCAGATTAATATATTGACAAACTGTGATAATAAATAGAAATAAAATAGATTGATAAAAATTATATAAAAGATATTGATTGATAAAAACTATCTTAGAATAATTGGATTATATTAATATAATTTTTAATAGAAAAATATATTTTTTATTCTTAATCAATTTTCCAAATATTTATCCGTGAAAAATTAATGGGAAGCATGAGTGTGAGAGTGTAAGGTTATTTTATTATTTGTTATTATTTATTATATATTTCCAACAAAAAAGGAATCAGTGACGTGCACGCCTGCTATTGGCTCCATCCCAGTAACGTTGAAATTCTCTTTCTCTATCTCTCTCTTTCTCTTCTCTTCTCTTCTCCTCTCTCTCTAGGGTTGTCTTCCTCCTCTCTCTCTCTCCTTTTCCTCTCCTTCCCTCGCTGGACGGAAACCTTTTTCCGGCAATATTTCCGGCCACCGCACCCTGAGCCGCCTCCAATTTGACTTTACCATTCGAACTCGATCAATCTGTTTCAGTTCGGAGCTGTAGCTAGCTTGTACGACTCTCTTAGACTTCGGTTTTTATACTATTTGTTTTCTGTGTACGATTTGATGTGTTTTAAAGCGTTCTTTTGGTTACAGCGATATTGGAACATAGGGAAGATGGCAAGTCAAAGCGGTGCTTCTCGAAGGAGTATTTCCTCGACGAAGAAAGCCTCCGAATCAGGAGTGCCAAACGCTACTTCTCGAAAATCAGTTACCTTATCGCGACCTGTGTATGTTGCTCTTATTCACTATCTTTCTTGTTTTCCGACGCTGTAATAATCTACGTTTTCGCTACCGTGGCCAAATTAATCCATTCGTTTATTTGAATCTTATACCCTTCCTTAAATTATTTTTTTGATTTGACTGTGTATTTTTTTTATAAGAATAAAATCCTTTTTATCTTGCATACGCTTGTTTATTTCATCTGCTCTGTTTATTTTTAAAGTGCTAAAATTAACCTTGTAATAATTTGAATTATTATGAATTTTATAGCCGTAGCTATTTTTATGGTTTTCCTATGGTTATCGCTTTTCTGAGCAGCTATTTGGGTTATATGGTGCCGTAATTGTAGAACTCGGTATTTTAAAAGTGTCTACGTCAAACAGATGTGGCTTTGGAAGTCTCACCTGATTGGCTGAGTGGTTGGTTTACAATAATGAGAATAAAGGCCTTTTACTATAATGAGTGGTTGGCTTACAATGTTGTACTGGTTTGGGGTCGGTTGCTATGATTCTACGATCAACTTTACTTGATTGAAACACTTTTATGAATCATTTTGTTAAAGTATAAACAGGTGTAAAAGAAGTACAAACAAATTGAATCCTAGAATAATTTATTTTTTCTAGTAACCAGATGAATGCCTTGACATATTGTCAAGACATAATTTCTCTCTTCCCCTTTATAATTCTGAGTCAGTTGCAGAGATAGATGATCTTGACATGGCTATATATACTAGAATCTGCTTTCTGTAATTGCATATTTCATAACTGATCAGTTGATGTTTAAAAGGTTGACTCTAGAAAAATAAATTCATTTTGTGAGTTGTTAAATGCACTCAAATAAAGTTATTTGTAAGCAATATTATGATGGATCCTCCTTCATAAGTATCTAGGAACAGAAGATAAGTCTTTGAAAGTTCTATAAATTTAAATAATGGGATGTTCCCTTGTTACTTGAATTTGGATCAGGGTATTAGCAGGAGACCGGACAGTGAAATCATTGCGACTTACAAAGGCTCTGACAGTACCTGAAACTACAACCATCTATGAAGCCTGTCGTCGGATGGCTGCCCGTAGAGTGGATGCTCTATTACTAACTGATTCGAATGCTTTACTCTGTGGAATCCTGACGGACAAGGTATGATTCATACTTGTTTTTCTCAATTTTTAACAAGAAAGAAAAGAAGGTTGAGTCTATGCCTGGGATTCTGCAGTTTTAATTTACATAGCTTCATGTTCTATTTTGTGGTTAAATAAAGGATATAGCAACAAGAGTTATTGCCAAAGAGATTAACCCTGAAAACACACCAGTTTCCAAAGTCATGACTAGGAATCCGGTATTTGTCCTTTCTGAAACTCTTGCGGCGGAAGCCCTTCAAAAGATGGTGCAAGGTTTGTAGTGTATATAGAGAAACTCTAAATTTTTCAAGTTAGTTACTATTCTGTATATTGCCTTTTGAATACATGGATGATATTTGTTGACAGGGAAATTCAGACATTTACCTGTGGTGGAGAATGGAGAAGTTTTGGCTTTACTCGACATAGCAAAGTGTTTGCATGATGCCATTGCTCGAATGGAAAGGGCAGCTGAGAAAGGAAAAGCAATTGCAGCAGCAGTTGAAGGAGTTGAAAAACACTGGGGAACATCAGGTTCTGCTCTGTAAACCGTTTCCTTTTTCATGTTTTGTTCTTTGATTTGTATAATAGTGTTTTTGGAAAACGGTTTCACAGTAGTTAGGTTCACAGTTTTTATTATGGCGTTGTATTTTATGCTAATTTGGCCTTTGCACAGACTCCAATACATCATTCATTGAAACTATTCGGGAGCAAATATTCAAGCCATCATTGTCGACAATTATTTCTGAGAATTCAAAGTAGGTAATACCTTCTTTTGTTGGAGTTGAAAAAGTTATATAAATTTTAAATTGTCTGCATGTTTTGTTACCTTCTAAGTTACTTTAACAGATAAGCTCTTTTTAGGCTTGTAACAGTATCACCAACAGACTCAGTTCTGACAACAACAAAGAAGATGGTTGAATTTCATGAAAGTTGTGCTGTTGTGACAGTTAACTGCAAACCTCATGGCATCTTTACGTAAGTTTGTGGTCATTGACATAACCAGTAGTCCTCTTTCCTGAAATTTTTTGCCTTTCCCCCAATTGTCATTATGTGCGCTTAGAATGATTTTGATGACTGCTTAAAACTTTCAGTTCAAAAGATATCTTGTTGCGGGTAATTGCGCAAAATCTTTCTCCAGAATCAACTCCCGTTGAGAAGGTATTTTCTTTGTTTTTACATTGCTTAGAATAAATTGTTCCCTCCCCCCCCCCCCATTCTTTGATTCTGCAACATCTATATCTATTCATGTTTATTCTATCGTATTAGATGAAAATTTGGGTGTTCATCCTTTTCTTGTTGCTTTTATTTGATAAATAAGTAGGTTATGACTCCAAATCCAGAATGTGTAGTAATTGATACGCCCATTGTTGATGCACTTCACACTATGCATGACGGAAAATTTTTGCATCTTCCTGTCATTGATAGAGGTAATGTAAATTGTAATATATATGGGATGGGGATATTTAACGGGTATATGTTTCTATATTTTTTCTAACTTGGTTTAGGTGGTTGAAAACAGATGGCACTGTAGTTGCTGTGGTCGATGTGATTCATGTTACTCATGCTGCCGTGGCGACAGTAAGTCAGGTGTATTATCTATCTTGGACTTTGGAACCCACTACTATACTATTGTTGACAAGAATATTAAACGACAGCTTTTAGAATTATTATTGTCAGGAAAATATTGTTGACATGTTCTTGATTTGGTTTTTATTGATATTGTTAAATTTAGGCGTATGTACTGTTCGTGAACTGATAATATTTCAACAAAAATTATGAGTTGTTCTAGATGGTCCATTTTTTTTTCTGGAACTGTTAAAATGCTAGTTTTGTTTTTTATTTTCACCCATTTTTTTAGCTGCTTGGAAATTTAAGAATTTGAAAGCTTTTCAGCAGCTACAAATGATTAATCTAAGGCGACTAGTTTACATATTTATTCCTTCATTTATAAAATTTTCATGAGTATAGAATTGGAATAAGAGAAAGGAAGATGAAATATGATGGACCAAAACATCTGCAATTCCTAATGGAATAAAACTAACAAAATTTAAAAACAATTGGTGATCGGTACAATTTGGTTTGGAAATGATGGTGTCATTTTTTTCCACTAATAGGTTGGGAATAATGAAGCTGCAACCACCTTGATGCAAAGATTTTGGGATTCAGCCATGGCCTTAACTCCAAATGATGATGACGATGATACACGAAGGTTATTTGCCTTTAAGTTGTATGGAGAAATATTTCCATTTTTTTAATATACTTACGCGCTTGATTATGTACCAGTGACAGTTCCTTGAAATTGGCTTCTGAGGGAGGAGAAACGGGGAGGTCTATTCCTTATCTTTCATCAAGCATGGCCAATAATACATTTTCCTTCAAAATACAAGATAAAAAGGGCAGAATGCACAGATTCACGTGTGGTATGCAAACTATCACATGATAGTGATCAGCCTTTTATGTGCAATTTTCTTCTATGACAGCATATGACTGATGGTTTCAATATACGCTCATATCTAGTTGTTTATATGGTTACTTGCATGTTCAGATACCCGGAGCATGAAAGAGGTTATAACTTCAATACTTCAGAGACTTGGTAATGATATTGATCCTAACAACGTACCCCAAATTCTGGTACTTTTCAAGACTATTTTGTATTCTTGAAATTGATGTATATGTTACCCTTTTCTAAGGTAAGCTGGCTGTATTTGCCTTTGTAGTATGAAGATGAAGATCATGATAAAGTTGTTTTGGCTTCAGACAGCGATCTTGCAGCAGCTGTGGATCACGCAAAGACAGCTGGTTTGAAGGTATGGTAGGTTTATCTGCTGGTCTGGAGTCCTAAAGGAAGGTTTTGTCTCCTTTTTCAAGTATAGATTTGTAGATCTGAGAGAATCTTTGCTTAGAGAAAGACGAGGGATCTGTAGTTTAGGTTAAGTTATAAATTTAGTTCTATGTTCAATCTTTCTTTTTTGTTTTAATCCCTACATTAAAAAGATTACATTTTTTAGTACTTATATGAAAATTGTTTACAAATTAGTCCCTCTTGTTTATTAAAATTTAATTATTACGACTAGTTTATATAAGGACCAAAAGTACAAAACTATATGTGAAGTGTAGGGACTAAAATGTAGAATTCCGTTTATGTAGATTTTGGATTTGTCATTTATGGTAAAGATGTTTATAAGTATAAAACTGTCTTAAAAGGAGTTTGACTTCAAATTGGTGAATGAATGTTGTAGGGGTTGAAATTGCATTTA
This sequence comes from Macrotyloma uniflorum, assembly GCA_016859785.1. Classification (NCBI taxonomy): domain Eukaryota; kingdom Viridiplantae; phylum Streptophyta; class Magnoliopsida; order Fabales; family Fabaceae; genus Macrotyloma; species Macrotyloma uniflorum. The sequence continues at coordinate 1,860,531 of BDMB01000006.1, forward strand.
GACTACGCAGGACCTCGTGGGAACGTGAAAGGTTCTCGATCAGGAAGTTATGCCTATGCAGATGCGTGGAGCTCTGCATATAGTGCTGCTGCAGCTGGAGCTGCACTTGTTGCTGGCTTAGGCATATTAACGTACTTGAAGCGAGTTTGACTGAATGAAGAAACGAGTTCTGGAAGAGGCCAAGCCGAGGTTAGCTTGAATTTTGGAGGACAAGCTGTCCGCTTGCCATCTTTATTTATGTTCTGAAATTTTGTACAACTTCGCTATATATACGAGGAAAAGGCTTAAAGCATTTTTCTCAAATGCTGGTGTTATTGTGCTTTCTGAAAATTGATTGGGATGCTCATCCCTTGCTGCTTGTATAATTGTAATTTAGGATTTGCAGCCTCATCCACACTGGAGACTGTGTACAATAACAAACAGCTCTGTCCATTTTTTCTGACATTATGAGTTCATAAAATCAATCCATCAGAATTGAGTTTATTAGAATAATGATATTTTTTTGTGATGAGTGTTCGTTGTACATCAATAAATTTGTGTAATGCGTGTGTTTGGTGTCGTGTTGTTAACAACAGTTAAGAATAAATATGTAATATTACATGGAAGGTACATGAGAATAATTTTTTTAAATATGTATAATGTTGCAAATATGTCTTTGTCTATTTATAATCTCGATAAAAATAGTTATTAGTTTTAAATCTCTCACATTTTCTAATCGTTTTAAATTGTATATAAAAATATGTAGTATCCAGTCTTATTTTAGGTTTTATAAACTTTTTGTTACTTTTAAATTTTTTATATTTTATTAGTGCTTTTTAGTCCTTATTATTATTAACTATAATTTATTTAATACTAAAAATATGAAATATTAATTAAAACAATTGAATTATTTTAAAGTGCTTTTCAATTAAGTAATACAATTAATATTCTTTTTATAAGAAGGATAATCACATAGTATTTTATTTTTAATTATGAACAATAGTTTTTGTATTACTTTTTCAAATAGATGTAAGCATGAATCTAAAATAGAGCACATACTCTCTTTATATGATAATGGAATAAAATATGTATGATGTGTCTTACTATTATAGGAGATATCTTCTTAAATTTTGCCTTCAGACACCATTCAATTAAATTACTAAGATCAAGGAAGATATTTTCTTAAACATGTATCATGGACCTATGATGATTCATAACTGATGATTGAGCTCTTCAACTCCACCAAGAACTTGATCCTACACTATGTCCAAGTTCTTGTTTCCTAAGTACACGGGTAGTACACAAGTCCTAAACTTTGAAGCCAATTTGGGTAAAAATCTTTTGAGGCTTGAAAAAGTGAGGTAAATATAAACTCCAGGGAGAGTGATCCTTCATGGTGTAGGAAGTGAATAGTATGTGGTTGGAACCAGTGCCTCTACTCATTATAAAATGGATTCTGAATGAAGACATGCTTGGAACACAAAATAGCTGGCCCCATCTCACCCTCTAATAACTACTTTTTCTCTGTTTCTGGGTTTCATTGGCCCATCCTTACATCCTAAGTTAAAGATGTCTCAGGAGTGGAAAGAAAATGTATCTTCACTTTTCCTTCTCTCTCTCTTCTTTTTTTTAACAAAAGGAAAACTATTCTAAAGTAAAAGGTAGCATTACTTTAGCATGAAGTGTGGTTTAAGTAAGACTTAGTCACATGAAAAAAAATTAACAGTAAATTTTTTATTAAAAATTATTGATTGTTCTTTAATAAAGGTTAATCATAGTAAAATTTAGAATATTTTGTATTTTTAGAACACGTTTGGATAAAAATTAATTTGTTTAGAAAAAATTGAATGTTTGGGACTATATTTTTAAAAATAAATTATATTTAGATCTGCAAATTATAGTTTTTTTATTATTTTTCTAACACTTCTTCCTTTTAAATTCATACATACTTCATTTATATAAAAATTGATTTTTTACATCCAAATATAATAAACTATTTTAAAAATCATTTTTTACCAATTTGATCTAAAATTAATTTTAATATAATTAATTGTAATAATAATAATAATATATTATACATAATAATTATTGAAATAATCAAATCTTTATAGTCATTAGATAACAATATATAGAATGGTTAAATTTAAAGAAAGAATCAATTTTTCATAGAGTAACTAAATTTTGATTGTGTTGAAAGATTATAATAATATTTTAAGACAATTCGGAAGAGAATATATAAGGTAGTTAAAATCCAATTAATTAAAAATAAATTTAAACATAAAAAATTTATTAAAATATTTTTTTATAGGATTTATTTTTTTCTAAAACCGTATATACTATTATATATTTAAAATAAAATAAAAATTAATACCTCTTCTTTTATATTTAATTATATTATATTTATATTTATCAAAAATATATTAATAAATTTATATGATAATTTTCAAATATAAAATTATATAATAAAAGTTAAAGTGTGTGGCAGTAGTATAACTTCCACATGTTTTCTTTGACCTTTGACCTTAAGAAGCACCGACAGCATCGGATAAGGCTTCCAAAAAATATGAATTCTTTTTCTTATTTTCTCGTTTCACTGGTCACATGAATTTATTTCTTAAAATGTACCAAATTTTACATGTAAAATAATAAATAAATAAAAATTAAACAATTCAATTTCTTTTTTATATTTAAAAATATTAAAATATTTTAAATCTTAGTTAGTCTAAATTAAATTTTACTATTTTAAAATATATTAAACAAATATTTATAAAAGAACAGTTTGTGGTTGTATTTTTTTCAACTTAATTTGAATATTTTTCTAATACAAATATTTATTTTTTAATATCGATAAATTTAAAAAGAAGATAACTATTGTGTAAAATTATAATTTAAATTAATTAATATTTAAAAATATTTTAATAAAACGGTGTGATTTCAAATGACATAATCACTCAAAAAAAGACAAATTTCTGAATTAACTGCCCACCGATTTACGTTCTCAGACGCGTGGATGTTCACACTTTTCAAAACCTTTTTATTTTATTTCTGTTTTAATTAAATGCTATTTATATAAAAAATATTATATTCAATTTTATTTTATTATTAAGATAATATAAAATTATTTTATTAATGTTATGTAGTAGAATTATAGGAAAAAAAATGAAGTTTGGTTATTTTAATATGAAATTGATTTTGTCATTCATTTAGTTCAAATATCTTGCTATTCCAGCTCATCACAAATTGTCTTCCTTCATCACGAGAAACATAAACTTTTCTTATTTAATTTAACAATTAATTTCACTTGGTTTTACATGCATATATAATATAATTGCGTTAATTAAGGGACACTTCCAAATTATTAAGTTAAATTTATATAAATAATAATTTATATTTAACATTTTATAATATTATTAATGAATCTTATTTTATTTAATAAACTATTTAAATTTTTTTTAACTTTTATTTAATAATGATAAATATATTTAAACAATAATTATGTTAATTTATATAGTAATCTCAATTTAAATCGTTGATTATCTCCTTCTATCGCAAATATTTTTTTTTAACTATAAATTTTTTATTACTAAAAATAATAAATAATATTAATATAGTTTGAATTATTAGTTATTTATTATAAATCTTTCTCTTTTCATATATTTTATTCCATATTTAATTAATTCCAATCTTAGATCATTTAAGAAAATATTAATAGTTAAAAGGGAAAAAAAAAATTAAAAGTATTGAATGATAAAAATATCTTAATAGACTTTTTAGGTTGATGTCTTTGAATTGCTCCAAATTTAGCATTATAAATTATAACCCACATCATTTTTATTTGGTCCGTGAACCTAACTTTATCTATAATACATTCATCATCTAAACGTAACAAAATACATATGCAATATTAAATTCTTTGTTAATGTCTTCTTTTGTAAACTTTTTTAGTTATTAAAATAAAATAATATAATTCATACTTTAAAATATTAAATACATTTATAATTTCATTTAATATTATCGTATATAATGAAATTATAATATATAAATATTATCTTACAAATAATTAAAAAAATAATTAGATTTAAATCACTTTATAATACTAAAAGTTAATAAAAATATGATTAATTCTCTTATGTGTTTTTTAAAAAATAAGTCTATTTGTAATAATCATTATTTGATAATATAATACTCTAATATTTGAATTGATCTTAATTATTATATTATAAATTCATGATTAGATAAAGAGAGTAGAAGAATTAGAATAAATACAGAAGAATCAAGTTTTATATTTCTCATACTCATTTACACATTTATACATATAATTATTATAACAAATTTTTTTAACAAAATGTTATTAACAAAAGTTTGAATTACTATACATAATATATCCCTTTAATTCAAGCCATTTACTATATCCAATTATAATGTGATTTATTATGTTAACTATTTTTTTTTCTAAACTGTGGTTCACATTAAAATAAATAATTACATTAATGCAACAAATAAGCTTATTATATAATGAAAAATGGTATTTTCTATTACTTTTGTTCCTAAACTCTTGATGTTTGTTAGCATCACATTTTCATTCCTGAAATCTTGATATTTTAACTTCCCAAATCTCATTATTATTATTTTTTATATATACATTATTAAATGAATTATTAAGTATATAAATGAATAAATGCATTATTTTATATGTTTATCAATTTAGCATTAATATATTCTTGAATTTTTTAAAATTTATTTCATAAAATAAGAATAATTTAATATTTAACGTATATTTTATACATGTATTGATTTTATAAAAAATAAATTTTATTTAAATACAATAAATATATGTCATATTTAATAAATATCCTAGTTAATATATTATAAGTTAAACTGACTGTTGAATAATAACATTAAATATAATACGCGGTAAAGAAAAACTATATTAGACTAATTATTATAAGTAGAATTATATGTTGACAGATTATTAATTTTTTAAATTAAATATTATATTTATTAACTTCAAGTATAATATTTAAATTTTAGGACAAAATTAAATATATATTTATGAAATATAATAAGTAGGTAGACAAATTATTAAAGATAAAAGTTAAGAGATAATTTATTATATTTTGATATATTTGAATTTTATATTTAAAATATTTTTAACAAACATAGATTAAATTTAATAAATATATTGTGTTAAAAAAATATCACATTTAACCTTTATAATTATATAATTATATTAATTATATTAATTATTGGTACTTATGGGGTAGAAATTGCTATTAAGTGAGATTAGTGACAAATGTAGAAGAAAGACAAAAAAATGAGAAGTGAAACGAAAAAAGAAAAATAAACTGAATGCGCGAAAAAGGAGAACGTAAGAAGGTGTTCAACTTCGCAGAATAATCACAAAACGACACTTTCCATTCACATTCCACTAATTGCGTTACTTTTCCTTCTCCAGTATTCCATTAAAGATGAATGAGTGAACCAGTGAGTGAGTGAACGAGTTAGTGAGGCATAACACAGAACCAAACCTCAACCTTAACCTTCACCAGAATCTTCTCTTTCTTCTTCTGTGTTCTCCTACCACACTGTAATCTATTTATACATCTAAACTCCTCCAACACTGTAACTAAAACTCTTCTCTTCTCTGTATTTGCACAAAGTATCTTACTGTCATTGTGCACTGTTTCCACATTCAGTTGTAAAAGCCTCATTCCATATTCACTTATTACACATTCAGTATTGGAAAAGCATTTTGGATTACCAACCCATTTGGCAAAAGACTCCATCTTTGAGGGAAAGAATGGGTGGTGGCAAACCCAGATCTTCCATTCTTATGCTCTTTCTCTTTGTGTTCCTTTGTGTTTTTGCAAGGGCACAGCAACAGCAGCCTATAAAAAACGTTGTTGTTTTGGTTATGGAGAACCGTTCCTTTGACCACATGCTGGGGTGGATGAAAGAGAGAATCAACGCGTTAATCAATGGGGTCACTGGAGATGAATGCAACCCGGTTTCTACAAAAGGTCCGAAGCAAGACTCAATTTGCTTCACCGATGATGCGGAGTTCGTGGATCCGGATCCGGGGCATTCATTTGAGGATGTGTTGCAGCAGGTATTCGGTTCTGGTTCCATCCCTTCCATGAATGGATTTGTGGAACAAGCATTGTCGGTGTCTCAGAACCTCTCTGAGACTGTGATGAAAGGGTTTAAGCCCGAGTCTGTGCCGGTTTATGCTGCTTTGGTTAAGGAGTTTGCTGTTTTTGATAGGTGGTTTTCTTCAATTCCGGGTCCAACACAACCCAATAGGCTTTTTGTGTACTCAGCAACCTCTCATGGATCCACAAGTCATGTCAAGAGGCAGTTAGCGAAAGGGTACCCTCAAAAAACTATCTTTGACTCTCTGCATGAGAATGGCCTAGACTTTGGGATTTATTTTCAGAACATACCCACAACTTTGTTCTATAGAAATCTAAGGAAATTGAAGTACGTATTCAAGTTCCATCAATATGATTTGAAGTTCAAGAGAGATGCCAGAGATGGGAAGCTTCCCCCTTGAGTGTGATTGAGCCTAGGTATTTTGACTTGAAGGGCTTGCCCGCAAATGATGACCACCCATCTCATGATGTTGCACATGGCCAAATGCTGGTTAAGGAGGTTTATGAGGCTCTAAGAGCCAGCCCTCAGTGGAATGAAACACTTTTCATCATTACATATGATGAACATGGTGGATTTTTTGATCATGTGAAGACCCCTTTTGTAAACATTCCTAATCCAGATGGCAACACCGGACCTGCTCCCTATTTCTTCCAGTTTGATAGGTTAGGGGTTCGGGTGCCTACTATTATGATCTCTCCTTGGATCAAGAAAGGAACTGGTAATCTCAAAATCCAATTTAATTATCCTTTTTTAGCTTCTACTCTTTTGTCAAAGCATATTTTTTTTTCTTGATAGACATGTCAGACAATTGTGTCCAATACTCCTTTATCATGGGGACTATGGCATGTTTTTATTCTATTGGATGGTAAATTTACTTTTTTGGGACCATTGTCCTTTCTGCTTATCGGTATTCCGGTGCCATTACTCTGGAGGAGCCGTAAGTTTCAGTTCGATGTAGTTGATTTTTCTTTTCTAGAGCCTACAAGACCATGTTTGTCCTTTTCCTTGTGTTCTGAGAGAGTAAGGATTAAGGATTGTTGTTTTCTAGCCAAATTTAGTATACAAACGACGCATTGGTTTTGCTGCAATGTGGCTCTAAGTGCTTTGGCTTACCAAATCTTCTAGATTGTATTTGTTAATTTCTGAAGCTTCAACTTGCTTTTGATTGGTTTGACATGCCTACTAGTTTTAATTGACTACTTGGTCCAATTTCTCAGTGATAAGTGGTGCCAAAGGACCTGCTGAAAACTCAGAATTTGAGCACTCTTCTATTCCTGCAACCATAAAGAAGATCTTCAACCTTTCCTCCAACTTTTTGACTCACAGAGATGCTTGGGCTGGGACATTCGAGCATGTTGTTGGAGAGTTAAGTTCACCCAGAACGGATTGCCCAGGTACCCAATCTACCCTTTTTATGTCAATCAATTGAACTTGAACACAGTTTGCATGTACAAAAACAAGAGACTTCATCAACTTTGACTACGAAACTTTCTTATTAAGAGTTGTTATACTATCATTTAATCATAAGTTGTCGTGTATAGTTTATTAACTTTAATAATAACTACCTTAAAAGTTTATACTTATGATTTATCATTGGTTAACAGGGTTTAGAAATTAAACTCAAAACCTTATTATGTGTAACAAAGTATTAAGACAGGTTAATGTTTGTATTTCAGTGACTTTGCCGGACGTGACCCCTCTAAGGAGCACTGAAGCAAAAGAAGATGCAGGCTTGTCTGAATTTCAGAGTGAGATAGTTCAATTGGCAGCTGTTCTTAACGGGGACCATTTCTTGAGCAGTTTCCCTGATGAAATGAGCAAGAAGATGAGTGTGAAGGAAGCTCATGAGTACGTTCGAGGGGCTGTCTTAAGGTTCATAAGAGCCAGCAAAGAGGCCATCAAGTTAGGGGCTGATGAGTCTGCTATAGTGGATATGAGATCCTCTCTCACTACTAGATCTTCAGTTCATAATTAATACAAAGCAAAACGCAAAAACAATAAAGATAAAAGAAAGTTCTGTGGCAATCTCTGTATCTAATTATAGTTTTAGGTCATCTGATAATTTCTTGTGCTGGTTTTTGCTGTTGTGAAAGTGGAATGTTATAGAAGGGTGAAGGGTGTTTGCTAGATTGCTATGAGTATTAGTTGGTCGTGAAAGGACCGGAAGTCTCTTAAGGTGTAGAAGAAAAAATCAAGAAAATGATGGCTCGGCTAGTGAGTAATTTCGAAATAGAAAACTCCAATGCTGCTGTACAAAGTACAAACTCATAATATAAATCTAGCTCCATAATTTTGTTCTGATTTGCTTGTATCATGTGAATTTCTTTAACATATTCTGGAAGGATAGCAAATGAAAAGCACTGCTTCTTTATCCAACTGAGAGATTTAGTTTCAATGTGATGTCAGAGCAGCAACCAATAGGACTAAATTTAAAAATCATTCACCCCCCGTAACAAAAAGGAATGAAATACAAAACCGGAAGGTTCTGTGGTATATATATTCAGCATGAGTGACGCAATCATAAAATAATATAATGGTTTTTGGCGCCAGTGTTGTTTATCCAGGGCGTGAAAACAAGGATTGTAAAATCAAATTCCACAGGGAGGAGATTGTGTTCCTTCTGCAGTTACACAACTCAAGTCAATATGCAAGTCGCTAGAGTTGGAAATAACAATCTTGCTTGATATGTTCTACAATCATGCATAAAAGTTTGTCTTTACCAACCCCCACCCCTTAGAATGGAAATGTAGTACATGGTAAGAACAGAGTATTTGGAGTATACTTAATCCACCAGGGTATAGGTATGCTTAAAATGCGTAATGTGGCACATATTCTGGATGAAGAATTTCTGCAACATGCATGAATTCCACGAAAAAATGACACCAGATCATGCTGCCCCACAGGACATGTATAGTGATATATCATGAGATCCTAATTCTTCAATAAAGTGTATTAATATATATTTATATTATAAAGTAGAATTTAAAAGAGTCCGTGATCATGACACAGATTATTTCAATATTTTTTTCATTCTTCCCGTAAGAAAATGATAAGGAATATATACTTTTTGCCGTCTGTCGATTATGGACAACTGGACTCTCTTTTTTTCATTTTTAAATTGATACTATTTCTCCTTTCAAATTGTAAGGCAAACTTTAAAAAATATCTTGAACAAGATACTGTTTCATTTACTTATCATTCAATCATTAACTCCTAAATTAAGTGGAAGATACTCACAATATTTAAACAACCCATGTGTGTGGATACACGATTGGGAAGCCGAACGCGCATCACCTACACTATTTTTTGTGCAGATAATATTTTTTTTGTGTGCAGACCAACACAATACTTAGTTGCTTTTACGTTTTAATAAACGTTGACCGCAGATGTAATTTGTAAAACCAAATACGTGCTAAGCAACCACCACCTCCCTATTCAATTCCTAAATATTCCTCAACCAAATAAATAGATCTGAAACATAAAATGCACTGCATTCAGCTAAGCAACAACCTATAAATTGCAAAAAAATCGTGAAACAATCAAGTTTCATCTTCAGACAAAATACAGGAACACTTTTTCTAAGATTCAAAATAAAGCAGTTAGTTACATTTTCTTATGTTGTTAAAGATTGGCAAGTTGCTATTTTATAAAATTTATGAGGAAAAAAATCTACAAAATACAAGCCCATTGGACAACCATTTTCAGACAAGCTCTCATCATTAGACTTGTCTGAACCCATAGGATGAGAACATATTGAGATTAAATGATACAACTTCATATAGAAAATATCAAGCCTAATTGCCATTTACTGTACTCTGAATCAGATTTCCATTTTTCCGGCCACTCTACAAATTTAAGTATTCGTCCCAAACTTCAGGTTGAGAAAGGACTTTGCCATGTTGATATATCTGTGATAAGATCACGCAGTTGATCTATGAGTGTCTTCAGGTGCAAGTTTTTGTTGGCAAGCTCCTACATTTATGAGCAGATGTTAAATGTTTGCCACTGATATAATTAAAAAAGAAAAAAGACAGTCTATCAACCACTTCAGCCCAGACCATAAATATTGTTTCCAAATTAGAGATCCTTTGGTGCCTTTTTTTTCTGAACAGATGCAAGTATTTTTCTGATTAAAATAGTTTAAAAGATTCATAAAAAAAATGTAATTTAAAAAAATGAAGGAAAACCTAAAAAGCCTATGTTACTGTTTGTTTTTAAGAAGCTAAAAATAATAGCATCATAAAAAAACTCAAAAATGGAGTTGTATCAAAATTATTTTTTAAAGCTAATACCAATGGGTCATAAATTGTTTCAGAAATAGGCTAAAAATATAAAACCCATACTAAGGATGTCATTAGATACCTTTATATCTTAACATAACATGAAGGAAAAGTAAATGTTTCTGAATTCCAACAAACTAAAATCTGTTCCTAAAACAACAATTTCAAAGCTGAGCCGTTGTAAAGAACACGTCAAAGAATAGAGATAGAGATTAATACATTTATTAAAAACTTGGTTCAAACCTACCCTTCTAAGAGAAGAGGCTCGCTCCTCCAACTTAACAATTTCAGCTTCATCTGCAGGGCTAGCAGCTGAACCGGCATCAAATGTTTTTGACTGTAATACTAACCACGTTAGTTTAAACAGGAAACAAAAAGGTGACAAAATTTAGTTGTAAAGCTCACAAAAAGATTACAAAATAAATATTTAAGCAAAACAGTGACATTATATTAATGAAAAAGAAAATGCGAAGGTGTCTACGAATATCCTTAGGCGTTAATTACAGAGAGAACTCTGTAATTAGGGAGAGTCTGTCCACCAATATCCTTTATGAATAATTTTATTTTACTCCAATCATCAATAAAACTTCAAATTGCAGTTTATGGTACCAAAATATAGCAGAATCATGTTTAGCAAATTATGATTTATAGAAAGTTACCAGTTAAATTAAACTATAATATTTCAAAGATAAGTTTGTCGTTGATTTTTTCATAATCATAATATCATAATAGGACATCAAATTGAACCTTAGGATAGAGTGTTTGTATCATCTTTTACCTTATCTGAAAGATTTCCAAGGAAATAAGATTGAAACTCACAATCCATTAGCTAAAAATCTGGTTTAGCAAAATAATTACTATGTTACTTATTATTCCAGGGGTGTTTAAGTAGTAAAACATAGACAAATAGATGACCAGAAGTCATGAAGCCACTAAAAACTGCACTCAGTTCTAGAACATTTACAAGGTTTATGTATAGGAGTTTTCATACTTTTCATCATATTAGTGAACTACCATTAGTGTTATCAATATCGGATATTGGCAACCCAAAAATTCTTTAAGAAAATATAAGCCATAATGGGTTATTGCAGAAGCATCATGGACAAAAAAACACCATCGTGGACAATAACATTTTGGATCCACCCGAGAATGATAACAGTGATGAAGGGAAGGCAAGGAAATATAAAGCATAATTGATACACAGGAATTCTAGTAGACAGTAGGCACACAATTCAAACCAAATTCCTTATGATGGGGAACTGAATTTAATAAAAAAAATATATGTTAATGCATCTGTCTTTGTGAACAAGAGCCTGGACTACTCTTCAAGAAATTCCACACCGTTCACTTGTCAAAAGCGGGTAGAAAAGAATTAATGCAAAATGATAAAAGAAAAAATCCTTTATACAAATTGTTCTTCACATTTAATAAGTAAACTAATCCAGGAAGTGCAAAAATTTGATCTCATAATTACTAATAAAAGAAGTATGTGAGTTAAACCAAAGTTTTTTCATACTGAGGCATCTCCATTTCTAGTACTAGATTTTTGAAATCTTTTCAGATCTCAATCCAGGGAGAGTTGGACAACTCCCATGTCCAATCCAATCCAACTCAACGTATTACCCATTTATATTAACAATTTAACATCACATTTATGCCTAAAACCGCAAGGCAACTCAATCAGTACATTTCCTACTCTCTCACAGCTCAATACAGTTTATTGCATTTAGTTTTGGCACATAATAGCTTCCCAAAAGTTCACAAAATCCACGAGTCAACATAATTCATTGACAAAAGTACATTTCACAACAAAGCAAACACGGTATGGAGATTCAACAGAAAGTTAATAAGCGAAATCAGGTACCTTCTGGGAGTTAGGAATGGCGGCGAGAATGGTCCGAAGCGCGGCGACGGCTTTCTTGTAGCGAAAGCGGGCCTCTTCGAGGGCGCCTCCGGCACCGGCAGAGGCGGCGGCGCTGTCGGAGTGGTGGTTGGAGTTGTCGGAAGTGGCGTCGGCGGTGGAGGAGGGACCGTTGGGGGAGGTGGAAGTGGCGGAGGGAGAGGTCGACCACAAAACAGGGTTGCAGAGCTCGTCGTTCATGGAAGAGAGGATCTGGAAAGCAAACTCTATCGTTTCTTCCAAGTACTTCTGCCCTTCCATCGCCAACTCTTGCGTCGTTTTCGACCTCGACATCATGCCGTTCACAGATTGTTCTTCCATTCTAATGCCTTTACACTCTCATTCAGCGCCAAAATCTCCAGATTCAGAAATCTTAAAACCCTTATAGATCTTAGAAATTCAAAATTCTTTTGGCCAAAAAATTTAAGGAAAAAGAAAAATCCAAAAAATTAAAGAAAAGCAAAACGTCGACAGCAGGATTCGAACCTGCGCGGGCGAAACCCAGCAGATTTCAAGTCTGCCTCCTTAACCACTCGGACATATCGACCTTGATGAACAGTCTAATCTTACTTTACCATCTAATTTTTTATTTTTATTTTTTAAAAATACAGATACTAATGTTTTTAGTTTTGGGCTTTTAAGATTATTATTGGTAAATATATCATTAATTATTATTATAATTATAGTTGGGTAATTTTTTTTTATTTGGTGAATCGATTCATGAGTTATCCTTTTTATAATTTTTTAAAAATTACAATGAGTAAACCCAACTAAACTTTTCAACTCATCTTGGATTGGGTTGTTATTTACTTATTCTAAGAACCATATCAGTCCAACCTAATAATTTTTTTAAAATTTATTTGGATGGATCCATTTTAGCATTCACAGACAATGTAATTGAATGCAAATTATTATTGTAACTTTTATGAAAAAATAAATTAAATTATTTTGATCATACATGATTAGTCTTTCCGGAATTCAGAACAAGAGTTACTATTTAATAAATGAATGAATTTTAACAATAAATAAAATAGTTTTACTGGTTGAACCGAACCTCCCAGCAAAAGGATCAACTTTCAAAGGCTGTGGTTTGGAAGTAAAACTAGAAAGAGAGTGATGATGCAAACTGCAAAGTGGACTCCATGAATCATGAGTCTGTTGAGTCTTCTACCTACTCTTGCTGTTTCTTACACAAACACAGTTCCTAAACTGAAAACTCAAACTCCAAACCTTCTACTTGGACATAGGGTCCTACCTAATCTTCTCTCTTTGGCTCTTGCAGCAACCTTAGCCTCTCCTTTTCCTTCTCATGCTATCCCATCCCTCACTTCTCAATCCCCTTCAATCTCCCTCACCACTCCTTTCTCACAATCCAAGAACTTGGAGCTTGGACTAGAAAATGGGTATGTAAATATTCTTCATGCCTTGCCCCTTTTTGTCTCAGAAGTAGAATACCATTTCACTAGACTAAGTTTTCTCAGCCTCAGAATTGTGCTCAATCTGGGAGCATATAGTTACTTTATAATATGTATCATACATTGCATTTATTGTTGTTTCTTATAGCAATGAATTTCATGCTTGAAAAATAATTCCATGGTTTATTCTCACCAATTTTAATTCTGTCTCGCAGCAAAATTAGACCTTGTCCATCAATCAATCCAGGTTGTATTTCAACAAATCCCAAGTCATCATCTTTTTCGTTTCCTTGGCTGATTCCTGAAAATTCCTTGGATGATGCTGTTCAGGTTTCTAAACATTCCTCAAAAGTGTCCTATATTTCCATTATGTTTATTTTGACTGTTTATAACTTTTCTTGCTATGCTTGTTTGCATGTAGTTATGCATATAGTCATTCTCAGGCACATTTCCTGTTTCTCTAACTTTTTTTTAATATAATTATTATCCAGAAACTACGTGAAGCAATCCTAAAGACCCAGAAAAATGTGAAATTCCAGCTTGTGGAAGATACACCAGATGGTAATACAAACTCCATTCATCCTCTTCTGTTCTGTTTTAGATCAACTTAGAATAATAGCAGGCCAACAACAAAATAGGAAATTATAGGGATGAAAACTTAAGATCAGCATTTTTATCAGACTGTGGAATTGCAAGTAGGAGGCATTTGATGTTAGGTTTTAGATTTGAAATGATTATATCTGTGTCAGGCCAATGTTTGATAGGATTCAAAAAACCAACATCTTGCATTGCAAGCGAGCGACATGGCATAACTTCATTTTACTAAAATTTATATGCAGGTCAATATCTACAAGCTGAAGTTGATGGAGGATTTGGTAGAGATGTTCTTGAGTTTCTGGTGAAAGGTGATGTGGTTGCTTACAGATGTGTGGCAATGAAAGTAACTTATGTGTACCCTTTCACTACTGCATTAGGAGATTCAAAGGGTCAGGAAGCAAGACTGAAACAAATTAATGACCAGTTGGGATGGTATGCTCCAAGTTTTGATTCCATGGACTAGTGTTGTCTCATGTTCTTTGATTAGTGTCAAGCTGAATGAATTCGTTCATTGTTATCTTTTGCCTTATTAAGTGCAATTTCACAGCTTTTGCAGCTTATTATTTTAATGTTCAACAGTCTCGGACTCACCATGGTAGAATTTTGTTTATCAATGATTCTATCTGTTAGTTTCTACAACCATTTGTATTAGATGTCGCTGCATTTAGCCTAGCCTAATTGTTTGGTAATTACCTTAGAACAGCAGGGAAATATACTATAGCTATGATATGAAACACCAAGTTTACTCAAGGCAAAGAAGCTCCTTGGAGGAAAATTGGAAAATTTAGCAATGATGGTTGTTGTGTCCAGCCAAAAGTATGCAGCACTATTAATGGTGGGAAATTCTCCACTTGTAAATGAGATTTGACATGGTGAGAGATGAAAAGCTATAGGCTAAGAGGGTATCTTTGAAAAATTGAACCGAATTGAAAACAAGGTCCAACAACTTCTTATGCTTTCCACCTCTATAGAGCCTTTTTTTTATGTGAAGGAAGCCATAGAAGTTGAAAAGAAAAACCTTGAGAGAAGTGAGAGCTTATGAAGGTTTAGAAGATAAATTATAAGTAACTTTCTTGTTATTGTAAAAGTGTAGTATTTGAATAGAAACAGGTCAAACTTTTGATTCTTACTCCCAAAATCACATCCTAAGATTGAAATCAATTACAGTAGAATTGAATTTAATCAAAATAGCCGCATAATAAGACTTTCTATTAATAAATAAATATATATGAACTTACAAAAATCGGATATACCTCCATATATTTTCTAAATTTTAAGTTTTCTAAATTCCTGAACTGAATGAGATCGAATAGTAGGATATCTATCCGACACTCAAGTCAGCACTAAGTATAACTAAGATGAAATATGTTTAAAAATGATTTATCTGATCACCCTAATTATTATTTATAATATAATTAAATAATTGATTTTCTTGGATAATACTAATTGACCTATCTTTTGAACAAAATTTATGTCAATTGAATGGATTTTATTTGTGTAATTTGATAAGACCCATGAAATAGTAAGTCTCTTAACTAATTAAGATTTTGTCGGTGATCGACAAAATTTCAATAATAACCTTAGTTCGAAGAATTTCGGAGAAACTTATACCTACTCAATACAATATTTATCCATTAACATAAATTTTAATAAAAAGATTATAATTGTTAATTTTTTAAATGTATGGATTAAAATAAACAATTGAAGTATTATAATTGAAGTTGTCAATTTTTAAGTAGCACATACATAAATTTATTTTAATAATGAAAAGTTAAGAAGCTTATGCTTTTAAGTTTGTATTTACACATAATTTGATTGAAAGTGATAAAATTCATTTCGATAAATAATCCCTTTTTTATTTTAATGCAGTGCAACCTAAAAAATCCTTTTTATTTTTCTAAAATTATAGAGAAAAAAAAATTGATAAATAACCCCCTTTTGGCCCCATGTTATATTTTTTAAATTCCAAAGCTTTGAAGTCATTTTCCAAACGTTTTTTCTTCAGGAAATATCTATGTCAAGGTGGAAAGCGAAGGAAAATATAATAATAAAATTAAAAAAATATGAAATTAGTCATCATCGACAAAAAATGAAAAACTTTATTTATCTTTCTATGGAATTAATTAATATACGACAAAATCTTAAAACAGTGTACATCATGTTACCAGAAAAAAAAGGAAAATAAGAAATTTCCAATCATTAATTATAGATATTTTCACACAATTTCTGGTTGAAATTTTGGATCATGCCATGATATTTTGGTTTGAACCTCAAAAAGTAAACGTCAAAAAACACGAACCTAATTCTCAACCACATGTATTTTTTCTTCTACAGTTCAAATATTTAGATAAAAAAAGTAACGTAAAATACTTTATAAAATAGTAACGATGAGATCATATTTATTTAAATTAATTAAGTAAAATTAAAATACAAGTAAATCTTTAAATTAAACCGAAAAAAGATTAAGTATATTTCTAATCTCGATATTTTTTTTTTGAAAATTATGTTTAATTCTTATATTTTTTTAATTTATGAATTTAATTGCTTGATTTTTAAAAATATATAATTTAAGTTATTTTTATATATAAATTTAATATTGGTCATACTTTATAAAAAATTAAATATGGTTTTAATTTATTTTTATGTAAATATGATATTTAATAATATTTATTATAGTCATAAAATTAATAAAAAGACTAAATTTATATATTTTTTAAATTAAAAACTAAATTAATTAATTTAAAAACATAAAAAAGCAAACACAATTTAAATAAAAAATAAAAAAGGTACACAATTATATTTGCCCAAAAAAAAAAAAAAATCTCTTCTTCCACATTCCTTTTCTCCTTAAAGAAATCATATAAGATTTTGAAACGTAGGAACAGCACAAGTGTGATATGCTCCTGAGAGTGAGGTGAGTTTTGAAAATCTGATTGAAAATGGTTTCAGTGGATGAGAAAGTGAAGGAGTTCGTGCGTCACAGATGGGTGGTGTTTGTATGCTCGATGTGGGACATGTCATTCGCAGGAACCTCTTACATGTTCGGGAGTATATCGCCGGTGATAAAGAGCAGCATGGGTTTCAACCAGAAGCAGGTGGCTCTCTTGAGCGTGGCCAAGGATTTGGGTGACAACGTTGGTCTTCTTGCCGGCAAAATCAACCAGCTTTTCCCCGTTTGGGTTCTCATTCTTGTTGGGGTCTTCCACAATGTTCTTGGCTATGGCCTTGTTTGGCTCGTCGTCACACACCGCCTTCCTGCTCTGCCTATCTTTCTGGTATCTTCAGTTCCATACTCACACAAACAAACACTCTCTTATCATGCCTTTTCTCTGCTATCACAGAACAAACATATTTTTTCCATTCTTACTGTTTTAAACTCATTTCTTATTCGATGAATGTTTTACCTCACAACTCAACACTAGTTTTAAGCTCTCAATGGTTCATGTGCTGAAACTTTAATTTTAATTTTTAAAATTTTGTTCTTTGGATGTAAAATATAAAGAAAAGGATTATGTATAAGTCAGATAAACTTCTGCTATTTAGAAGGGGAAAATGTTTTGGTAAAACATAAAAAACAAATTAAAATATACTATTTTTATCCAAATTATCTACAGTTTTAATCTTTCAAATTATATACTGCAACAAATCTTGAACTCAGAGTAGTTGAGGTTCTTCATTGTTGATTGAACATGATTGATTACATCTTGGATTGGGCTGCGCCTTCTCACACTAGGAGAAACTTCAATCCAATTCATGGAGGTAAAATTACGTGTTAACCAGGTGGTGATTTGCAGCTATGCATTCTAGTCTTTGTGGGGCAAAACGGGTCAACATACTACAACACAGCTGCACTCGTTTCCAGCGTGCAAAGTTTCCCGGAGAGCAGAGGCCCGGTGGTGGGGATTTTGAAGGGCTTCGTTGGTCTAAGCGGTGCAATTTGGACTCAAATCATAGCCATGATGAAACTCCCTGACCAAGCCTCCCTCATTTTCATCATAGCAGTTGGACCAGCAATGGTTTCATTAACCCTCATGTTCATCATCAGACCCGTTGAGAGTTATAAACAATCTAGAGCCTCTGATGGGTCAGGTTTCATGTTCATCTACAGCATTTGCCTTCTCTTGGCTGCTTACTTGATGGGAGTTTTGTTGCTAGAAAACATGCTTGATTTGGACCAAAGCACCATCTCATTGTTTGCAGTCATTTTGATCATTCTCATATTGCTTCCAATCATAGTTCCCATTCTATTGGTTTTCTTCTCTGGACCCCAGAGTGCTGACCAAGAAGCCCTCTTGGAACCACCAATGCTAGAAGCAACTAAGCCTAAGAACGTGGTTGGGGAGAGTAGTAGTACTAGTAGTACTACCAAAATAACCAGACACGTTGAAAATGAGAAGATTATTCCTCCGAAGTTAGACGTGCTTCCTTTGTCAGAAGGGCCAAGGGACATGTTTCAGATTCAAGCTAGGCTTTGGCAAATTGTCACCAATGCTGTGAGGAAAACCAAGAGAAAAGATGGGCCCCGTAGAGGTGAGGATTTCACCTTGTCACAAGCAATGGCCAATGCTGATTTTTGGATCATGTTTTTCTCTCTAGTCATGGGGTGTGGATCGGGCTTGACAATCATAAATAACATGGGTCAGATTTGTCAATCATTGGGAGACAACAATGTAAATGTCTATGTGTCAGTTATCAGCTTATCCAACTTCCTCGGTCGTGTTGGTGGTGGCTACTTCTCAGAGGTTATAGTAAGGTACCATCTCTACTCTTTAATCTCTCTTTTTTCTTATAATATCTGTGATGAATTTATTCAAATATAATCTAAAATGCTATAAAACTTACAAAAGTAAAACTCTAATTTCACAACTGCAAAAACAAATGAGAAGCTGCATAAGTTTTGTTGAGAATAATTTTCCTTTATAGATCCAGGTGAGAATTGTAAACTAGAGACTGAGTAACCCAATAGCTTAAAGTTTCATGAACTAAAGCGGGGTTACTCGTCTCATCTTAGAATATACCACCTTGAATTGAAACACATGAATCACTCCAAGTGTGCTTTTCTGCATGGTTTTTCAAACAGAAATTTTGGGTACCCGAGACTTGTAGCATTGGCAGTGATTCAAGCGTTGATGTCTTTGGGACTCTTCTACTACGTGTTGGGCTTGGTTGGACAAGTTTACGTGGTGGGCATATGCAACGGCTTTGGGTACGGTGCTCACTGGTCAATTGCTTTAGCAGCAGCTTCAGAGCTATTTGGGGTGAAAAACTTTGGAACTTTGTACAATTTTCTCACTATAGCTAGCCCAGCAGGGTCTATATTCTTGTCTGGATTTGTGGCAAGCGCAATATATGACTATTATGCAGAGCAACAAGCAAAGCACCGAATGATGCAAACTTTTGGAGACTCCAAATTGGCAATGCCTAATTATGTCACTGCAAATAACAATGAGTTGCTTCTTTGCGAGGGAAACATTTGCTTCTCCCTCACCTGTGGAATATTGGCAGTGGTTTGCTTGTTTGCGGCTTCTTTGAGCTTGCTCATTGCTCACCAAACTAGGAGCTTCTATGCACAACTTTATGTGAAGTCTCGAAGGTAAAGTGGGAGCAAGCATATATATGAGACCTTCCATGTTGATTTTATACATGCATGGGAATTATGTAATATAATCATTGAATAAAAGGGCTTGCAGGAAAGAAGACTTGTTATGAAACCAGTTTCCTATCTTCAATGAACCAAACAATGCTAACCATTCCCTTGCACAATCAAATATTAATGATAAAATATAATAAACTAACCATTTCCCATATTTCTAAATCGCAAATATAAATTATGAACAAAACAAAGCCAAAGGTTTTTAAAAGAAATAACATAAAAGGTATTCGACCACAGTGGGAGTCGAACCCACGACCTTCTGATAATCCACTGCGCTATGCGGTCTTGTATGTTTTCTTTTATCAATATTATAAATTTAATCTTTTTAAATGGTGCCTTTGCAACTAATACTTTTTATCAATCCTTTCATTTTTAAAAATTTTTATGGCTAAGTCTTCAAATATTATTAGTTTGTCCAAAAAAAAATATTTGATTTAACCATGCATGAGTAGTTAAAGATTTGATTTCTCATAAGAGCCATTTTCTATAACCTTTTAGGACTTAGGATATATTTGGAAGGACCTTTTTCAAAGTTTGTAGAAAGAAAAATGAAAAGGAAAATAAAGTTAACTTTTATATGAGTAAAAATTAACTTATATGTAAACTAATTTATAGAAATTATATTATATAATTTCTTCAAAATTTTATTTTTAATTTATACATAAACTAATTTGAACTATAAGAAAAATTAATTTGATTTTTTTATATATTTTCTTTTTCCAAAAATATTTATGAATAAAGTGATTCAAACATTCCTTTATCATGTGAGTAACATATTTTGACTTGCTAGAATGTTAGTTGTTACATTTGCATACTTAGTTTATTTTTTTAGTCACAATTATTTTATGTAGAAAAGACCACATTCAACAAAAATTGAAAATAGGTGGTCCAAAATATTAGATTTTTGGTGGTCCAATATTTATTGATTTATACAATAACATTTCACCTTTACAAAATGGAGTTAGAGACATTCTGTATACAAACATAAAATAAAAATAAAAACTAGCTAAATAATTAATATATTAAAATTATATTTAATATTAAAAAAGTGCTACTACTACTTATTTTTAGTTTTTAAAAAGAAAAATTTAAATATCATAATACTTTTTTAAAATTACATGTAATGATTATAAGAAATATATAGGTTTAATAGTAATTTTTTCATGAATTTTACAAAATATACTCTCTCTAATTTTTCTATGTAGTTTTAGTCTTTTAATTTTTAATTATTCATAATTTTGCTTCTTGGTTTTTAAAGCAAGGTTGATGTCTTAAGTTTTAGTTATTCATAATTTCTTCAAATAATCTAAAGTAATTAGAATCACTATCTAGATTGATATTATACTAAAACTTCATCACATATTATGTTTTCAAATTATAATAAATATAATAAGATTGTTTTAAAATTAGAATTTAGAGTAATTAAAACATTTATTGTGAATTTTATTGTCATGAAATATAATAAGAATGTTTTAAAATTTTGTCAAGAAAATAAACATTATTTTTGTGTTAAGATTCTTGAAATATTGGATACAAAAAAAATCACATAGCATTTAAGTTGAATTAACAAATTTATCAAAATCCAATCATAAACTTCAATACGTGTGCATATCTATTGCTCAAAGATTATGACAGAACTATGAACATGCACCAAAAATTAAATTATGATCATTTAAACATCCTTTCATATGTAATGTTCTAAAAGATTTATAAATTTTAATATTAATTTATGATATGAAAAAAAATTAATAAAAACATAACACCAATCCATCATACATTTGGCATAGGGGATGTATTTATGATATTTGTATAATTTTTCAGGGTGAAAAAAACGTAAAATTAAATACAAGGTTAATATAATTAATGGCATTGATTATTTTTCTTTTTTAAATATAAAAATATCTTTAACTGAAGTTACTTTATATTAAAAAATTCCAATTATAAACATAACTATCCAAAGTTTGACAGCACAAACACAAGTTGACTAATGTTTTTTTTCTTAATATAATTATATTATCAATAAATACCAGTATTAATTGACTTTAGCGGTTATTAATTTTTTTAATAAAAAGACTGACCTAATATTTAAATAAAAATTTCATTTTAATCACAATTTTTTTATTTACAAAAATTAAAATAAATTTTATTTAAAGGGATAGATTCCAATAATACTAATATTATTAGTATATTAATCATTCTAATGTAATGTTGAAAAGAATTTTAATTTTAATTTTTATTTAAAATATTGAAAAAATAATAAAATTATGTCTTTGCATTCAGTCATTGTAAGAGAAAAAGATGAAACTAGAAGTAATAATTAGAGTTAAAATTGAACTTATACAAGAAAAATAATAAAAATTAATAAAAAATTAAAAATCAATGATTCTTTTTAATTTATTTTTTCTTAGACTAATTTAATTTGAGTTTTGAATTATAATAAAAAATTTAAATTAATTGAAGTAAATTATTTATTATATTTAAATATAATATTATATATTTAAAATTAAATAATAAATATATAAATTTATTTTTTAATATTATTTTATGAATTGATTAAATTTTATTTATAATATATTTAATATGATAATTTTTTAATTATAAAATTATATAATTTATTTATATATATATAAATAATAAATATAATAATAATCCTAAAGAAAAAGTAATATATTTTTGTTAATAATTTTTTATTATAAAATATGTAATACTTAAAAAATAATAATTTTATTATAATAAAGATCATAAAATATATTTAAATTAAATTATAAAAATATTAATTTTATTTTATTTTAATTAAAATCAAAGTAAAACGGATTGTACATCAATTTTATATTTTAATTTGAATGTATATTTTAATTTAATATATATATATATATATTAAATTTTATATATTAATTTAAAATAATAATTCATGTAAATTGTAGGAAAATAATAGGAATTCATCTTAGCTTGCAAGAAAATAATGGTGAAAATATCAATAATTATAAATTTTTTCTAGGAATAAATGGATTATTATTATTATTATTATTTTTCCTATTATTATTGTTTTTATTATTATTAATCAGGTCAAAACAAAAGATATTTGCCTTATTTAAAAAATTTCAGAGGTGAATGAGAAACAGTATAAAAACCTCTCACCATGATGGCCTAACATGCACCGCACAGAGTAAGCTTTCAAACTCTGATCGGAGCCCAAAATTCTCTCAACTCTCCAGCCACCGTTTTCCAAATCATTCACAAAACACAGACAGTTTTTTCTACTCAATTTCCGGCTAGGCTTCCTCTCTCTTCAGGTTAGGCCTTTACCTGAGTTTCCTTATGCTTTCTCTTTATCGGAATCAATGTAGTTTTGGATTATGTGATTGCGTTTTCGTTTTCGATTTCTCGGTATCTGTAGTGGTAGTAGGAGATTCCATTGGGGAAATAATGTTGAAGGGATTTCGTGTTTTTTCGACGGTGTTTTTTTTTTTTTTGTTTGTTTACCGAAACGTACCGCCAAGCCAATGTGGTTTGTTTCCACCGCAATTGTGCCGTGTTGCAACTCATTGCCGTGGACAATTTGAAACCTTGAATTCTTATGTGATTAGAAGTATTCGAAATTTTGATTTTTTTTTTCTGTTTTTGATTGTACCTTCTTTGCGGTTTTTGTTTGTTCATTTGAAGGGCTGCATGATTTCTTTTGGTGAGAGTATTAGGGTTTGTTTGATTTCTTTTTCCAAAAAATGTTTTTAGTTTTCAAATTTCAATTACGCAAGGTTGCTCAGATAGCTTGTAGGGTGGTGCAAGGCACAAAGTAGGGCGATGAATTGAATTGGAAGGTGCACAAGATGACATTGGGAATGTAGACGAGAAAACATCTCCCTATTGTTTCAATTTTGTTTTAGAAAGACTTGCTTTGAAACAATTTTCAAAACTTTGATAGATTTTAGATGAGAAATTGGTATCAAGTAGTATGGACTTGTTTTGGTGAACAGTTTTAAAAAAACAAAAAGTGGAAAGGAATCAGATGGACCTTTAGATTTTGAATTTAGTTTTAATCTCCTCTTTTGTTGTTAATTGTGGATGCTTGTTAAAGTTGTTCATTTGAAGAGTTGCAAGAGCGAGAATTTACTTTTAAGGGATTTAAAGAAGCATGCTTGGTTCTGTTACCCTGACAATGAAAGAAGTGATTGAAAGTAGAAACTGTGTTTTGGCATTTGCACATTTTGATTGCATCATGATCCTTTCTTTCACAATTTCTTTCTCCACGATCAGCAAGGGTTTGTTTGCTCCCTGGATTGTGGTGGGCGAAGGTTGCAAGGGACTGAGAATGTGAAAATCTAATATCATCATATTGTTAAGCTTACTTTGAAAATTCAGTAATCAAATATTAAAGTTGAATTTGTAGTTACCATTCTTTAGAAAAAATGTTGGGAATTAATGTGTAGAAATAAGCATTTGGCAGAATTTCGTTATTCATTCTGTTATGATTGGTCTGTTTTTTCTTTGTTGCTGTATTATTTTCGACTGTTTGTAGGGTTTATTGGGCTTCTGTAATTGAAGGAAGCAACTTTATTGTGCAGGTGGAATTGTCGAGTTCTGTGTCTAAATATTTATGGTTGGGCATTGTCCTCCCTCCTTGTTGGTATCACCTTGATGTATTCTTCTAAGGAAGGAAATAAAGAAGAGTAATTAGAGGCCATTTGCAGAAACACACTGGCTAGCATGGAATGTAAAAAGGATGGTGCCTTAAGGGCCAAAGAACTTGCAGAGAAGATGCTTTTACAGAAGGACTTTGGTGGGGCAAGAATGCTCGCAATGAAGGCTCTAGAATTATATCCAAATCTTGATGGCCTTCCTCGATTTCTAGCAACTATTGAGGTGTATATCTCAGCTGATAAAAAAGTTAATGGAGAAGTTGATTGGTACAGGATCCTTGGGGTGCAACCCTTGGCTGATGAAGAAACAATTCGAAGGCGGTATAGGAAACTGGCTCTTACTCTGCACCCTGATAAAAATAAATCCGTAGGTGCAGATGGGGCATTCAACCTTATCTCACAGGCTTGGAGTTTATTATCTGATAAAGCCAAGAGAATCACCTATGACCAAAAGTACAACTTATGGTGGAGATATCATGGAAATCCTGGTGGGAAATCATCTATGCCAGCTAGTCAGAATGGTTTATATAGTCGTATCTTCAATCCTGTGTCCTTGAAACATACATTTTGGACCATTTGCAATTTCTGTATGACAAAGTTTGAGTACCATAATGTTTATATTAACTCAGATCTTATCTGTACATGCTGTCATAAGCCATTTGTGGCTTGTGAGACATCGCCTCCACTTGGATACAGAAATGGTTCATCCACTTCAAGAGTTTCTCAGATGAATCAACATAACTTCAACTCAAGCAGAATGGAAAGAAGTAATCATTATGTTCCCGGAAGGACACCAATGTCTGCTTTCAATTCAGCACATGGGTCAGGTCCTTTCTCTATACCTGATAGCACTTCCCGCATACCAACATCAGCTTCTAGTGTTGAAGAAGCTCATGGTGCTTTTAGGATGTCTTCTGAGGATTTGAAGAGAAGGTATGAAGATTCAACTGTGTCGAGGGAGGATGCGCACTTTGGGAAAATTCATGCTGTTGAGAGGAATGGTGCTGGCTCAGTTTTTCAGTCCTCTCAATTTGGTTCAAATTCTATTATGAAAGGTGATAAGCCAAGGAAGAGAAGGTCCACTGATGTACATAAAGTAGGAAGCGATAGAAAAGATATGGAAAACAAAACAGTATCTCAAAATGAAGGAACAAACTTGGCTAATGAATTTGGGTCAGGAAGGGTTAATGCTGCTGGAAATTACAAACGCAATGGTGCTAGGGACGGATCACCGCTTCAAATGAAGCATATATTGGTGGAAAAGGCTCGGAAGGAGATTCTTAAAAAACTTGATGAATGGAAAGCTTCTTCTGCATTAAAGAATCTAGACAAGTCAAAGAATGCTGACACAGAAATCAGTGAGAAGGGGGAGAAAAGGGAAATTAATGGTTTAAAACCAGGTGCACAAGAAATTTTTCATTCTGAGGCTGCTGGCAAGAAGTGTTTTTCTGCTGATCCAGATCCTGAGCTGCCTGGTTCTCTCTCTATGAATGTTCCAGACCCAGATTTCCATGATTTTGATGGAGACCGTGTTGAAAATGCTTTTGGCGAGAACCAGGTCTGGGCTGCATATGACAATGATGATGGCATGCCCCGCTTCTATTGCTTAATCCATGATGTAATCTCGAAGAATCCTTTCAATATGAGGATTAGCTGGTTGAATACCAAAAGCAATGATGAATTGGCACCAATAAAGTGGATCAGTTCTGGCTTTCTTAAGACCAGTGGAGATTTCAGAATAGGAAAGCGTGTGTCCTATAGCACTCTTAATTCCTTCTCGCACAGGGTGAAGTGGACAAAAGGTTTGAGAGGGGTTATCCATATATTTCCGAAGAAAGGTGAAGTGTGGGCACTGTATCGAAACTGGTCCCTTGACTGGAATGAATTCACTAAAGATGAAATCATACAGAAATATGACATGGTGGAGGTGCTTGAAGACTACAGTGAAGAGCAAGGTGTGAATGTTGCCCCACTTGTCAAGGTTGCAGGTTTCAAGACAGTATTTCGCCAGAATGTTGATCCAAGCAAAATCAGAAATATTTCAAAGGTGCAGATGTTTCGTTTCTCACACCAGGTACCTTCATACTTGCTTACTGGTGAAGAGGGTCCCAATGCTCCTAAAGGTTATTTGGAGCTTGATCCTGCTGCTACACCAATGGAACTTCTTCAGGTGTTGGCTGAAGATCTGGAGCAAGAAATAGTGATGACAACTGAAAAATCTGTGGATGGTGAATTGAAGCACAAAGAGAATTCCAGGGAGGAAGGCGAATTGAAGCACAAAGAGAATTCCAGGGAGGAAGGCGAATTGAAGCACAAAGAGAATTCCAGGGAAGGCGAATCGAAGCACAAGGAGAATTCCAGGGAGGAAGGCTTGCTTAAGGAGTGCCAGAAAACTAAGGAAGAAGGTTGTGATGAAGGATTGGGAGAGAAGAAACGCAAGCCGGAGATTTTGTATGTATATAAGCGGAGACGTCTGGGGGAAAAGAGAGCTGTGAAGTGTTAAGTACTAAAGTAATGTTAATGACTGGAAAAGATTCTGTTTTCCATTTAGTCAGAGATAGCAAATTTAATTAGTTAACAAACTATAGCTTACAGTCAACAACTCAACATAAATTAGAACAATTTTTTTTTGTTCCTTTTGCTGTATATTGGCGGGGCTACATTTTTTGATATAGTGTTGCGATTGCCCTCAGGACTTATTTCAGTTGTATCTATGAAATTCTTGAAATATGCCAATGTACGCCAGTTATTAGTTTCTTCAACTCAATAAATTTCAGCATCATTTTTAACCCTTTCCACTGGAAACATTAATCTCAATGTTTCAGAATTCATTCTTTTCTAAAGAATCCTTTATAGACAGACCATAGCTGTCTGTCTATACACAGCGAGTCAAATTATACACCATAAGATGCAACTTTTTTTACACCTGACCAATCAAAGCATAAATAGTTTTCTCAAGTTCCTAAGAATTCCGATCTTTCTGACAAATTAGAAGAACTCTTAAACCTTTACAATACTAGTCATATATTAAGTTTTTTATGAAAAAAACCTGTTGATATTAAGATTCTGTCTAAACTGTATTTTTTTTCTTTTAGGAAGCTGGTTCTCCTATTAACACTAGCCCGTTATGAAGTTGTTTTGAAAGATATATACAGAGAGTGAGGTTGAGGTAGGGACTTCTTCTTACATGGTTAAATTGTTGTTCATGCATCCACTATAATCATTCTGTACTTGTAACTTTGCCACAGTTTTAAATGAGTTTCTATTATTGAAAAAGTTCATAAGTTTTTCTATTTCGAAATCTTTCAACATGTTCTTATTTACTAATAGTTATTAATTTTTGTTGAATTGAAGATACTATTTTAAGAATTTATATAGATTATAGAAACATTCAATTATGGTATACATCAAATAGTTTGGTGTCTATTTAATTTTTAATTAAGTCACTCTATATATAGGTTAATGGTGTCCAAATGGTAATTTGATTAACATGCAAGAGTTTATTTGATTTTCCTTTTAAAGTATAAAGATGAAATCACCATATTTTTAACATCTTTTGTAAGAATATACTTTGAATAAATTTGATATTACTTTTGTCCTTTTACGCAATACTCTTTCAATTAATTAACATCTTTTAAGGAGAATTGTTATTTTTGTAGTATGTTCCATGCAATCAATTGTTCCTTTTTCATATTTTACTTATTTTAGAATAATTTAGGTGAAATAGTTTTTTTTTTTTTTACTATTTTATGTTTTCCTTTTTTAATTTGACCCATTATTAATTTTAATATTAATTTGATTCAATTATTTTTTTAAGTGATTCAATATTGTTTCTTTCATCAACATAATTAATTTGTCTAACAAAAAATATGATATAATATATATACCACATACATGTCAATCACATATATGTCAATTTGAAATATATATGTCACCATTAAATTAACATCATATTAATATTACATAAATAAACATGATTATGTCATATTTTGACGAAATAAATAATATGGAATCATCTTAAAAAATCAAATTAATTTTAAAATTAATAATAAAATTAAATTAAGATTCACTCAATCTTATTATCAGTGACAAACAAATCTAAAAATCTAAAGACCATTATCATATATTCTTAATGATATTTTTTCTATATTTTTAAGATTTAAATTCACTATAAGATATTTAATATTGATATCAATTAAGTCAAAACCTTCAAAGAATTTTAATTAATAAACCTATTTTTTATTTAGAATTTTCATATTTATGTTCAATAGAAAAGTATATTATTTCAATTGTGAATTTAGAAAATAATTTATTCTATTTATCAAGTTTTAGTTTACTAATTTTTTATCTATTTTTTTATATAAATTTATATCTAAAACATAGTCTTATACTAAGTCTCTTTAATATGAATTCATTTTCTATGTTCATTCAAAATTCTTAAGGATAAAACTCTCTTTAATATGCATTCTTATATTAATATTACGTTATCTTTTTTATAGTAAAATAATTTTTTAATATCTAAAAAATATGGTGGTTTTTTTTATCATTTTTGAAAATTTATTAGTTAGTATTAGAAAATATTCTCATGTAAGTAAAACTCATTTCTTTTATTAAATTTCTATTCGTTTTATCCTTTACGTGTTTAAGTGACTTAAAAAAATATAGTAAACCCAAAAAAACCTCGTGATAATTTTAAAAAAGTGGTGATATTTAGAGAAAAGTTATCAAGTAATAAAAATAGATGAAATCAATAGAATAATTATAAAAATTATGCGAAAAATCATTTTAATAAATATTATACTTAATTTATAATTCTAACAGCAAGAAATTAGATGAAAAAAATTATGATATTCAAAAAATTATGATATTTCAAACAACATAACATTATTTCAATATATAAACCATAAATAAGCTTGAAATATTAAAATAAAATTGTAACAATTGAAAAATGAAGAAATTCTTAAAAATAAAAAAATAAAAAAATATACTGTATAAAATAAAATTAGAGACAGAAATTGATAAAATGTGAAGTAGAAATTGACATGCTAGGGGAAAGAAACATTGAGATGATGTTAAATGATTTGAATTAAAGTAATTTTGTTTTTCTAAGCAAAATCTAAAAGTATTCGGAACCCAAAATATCTAAAAGAAATCGAAAATCAATTAAAAAATTAATAATAAATTAAAATTGTAAATTTTTAAATATTTTGATTTTTTTTAAAAAGTGAACCGTTTGATTCAAATTATCGTTTAATATTCCAGAAGTAATCTAAACCAAGCCGAACCATAATAATTTATTAAAATATAATTATATTTTTAATTTTATTTTAAAGAAAATTTAATATTTTTTATTATAATTTTTATTTTGCCTAATATATTTTAAGATTCATTTTTAGATTCGGTTAATATTCTCTTGCACTATTCATTTGTGTTTGCGTTACGATGGTATCATATGTATTTAGTGATAAAAGTATTAATGCATTTGAGTGAGTTTGTGATTGAATATGTATTGATGCGTGTGCGTGTGATGTGTGTTTAGTTTTAACTATTTTCCTATAAGTATTTATAACATATGTGAGATATATTCCTCACTCTTTTGTTTGTATTTTTTGTATGGGTTGAACACTTTTTTGTATGTGTGTTTGTATTTTAAAAAAAGTGTATTTGAAGTTTATTATACTTTTGTTATTAAGAACTTATAAAGGCTAGTTCAATGCCTAATAATATTTTATTTGATTTTTTATATATAAAAAGAGTTATTATGGTTACTGTATATACATTGTGTAAGTACATTGTGTAAGTGAAAGTGTATGTTTAGCAAAGTTTTGGTTAGGAAAGAGAAATCTTATCACTATAATTTTGCTATCATATCATCAATCCTTATTCTAATCTATTTTCACCACACATTCTCAGATTCTATTTAAATCATTCTTTTTTTGATAACACTAGAAATCTAAATAGTGAATAAGAACTTTGAAAGTTTTTAAACTATTAAAATTATGTGACTGTTAATAATTTATACTCATTCTTATATAATATTATTATTTTTTATTTATAATATTTTTTTTATTTTTTTATTACAATCATTTATAAAAATCGATTCAAATTGGATTGGTTCGATTTTTATTTTATTTTAAACTCAATTACATAAAATTTTTATATTTAATTTGAATATATTTTTAAATAAAAAATCGTACCAAATCGCACTATGAACATCATATAATAGTCTCTTACACAACATGAACCCAATTATAAATAATATATATTTTTATTTTAATAAAATTAATAAATTTAATAATTTAATTTGAAATAATATAATATCTAACGGTAAAAAAATAATAAAGTGCATTAAAAGAGAAGGGTTATCTTAGAACGTTACGTTAAGCTTTTAATAAAATTAATAAATTTAATTATTTAATTTGAAATAATATAAAATCTAACGGTAAGAAAAGTAATAAAGTGCATTAAAGAAAGAAGGTTATCTTAGAACGTTACATTAAGTTTTTAATAAAATTAATAAATTTAATTATTTAATTTGAAATAATATAATCTAACGGTAAGAAAAATAATAAAGTGCATTGAAGGAAGAGGTATCTTAGGACATTACATTAAGTTTTTAATAAAATTAATAAATTTAATTATTTAATTTGAAATAATATAATCTAACGGTAAGAAAAATAATAAAGTGCATTAAAGGAAAAGAGTTATCTTAGAACGTTACGTTAAGTTTGGTACGTTACGCATTTACCTCTGTTGTTCCGTTGGATTGAATCCCTAGGTTGGGTCCTCGGTTTGTTTACCTTATCCCACCACATCACGAGCTTCTTCTATTTTGTTTTCAATTCTCTCAGATCAATCTCTCACTCTTTCTCTCTCACTCACACCACACTCACCACCGAAGAAATTTGCAGAATTCGGAGAATGGAGAACAGCCAGCAAGGGGGCCAAGGACAATCAGGTGCGTACCCCGGCGCAGCCGCCGGAAGTGCAGGTGCAGCTGCAGGTGCTCCCCCCTTCCAGCACCTCCTCCACCAGCAGCAGCAGCAGCTGCAGATGTTCTGGACTTACCAGCGCCAAGAGATCGAGCATGTCAACGACTTCAAGAACCACCAGCTCCCCCTCGCCCGCATCAAGAAGATCATGAAGGCCGATGAGGACGTCCGCATGATCTCCGCCGAGGCCCCAATCCTCTTCGCCAAGGCCTGCGAGCTCTTCATCCTCGAGCTCACCATCCGCTCCTGGCTCCACGCCGAGGAGAACAAGCGTCGCACACTCCAGAAGAACGACATCGCCGCCGCCATCACCCGCACCGACATTTTCGACTTCCTTGTTGATATCGTCCCCCGCGACGAGATCAAGGACGATGCTGCGCTCGTCGGGGCTACCGCTAGTGGTGTGCCCTACTACTACCCTCCCATTGGCCAGCCTGCTGGCATGATGATTGGCCGTCCCGCTGTTGATCCCGCCACCGGAGTCTACGTCCAGCCCCCGTCCCAGGCCTGGCAGTCCGTCTGGCAGTCCGCCGCCGAGGACTCGTCTTATGGTGGCGCCGGAGGAGCCGGTGCCCAGGGGAGCATTGATGGCCAGAGGTAACTAACTCACTGACTTGACTTCTCACTTATGTCCTGTTTGGTCTTGAAGAAAAAAATAAGATGAGATGCTGACATAAAATAAGTTCAGAAAAGAATAATAAACAAGAAATATAAGGGGATGTTTAGTTGTTTTTGTTTGAGTAGAAATTGGGAAGATGGAATTCTCCCCCACCAATCCTTTTCCTTTCCCATCCTTCTTCCTCTCAACCAAAAAAGGAACAATAACATAAGAAAAGTTTAGGAAAGTATGCGTTGATGAGTGGAAAATGCAATTTTTAAAAGAAGACGTCTTCACTGTGTTGGTTGTATTGGTGCATTGATACATGCATGAGGCTTTCTTCCTCCAAAACCAAAATATTTGATGAATCAATCTTGTGCCAATCAAGATCTCCGAACTAATGAACACTACTTGAAAGTATTTATGTATAGAGTAGCAGAAATTTTTAGAGAGTTGAGTTTTTTTTCTTTTTTTACAAACTGTGTGCTTCTGTCTGTATTTTCATTTTCGACCATATATATAATACTCAAACCCACATCAGCCCTCAAGATTGTAGGCACAATGTGTAGGAATGTAAATAATAAAATCCTATGAAGAGATATCAGCGGAAACTTAAATCTAATCTAGTCAAATAAAATCCCAAAATATAAGGAACTAAAATTGAAAAAATACTGGGCTAAATTTTATCCTTTTAGAAAAACTAATCAGATATTTTGATTTTAAGTTATAAATATAAAAATATTTACCGACAATGTCTCCTCTAATTTAAAATTTAAACGAAACAATATAATATGAATTATATGAAAAAGTAAAGAATATTTATTATTGGAGCATAAGATATTATATTTAGTATAAGAAACACCTTCTACGTTTGAGTCTTACATAAAATATAGCTGTTAGTTTGAGTTCTAATAAGCGGTCATGTGTTACGGTTATCATATTTAGAGACTTGCCCATGTCTCACAATGAAACCCCCACCATTACAGTCACTAGGTCGAAACCTCAAAGGGTGATATGTGACTATCACATCCACAAAAAATTGTGATTGGATTCACTAAAAACATATCTACATCAACCTTGTTATTGTCATAGTTTAATGTTACACTTTTTCATATAATAAGAAACGAAAGAAATATATATGCTGACTACTTTTATAATAGATTTTGTAATCAAGAGAAATAACATCATAAGAAATAAATTTTTCAAAAACATTCATAGTTTAATGTTACACTTTTTCATATAATAAGAAACGAAAGAAATATATATGCTGACTACTTTTATAATAGATTTTTAATCAAGAGAAATAACATCATAAGAAATAAATTTTTCAAAAACATTTATGTCTTCCTCTAAGCTATCTTCTTTTTATTTATGAAGAATTTTACTAGTGACAACTTGACTATCGTAATACATTGAACTAGGAGATATAAGTTTATTCAAATAGTTAAAAACACCATTCTAAATTATTGATATGTAGGGTAGCATACTTTTTTAGTAGGTGAGATGAGTTCTATTTTTTCTTTGTAAGATAGACAAACTATATGCATCTGTCTAAAGAGATACCAACATAAACTTAAAACTAATCTGGTCAAATCATATACCAAAATATAAAGAACAAAAAGATAGTGAGTAAATTTTATCTTTAAAAAAATAAAATTAATAAAGAGTTTTTTATTTTTATTTTATTTTAAATTTCAATGTGAAAATATTTACAACAGGTGTTGTTGAGCTGCGATTGAATTGTTTCTTTTTTTTAGGGATTGTTTGTCTCAGAATTTGCAATGCTGAGGTCATGGTAGTTGATATTTTTCAAAAGAATCATGTATCGGAGGGCTTTTTTATACATTACTGTTGGTTTGGTCTAGGAGTTTATATGTGAAAGCTGCAGCGATCTTTTTTTCTTGCAAACTACGTTTTCGCTCTTAACTCAGCTAGCTCCAATTCAACTAGCTATTTGGAGGTGATTGTGATATCTTAAACTAGGAATGTCTAATTTCGGGAGGGTTCATATGGTTTTCTTCTGTAAAGAAAGGTATTGAGATTTGAAATAGTTAAGAAACAAGTCTATTTAAGGGATGACTTCTCCCAACATCCATATGTTCTATTTCAAACAAGCAAAGTGGGCTTTGTTCAATTGATGATTCTTTTGTCCCTCTTCTCGCGACGTGGACCTATCTTTCTAGGGAAGAAAAACTATGATTAAATGAGCCTGAGAGATTCTTTACAGGATTAAACAAGGTTTAGATATTTTAATATTTTGACATGCTAAGGTTCTTTTTGTTCCTCATACTTTATTAGACTTCTGAAATTGGTATGTAATTATTAAGCCCAACCTTACCCAAATCAGACTACAGCGCCAGTGTTTTGCTGATATGGGAACAGTTTAATACAACTTGGGCAACTTCTTTTCCTGTCTCAAATCTTGACCTTTGTTTTGTTAATCAATTTTGCTAGTTGAGAGGTGAGACACCACCAAACCCTTTTTTTAGTGCCAAAGTAAGGACTATGGATAAAGTCAGGTTATTTATGTGTTTGAGTGTTTAACACTTGCGAAGGCCGTAATGATTGAGTAGTTGGAGGAGGTTGTGTATATTTGAAGTGGGGGAAAACTAGTTCAATTTTAATAGCAGGCAGTCCATATGATTATCCAGTTTAAGATGTTTTCTAAATTGATTGAATATTTAATCAGTATGTCACAGCTTATTAGAAGACAATGTTCATATTTTTTCAATTATATTCTTTGATATTTATATTTTAAATATATACTTGATTACTAAACTTTCAGAACTAGTGTCCTATTGACGCAATGCCTTAATCAACTTGATATGTGGTAGAAGCTTGATAGCTATGTTTCGTAAGTAAAAATAATTAGATATTGCATACCTTTTCATCCCTACAGTCCCAAATCTGATTAGACAATGAAATAATGTGTCTCTTGATCTTTAAAGACAATATAAAGATTGTTTGGTATAACCATTATTCCATTTAATGTACTTTACCTTGGAAAATATTTGGAGTTGGAGCTCCTCGAGTCATTAGTTGTTTACTGGGTTCCACAGTCGGTTAGGATGTTATTTCTATTGCATCCTGGTATGGGTTGATTATATTGAGGTACAGATTGACACGGAAGTTCGTTGAAAATTAGTTGATCACTGAAAACCTCTAGAGAATTACCCGAGGGTTTCCTCTTGTTATTGTCAATCTTATCTTATTAACTATTAAATGTTATTAACATACTCTCTCATGGATCAAGGTCCCAAGAGGTATTTCAAAACAGGTCTGACATGGTGATAAGGCAGTTTAGGATCTTGGATCCAAGATGTATGTAAGCAGTCTAAATCTGGGAGGGTACACAATACTTAAGCCTTGAACCAGAAAAAGGAAGTAAACAAGGCTTAGAATTAAAAGACCATATAATAACATAACTAACATATGGCTCAGCCTAAAACCCGGAGGGTACACTTACAATCCAGAAATTTGTCATTTGTTCTCTATTCTGAAAAACAAGTGACCTGTTTCTGTTTTTTATTTGTCTTGCTTTTGGGAAGAGGGTGAAGGAAGTTTTCAAATTTTCTGAAAAGAAGTAAAAAAAGGGTGTAGCTTATGGGTAAATCTTTTAGGGCATAATTGATTGATTTGTTTCTGAGCTTTATATATCAATATTAACGTATGTCTTCAGCCTCCTTCAGCCATTATGGGAACACTAGCTTGATGTCCTGTATGAAATTTCTGCCATTAGCACATGAAATGTGAAAATTTATAAATGGATCGATTTGTATTCCAAACACTGTATCAACTTGCATTTTTATCCCCACTTATCTCTTCAACATAAATAAGTTGTGTTGGTAATGTATAACACCAACTTAGGCCGTTTATGAGATTGCAGTCATTACTATTTTTGAGTTCAGAATATTTTTTTACTCATTAG
The DNA here is from genome assembly GCA_016859785.1 of Macrotyloma uniflorum. NCBI lineage: Eukaryota > Viridiplantae > Streptophyta > Magnoliopsida > Fabales > Fabaceae > Macrotyloma > Macrotyloma uniflorum. The sequence continues at coordinate 1,896,663 of BDMB01000006.1, forward strand.
CACATGATTTTATCTGGATCCAATTGCATGGGAACATGAGACTTGAGTCTCATATGGAAAGTATGAAATTCTAGTGAGCTTACTCTCCAATTACATAGTAACTTTTGTGGTGTGATGCTCTCAAGGATTTAGTACAATAGCTTCCCCCATCTTAATGGACACTTATCAATTAGGAGGAGATTTTGCCATATGTATCTTGAAACCAGAAAAAATAATAAAGAGAGAGCTTAGTGGTCTTAATAATGGTTCGGGTGGGGTTTCTCTTAAGATAAATAAAACGAATGAAGTTCGTCTGCAAAAAAGGAGTTAGTTCATTCCAGGGATTTTGAGGGCCAATGCTTCCTACACTCCCGCCCTTAAACCAAAACTCTTTAGCACAAGCACTAAGTGTTATGAAAGATTCTAGTTTTAGGAATTACACATAAACTCGCAGGACTCCTTAGCACAAGCACTAAGTGTTATGAAAGGTTCTAGTTCTAGGAATTACACATAAACTCAAAGGACATACAGAAAATGGGAATCTTATGGAAGAAAAGGTCCTAATGATTTTATGGAGATTTCTCGTGGATTTACAGGAGTGTTATTAATGCCTTTCTATCCTATAGTGTCAGGTATCAATGAGAGGAGTACTATCACAAAGATCTAATGGATAGTAAACATAAACAAAAATTATAAAAATTATATAGAAGAATACAACTTTATCTTCAAATCTAATCAAAACTAAACTTTAAAGATATAGGTTTGTGAGTTTTTCTTACTTATATATATATTAACTTCTTTATAGATAACTAACTAACCAAATGATAGATGTTAGAAATATGAGATGATAGTGTTGAGTCCCATGTATAGGATTTGAATGATATGAGCATTTCCACTTGTTGGCATTCCCTATTAGTGTCCAAAGTTCTTATCAAATGGGTCTGTCAACATTAAAGGATCAGCCATCTAGGAGGTGGTAGGGGTTGCAGAACATGAAGGAGTAATATTATGATGTAATTGCAAGGTGATGACACGATGAAATCTAGCTTTGTGGTATGATTCTCCAAGGTTTTTATCATGCTATCCCTAAATTTCTCTTGTTGTACCTATAATGGGAAAATTTGAATGCAACTTTCTAAATTATGACATTTTATTTTGCATATATTTATAATAAATGGAAGTAGTTACTTAATGATTTTCCTAATTTATATTTATAATAAATGGTAGTTATTTAATGATTTCCCTCTGAAATATATTTTATTTTATTTGCACGTGTAGTTTTTTTGTTTATATTGCATACGTGTAAAGGTTTCTAATGGCTTCTGACTTTTTCTCTTGATTTTTTCTCTCCACAGCTGAGTCACTTCCAAGAATGTCAAAGACTGTCAGGAGTTATGAAGATGAACTTTTGGAGTTTTGATTGTTTGGAATTTAGAAATGTTTTTTGTTAACTAGATTTTTATGGGATGACATTATAAACCTGTTAACGTGATGAATAGCATGATTTACCGACTTATGTACAAAAATTTGCTTATTTCAAAATTTAAACCTGAATCCTTGTGTGTGAAACATGTTGTGTGTGAAACATGATCCTTATGTGCAAAACATGTTTATGGTGATTTATTTCAAAACTTTGAAACCGATAGTATGCGATGTATTTCAAAACTTTGAAACTGTATCCATGTGATTTATTTCAAAACTTGATTTATTTCAAAACTTTGAAAGTGATTGTTTTGTTTCAGTTCATAGTATTTGATATATGTAGTTGTCTGATCTTTACATGTATGTGATGAGGGAATCGTTTTTATTATTGTTATTCTCTTTAAGAACATATTTTCTTGAAAGAAACCCTAATTATTGAGTTATGAATAATTGATAAAAGAATCTTTACTATTTTTATTTTATTTTCATATTTTATTACTAGATTATGTGTTTATTTAAATGGTTTTAAATGAATTCATTTGTATAAGAAAGAAAAAAAAATAACAATAAATATTAATAAATAATAAAAAATTAATAATTGACATTAAATCATGTTTTCAGTAAAATTTTAAAATAAGACAAATTTAAAATCCATATAATATGGATATTACCAATTGACTTTGATTTTTCACTTTGCATGACTTTTCAACTTAATTATTGTGTTTATAATCTAAACTCATATATTCATGTTTATAAAGATTACATTTTTAATTTATGAGTTATTAAATAAAATTTATTTTATAGATAATTATGTTTTACTTGTTCCTATAAATTTTTAATACAATAAATTTAAGTTGATATGTTTTGTTAAAAATTAATTTAAATTTAATACTTTGTAATCCATGAACTACTATAAGGAGAGTTAGAATGTAAAAAAAAGATATTTTCACTATTATTTTTGTGTAATATAAAAGGTATGTGACAAACATACTCTATGCAGAAACATAAATAAAGGATTTGTTATAATAAAAAGTAAACTATATTACTTGTTTTATCTATTTTTCAAATTTTTAATTTATAAACATTAGCTCTAAAGAACAGAGATTTATTGTTAGAAACTGATTTAGAAACTGATTTAGTGAGAGAATCTAATATCAAATTTTTCTATCAATATTTTGTCATTTAAAAAAAGATTGAAGGTAAAGTGTTTAGTCTTAAAATAGTATTTAGTTTTAAAACAGTGTTCTAAAATCTATATAAGAATTTATTGTGAGAAAAGTTCTTAGAAATGATGAGATCTAAGTATGTTGTTTGCAATAATTTGATAAGGTAAGGTTAGATTCAAAATAAAAGAACAATTTATGTTTAATTTCTATTATTTAAATCAAAACCCTAATTTATATCACAAAATCCTAATAGAATTAATTACTAGATGTGTTAGAATTGTAAATTATGGGGAGGTGTCATGAAAATAATGTAGTATATATTTTTGAAAGGTGTTTTTGAAGGTAATGCATGTAATAACATACTTTGTTGACAATATAACCAATGCTTAACCAAGTAATGGTAACATATTAAAATTCACCTAATGACCTATAGTGTAAATGGTCAATAACTAAGGTAAAACCTGTGACAGTTAATTTGATGGAAGAAACCATAAGAGGCAGTTATAGTTTAGAAGTTAAGACATTAGTTTTGTGTAAAATATGTTATATACATTTAGTTTGATGAGGTAAGCTTAGATCTAAAGTAAAAAGTACAACTTTTGATTGATTTCCTATCATCTAAATCAAACCCTAATTTACATCACAAAACCCTAGTAGAGTCATTTACTAGATGTGTTAGAATTGTAAACTATGAGGAGGTGTCCTGAAAATAGTGTAGTATATGTTTTTAAAAGGTGTTCTTGAAGGTGATGCATGTATTAATATACTTTATTGACAATATAACCAATGTTTAACCTAGTAATGGTAACATATTAAAGTGCACCCAGTGACCTATAGTGTAAAGGGTCAATAACTAAGGTAGAACTAAAAGGTAAACATATATTGGAAGGTGGCGTGGGTTGGGGTGATGTGGAGTTTGTGGAAGTATATGAATGATGCATTGTTTCGCAATAAGAAGTTAGATGCAGAAGAAATTTTCTTTCTGACTCAATTGAACTCCTGATTGTGGGTCAAGTCTAGGGTTTTAATGGCTGCAGGATCATTTGCAGAATAGTGTATGGATCCCTGGTCTTGTTCCTTATGTGTTGGATAATCAACTTGATGATTATCTGTTAACCAATCTAACTTTCAATAGAGGGAGGGATAATTATCTAGTTAACTATTTAACTTTCTGCACACTTTTGCACAATTATATTTTATAATTATTTATGATACTTCTAGTGCCAATTTTTATTAATATATTTGTCATTCTTGATTCAAAAACTAAGGTAGAACTTGTGGCAGTTATAGTTTGATGGAAGAAATCATAAGAGGCAATTATAGTTTAGAGGCTAACACATTAGTTTTGTGTAAAATATGTTATATACATTTAGTTTGATGAGGTAAGCTTAGATCCAAAGTAAAAATAAAACTTCTAGTTGATTTCCTATCATCTAAATCAAAACCCTAATTTACATAACAAAACCATAGCAGTGTCAATTACTAGATGTCTTAGAATTGTAAACTATGAGGAGGTATCTTGAAAATAGTGTAGTATATGTTTTTGAAAGGTGTTCTTGAAGGTAATGCATGTATTAACATACTTTATTGACAATATAACCAATGTTTAACCTAATAATGGTAACATATTAAAGTGCACTCAATGACGTACAGTGTAAAGGGTCAATATCTAAGGTAGAACTTGTGGAAGTTAGTTTGATGGAAGAAACCATAAGAGACAGTTATAGTCTAGAGGCTAACACATTAGTTTTGTGTAAAATATCCTATATACATTTAGATACATTTAGTTTGATGAGGTAAGGTTAGATTCAAAGTAAAAACACAGCTTCTGGTTGATTTCCTATCATCTAAATCAAAACCCTAATTTACATCACAAAACCCATTGCACTGTCAATTACTAGATGTGTTAGAATTGTAAACTATGAGGAGGTGTGCTAAAAATAATGTAGTATATGTTTTTGAAAAGTGTTCTTGAAGGTGATGCATGTATTAACATACTTTTTTGACAATATAACCCATGTTTAACCTAGTAATAGTAACATATTAAAGTGCACCCAGTGACCTATAGTGTAAATGGTAACTAAGGTAGAACATGTGGCGATTAGTTTGATGGAAGAAACCATAAGAGGCAGTTATAATTTAGAGGCTAACACATTAGTTTTGTGTAAAATATCCTATATATATTTAGTTTGATGAGGTAAAATTAGATCCAAAGTAAAAGCACAACTTCTGGTTGATTTCCTATCATCTAAATCAAAATCCTAATTTACATCACAAAATCCTAGCAGAGTCAATTACTATATGTGTTAGAATTGTAATGAAGTGTCTGAAAATAGTGTATTATATGTTTTTGAAAGGTGTTCTCGAAGTTGATGCATGTATTAACATACTCTTTTGACAATATAACCAAATGTTTAACCTAATAATAGTAACATATTAAAGTGCACCCAGTGACCTATAGTATAAAGGGTTAATAACTAAGGTAGAACCTGTGGCAGTTAGTTTGATGGAAGAAACCATAAGAGACAGTTATAGTTTAGAGGCTAACACATTAGTTTTGTGTAAAATATCCTATATACATTTAATTTGATGAGATAAGGTTAGATCCAAAGTAAAAGCACAACTTCTGATTGATTTCCTATCATCTAAATCAAAACCCTAATTTACATCACAAAACCTTTGCAGAGTCAATTACTAAATGTGTTAGAATTGTAAACTATGAGGAGGTGTCCTGAAAATAATGTAGTATATGTTTTTGAAAGGTGTTCTTGAAGGTGATGCATGTATTAACATACTTTGTTGACAATATAACCAATGTTTAACCTAGTAATCGTAACATAGGTAACATATTAAAATGCACCCAGTGACCTAGTGTAAATGGTCAATAACTAAGGTAGAAGATGTGGCGGTTAGTTTGATGGAAGAAATCATAAGAGGCAGTTATAGTTTAGAGGCTAAGACATTAGTTTTGTGTAAAATATCTTATATACATTTAGTTTGATGAGGTAAGGTTAGATCCAAAGTAAAAACACAACTTCTGGTTGATTTCCTATCATCTAAATCAAAACTCTAATTTACATCATAAAACCCTAGCAGAGTCAATTACTATATGTGTTAGAATTGTAATGAGGTGTCCTTAAAATAGTGTATTATATGTTTTTGAAAGGTGTTCTCGAAGGTGATGCATGTATTAACATACTTTTTTGACAATATAACCAATGTTTAACATAGCAATGGTAACATATTAAAGTGCACCTAGTGACCTATAGTGTAAAGGTTCAATAACTAAGGTAGAACCTGTGGCAGTTAGTTTGATGGAAGAAACCATAAGAGACAATTTTAGTTTAGAGGCTAACACATTAGTTTTGTGTAAAACATCCTATATACATTTAGTTTGATGAGATAAGGTTAGATCTAAAGTAAAAACACAACTTCTGGTTGATTTCTTATCATCTAAATCAAAACCCTACTTTACATCACAAAACCCTAGTAGAGTTTTTTTTTTTTTTTTTTTTTATCGGCAAAAACAAATATATTAATGAAATTGGTAGCAGAAGTACAAAAAACAATTACAAGTACATAATTATAAAAAGATGTGTTGAAAATTCAACAATTAACAAGATAATTATTCTTCCCATTACTATTCAATGACTTAACCTACCCTACACAAGATAAAGGATTTATAAAACCCTAGCAGAGTCAATTACTAGATGTGTTAATATTGTAAACTATGAGGAGGTGTCCTGAAAATATTGTAGTATATGTTTTTGAAAGGTGTTCTTGAAGGTGATGCATGTATTAACATACTTTGTTGACAATATAACCAATGTTTAACCTAGTAATGATAACATGTTAAAGTGCACCCAATGACCTATAGTGTTTCTTTTGAATCGACAATGACATATATATTAATAAAAATTGGCACTTGAAGTACCAAAAACAATTACAAGATATAATTGAGTAAAAGTGTGCAGAAAGCTAAATAGTTAACTAGATAATTATCTCTCTCCCTACTGAATGATTATCAGATACTCACCAAGTAGATTATCCAACACATAAGGAACAAGACCAGGGATCCATACACCATTTTGCAAAAGATCCAATAACCATTGAAACCTTAGACTTGACCCCCAACCAGGAGTTCAATTGAGTTAGAAAGAAAATTTCTTCTGCATCTACCTTCTTATTGCGAAACAGCGCGTCATTCCTATGCTTCCACAAACTCCACACCACCCCAACCCACATCACTTTCCAATATAACAAATGTTGCTTGAGAGTTTTAGTTCTACAAGTACTTATGTCAAACCACTTATAAAATTTGTTCCATACTACATTAGTTATCTTGCACTCCAAAAACAAATGTGTGATGGATTCTTCCTCCTCACCACATAACCCGCAACTAGTCACAGCCACCTACACCCCCTACCCCTCAACTTATCCCTCGAAGCTATACCTTCTGATGCTGCTCTCCACACTAAATGTAATGCCTTAGGGATAGCTTTAATCTTCCAGAACTCAATAAAAAAAACTTTCAAAATCTCCTTGTAACTCATTCTGGATAATGGAATAAGCTGATTTAACACTGAACATTCCCTTGTCATCCCCCTTCCAAACCCAATTATCTTCTCCTTCAATAGTAGGTTGTTTCAATATAATGAAGTCCATGAGTTCTTTAACCAAATCTTCTTCTCACCTGAATCAAGGTCTTCTCCACGCCAGATTCCAAACCCATCAACCATCCTGCCAAAAGCCCATATGATTGACAAGACCATGTTGATTACGAGAATTCATAAACAGCCTACTAAACTTCACACCTAATGTCTCTTCTCCAGCCCACTTATCCTGCCAAAATAATGTAGCTTTACCGTCACCTACCACCATACTCATATTTTTTGCAAATCAGCCTTCACCTTACTCATTAACCCCACAGATTTTTTTTAAATCCTTCCACCATGCTGAACAAGCTTTAACTTATTTTTTATCCTCTAAACCTCTCCACCCTCCATACTTAGCTTCTAATACCTGCTTCCAGATCCCTTTGTTCTCCTTTACTAGTCTCCATTTCCACTTAGCAAGTAATGCATCATTAAATGATCCCACATCCTTAACAGCAAGCCTTCTTTGGTTCTTGGGTTTGCAAACAGTTTCCCAATTCACCCAACTTATTTTCCTCTCTTCACCTTCCCCATCCCACAAAAATCATCTTTGAATATTCCGAATCTCATGAGCTACTGCTACTGGTGCTTTGAAAAAAGATAGATAGTATAGGGGTAAAAATGTTATTACCGATTTGACTAAAGACACCCTTCCACCAAATGAAATGTATCTCTCTTTCCATCCTGATAGTTTTTTCTTGATTTTCTTCAGAACTGGTTCCCAAAATTCAACCCTCCTTGGATTTTCCCCTATCTGCAAGCCTAAGTGTAAGAAAGGTACATTCATCAGATCACAGTTTAACATAGCCGCATACTCGTCAATCCCTCTCCTATCCACCCCTATCCCTCCAATCCTACTTTTATGAAAATTGACCTTTAACCCAGAAGAAACCTCAAAATACCATAATATGCTCTTGACCAGTGACCTATAGTGTAAAGGGTCAATAACTGAGGTAGATCTTGTGATGGTTAGTTTGATGGAAGAAACCATAGGAAGCAATTATAATTTAGAGGCTAACACATTAGTTTTGTGTAAAATATCCTATATACATTTATTTTGAGACAAGTGAAGAGTATCGCCTTTATTTTCATGAACTTTAATACCAAAATCAAAATATAATCTAACTGCTTAAGATCTTTAAGTGAAAACAAATTATTAAGTTGAGATATGATAAACTCTACGACAATAATAAAATTGTTAGTAAAAATGATGTTATCTAGATACACTAATATGAAGATGATTGATGACAGATTAAACCTAATAAAAAGAGAAGAATCATTTCTTGCTGTAGTAAAACCCTAATACATCAGAGTTTGGTTAAGTTTGTGATATCAAGAAGTCATATCATTAGTGCAGACAGACAGTTTATAAAAACCCTTTATATAAAAGTTCATTATTAATACTGATTTAGTAAATGAATCATTCTTTTTAAATGAAAATATAGTAATAATTCTTGTAATAATAATTTCAACTATATTAAATATTTTAATATAATAGAATCTTTTAATTTATTATAACTTTTTTTAATATTAAAAGGTCTTATACTTAAAATTTATAACTAATACTACATGAACATGTTGGAAGTTTGATTAGAATTTATCTTATTAAAAAAATCAGATTTTAACTTAATTATATTGTATAATTATTTAAACAAATCATACTTTGTAATAATTGAAATAAACTAAACTAAATTATTTAAATTATTTCAAAGTGTTTGAACTATCCATATTATTTAAATTATATTTAATAAATATTTTATTTTAAATCATATTTTCTTAATTTTATAAATTATAGCTCAATTTTAGTTTCAAAGTGGTTTGATGTTTAAAAACTATATTTAAAAATTCATTTGAATTTCTTTATAAAGTTATTCAAATAAATTATAATTAATTTAATGACTCTTTCCTCACCATCTAAATCAATTCATATCTTTACATGAATGACTTATTTTTGAGACAAAATATAACCTAGATCAGCTATATATAAGGTGTTGTTTAAGGTGATTTCAAAAATAGATTAAGAAAGGATATACATTCTCTAATATATTTAAGTATTACTTCTCTTTTCATATTTTAATTATAATTTTCTATGAATGATATAAAGATTATAATTTTCTCTTATAAAATAACTATTGATTATCTTTTTAACATACTTGCATACTAAAGTTAAATAGTAAACAAATGAAAAAAAGTTTATATTCTTTAATTTTCTTTTTTTAGTAAGTAAATAGTGTCTCAATTTATTAACATAATAATGTAATTATACTCTTAAGAATTAAAAAAATTTAACTGCATTTCAGCAGGGTAAATTATAATATACATTTATTGTAATTTCCTTATATATAACTATGATTATTTAAATATATTTTTAATCTCTATAAAATTGAAAAAATATCATAAAAATATTATAATATCATTATTTATTTTAAAAGGGCCATTATATGTTATGTATATATTTTTCATAAATTACCATAATTAGAAAATAAATAAAATAAGAAAAAAAATATAATCAATAAATTTTTTATTAAAAATTGTACTAGATTTAGTTTTTATTAAAAATTAGATATTCATGTGATTTTACGTAAACTATTTAATATATTTCTGATAATTATTTTCACTCTAAATTTAGATATCCTTATATTGAGCTGAGATATTTGTTTGCTTAAAAAATATATTCATTTTTATGGTATATTTTTACTTTAAGTTATCGTTTATTCATATTTGCTTTTATAACTTAAATATTAATGGTTTTTTTCTTACAAAATTTTATTTTTCTATGATGTAATTATTGCTTTTAATTTTGAATATTTTTCATTTAAATTTTATAATATGTGTATAAAATACTATTAATCATTGTGATATATATATACATATAAAGTTTTATTCTTTATATTAAAAGAATATATATTCAGTAACTTTAAGGAATATTACTATAATTATAGTCATAATCATCATAATTTTATTTTATTTATTTAGATAAATAAAATTCTATTCAATTATAAATTAAGATGTAATTGGTCTTATGAATATAGTTTTAATTAATTATTTTAATAAAGTGTTAATGGATTTTATGAAAATGTCAATAATGTTATTTATTATCTTAATATGAAATAAATATTGGGTGAACGTTAAATATAATACCTGACAAATTATTCATTGAGAAATTAACAAACTTTATGTCATCAATCATTAATATGATTTTTTTTCATTTGTTGGCGATAAATTAAATTCTATTTCGATTTGAGTTTGCCCATTTTTTTATTAAATTTTTTATTCAAATTAAGTAAAATCTTATTTGTAGTTATAAACTTTAATTTCTTATGTATCGTGGAGCTAATCACTGATTAATTTTTTCAATAATTTTTCACTTAATTATCAACCTAATTTAAACTACACGGGTTGAAATTCGAAAAAGAAAATTCTTGTATTAAATATAAATAATAGATATCAAATTTAAATTAAAATACTAATGAAATTAGTTAAAAAAAATATCAATTATAACATAATGTTATATTCAAATATTATAATAAATTAATTATTCATCAAATAATTCAAATCAGCATGACATTTTTCATAACTCTTGCTTTTAATATTGTTTTCCGTTAGAATTGGCATTTATATACTTAATTATAAAAAGAATGTTGGATGAGAATTGAGATGGTGATGTGAATTATAATTATTAATTGTGATTTAGGTAATAATAAATTATGATAATAGTGGTGTCGATGAGTTTATGATGATATTATTGTTAATGAGATTGAGATGACAGTAATATTAATGAGATGAGATGAGAATGATTATGTATTGTTTGTGTGTGAGTTAGATAATTATAACGTACTATGCTACTATTTGGTATAACTTTAATGTATATATAAAATTTTAGATGTTATTGAAGGAGGTATCCAAACTTCTATGTAATAACCACCCTAACCTACACTTGTCAAAATGAGAATAAATGTGTAATCCTTAAGTAAAAAACACTTTGAAATGATTACCAATCCTAAGATGGAAAAAAACTTTGAAGGGGTTGTATCTATTGTTCGGTAATGTGTATGCATGAATAAATGTTAGTCTTTGAGATTAAAGACTTCTTATGATTTATGAATTGATTTATTATTATTATTATTATTATTTAAGTACTTATAATTTTGTTGATATTGAGTAGATAACAATATAGATAAAAATCAAATAATAATTTTAAATTTTGTTCAAAGGAAAATTAATTTTAATTTTATACTTTAAATTTTATAATTTATATTTTATTAAATATTTTATTTTTAAGTAATAAATTTATATAAAGTAAATATTTCAAACATTTTACTATATTTTAAAATTATTAATAATGTATTGATAAATTATTATTATGTTATAAATACAAAATTATTAAATACAAAATTATTAATAATGTATTCATAAACTATCATCTATAACATTAATTATATATGTAACATTTTGGTTAATTACCAAAAATACTTAAACTCCATCATTAGTTAGATCACACACCTAAAGTATGTTTTCAACCATCATTAGCTTATTAATTTTTTTGGTTCATTACAAGAAACACCTAAACTCCATCATTAGTTAGATCAAACCCAAACTATGTCTTCTTCAATCATCATTAGTTTAGGCATAAAAAACATATCTTTGAATTAATACATGGACAATGTACAAAGTGTGATTAGGCACATCATTCCTCCATCACATGGGCGGCTACTATGGAATACATACAAAGCAAGAGAGATACTATCTTTGTAAGTCAATCTACACCTAAATCAAAAGAAATTAATGAATGAAATTATAAAATAATAAGATGAAAAGTAAAGATAAAATAAAAGAAAAATTTAAAATATACTTTTTAATCATGATTATAATAATCTCACTTTTATTCATCTAGTTCGATTTCATGATTTCACTAATATTTTTTTTTTATTAAAAAAAATATATTCAAATAAATAAAAATTAAATATTATGATCATCTATATTCTTCTTATTTATTTAAAATATTTATTAATAATTTTATTTTAGTAAAAGATATTAAATATAACATTTAACATGTTATAAATAGATATAAAAGAGTAATTTTATATTAATCAATTATTTCAATTAATTATTTGATTAAACACTTATCGTTAATGATTATTATGTAAGAAGCTAGCACTAATTAGAACATAAGATGAATTTATTTGAAATTTGAAGCATATTATAAATTTGATAGATGTAATTTGAATTATGATTGAATTTACAAATGTAGTTACCAATGATTCAAATTAATTTTAATGGAAGAGTAAGTGAAATGAAGAATTGTTATTTGCTCAAGTGAATTATGTTTTATGATTTGAAATGATTTGTATGAAGAGGGTACTGTTGGTTGGTGGGGCAAAGTGAAACACAACCATAAGAAAATGGCTGCTTCTTTTATTTCATCAAACGTGGCTATCACACAATCTCATTCTTTAATACACACCACTCACTCAAGTCTCACTCACTGTACTCAATTTCCATTATAACCACGCCGAACCAACATAAATAAGACAAAACTTAAGGGTATAAAGGTAAAATATCAACTCCTCCTTCTTCTCCATAAAACCATACACTCAGTGTTGTTGAAGGTACTCTCAGCTCACAATGGCGGCCACCGCTTCCAGAACCCCATTTTCTTCGTCTTCTTCGAACTCCATCTTCCCCAAACGCATTGTCAGATCCACCTTTCCTCTCTCTCAGCAAACCTTCACCAAGCCCTCTCACGCTCACCCTCTCGCAATTTCATGCACCCTCCCAAAGCCTCCCGCCGCCACATCCGCCACTGTGGTCGCGTTGCCGTCCGCCGAGCCCTTCCTAACGCGGTTCGCGCCCGGGGAGCCGCGCAAGGGCGCGGACATCCTCGTGGAGGCGCTGGAGCGGCAGGGTGTCACGACGGTCTTCGCGTACCCCGGCGGCGCGTCCATGGAAATCCACCAGGCGCTCACGCGCTCCCCGACAATCCGTAACGTGCTCCCGCGACACGAGCAGGGCGGCGTGTTCGCCGCCGAGGGCTACGCGCGGTCGTCGGGGCTCCCTGGCGTGTGCATCGCCACCTCCGGCCCCGGCGCCACGAACCTCGTGAGCGGCCTCGCGGACGCGTTGATGGACAGCGTACCGGTGGTGGCCATCACCGGCCAGGTCCCGCGGCGGATGATCGGGACCGACGCCTTCCAAGAAACCCCGATCGTGGAAGTTTCTAGATCCATCACCAAACACAACTACCTCATCCTTGACGTGGACGACATTCCTCGTGTCGTTAGCGAGGCTTTCTTCGTCGCAACTTCGGGTCGGCCCGGCCCAGTCCTCATCGACATCCCTAAAGACGTTCAGCAGCAACTCGCGGTTCCTAATTGGGAATCTCCCGTTACGCTCCCCGGTTACGCTTCCAGGTTATCCAAGCTCCCCAGCAAGGCCCAATTGGAGGAGATTGTTGAACTCATTTTGGAAGCCCAGAAGCCCGTTTTGTATGTCGGAGGTGGCTCTTTAAACTCCAGCGCCGAGTTAAGGCGCTTTGTGGAACTCACTGGGATTCCCGTTGCCAGCACTTTAATGGGCCTTGGAACGTTCCCCATTGGCCACCAACATTCCCTTCAAATGTTGGGAATGCATGGTACTGTTTATGCCAACTACGCCGTTGATAATAGTGATTTGTTGCTTGCCTTTGGGGTAAGGTTTGATGATCGTGTCACTGGAAAGCTCGAGGCTTTTGCTAGTAGGGCTAAGATTGTTCACATTGATATTGATTCAGCTGAGATTGGGAAGAACAAGCAGCCATTCGTTTCGGTTTGTGGGGATTTGAAGTTGGCGTTACAGGGGATTAATAGGATTTTGGAGGATATGGGGGTGAAGGGTAGACTTGATCTTGGAGCTTGGAGAGAAGAGATTAATGTGCTTAAAGAAAAGTTCCCTTTGAGTTATAAGACATTTGAGGATGCGATTTCTCCTCAGTACGCAATTGAGGTTCTTGATGAGTTGACAAATGGGGATGCTATTATTAGCACTGGGGTAGGTCAGCATCAAATGTGGGCTGCACAATTCTACAAGTACAAGAGGCCTAGGCAGTGGTTGACCTCAGGGGGTCTTGGAGCTATGGGTTTTGGATTGCCTGCTGCTATTGGTGCTGCTGTTGCGAACCCTGGTGCTGTCGTGGTTGACATTGATGGGGATGGGAGTTTCCTCATGAATGTTCAGGAATTGGCGACTGTAAGAGTGGAGAATCTCCCTGTTAAGATATTGTTGTTGAATAATCAACACTTGGGTATGGTGGTTCAGTGGGAGGATCGGTTCTACAAGGCCAACAGAGCTCACACCTATCTAGGAGATCCATCTAGAGAGACTGAGATATTCCCAAACATGCCAAAGTTTGCAGATGCTTGTGGGATACCAGCTGTGCGTGTGACGAAGAAGGAAGAGCTTAGAGCTGCAATTCAGAAAATGTTGGACACCCCTGGCCCCTATCTTCTTGATGTCATAGTACCTCATCAGGAACATGTGCTGCCGATGATTCCCAGTAATGGATCCTTCAAGGATGTCATAACTGAGGGTGATGGTAGAAAGAGGAACTGATTGTCTAAAATGAATGCTCCTGATGATGCTTGTTTGTAATATATGAAATATAGTGCTGTCTGTGTTCAGGGTTGGCCTATGTGAGCTATGGACATCATAGTTAGTAGTAGTTTTGGCAACAAGGCTATGTTTTTTTTTTCTTCTTTTATTTAACTTGCCATATGCAGTGGCGACTATCTCTGCTCTATGTTCTGTACCTTTGGGTTTTGCTCTAATAATGAAAATGATGTGCAAGAAATGTATATCTGTCACAAATCTAAGTGGAATCTATTAAAGAACTCAAGAGTTAGTACTTTGAAAATTAAATGAAGATAATCTTGTTCTATGTACATTCCTCTTTTAACTTGGGAGAATTTCTTATGGAAATTGTGACTGTTCCTGCGTTTAGCCTCCTTCCAAAACGGCTCTGCAAATGGCTCTGCCACTCGAAGATTCAGAAATCCAATGTAGTTTTCAGAGTTAGTAATGGTAAAGTTTTAGTTTTCAAGATTAGATTCTGCAAATGGCAACTTGGAATTATATTTTAGGTAATAATAGGGGTTCATAATTCAATGTATTTACTAATAAAAGCATTTTTCACTTTTGTCAGTAAACCACCGAAAATTATTTGTAATTAGTTTGGGGTTTCTATTTAAGTCTTGTCATTCATTTAATGGAGGAACTGTTCTCAATAATTCTTATGGTGGAAGTGGGGACACTCTTATGTTTTTCTCCCTTGGATATGGTATTTATTGTGATGTAGAAAATGAAAAAATAAAATAAAATTTTTAGATGTTTTATGAAGATTAAAAAATTTATTATATTTTTTATGTTTTTTCTTTTAAATCTAAACACACTTTTAGGGTTTAATTAATGTTATCTATGAGAATCAAGGATTTATTTGTAATGTTGGCTTGCAATATTAGGAAGGAAAAGGTGAATGATGAATTATGATAATGTATAATATCTATTCTTTTCCTAAGTGACAAATTAATAAAAATATTAATTTTCATAATTTATAATTAATTTTTTTCAAAGCAAAATAGGAATTACTCTTATTTACATAATGGGTCAAATTAAAATAATATTTTAAAATAATTAATTTTTGAGTTCAAGAATTTTAATAATTAATACCTTTTCATTCTTATTATTAAGATATATGTAAATATTTTGTTATTATATTTTATTATTATATTTTAGATAATAAAATATATTTACTTATATCTTATATTATATTAGTTTTAATATTATTTATTAAGATGATTATTTATAATTGCTATATATTTAATATATAGCAATTACAAATAATCATCTTAATAAATAATATTAAAACTAATATATGTAAATATATTTTGTTATCTAAAATATAATATCAAAATATTTACATACTTAATACTTATTTATAAAATCTTTTCACTTATTTATATCTTTTTACAGATAATTTTTAATTATATTTTTCTAAATTATTACTTTTAACTATCTTTATTCACAAAAAAATTAATTGTCTTTTGCAATTATATTTCTTAAAATATCTTTTAATTAATTTACATCTTTATAACAAAAAGTAATAGATGCAATAAATTAGATAAAGTAGTTAAAAGTTTATAAGTTTTTTTTTAACTGATTCACGTTTTAAAAATTATAGTTAATTTATTTATTGAAATTAAATTTGTGCAGAAAAATTATAATTTTTTTGTCAAAATTATTTTCAATATTTTTAAATTAATCATATTGTTTCTCATATAATCAATTAATGTTTAAAAAGAAAATAATGATTATATAATTTATGGTTATCCATAATCCGAAAAATAAAAACTTCATTTCATTAATTTTCAATATTTACTATTTTTATTAAAAAAAAATAATTAATTAAATATGGTAATTTCTAGGAATGTTCATATAGGATCAAGTAGAACAGAACAGTTATAATCTGTGCACACAAGGTAAACTCTTGGCTTCAAGCTAATTCTTATTTTCTTGCCAAGTTCGCCTTTCCACAAGTTTTGAACTCATTCACAATAAAAATGAATTCATAAATATTTTTTAAAAAGATAATTAAAAAAATTATAATTTTTTAATTTATATATAAATTAATTTTAATTTATATATAAATTAATTTTAATTTATAAAGAAATTAATTTTATTTTTTTAAAAGCATTTATAGAGAAACTTATCTAAATAGAGTATAAATGTATGGTGTAACTTACTCTAAGCTTCAATAATCTCCCATCCTCCACAATTAGTTAATTTAGATGATCTATTATTAATTTGCATTATTTGAGCACCATAAACTTTCAATCTTGACATGACAAAAGATGCATTATCTTTATTCATTAGTGGCCACTTTTTCTGGCTAGTATTGGAAGCCAACATGACAATAAATTTTTGACCCTCATACAGTAATTATAACAATGATTATTTTTAACTTTTGAATATTCTGAACAATTATGAATAGCTATAGTTACTGCAAAAGGGACTCTTTTATGCTATTTCACAGAAAAAGTTCATCATCAAGCATTTTCGAGTCTTTCATGCTTTAGTCTATGTTTTACCTATCAGATTCTCAAAGAACAAGTTGCATGTAAAGGCAAATAAAAGTAACTTTGTTAGCAGATAGAAATAATAACACTATATAATTGTTTTTAAGGTTAAAGAAAGTCCAAAATAAAATGTACTTTTAGCATGAGATGAAGATAGCAAGTTAGATATTGAATTCTATTGGAATTTTGTGTTTTGAGCATTTTCTTGAACTCATTCAGACAATCATGATAAGCATTGTTTCTGGATTGCTATCCATGGTTTTAAGAAATTTATGTTTCTGTACTCTTAACATAGAACAAATGTTGCAGCATCAAGAAGGACAAAAGGGAACCTCTTGAGTTTTTGACCTTTTCACTGCAGACATCCTGCTAACGTGACTTGACATGCTTCACTCAAACAACTTAATGCATACATAACACATCTTGGTCTGCACGTCCCTAAGCATAGATGTTACCAGATGCCAGCACAGAATTTCGTGACACCACTCAGCTAAGTAAAATTTGCACGCGTATGTGTATTATTTTTTTGTCTTGCTAGATAAAATAATGGTCAGGGTTTGCAAACTTTACAGTTTTTCGGAACCTAAAGGTTTGAAGACTAAGCATACCAAAACTGGACAAGAGAGTTTTGTGGCAGTAATTGAAGATAAGAGGTTTGAAACTATTTGATTAATATTGAAAAAATGGGTTTGGTAGAAATAACTTACCAAACTAAGATAGTTAATTATATAGCTTATAAGTTACAAAAACAAACCAGATGATTTGGAATGCTTCATTTGTTTGTATCAGTAATAAGTGGTCTTATATATGCATGTCTTCATTTATTCAATCTACAAAAGTACGCCAGGAAAATTCATGACTTCTCATAGTCAATGATACCAAATTTTGATACGACAAAACTTGAATGCAGTTTATTAAGTGTTTATGACAGTGTTCTTCAATCAGAATTGGAAGTTCACCTTAGTAGTCTGCATAACAAAAGTTTGCATTAAAGATTGATATAAGTTACTTAAGGTGAAATTCCAATTCTGATAGGAGAAAAAACACCTAAGGATCTGCATGGAAATTTTGTCCATTTGCTAATTGCTCTAAAATCAAATGAAAGTACTCTTTATCACTCATTCGACTACCTGAGATGAAGTTGCTGAGATCTCGAAGGACTTCTTTCTCACTAAGAGGCAAGTGATTCTTGAAGGGTTGGAATGAGTGTTGTCAAGACTACAGATGACAAAGTCTGGCCGGTGAAGTGCAAGAAGATGTAGTCTATCCTTTCCCACTACCAAGGCAGATGCATCAAGTAGAACATGCCAGTTGTTCCTATGAGCCTCAGAAATCCAATGCATTGTTCCATTTGCATCAACTGGGTAAGAGAACAAGCCTTTTGAACTGATCTTACACCTCCTCCTAAAGTTTTGGCTCAGCTGAGATCCACTGATCCTCAAATCCAGCCAAGTCTTGGGTGCTGAGATCACCTTGGACTCCTTAAAAGAAGCAAATTCCCTTATATAGTCTTCCTCCTGATCAAGAATGGTCATGTAGTAGTTTCCCTTAACAAAGGGGTAACTTTCTCCCACCAGCATCATAGCATCCTTGTAGCTTGGAGTGAAGAGAACAAGGTACTCTTCATCAGGCAATCCATAATGCTTCAAAACCTTATTACGAGCTTGAATTTCTGGGATAGAGATGAAACTTCCAGTAAATGAGGATTTTTTGTTGAGAATGTCTAGTAATCTTGATGGCTCCAACTGGATCTTGGCCCTATCCGTTTCAGGGAGATTACTTCCAAACAAATACGTAGAAGACTCTCTTGGTGACTTGCCCCTATCATCCATCATGGGTTCTGAAGGCTCCTCATAGATGATAAAGCTAGACAAGTCTATCCCATTTCCATCTCCTTCCATGAGGCTTGAATATTCTGGATATTTTGCTAGAACATATTGTTCAACATATTCCATTTCTTTTGGTGTGATTGGACCTGACCATCTAATGTCAAGATCAGGTATAGTTGATATGGCTTCAGCTATGATGTGAGCAGGAATCAACGTATGCCGTTTCTGCAATTTTCAGACCATTTTTCAGCTTCAATTGAACATGCAACATCTGAAAAGAAAGAAGAAAAAAAATATGATAATTACCTTTACAACCATGCTGTTTGATTTGCAACTCTCGGTTATTAATTTCTGTGTTGGACCTTTCTGAGTGTCCTTCACTTCATTTTCTACCATCTCTTGACATGTCTCCTGTATTAGTGAGTTGAATCCAGAATTGTTAAAACTAAACATAGAGTTGACTATAGCTTTGAATTGTGACCACTTTACCTCAGATCCTCCTTCTGAAATTTCATGCTCCTGCCGGTTAGTTCCCATATTAATTGTCTTCACCACTTATAGAAGCATAAGATATAGTTATGTTTTTGAGTGTACAATACCTGAGAAAATCTTAGGTAGATGGCAAACAACAACAACAAAAAGCAAAGAAGAGAAGCCAAGTCCTTTTTGAAAGATCCTCCAACAAAAGTTTGTTCTTTGTTCTAAGAGATTAATAAGGCTAGAGAGAAATCAATCTACTGAATCAGGTTGAGTAAGATGGGGTATTAATATTATGAATGACTAACCTGAAAATGAATGAAGAATGAAAGGAAAAGATGAGGAAGTGGGGCAAGTTTGAAAAGAAGACTTGG
The DNA here is from genome assembly GCA_016859785.1 of Macrotyloma uniflorum. Classification (NCBI taxonomy): domain Eukaryota; kingdom Viridiplantae; phylum Streptophyta; class Magnoliopsida; order Fabales; family Fabaceae; genus Macrotyloma; species Macrotyloma uniflorum. Next base: position 1,916,671 of record BDMB01000006.1, read on the forward strand.
ACTAACCAAAATCACAAAGATGACATTTCTTGTTGAAGCTGTGAATCTTCTTATGACAAAGAAATTAAGAAAACAAATAAAGTCAGATGATTACACCGAGAAAGACAATAGCAACGCTTTAAAATAGGAGGTGATGATGAAAGAGGTGACATGTTCCTCTTGCCTTAACCATGGTTTGTTTGTGCACTATTCTCCAGTATTATTCCATTGTACCTAGAATTATTGGTTTCAAAATTCAAAAACTGAACCTTAATTAAAATCTGAACCTAGGTTTGATTGTTAAACTCTATTAATTGAGGTAGAGAAGACGTTAGGAGAAGATTTTTGAGGTGCAGCTTTCGATTGGCAACAACATCACCATATTTGTTAATTGTTAATGAAACGTCACTCTGGAGTTTTATATTCTTAATGGAAAATTATCATTGGAGAACCTTCATGAAATGTCAACAGAGCCATGGCATCTTTCTTATTTAAAAAAATAAAATCTAGTTTCAGAACGAATATTTCAATTTTTCAAATCACTGGTTAATTAAGTTTTACTAGTTTCTTGAAAACGCTTTTTAATAGTTTTATTAGCTTCTTGAAAAAGACTTTACTTATTTACCAAACCATATTAATATGGGGGCAAAACCTTGAGATACAGTTCATCATGTTAATGAGAAAAAGAACAAAAGTCCTAAAACATGAACACAATTGACTTTCACTGATATTTCCTCAGATAAAACCTAGATTCATTATGAAAACAACCTCAACAGATAACTTATTCATCTCATTCAAATTTAAGAGATAAAATTCATCAATACTGATTGCATGGGATGAGAAATATTATTTTGAAAAAAATATATAATTAAAAAAAAAATGTAATATTGCATGGGATAAGAAATATTATTTTGAAAAAAATATATAATTAACAAAAAATAATGTAATATTATTATTATATATATAATATTTTTAATATATTGGTAAAAAGAAAATATTAAAAATAATAAATAATAAAAATAATATATATTTATCGTACAATAATATATTTATATATATTTATTTAAGAAGAATAAATAAAATAACACAGTAATATTTTATTGTGTTGTAACAACATGTCTGTTAAAAATGAGAAACCTCTTGTATAAAATGAAAAAAAATTCATATTAAAAATGAAATTATCAGTGTAACTAGTTGAAGAAAGAATCACAGTGAAATATCAATATTTTGTCAATATACTTGTACTACATTCATAATCCGTTAAACATATTATATTTATACTCAATCACATAATTAAATTTGTTAAATACAAATATGATATACTTAAAAATATCACATTATACATTAAAAAAACAGATTTTTATGAATAATTTTCCTATTAAAAACTATAATACCCGTAACCAGCATTAATTAATTTAGTTTAATAAATGGACAAAAAATTGAATTGAAAATTGAAGGAAAATTTCTTAATTGTATTTCCCATATGTCACGCTACATGTTGAGCATAGCATTGATAAGGATGAAAATATTAAGATAATGAAAGGATCTTACGGAGGATTTGACCTTTATTTATTTCTCTAATGTAGAAAACACCAATGAGTCTTTGAAAATTGATTAAAGAAAGACATTTATGAAATATCAAATATACAAATATAAATCAATATTTATTTATAAAGAAGAAGAGGGCATTATACCGTTTAGAGATTCCTTCAAAAGAATATTAGATATGGACAAGGACAAGGGCATCACAATAAAGTGTTTAATATAATAATATGATAACTAAACAAACATTAACATAATTAAACTAAGAATGAGCTTTAATTAGCTAGTGGGAATTCTTGAATCTCAATAAGTAAATCACTTTAATGCTTCAACGGATAATTATCCATTGAGTGTGGAAATTGTTAGGGTTAACTTTATATAACTCTAATACTATACATGTATTAATAATAATTGTTTTGAGTTTCAAATCATAAATTGAACTTGGATTTAAACCTATCTAATTGGGTGTTTAATCTTAATTATTTTTTAAAAATTTTGAAAAAATATAATCATAGATATAAAAATACTTTTTTATTAGAGATATCTCAAATATAACTACTATATATTATATAAAAATGCAGATGGAAGAACCATCTTTCTTGAGGATGATTTTGACATGATAGGCAAGGTAGCAACACACTCCAACAAGACTAGAACATACAAACTAGGGTATAGTGTGCCATCCAAAAAGAGTCTTACAATCTTCTCCAACATGCAAGAAAGAACCAAGCTTCTGCATCAAACCCTAAACTGCTTCAGAAATCAAAAGTGTATTGCATTGAGAAATTTACCAGGAGAAGTAGGATGTGATTGTGGTAGATGGAGCAAGGGACAAGGGAAATTGTGGCACTTCAGGATCAGAGGTCAGTCCAATTCAACAATATTCTGCCCTTCCTGAAGAGATATAGAATTACTATAGAGCTGCAATCGTTTAGTTACACAGATTATTAGTTAAGAGAGATCAGCAAAATGTCATTAGTCAATCAGAAATTTTTAGACAAACATATGTATCTTTTTCTCAACCAACTATCTCTAACTTTTTCAATAAACTTTAAATATTGACATGTTACATAAAAAGAACATCAACCAAAAACTTAAAAAAAGATCTCATGTGTCTGGAGATATATGCCTTTCCAACAACATCAAATACCTTTGATAACCAAAAACATTCAAAACATAGAAAATGAAAATATCTTTTAATAAAAAGAACAGATGATGTTGAGAGTGGGATTTGAACCCACGCCCTTTCGGACCAGAACCTTAATCTGGCGCCTTAGACCAACTCGGCCATCTCAACTGATGATAGATATTTTAATGTAAATTAAAATTAAATAGAAAAATAATATTCTATGAATGGAAAAGTCATAATTATATATCAAGGACAACAACATATTCATTGAAATTAACTATGAATCACAGGATAGTTATATTTTTGCTTAAAATTAAGTTCATAATATTATTTATTTTTAAAAAATACTTTAGTTGTGTAAAATATTCCCCTAATATAATTAATAACTAATATTTTGTCGTAAAATTTAAATAGTTATAGAATGAATTCTGAATGGTTGTAGATTTTACTTATTTAATAAGTCTATCCGAATTTTATGATTTTTGATAAAATTTAACCAATAACAGAATGTGTATTAAAAGAAAGAATATTGTTGATACTCATGTTTGCTTATATACAATTATTTTGTATTTTATCCATATTATAATTCCTATTTTACTATTACCTATCATCCCTTTAAAACGTCACATTTACTACCGTATACAAAAGTTTCTTTTATAACTTAATAAATACTTTATGGGCACAGATAATTCTAAATGCTTCTTTTTTCTATTATAATCACCAAATTTGTAGGTATCCAAAAGTGAACATCATTCTTTAACTTAGTTTTAAATATTGGACAGAAGTCTTGAGTTATTAGTAACACAAAAATAATTGAAATGTAATATTAAATTTAGGAATTAAGATCTAGGACGTTAGAGTGATATTATTTATAACTGGAAAGAATAACGTTAGTATTCTGTACATACTATGATATATATTTGTTCCACTGCCATGTAAAAGAGGAACATGTTGCAAGGCAACGCCTATCTATCTGAATATCAATATTCAATAGTAATCATCCCTACATTCAAAAGCAGACCAACCATAACAAGAAGTGTTATCACTTGGCACATCAAGTCGAAATGTAGTAAAATCATTTCCCTGTGATCACAATCATTCATGCAGACTGACAGCCTCGCTTCTAGCTACATATTTTACTGATCTATTGTTGTGCGTCCATGCTGCACAATTACTGGGGCACTTTTTTCCGAGGATTGACATAAACGTGCCACATTTCATTTTGTAAATTTTATCCAGTCTTCTCCCTCCAATGTAAAAGAAGCTGGTATTCCTATTTACTAAACTGATTACACTCCCCGATCATGTTTGCTACTAGAAATTTCATCCACTTGCATTATCACCTCCACTATCCATCCGCTGCAAAGAATAAACAAAAGAAACATATCTAATATCAATATTTGCATATGATGACTGAAATATCAATATTATAATAGCTTTACGGTACATAGAAGGAAAATCCGAAATTAACAACTCAACTTAGTGCTGTAAATTCACACATCCATTTGCCAGTTTGTTTTGAATTTTCACCCAAGACCTACCGTAGAGATGAGCAATAATGATTTCCGTGGACTCTTAATTTTTTTATTTCAGCTTTGAAAATGTCTAAATATAATGGTATATTTAATTGATGTTAAACATGCCATACGCCAAGCCAGCCTAATTGTTACCTGTCTTAACCCACCAACTTTATTGGTTGTTTCTCAAAGACTTAATATTATAATTTGCTTCTTTAGCTCAGTAGGCTGGTCAAGGTAACCCAGAAAAGCCATTTACAATAATTGTGCTATCCATTTATGACTCCATCTGAAGAAAAATGTGCTAACAATTTCAATGTCCAAAATGCACCATCCATTAAAGAGTACATCCCACCATTTTAACCATCCTGGGCTAGATTGTATAACGAGATTAAGCCCATTTTGCATCCTATTTATCGACCATTTGGATTTGGGCAATTTAAGTCGGCCCAAAGCAAGCTGGTTTTGGCCGATAGTTTCAAAAGAAACTGAACCAGTGATCTTTAGAAATTAGAATGACACCATAGAATAAAACTCACCATTCTTTTGCTTACATAAGGCTGTATCTTGATAGGCATCTCAGATTGTATTTCAACCTTTAACTTCTCTAACTGTTTCTCCCTCTCAAACTCTTTTCTGGATTCTCTTCTGCTACCAGATTGCCATACTCTACCAAAATTAGGAAGCCAGTTGGCATCACACTCTTTTCTTACAGTCTCTCCCCTCTTTTCCTTCTCCATTTCAATCTTTCTCTTTTCAACCCAAGCTGCTCCCACCCGATTTGGATTCAACATTTTGGACTTCCCTAACTTGTTTGAATTAGAATGGATCTGAACTGTCTCACTTGTGTCAATCCATGGAGGAGGTGCTTCTGAATAAACATTTTTACGTGCACTTTCAGTAGGCACAGAACATATCTGAGTGATCAATTGTACACCTGAAAATGTAAAAGGATAGTAGAAAATGCATCATCATTCTAGTTAACCACCACAATCAATCTCTCTATGAGAGAGTTATCTAGCATACTTAAAACTTTCTCTACATTCATATTAGTCTTAAATTTTATGCACATATACAAATTCACCAATGCAACTAAGTGTACAAATTCAATAGGCACATGCTTTGCATCTTTACAGTCCTATAATAATGGAAGCAAAATAATATATTCATAATTACAGATAGATACCCTGATGACTGCTCTCTCCGCTTACCATTCTATCATTGTCATACACCTGGGACATTGATACGAATGCAATATATTTTATCAGTACCGAATTACAAGTAAGGTTAGACAACTACTACAATGGAGGAGAAGAATAATTTCAAAAGTGTTAAAAAGATAAATTAGAAATTATAAAAGTATAAGTACGCAGTGTTCTAAGCCAACCATAATCTTGATCATCAAGACACGAAAATTAGAAGACTTAAAAACTAGGCAAAAATGCAGACACTTTCATCTTGCTTGCTTACCAATGAAGTTACCACCGAATGACTGCCGATTGTCTGAAACTCAAACAGTTAGATTCTAATGACTTATTTGAAACAATTAAAGCCTAAAGACCAAACAAACCTGTTTATTACGGGAGTAACCATTACTTGACGATGATCTACCATCATGAGGGAGAGAATGGTTTCTCCTTTCAACTGAGGCACAATAGAAGCACACCGAAAATACCAACTTAAAACCCAAATTCATCGAATCTCACATATAGATGATAGTAGCAAAGAGTAAAAACACACATTTTCAGTACACAGAGTATGCATACCCGAAATATCTTGCAAAGCAAAAGGTTTTGCACCAGGGCACGCTTCCAAAGAGGTAGCAACATTGGCGACTCCAGAGAGTCCTGAACCAGGTATCTGATACTCATTTGTATAGCTTTGTAAAGGCAAAACAGTATTAGAAGGATACGATTTCACAGAATGGGAATAAACAATTTTTTCAAAACTATCAATATTTCCACTGGTGAGTTGATTATGGATATGATCATCACTTGAAGGGCCAACCACCGTTCTGCGACTTCCCTGACTCGCTTCATCCTTTCGCGCCACGCACTTCTTCTCCCACTGAACTCGCAAAAACGAAATAACAATAAATCAACAGTTATTTCTCAATTCCCAAAACCGCCAAAGAAACACAAAAACAAAATCGATACAATTCGTAAACTACCTTAGCCACATCATCATCGGAAAACATAAACGAGTCCAATTGATCCGCGGCGGCGCCGTATTTCCAGAAGAAGTGCTTCAAATTCTTCACGTGTTCGGCACTCGCGAGGTGGCGAATCGCATTGGCGCTGTCACGAGAAGCGATGGCATTAATCGAAAATTACGATTTAAACATTGGCTAATAATGATTCGATTGAGTGGATAGTGTACCAGGCAAAGGAACTGGAGTGTTCGTCGATATCGTGGTCGCAGAAGACGCACCATAAGCGATTGCGAGAAGCCAATTGGGGATTGAGAGGGATAGGGGCGTTGAGGAAGAAGCGAACGTCGGAGAGTTTTTGACGGAAGCGAGAGAGGAAGGTGGAAAGGGATTTCTTGTGGTTCGGAAAGTACTTGTGGCGGAGACCTTGGTCGTGGTTTACGTTGCACGCTTTGCAGAACTCGAACTCGCTTTTCTTCTTCTTCTGCTTCTGCATCCTTCTTCTCTTACTCTCGCTCACGTTTCTCACTGTGCTTTTAACAATTTTTATTTTTTTTATTCTTTTTTCTTTTTGGGCTAAGTTGATTATTTTTAACCAACCAAGATGGTATCTATACTTTTTATTTTTACTTGGGCCTTAAATAATAAATATGGGAGTACTAATAGCAAACATTTGGTCCAATTCTATAACAAGGCCCAGTTTAGGTCCAATTTACACTTATCGTTTCTTCCCCTTCTCCGATTCTTTTAGACCGTTGATATTAGGTGATATAAAACAAAATTGTATTATTAGTTTTCATATTTTAATTTCCTAATTTTAAATGCTTGAATTCGATCTTCTTAATTTTTCAACTATTTATGTTAACACACATGAAAGTTTCATTCAATAATATATGGAAGTATTATAGAAGGAGGCAATATTGTTGATTTGTATAAATTAATAAAGAAAAATTTACTTTTCATTTCAATATTTTTTTTTTCATTTTGTGAATTTTATGCAAATTAATGATGATTTTTTGCTAATTATTAAATATTATTTGGAATAAAAACAATTGAAAATTTGAGAAGAATACATACAAAGATAGAAAGCCAAATTAAAAATAGATAAGAAAGAAGAAAGAGGCAATTTCACAAACTGTTCAAAAGTGAAAAACAAAATACCTTAAAAACATAAGAATATTCAATAGTAAAAAGTTAAAAGAAAAAAAACACTGTAAAAGGATTAAATTTTCTTTACTTTTTTGTTTGAAATTGTTTTTCTTCAAATATATTTTTTAAAGTAAATTTTATTTCTTTCTCCAATAATATCAATAATGGGTATTTCTTTTATAAAAATATTTCTTTAACTCCAACAATTTTTCTTTTAAGATACCAAGATTTATTTTAAGAAAATTAACAATAATTATTTTTTCATGCGGACATAAAAGATTAAACATTAATAACAAGAAGAAATAACAGATATTTTGCTAAAAAAATCTTATATAATTTATTTCAATTTATAATATTTATTAGAATAAAATAATATAATACAATAAATATTTATAAAAGAGAAATATTAAAAAAAACATATATAATTTATCTTACTTGCTAAAATATAATTATATATTTATTAAACAATTTTATTTAATAACAATTAGTTTTATGATAAAATTTAATATAATATCAGAATTTTTATCTCATTTTTATTATTTATTTTAATAAAAAAATTGAATAACTTCTCTAAATAAATAGTTTTTATAAATATTATATCTGAAATCATTAGTATATATTTATATTTGATTTGAGGTTTAGAATATTGGATCCATTAAAAAAAGTAAAACTTCCAACTTGAGTGTTAATAGGTGATTTACTTGATTCTAAGGAAACCAAACATGTAATTAATTGGTAAGAATTTGAATATCCAAAAGGATGGGAAGTATATGAGAAGAATGAAAATGTGTTGACACCCCATCACTTGAAAAAGGCAGAAGCAGAGGGAGATGAATGAGCATCAGAGACATAAATGAATTGGTGATGATGAAATGATAGAATTATGATACAAGTTGACAAAGGTTAGCGTAGGTGTAACGAAGAGTGGCCAAAGTGCCAAACCAAACCAACGACAAAGGGTGTGTGGAGTGGGTAGCCACACCATCCAAAACCTGCATCAGATCAACCATGTCCATGCCACTTAGGATTATCTATCTAAATCCAATCTTCCTAAATCTCAAAATCAGTATCCACCATTTAATTTGGTTGGTATAATGTGTATTCCTTTTTCCCATCTCAAAATTTTCCTACAAAAAACAGATATGTACTCGACAACTTTCAGTCTTATCCCCATAAATTGCAGTCACATCAGTGATGTGAATTTGCTCTATTATAAGATGGCAAAGCAAAAAATGCAAACACCCAATTGGCAGAAGATAACACAAATCAATAACATGTAACTATCCACCACAAGTACAAGTCCACAATGCAATTTTCAAGGGAAAGAAGAGTTGAACCTTCATACGCTAACATTTTCTTTCCACAATTTTAGTGACCAAGCTCAACTGCATTATAATATCTCAACAGTGTTTTTATGTGCCTTTTTTATCCACATTTTCTAGTGGGCTTGCATCACTCAGATAACTCAAACTCACCAATATTTTCTCTGCTGTTCTTGCTGCCACTGCTTCTGGTTTAATGATATTCTTGAATCAATCCTTTAAGCTTTTCTCTTCTTCTGTTTATCCATTATGAAGCAGTTGAATGTCAGTGTAATCCAAGATCAATTTTCGTACCCTTCTGATTATAGAACAGCCATTTTAATTTGACTGCATAATGTGTAGAAGTTTCCATACAAAAAATAAACACGATTAAGAAAATCACATGTTCATGATTGGATCAGTGAGCCCCTCAATTATTAAAGAGATAACTTGTTCCTGCAATGTTGTTTCTTTGCATTACGCTAACTATTTTCTTTCTTTTTTACTTTCTCTGTGTTTTCTTATTTCTGAGGACTTTCTGTACAAAGTTTGTACTGGTATAGTTTTTTTTGGACATCAAATCGTGGGTCAGGGTTTGGTTTTGATGGATTAATCAAAAGATATGTTACGCAAACACAATTCCCTCGTAAGTTTCCAACCATCACCCTTTCTTATCTTATTGGAAATGTTGTTCGTACGTAAATATTATGCCTAGTAATGTCTCAGAAGAAAAGAAAAGGGATATCTTGAAAGAATTGAAATTGAAATTTATGATTTTTTTTCATGAAACAGTATTATTAAATATAATTTACTTACTTTCGTAATTTTTAAAAATTATTCATTTGGAAAATTAAAAGAAATTGACTAGAATTGGTGTTTTTACCTATTTTCTTATTATTTTTTATTTTATTTTTTCTTCCATTTAAGATGTTGATGGATGCAACAAAATATTCTAAATAATAAACGTCACTTTTCTTCATTTATAAATTTTATTTATAATAATATTAGAAGAATAAATTTATTTATTTATTTATAAAATATTTTTTATGAATTTTTTTATAAAAAAAATTAATTACTCATTACATATTTTTTGTATATTTATTTTTATAAAAAAATTTATAAATTTATTTGTGAGAAATTTTTTATAAAATTATTTGTAAAAATTTTTTATTGATTTATTTGAAAAAAAAAAGTTTTTTATACAAAATTTTTTATGAATTTTTTGTAAAAAATAATTTTCTATTTTACTTATAAATTTATTATCATAAAAAAATTGTAACATATATTAATTTTAAGTATTATTTATAAATTTGTTCGGTAGAAAATAAAATTTTTTTTAATATAACTTATTTTTATTTTTGTTTTTATATACTATTCTTTTATAATACGTGTTTTATTCATGATTATAATATACGGTGGCTTTTAAAGAATTTGTATTAGGTAGTAGATATCTCTCTCCAATTGTAGCAAAATTAGTTTTTTCAACTCAATTTGTTGAATTGATCAAGGTTTCTTCATGCATTGTTAACTCTTTATATATATTTATGAGTCACATAAAATAACTTCAATTTTGACCACTGTATTTAATTACCTTAAAATGAGTTTTTGGGTTTCAATTTTATAAGAAGAATAAACGATGAGAAGATTTTCTGGAAGAGAGAATCAACGTCAACATAGTTTACTTTTATATTAATTTATCAACTCAATTTCTCTGTCAATGGAAAAGAAGAAAACAAAAATAGCCACCTCTTTGGTCGACGGAAATCAATGTATCTTATGCATATCATTTCACATATTTTCTAATCAAATTAATGGAAATTATTTTTACTAAACGGATTCTCATTTCAGTAATGTTTATTTTTTATTTTAATCAATTTTCGGATAAAATGGGTGGATATATATAAAGATGTTCCGTCGCTCAATGAAATTCAATGTATGTCAAATCAAAAATTAATATCTACCTTTAATTTATCATTTTTATTTAGCTTCGATCTTCTCCTGCAAGGTGTCTTCAATATAGTAACGTCTCCCATATAGTAATAATTGTGATTATCTTTTAATCTTCAGTTATAATTAAACACATGCTTTATGATTATAATTATTTAGGACAACCGAAACTCTCGATTGGCCTCCTAATATTAAAATGATATTAATTATTTTATTAAAATAATATCAATTATTTTATTAAAATAATATCAATTATTTTACGTCTTGAGATTAATTAAGACTAATTAAGATGTCTTCAATTTATATTTAAATTATAAATATAATATTTAATTTCTAATTATAATAAATATAAGTTAATATAAATCTTATTTTTTAAACTAATTTTAAATATAAATTGATATAATATACGTGATATCATAATTATTTTAACGAGATATTAAATTTAAATTGGTAAACTTCATAACATATTGAATCTTAATTATTGTTAATAAGATTGTTTATAATGACTTTTTACCCAACTTGCAAGATGTTTGTTTGATACTATCGTCAGCTATGTTTGATTTAATATTTATTTTGTAGGGTCTTTACTTGGCACCTTTCTAGACTTGATCAGGAATAGGCAATCAAATTTGTTCACTTCACAAACTTGTACTTTTGCGTGCAAACCAAGGGAACCAACCACAAACTACAAAGTTTTCTACCTGTGCCATAAATATCCATTGATTTAGCCTCAGACATTCAATGAAGACAAAAATATCAGAATATGGTAAGGATTTTGTTAGCTTTCCCATTGGCAGCAAGCACCTTTGCAGGGTGCCTCAGGATCAGAAACATGACTTGGCACACACACACACACACCCAAGTTTCTTACCATTTGAGTATGGGAGCAAACTTGGTGGCCATTCTCATGCATGATCTCATGCTCTTTTATAGAGCCTAGATTGCTACAAAGGGTGGTACTGTAATGGTATGCACATACTGGTTCTGATGGAATCTAGAAACTTAAAGTGCCCCATGCGTGAATGGTTATTTTCCACACCAGAAAAAAGTACCTAAACTTCCTTCCTTCCTTTGTTTCACGACCATGAACAACCAGAAAAGTTGATTGGCTCAATGTGGAAATCCTTAGGCAGAGGGCATCCTCTCAAATCATAAGTCTTTTTTTGAGAAAATTTTTGAATGCTGGTGTGTGTGGATTGATGGCTAACCACACCATTGTGAGTTGCTTTTGCTTCTTTTGAGGCTCACATATTCAAGCATGCATGTGGAAGCAATTAGTGCTGTAATCATGGCTTGGAGTGTTTATCTCACTTACACACATTCTGATAGCATCATTTGGAAGGTGCCAAGTTCCCTTCTTCTCACTCTCCTTCTCTCAAGCGTGCTATGTGGGGTTTCATTAATCACTACACACTTCTTTTGCATCTCTCTATTTTTCACCACAACCTCAAATTTTAATCTGTCTCATTCATTTCCACTGCTAAAGCTTTCATACACTACAAGCCTAAAGTGTTGGTTTCTGGTGTCTAAGCTTCATTTAAGCTCAAAACAATTTTATGTGCCAAGATATGTGAAATATGCAACCATTTTAACCACGTTTTCTGAGATTATACTTTGAAACACGTCTGATATAGCTTAAAAGAATAATATCAGAAGAAGAAGCATAACAAATACTTAAAAGTATATGTGAAATCTATTATAATATGAGTTTTAATATTCATTATGTTAGCACAATAACAACAAGGAAAAGGTGATGGTGACCATGATAATAAGAGAAAGACAAATTAAAATAAGGTGGAATCATTGAAAGATCAATAAAAACGAGTATTTTGTCTAAGATTTATCAGATAAAAAATTGTCATGTTCATCTTCCTTTAATCAAAAGTGAAACAGTTATATTTGTATCCTTCAATTTCATACTTTTTTAGCAAATCACACATATTCTTGGAGAAGGGTATGGAAGAGGAAAGAAGAGAGAAAAAAAAAAAAAAAGTAAGAAATGCAATACGAAAGAAAGAGAAGAACAAATGTTTTTCCTTTCTGCTTTTAAAAGGTTTCTTGTTAAGAAGGTAATTTAAAATATTCCATGATTTTTTTTTTCAATAATTTCAGTCATAACCTTTGTCATGGATAGTAAGAATGATATAATAAAAATTATTTAAGTAAATTTTAAGTTTTTTTTTTTTTCTAAATAGTCAAGTTTTTTTAAAAAAATATGAAGAAAACATTATTAACGTCAATTGAATGCAATTTTATTCAATTAACTTGTCAAACACGACAGTGTATATATGAATATTACATTTATCGTTAATTTATTCCTCATACCAACAATTTTAATTTGTTTATCCTATTACTCAACCATCGCCATGTCAAGACTTTTCTTAGCAAAAGCAAGATCCCAGAAAATATTCAATATTATACGTAAACTTCGTAATCAATAAATAACAAAAACAATGAAAATTCATGAGTTAACAAGCTTATATTTTCTCGTATAAAATATTAATTTTAAATATATATATAAAACGTTTCAATCATTTCATGAAATTTATACCTATCAATTTCTAATAAATATAAAATTTTCAACACATTACTTTTTTATTAATAAAATTAATCATTTATAAATAAATTTAAATATGATATATTTTCAGAAAATTTATTTGTATTTATATCTTATCAATTTAATTTGATTTTATTTTTAATCTATATCGAATAAATAACACGTAATTTTCTTCACGTTGCAAACAAACAACACAACACATGTTCGCATAGGTTCATCAGTTGTCGTGGAAGACGACGATAAAACAAATTCGAAGGAACGAGTAACACGCAAAACAGCAAATATAATAGAGATAATGATATATGATTTTGTCTTTCATATAAAATTGGATGATAATATATGTATTTTTTTTAACCATTTAGGGTAGAATTTAATATTGAATATTTGTCATTATTACTTTTACGTAAAAGAGTGTGTATCAAGTAAAAACTTTTTATTATTATGAGAAATAAAAATTATATATTTTATAATTACATAAATAACTAAAATCATATAATTATTATTATTATTATATATATATATATACTCAATTTTCATCTTATGTTATAAACCTGGCTCTTTTATTGGTAACAATTATAAAAATACTTAAAATTCTGTGTCTTTTGTTTTTAATTTTAACTATTAAAATATAATTTAAAAATATATTTTTTGAATCAGAATCTCTAAAATGATTTCCAAAATTTAAGTTGGAATATTTAATGTGGTATCATGTTGTTTTGTGATATGTTTATAATGAATCTTTACAAGTTATCAATATTTTTATTTTTAATTTTAAAGAATGATTTCTAATTTCTTTAACGACTGTGGATACCTAAAATAGTGCGATTTATGCAATAATTAATAATTAGATAATTTAATATATAATTCATTAAAACTAAATTAAAATGTAAATAATTATATATAAAGTACTCTAAAAAAATTTGTATCCCCTAATTAATTTTTAATTATGAAACTTAAAATTGTTAATTAAATATTGAATAAGATTTATCTATAAAAAGTAATACGTCATTACACAAAAACTTTTATATACTAATTTATAATTCGATCTCATCCTCTCTCTGTATATAACCAAAATCTTCGTTCTAGTTTTGGTTGTGTGCTGTGTCATATTCCACAATACAGAAACTCTATAAAATGATAACGAGTTAATAATTTCACAAGAAATCTGGGAAAAAGACACACACTAATACGTTAAGGCCAAAAAAAATTAGAAGGTAGCAGAGAAATTGGCAAGCTTCCACGGAATGACGTGACACCCTAATTCAACTTTAATCACCTTTCTAGAGATGGGAAAATTTACACATTATAAAATAATAATAATAAATAATAAAATAAATAATTATACATAAACATTATTTTTTTTCATAAGATAGTCGTATAACGTATATTATTCTTTGATCGTATTTACTAAAAGGATTATATTTTTTATTAAATAAATTTATAAATAATATTTAAATTAAGAATAAAATATAATTTTTTTCACAAACTTTCAATTATTATTAAGTAAAAAGTAAATAAAAAATTATTTTTCATAAAAAAAATTATAAAAAAATTTTTACAAATAAATTCATAGAAAATAACTAATAAATAAATTAATAAAAAAAAAATTTTATGAAAAAATTTTCATAAAAAAAATTATAAAAAATATTTAATAAATAATTATTTTTTTTCATAAAAAAATTGTAGAAAATATTTTATAAATAAATAAATTTATTGTTATAATGATTATATTTATGTTCAGCACAAATATTTTTACAAATAATTTTAATTGAATATAACTTATTTGTACTTAGTACATTCAGCGTAATTTCTAAACGTGATTCACTGAAGACAAATAATATATTTAGTGGATTATATATTTGTATTATAAATATGTATTGAAAAAAAAATTATAATAAAATATTAAACTATCTACTTGTTGTGTGGATGCAATTAATCTCAATCAATCATTCAATAATTGACAAAAGTTATTAACATATTATTCAACCATGGAGCATGAAGCAAAGTAAATGGTATTTAGATGTCATTAACCAAACATAAACAAGTGGCTGGGTAATTATAAGGTCAAATTTTCACACAGTGTTCCACTTTGTGTTGTTAAGTTGACCAAGATAATTATCTGGTACCTTAATTATTGTCTTTACGTGTCCAAGTGTTAGAAATTTTAGTTGTAACCAAAAGTCAAACACGAACCCTAGTACATCAAAATTAATGACAAATGACCATTTTCTTTTAGTATCAAACTTGTGGGTAGCATCATCGATCATGTAAATATCAACCCTAATCCTAAATAATTCCATAAAATGCATATTTACACGTACATGCAATCACTCTATTTATACCATCAATCACGCTGGTGATGGTAGATGGTTTTGTGTTTGGTTTGGTGGGTTTTGCTTATTGATCTAACTTTCTTCTTCTCTTTGGTGACTGAATGGTTAGAATTTTTCATTTTTATTTTGATTTTAACATGTGACCCAATCAATTAATGTTTTACATAACATCCGTTAACAACTTTGTTAACAATCAGATTCTCCAAATCATATAAAAAAAATTATAAATCATAATCTATTAACAGGTGGTTTAATCTAAGCCTAACAATTTATCAACAATTTTGTTAATCATCAGAAATCCTTAAATCATGTAAAAGGGATCATAATTTATTAATAGGTAGTCTAATCTAAGTCCAATAACCTGCCAATCAAAATTCAATATATTAATAAGTGGCTGAATCTAGATCCATCAATCTTGTTAACCAGACTCTGATATTATATAAAAAATGATTATGGGTCTAACTCACTTCAAAACCTGATTCAAAAGATAAAATTTACCTCACTTATATATTATAATTCAACTTTAACGTGGAATTTTCAACATTTTCTTATATGAATAGAACGAAAAGAAAAACACTACTTGTTTTCTACCAAACTGAATATATTCATCTCTTTTTAGTGGGACTGTGTAGGAGAGAAAAAGGATTTGTGTTTCACCAACTCCACACACACCTTGAAGCCTTATCCAAATCTACATTAAAATTTTCCATGGATGTAACCTATTCGAAGAATCATTAAATTACTTTACTCTTCTTTTTCTTGGAGTTGGCCATGTCCCCACCATGCATATAATAAAAAAATATCTATCTATCTATGTAATTGCTTTAACTTGATCTTCAAAATTCTGATCCCAACTTGTTTTTTATTCCACCATCAACTTGGGTTATGCGTAGAGATATGAAAGTGTAAGAAAGATAAAAAAGATTATGCTTGGAGGCTGCGATTGTTAATTGGTTTCATTTCATGCATATCTTCTTCATCTCATGCTTCACCTACCATCTTAATTAAACCCTTTGCTTCTTCTCTACTTACCCGTGAAAGTTAGATCATGTGTGCTATGCTTCTCCAACCAGTCCCATCATTTTACACACAAACCTAATTAAACAATTCTATTATCAAGAAAAAATGGTGTTGATTAATTTAAAATGTTGGAGTAATTAACATTAATATCTTTAAAATTATGTGATTTGCGTTTCGCCAAAATCGTCTTTTAAAAAAATGCCGCCTAATTTGAGTCATCCATTGAAGGTTGTTAAAAGCTTCTTCAAACACATGACATGACGTATATGATAATTGAAGCTTTAGTTTCCTTCATGCCACAACTTCTTGTGGGACATTTCAATTTTTTTTATATAATTATTATTTCTGAATCATATTACTTATATAAATTTATAACTTCAATATTTCTCTTCTTTTTTTTTTAATATTTTTCTATATTAATAAAATTTGAAAACAATAAAAAGTTAATCCAACAAAAATTTAATTGATTCGAATTTGGTAAAAAATTATTATAAATTTAATTCATTCAAAAATATGAGATTTATTTCTCATTAAGCCTTGATTTTGAGTTAATATTGATCTCTTTAACATTTTCTTTATATCGAGAAAAAAAAATTTAATTAAGCCTTGATTTTGAATTAATATTGATTTCCCTAATACTTTTTTTATATTTAAGAAATTTTTTTAATTCAAACATGATATCTCATTAGTAAGTAATTCAATTTATTTTTAACAATTTTACTAACAATCAGGATTTTATATAACGACTCATTAAGTTAATAAACAGATTTCTCAAATCATGTAAAAAAAATTATAATCTATTAATAAATAACTCAATTTAGGTCTAAGAACTTGTTATCCAATTTAATATATGTATAAGTGGTCCAATCTAAATATAATAATCTATCCAATTCAATATATCAACAAATCTAAATATAATAATTTTATTAAGTAGATTTTAATATTATATAAAAAATAATTATAAATTTAATTTATCTTTAAAATAGATTAAAAAGATGAGATTCTTATATATTATAATTAAAATTCGATTTTTAGTCCTCTTTTCTTTTCAGAAAATTTCTTTATATGTGATGAATCTCGAATTATGGTGGTCCTATTTTTCAAGGATAGTTATTTGGACCAACCCCAGTATTGGGAAAGAATAATGAAACTGTGCAACAAAACAAGAATACATTAAATATGTATAATTTAATTTAATTATAGTATATAGATGATTGAGTGTGCATCAAGTTGGTGCTTTGGTTATACGAAAGACAACAGTTTCAAATCGAAAGGTTCAAAGAGAACCATCCACATGGTTTGAGAACGATAGAATATGAATATGATAAGATCATAATCTCATTATAACATATTCTTCACAGTTAATCAATCTATTATATTATTTCGCAGCCAGTTAAAAAAGTCAACTCAAATTCGATTGTTTTTTTAGAAAAAAAAAAAACATTCTTAAATTAGAATATTTTAGATTCACAAAACACACAAATGTCTGAAAAATCTTATTTTCTGTATATATAAGTGAAAAAATAAACTCGTTATTATATATATTAAAATTAATTATTTACTTATTATAGTGTAAAATAAGATTTGAAGTTACAGTATAATTATTTTTTGGCAAATACATGTGAGAGAATAATCACGAAGCATCCATCCATTTAAGAGACAGCAATATAGCAGTACAAAACGAGTGAAGAAAACAACGTTTCATGATTAGACACCAATAATACAAGAAAGATATCAAATGAATATTTATACATTATACATGTATATCTAATGTTTAGATATATAAATGGTGATGATAAAACAAATATTTAGATTTGTATCATTTATATTTGAATCCCATATCATTTAGTTAAGAATTACAAATTATTATTATTTATTATTTATGTCAACTAATATTTATTTTTTAATTCATACTCATATAATATTTTAAAAAATAAATAATAAATTAAGTATTTTTTTAGCTTATATTTTTCTGATTGTATTTGACCTTATTTGTTTCAGGTCACTATTTCTTGAGTTTGATCTATTCCAACAGTTAGACCAACAACATGTCATGTTAGTTCGATTAAAATAAACAATTTTACCTTTTGTTAATCCAGAAACTTATAATCGTAACATAAACCATATCAGATGAACCCAGAAACTAAGTAAACAGAATGAATGATATTAGCAGAACTATTGAGCCTCTGAGAGAGTGACAGGACATGACCCAGTTGGATAACTTTGAAATGAACACAATGAATGATTAAAAGAAGGAGGAAAATTGTGATTGGTTTAAGGGATGGTAAAAAAAAAAGCATGGTTTGCTGAAGAACTTTATGAAACTGTTACGTTACAAGGCAAATAGAAAGCGCGAAGAACAAGGCATGGTGGGGAAGTGGAGGGTGCTGTGAGCCTGTGACTTTAGTGGTCCCTTTGACCAGTCGTGGGCATCGAACCCATCATCTTCCACTCCCAAAAACAATCACAAATACACTTTCAAACGAAACCTATTCCTATTCATCTTCCTTCGTGCAACTTCGCCACTCCCAAATACTACTACTTCATACCCATTATTGGCCTTGCTTACGTGGTTGCACCAATCCTTATTAATATCACAATTTGACGTGTTGCCGAATAACCAGTAACAAGTAAAATAGTCGCCATTATCATTAATTACAGAATTTTTAAAATATAGAAAACCGAGGCTTGTGATACGTGGTGGGTCCACTACCTTTTCCTCTTCTCCAAACTCAAATATAAACCTCTCCACCCTCTCTTCTCATTTGTTTCGCTGTTACAAACTTCCACCATTACTCCATTACTGCTGCATACGCTCCTTATATCAGCAGCGATCCATAACATAATCCACTGCACATTCCATTGAATGCAAACAACTACTATAATCTCAGGAACAGGAATATGAGAACTCCATTGAAGCACACAAAGAAGAAAAACGATCTCTTTGAATGCCTTCCTGATGATCTTGTGGTTTTCATCCTCTCTAAACTCAGCTCCACTGCTTGTTCCCCTTCGGAATTCATAAACATCGTCTTAACGTAAGTTAAAGTTTGTTTCTTTTAAATCTCATGCTGTTGTCGTATATCATATATCATATATCCTAAGTCCTATGTTACTGTTCCTTACAAAACATAGATTAGATAGAATGAATCATGAACATGCACATGCTAATGTTCTTTCAAAATTTCAAAAACCAGATGCAAGAGATTAAACCGGTTGGGTCTCCACCGTCTTGTGTTATCCAAAGCTGGGTCTAAAGTGTTTGCCATAAAGCCCAAAAATTGGTCGGAAAAGACTCACTCTTTCCTTAAACACTGCGTTAACGCCGGCAACGTCGATGCCTGTTACACTCTCGGAATGGTTAGTCTTGAATATGAAGTAAATTTATAAAAAAAAAAAAGTTTTTTTTTTTTTTTTAAGAAATTTTTTGAATTTATATGATTAATTTATTTATTAGCAGATCCGATTTTACTGTCTGGAAAACCGAGGGAGCGGGCTTTCGTTGATGGCAAAGGCGGCTATGAAGTTGCACGCGCCGGCTCTGTACTCGCTGGCGGTGATACAGTTCAATGGGAGCGGCGGCTCCAAACACGACAAAGATCTACGCGCCGGCGTGGCTTTATCGGCGCGTGCATCGCTGCTAGGCCACATCGATGCGCTTCGGGAATTGGGTCATTGTCTCCAGGACGGTTACGGCGTGCGGCAGAACGTGGCGGAGGGGAGGCGGATGTTGGTGCAGGCGAACGTGCGAGAGCTCGCGTACGTGTTACGCGAGGTGAGTCCTTCGTCGGCGTCAGATTCTCTCATGATGACGTGGCGGACAATGGCATGTCAAAGAGATGTCACAGCG
Source organism: Macrotyloma uniflorum (assembly GCA_016859785.1). Lineage (NCBI taxonomy): Eukaryota > Viridiplantae > Streptophyta > Magnoliopsida > Fabales > Fabaceae > Macrotyloma > Macrotyloma uniflorum. The sequence continues at coordinate 1,937,144 of BDMB01000006.1, forward strand.
TGTCCTTTGTTGAGCGAATATGGTTACAGAGTTCCGGTGCCGGAAGTGCCACCGGTGAATTGGTTTCTGAGAGAGTGGTTTGAATCCGGCAAAGGGAAGTTGGAGAAAGGGTTGAGACTTTGCTCGCACATTGGATGTGGTCGACCGGAGACTCGGCCGCATGAGTTTCGCCGGTGTTCGGTTTGTGGAAAAGTGAATTATTGTTCACGTGGGTGTCAAGCCATGGATTGGAAGTTAAAGCATAAGATGGAGTGTTCACCCACTGAACCTTATGGTGGTGTAGACCTAGAAAACGAGAACGAGAACGAGAACGAAAACGAAAACGAGTTTGTCATACCAAACGATGTCGTTTGAGACCAGTTTCAGATCAGGTTCAACCGACAAATAGACAACAATGAGAAGAAAAACACAAAATAAAGAAAATGATGGGACTCTATTAGTTTTTTCTACTGTGTACATATGGGGAGGGCAAGAGCAAGAACAATGTTTTTTTATTATATATTATATAAATTACTGGAGGTTTTTTTATTAAAAAATGTTTTTTTTTTGTGTTAACTTTACTAACCTGCTATAGAAAGAGAGATGAGTATAAAAATCGTTTTTTTTTTCTTTCATGTCTTTCAAGGAGGAATCTTTTGTATGTTTCTCTTTTGAGAATGCCTAGATAACTTGAGATTAGGGTTTCTTAATGGGATGGTTTTGTTTAAAAGAGGAAATTGGAGTTGGGTTTTGATGTGTGGAATGAGGGTGTGGAGACATGGGAATATTCATTAGGTTACTACTTATGAGGATGCAAGCAAGATTTGGGGGCAAATTTAGTATGGTTAATTAGAAAGGGAAAGAGGGTTGGAGAAAGGGATGGGAAGAGAAAAGAAGAAAGAAAAGGAGAAGATGGGTGTAGAATTGTGGGGAAGGAAAAGGATTGAAAAGGAATAGCATAAAGTTGGAAATCCAAAAGCACGTTGGCTGGTGCTTGTGACTTCTCCCTTTTGTTGAGTATCTATTGAGTGGAGAGTGAGTACATCCATTAACTATTTTTGGTTGAAGTTTTGCTATCAAAGGAAAATCTGCTCCCAAGTTCCCCATGAATTAAGCTACAAGTTATTCATTTCCTCACTCCATTTCTCCACAAAAGAAAACCCATTCTAATGTTTATTCAAGATTTGAAACAAATTATGGTAAAAGAAAAGATGGTAAAAAAAAGATGGTAACTTGAAATTATGCAGATCATGTCATGCACGTGGATGAAGAAGGTTGAAGAAGGTGATATACGATACCAACTACTCCTCTCGTACGATGATGTACATGTAGCGATGGTAAGGTATACTCCTTTTGGGAAAAGGGTTTGAAGAAACATGTTGTTGAAAAGGGCATGGCAGTGTGACATTTTCCCGAAAAGAAAAGTAAAACAGACAGCAGAGGTTCCATGTTGTTTACGTTATCGTTCTTGTCGCGACACCGCAGAGGACCCTTTCTTATTCAAAGCCCTGATTCATGACGATTTTGACGGTTACTAATGCTTAGGTCCACATCGCTTAGAGATACTCTTTCAATTATCAACCAATGCTTAATTGTTTTTTATTTATTTACTTTAATTTAGTTCTTTATTAATAAAATATAAGAAAATGAATAATATATCATGAAATTATTGTAATTATATCTTTGGAATTGTTTTTTTTTTTAATTCTCAAATTTATAGTATTTTTTTTTTGAGGAATTAAAGAAGAGTAACAGTTATTTGATTTAAATAAAAATGAATGAAAAATATATTAATATAGTATTTATTTTTTTGTATATTTTAAATTATTTATTATTATGATAAAAATAATAAAATAAAATGAAAATTATGGATTATATGTAATTGAATGTAAATTAATTTTAACTATAATTTTAATTAAAAAAATACATTATCGTATTTTCTATATTTTTCTTAGTGATTTTGTTAAAAAAAATGAAATTATCCCATTTTTTCAAATAAATTAAGTCAGTTATTTAGTTTTATCTTTGAAACAAACTCGTTCACTTTTTAAACCATCTCTTGTATCTCTTGTACCAAATGAAAGGTTAATCAAATTATGTATGTTAATTTTCAAAGTAAATAATAATTAAATTTTTAAAAAATATTTTATGCTTCTGTTTCTGTTTTGTAACAAAAAAAAGTTATTAAAAGTTTAATTTTAAATTAGCTTTAACATATAACAAATGTAATGTAAATTATGCTTTGGTCATCCAATGATATATCAAATAAAAAAATTATTATACTTTCTTCATATTATCTTCTTATGTTACAATTAAGAGAGAAAAAATTATTTTTTTATAAGTTAAAAATAGATTTTCATAAGTTAATTTGTAAAAATTTTCTTATATAGTTTTTTTTTTACAATGTTTAAACTTTTTATTATTATTATTTATCAATAAGTTAATTTTAACTAATAAAAAAATCAACTTTGTTCTCACGGAAATGATTGGTGAATTAGTATTTAACAAAAAATTATATCAATATAATTTAGTTAATTATTAAACTTTGATATGATTTTCTATCATTAAATACTATTTTTTTAAAACTTATTAAAAATTTATTATATATATATATAATATTATATATAATTTATAATTAATCTAAAAAAACTAAAAACTAATTAAAATTGAATTTATTTTATTTTTTATATATTTTTCTTTATAATATATAATTATAATTAAAAGTTTTTTTTTTACTATTTATTTTATTAACCTAAACATGATAATAATTTTTTCACAGAAAAAACAAGGGCACAGGGTGTGAGAGTGTGTCCAGAGGCGAAGAAATCGTGAGAGTGGGAAAGAAGAGGAAGTGTAAAACTCTAAACCCTTTGTGCGGCATGTCGACCTCCATGGACGTAGATGCAACAACGGCACAAGAGCAAGAACACGAGCCTGAGCGAGAGGCAGAGCAAGAAGAAGAAGAAGAACAAGAACAAGAACAGGAGCAGCAATCGGAAGAATGGGAGACGATGGCTCGAGCTTGGCTCTGTTCCTTCCCGGAGGCCAAGGAAGTCAGCATGGCCGAAGTCGAAGCCTGGATCGATTCCAATCTCGCCTCTCTCCCCGAAGGCCTCCGATCCATGCCTCGCCCCGATCTCTCCAACCGACTCATCTCCTTCCAGAATTGCATCAGACTCCCCAACCAGGTTCCAACCAATTCCACTTTTCATTCAGATCTCGCTTCATTTAATCACATGCGCCACTATCTTCTCTGCATTTATTACGGATAATAAGGCCATTTTCAAATGTAGTCACAATCCCTCTACCTTTGCATTAAATGGGACTGACAAAATGTGCGAATTGTTTTTTTTGGATTGAAAAATGTGTGATTTGTTACAGCTGACAGTGTTTAGTTTTTCAGGAAAGGGAAGCCAATCAGCTTGAGCTTCCGCACGCGCGGTTCCAGCGCACTGATCAGTGGATTCCGGTTTATTCGTGGCTGGAGACTTTGGATAAGGATGAGGTGGTTAAGTCCAAGGAGATTTCTGACTGGTTAACGGAGAACCCTAAGGTCCAAGAACAGTTGTGCTCTCGGCATTCTCGATACCATTTGATGCACTACATCAAGAAATGCCATCTCAAGATTTTAAAAAGAAGGGATAAGAAGAAGGTATTCAATTCCTTTCATGCTCATTTTATGACATTGTGGACATGTCCACATTCTGTAGTTACATTCTTGTAACTGAAATAGTTTTGTTGCTTTCTTGACTTTCTGGTATCTACCCTGGTGTTTTAGTGGAGGTTTCTTTTGATCCATTGTATCCCTTCCCCTTTAACTCTGAGTTCCGCTTGGTCCTTCCTAAAGCACTAAAACCTAATTATCTATAGTGATGGAATTGGAGATGGTTTTAATATTTATGTTGTTACTTGTTTTCCTTGATAGGGTGTGGAACAGCCTGACAAAGACTCGTCGTTGAAGGTTCAAAAAGATGTGGTGATGAAACACCCAGCTCCCCTTCCAAGTATGCTTTATTCATCTTACCTCTAAATTGTCTCTAGTTTATGCGATGAAAATGATTTTCACTCCGCCAAAATTGCAGATATCTTTGAAGCAGTTATGTGTAGGAAGTGCATTATTGGAAACTTATTTGTGGGAAAAGTTATTAGAAATGATTTCAAAGAAATACAAGTATAATTGTATGCCCCTTTATCAAGGAGGACTTCCTTACAAATAGGTTTGGTCTTCCAGAGTATAGATTTAAAGATTTTTTTTGTCATGAGTCTTAGTCCAGTCCCCTCATGATTTTGTTTTTCTTTTTGTTGTTTTATGATACTTGAGCATGGGACGAATGATTGATGAGTTATGGGGGTGCCAACTTAGTTGGATTGTCATAGTTTCATAGTGATGCCTGTCATGTTGCTTTTTAAATATATAAATAAAGGTCCTCATGTATAATCAATTGAATTTTGTGCATGTGTAAGTGTAATATAATAGTCGATAGTGTGCTATATTGGCGTAATTGTGGGATAGTGAAGCAAAGCAGCCCAGGGCTGCCACGAGGTTCAAATAGCGAAGCTGTTTTCAATAGTGGCTGCAGAGTAGTGGTTTTTGTGTGCTACAGCGGTGCTACTGTGATATATGCTTCAAAAACTCTTTTTTATCTGGGTATTTTTTTGGATAAAAAGTCCATAAAAAGTTACCTTTGTTTGAACCTCTATTCTTTCTTAGTTCATATTCTGTAGGACTATTTATTTTATCCTGTGTTCTGTTTTTTCTTCTTCCTTTAGACTTCCTGGTTCACATTCTAGTATTTTTTTTTTTTTTTTTTCTAATTTGTTATGTTCTTTTTCTATTAATTTCGTCAATATCTTCCACTTTTTTACTTCATTACTATGTTCTTATTGCTCCTAGATTGATGGTGATTGTGTTTATAAAAGTGTGATTATTCATCATCAATTCCTTTAAATACGGGATGGTTTACTTTTGAGTATTATATTTGTAGTATAACTTATTTAGTTCACATTATGATAATATTTAAAATATTGGTTATCCTCCTGTCGAGTTTGCTGTAATCAATTTATTCTGTAATCAATTTTGTCTGAGGAGGGAAATTAGGGTGGTTTAGTTGAGTATACTTATTGTTTGACACTGTCTATGCTCTTATATTTGGTCTATCTCCATATTCTTGTCTGTTTGTCTGCTGACTAGACTGGTGAAAATAAATACTGTAAATTTTTCAGAAATAACATTCTTAGAATTAAAAGACATGTTTGTTCACATTTCACATTTTCTGAAATGTTTTGCAAAATTCAGATGATGTTAGAAAGTATGTGAGAGAAACTAGTGGAGGTTAATAGTTGAGTTGTAAGGTTACTTCCATCTCGTTTCCCTTGCCATGAGAAAGCAGCACCTCTTATCATCTAATTAAAATTAAGCAAGATAATGTCATTTCCCTGTCAATACATAATGCTCAAGAATATCTTTCAAAAGATGTTATGACAAAAATGTGAATATCATTTTTCAAAAGTTATTTTTTCCAAGAATAACTTAATAATCATTTATCAGAAATACCCTAATTTTTTATGGAAATCTGGAATTTAGTCTTATGGCTCATTTTTAATTTTGCAGAATGTCGGACTGTAAAAGAAAATTGTGTATTTCGCAAAATGTCGGACTGTAAAAAAAATTGTGTATTTCGCAGAATGTCGGACTGTAAAAAAAAACTGTGTATTTCGAATCATGCAACTATTAATTGTGTATTTCGAATCATGCAACTATTGTGCGATTTATGCTTAATATTTTTTTTATTATTTATATTAATAATGGTAGGAGTTGATCTTTCCTCCTTAAATTTTTCAGGTAGTTCTGTAAGTAATCTTCCCAAAGATAGTGATTTGTACTTGGCCAAAAAAAATGAAGCCTATCGGAAATATGAGATGTAAGTGAATTAGCAGATTTTCTTCGAATCTATGTTGGTATTACAGGTTTATTATATACTCCAGTTTTTCTCACATTAATTTTTGTTTTGTTTCAGTTTACTGGAGTTGGAGAAGCTACTTCCTCCCACATTCTCAAAGCAACCTAGCATCATATAGATCAATGAGGGTTGGAAACATCAATTACGGTGTTTGCAGATTGTGATTCTCAAAGCCTGTGTTCTAACTTGGTAGGTGACAATTCACTTCACATGGAAGGGTAGATTTATCTATGTAAAAAGTAGTTTAGGAGAAATGATGAATCTGAACTGGTCTGAAGTTTCCTATTATGATTATTTAAACATTTTCATGAACTTCATAAATACACTTAGTAGGTTATACATAATCAACTCATGAGTATGATAAAATACTAATTCTCATTGCATGTAATAACACATTTACTATACATACATCTATGATGTTAATCATTGAAGTGATAATATTATAAATTTTACTCTTAAAAAAAGAAATTGCTCGGTGTAGTATTATTATTTATTTTTAACTCTAAACCTTGTTTTAAAAAAATTCCGAGGATAATTTTGGGATGCATGATTAAACTTGTATATACTTGCCCATGCCTTTACATATGTGGTAACAAATTGAAGTATCAAACATTACGTTGTCTGAATCAGTCATCTATTTAGGACGTTGTCTGAAAATACGTTGCCAGTCGATTTTTGATTGTCTTTATTATCCATTATGCAGAGGAAAAACAAATTATCTGTTATGCAGGCCAGCTCCAGAGGGGTTTAGACCGCCAGCAAAGAGGGGATATTGTAGCATAATTTAGAACCCCATTTACCTGCTGGAAGGGAGCATAGTTGTTGGGCCAAGCATTCATTTGGTAACACAAGATTATGGCTTCATGGCTTTATATAAAAGGATCAAAGTTGGAAAAGATAAAAGAAAAAAAATTATCCTTTTCAACGCTTGTGTTATCTAAGGGCTATTTCTTACCTTTGAATAAAGAATTTTATAATTTTCAAAAAATTTAAATATACTGAATTTGAATTTTTATTTAATTATTTTATTTGAACGAGATAATATAAATTTATTAAATTTTATTTTGTTTTTTTATATAATATTTTAATTATCATAAAATATATAAATATTAAATATAAAAATTACCACAATAATATTATTGACCTCTATTGATAAACAATTTTTGTATGTATCATTACAAATTTTAATTAAAGAATTGGTTAGACATACATTGAATAATTACTCCATTGATATTGATTGAAAAAATCTTAATAAATTTTTATTGAGAAATAGTTTTGGTTTATATTAATAGATTAACCAGGAAAATAATCTTAGATTAAAAAGTTTGACTTACCCCATCAAAAAAAAAATTGATATGCGTTAAAAACGGTTTAGTATAAAAATATTAATTAATTTATGTAAGAAATAATTATGATATATGTTTTGATGGATGTTTATCTGAGAGTAATTCCGACTACATGAATTAAAAATAATCTTACTTGTTGTCCATTAAAAAAAAATCCTATTTTACAAAAACATAATCAATATTGAGAAATAAATCTTTCACTAACATTTATTGAGAAACAATATTAATTTATATATTGAGAAATAAGTATAATTGTTAAGATCAATAAAAAATACTATACAAGTCATAAATTTTAACTTTGAGCGGGTTGATGATATGTTGATCGAATTTGAGTTAAAATATCTCAATCCAGTAAAAAAAAAAAAATTGAAGAAATGATATATAAATTTGAGAAATGAAAGATTATAAATTTGGATAAAATTGCAAGATTAGTATAATATTTGTTTCCATTCATTCTCCTTTTATTTATGATTTGGAAATTAAAAGAAGAGAACAGATAAAAGACTCTTATAATCTCATCAATTTAAACAATACATACATAAATTTAGTAATGATAAAAAAAACTTAAACAACCCACATTTTTATTTGTACTTTATTTTGTTTTAGATTAAAATTTACTTCAATTTTGTAACTAATATTTTTCAAATAAAAACATTAACATGTATAAAAAATTATTAAATATTTCTTTATGAGACCATTTTTTCTTTCTTTGATACTAGTTTATACAATATTTTTTAATTTCAAAGATACAGTACGTAATGTACTAGTGTAATGATTCAAATGATGCATTAAGGTACTAGTGTTTTAATATAATATTCAAATGACACATTCCCTTCAATTTCAATTGATTAATTAAATTATAGGACACACCTCATGAAAAGTCGAGCATGATTAATTAATATATATTTTTTGTCTCCTTATGAAACCCTAAAGTAACGTGCATGAAAAATTCGATGATAAATGAATAGAAAAATAACATTAAAAAAAATTAGCGACGGATAATGATGTAAATAGTGAGGTGCAACTAGGGTAAATGAAATTAGATGAACCCTAAAATATTTAAATGAGTAGGTTAAGGTTGAAAATAACATCATGTGAGGGATTGTAATATTAGATGGTTGAGTAGGTTCATATTAATCAAATTTATCAAAATCTTGTTTAATCTTATCTATTAATAAATAAATTATTTTATTTTATTTTTTTATATTTAATTCATGTATTCTTCAACAATTTTTTTTAGAAATTATTTTTTTAAAAACCAAACTCAGAATCTTAATTTTAATATCAATAATTGATCAAATGTTTATTATTAGACAAAAAAAATATGACAAATAGTTATAATTCTTTTTTAGTGAAAAGTGTTACAATTCAAACATTACAATTTAATTATAATTCACTTATTAATCTTTGTCACGAAATAATTAATATAACTCACAATTGATATAAACTACAAAAAGCTAACAAACTATTAACGTGATTAAATGTATAAAAAATTTGATATTAGATAGTTTTCTAATAAATAATATTTATATTTTTAATTAATAAAATTTTTTTAATGTCAAGCTAATATATTTTATAAATTTTCTTATTTTTTAAAAATATCTGTAATTTATTGAGTATATTATATTATTTCGATCAGCACAATATTTTAATAAGTTGTTATAAGTATATAACGAGTATATGTAGATGATATATATAAAATATTTTTCATATATAAAATGGTTATAACTTTTTATTTTACAAGTCAAGATTAGATTTAAATTCATTTAAAAAATATATTATCAGAAATTATTTTAATAAAATTTATTGATTTTATAAATATTTTGGTTTACATGGAAGGTGTTTAAAGATTTATAATAAAAGTGATTTTTTTCAAATTTTAATGTAATTATTATTAAAGAAATTTTATATTAATTACTTTAATTTATAATATTTATTAGAATATAATTATTTAATTTAGTAAATATTTATTAAAAAAGTATTAAAAAAAAATTATACGGTTTACTTTAATTTATATGATACACTTTATATATTTATTAGATAATTTTATTGAGTACAATTTATATATATATATATATTAAATAATTTTAATTAAAATCAAATGAAATTTGATATTTATATATATTAAATTATATAAACTTTTTATTTTTTTATTTATAGATGTCCATTGCTAACCCATCCTGCTTTAAACAATTCCAGATTTTCTCTCTTTCCTCAATTATGAGTCTTTATTTTTTCTTATCTTAGTACGTATGAATATGATATACGTGAAAGGCACGATTATGTTTTAAATTGCAGAAAGTGGTTCTGAAATTCACCACGAGATTGAAATGGCTAAATGCTAAAGCTTAAACATCAATTAATTAAATGGGGGCACAGAATCAAACATCAGAACCACAAAATCAATTTTTCTTATTAAATTTGCCACGAGCAAAGTGCTGCAATTTTTTTACTAATAATCAACCCTTTTAATAACATATTAACATGATACAATCTTTAATCTCACCTCTTTCATATCAAAACTGTGGATTTTCCTTTGTTTAGAATGCACTTGTTTAATTTTCTACTGCAATTTTGTTGAAATTTAAATATATATATATATATGTCAATTTGGTTCATCACTCACTTCTTATTCCTCTCCTAATTTAACTTCTTTTCTAAGTTATTGACTTAATTGTTGGATTAAAAACATTTAATCCCTCAAAGTTTTCATATAAATTGGATTAGGATTAAGGATAAACCGAGTTTGAACCATAAATATATATATATATATATATATATATTATATAACAAATAATTTTTTATTTTATAAATATTTATAGTAATATTTTTTTTAAAATTTATTTAAAAATAATATAATTTTATTAATTTAAATTAAAAAAATATTTCGATAAAATATTATCTACTAAATATGTATATTGTTGTCAATTAAATTGATGTGTTTAAATACACACTAACTCGAACTATAACTAATTTGATCTAATATGAATATTTATATAAATTTTAATCTAATTTGACTTATCTAACTAAATTTAATCTAACTTAAATTAATCTAACAAAATTTAACTTGAGCTAATTTAATTTAAATTGTCAAATTTTAGTTTATATTTTATTTTAAAAAAATTATAAACTAATCCTTATTTATACAGTTTTTTAAGATATTTTATATGGTTTTGTAGATCACTTTTTAGTCTGAATTATTGAATTATTATAGTTAGGATTATTGAATTATTATAGTTAGGATGAAATTATATAAGTTAAGTGAAATTACATGTTTATATAAATGTAAATAAAAAAAATTTATTAATTGAGATTAACAAGTTAAATAACAAATAGAAAGAATAAAAAGTTAGATCAGGTATATAGATATCTGATGTTATCTATTATGTGTTGAATTATTTATTTAATGAGTATCTGATTAAAAAAACTGAAAAAAAGTAACAAATATTTTTAAAGTTTTACAAATTTTATAAGAGGGATATGCGAACTTAATGGTTTAACTTTTTGAATCAAATGACGTTAACAATGGGTTAACTTAGTTTAATTCGTGGAATGATTTATAACTAAAACATTTAGTTTGTAAATAATTAACATGAACATGGCTAACAAATATTTTAAGATATCATAATCACTCCATTTTCTTTTTCATTCAATTATACTCTTAGAATTTATGCTTTCAAAATGAAAATTTGTAACAAAATATTTTGTACCAAATGATTATAACAATTTTTAATATTTTGGTGAATCGGTATCCAATTAAATTAACATTTGGTTGCTACAAACTCTACCCATTAATTAATTAAGTGATACAAACTTTCATTACTAATGTAACAATTTTTATATGAGACTATTTTTACTTTATCAATTTTTTTAATATTTAACGTTTTTAATTAAAAATATTAATTTTTATAACTCATAATAAATTTATTAATTTAATTTTAATATAAATTTTACTTTTTAAGATTCTCTTAATAATTTATTTAATAATTTATTTTCCAAACTAATGTAATTTTTTATTTATAAGAAAAACTTTTTAATCCTTTCCGATATTCCCAATTAAATACTAATAAATATAAAGATAACATAAATATAAATTCATGATAATATGAATACAATAATATTTTTAAAATTATATTATAATAATTTTGAAAATTTCATAATTTAAAACAAAATTCTTTTTTCATATATTTTTATCTCACATATTAATTTATTTATATTGTTATTTTTTTCGGTATCAAAATATGATTATTGCAATATTAATAAATCCATAAATACAATGTAACATAAATAAACTAATGTAAACAAAACCCAATATAATACAATTAATACACATATTTTCATTATTATAGTTATGTTCAAATTATTCAAACAATCATAATAAAGTTCTCACCCACACTCAATCATTCATATTTACCAAAGAATACTAAATAAACTTTTTCAAAAAATTATATGAAATTCTTGACTTCTAGGACTAACACCCGCTTATGCTCTTTAGCTGCCAAGTCATAGACCAACCCTAAAAATCTTTTTCATCCTCAGATTGTTCCGTCTATCATCATACAAACAATCACACGTTAGGGTAATTCTTACACACAAATCAAAAGTATGATGGTTCAACCCATATAATGATAAGTCTAATTGAAACCTCCATCGACTTATCACTATATAATACTCTTATGTACTTGACTAGGATATCATTGAAATCTAGATATCCCATAACGATATCTTTAAAATTTCATATGTACATTTAATTTATACCAAATAATATCACGTGGTAACTACTTAGCTCACACACTAACAACACAATCAATTTTACACATAACAAACCATACAACTTAATCTCATGGCACACATAGCCCGACACGCAGTCCATCTCAATCTTCTCGACACATAACCATATAATCTCATTCTCCTCGGTAGACAAGCATCTCAATTTCATTAATGATTTCAACTATTTTTCATGTAATTAGTCACATCTCATAAATAAGTTCCATCGTCCATTATATAATCAATTCCATATTATGTTTCAACATAATTCACAATACATAATTTCAATAGTTCATCATACAATTCATTTCATATCATGTTCCACAAAATCTCACTGTTATGTAAATTCAACCGTGTATTATGCAACATCTGATATCAATTTCTTTTACCAAATTTCACATTTATATACACTTACAATTTCAATTTAGAATATAAAATAGATTTCTAGCATCAATACACCTTCACTCAAGTAATAAATTCTCGTCAGCGAGAGATTTTTTTATTCAAGCGACTACTTATCACTCAAGCAAAATGTTTCTTGAGAGTAACATTCTTGATCTGATATTCTCGCTCAAGCGAAAAAACTCGTTGCTTAAGCGAAGACTCGTTGCTCAAATGAAATCACACCCAAAAGTATCTTGTATTTTTTACTCAAGTGATGTCCTCGTTGCTTAAGTTAAAATCACATAACAAGCACACCTGGAGAATATTGCTCAAGCTATGGTCTCTTATATATCTGACTAGAAACAATGAAAAACTCAATTTCATGAATCAATTTTCATTTTACACACTAATTTCACAATATTATCGTATTCAACATAGTATAATCAAGTCACATACTTCATTAACAATTCATTGTTTCACACAATATCACAACTTCTACATACAAGATCAATTTATCAAACACTTAAAATGTAACAAACATATAATTAATTTCCTTTACCTCTAATCAAATTTTTTTCTCAAATTTGAGATAGATAAAAAATGTCTTATCTTATTTTAAAGGATTCTGAACATAAAACTAATTAGATTATTATGAATATAAACTAATAAATACTAAAATTCACTAAAAATTTAAGATCCTGGGTAATTTACACAAAGTCCTAAAAGAAATAATTGAATTTAGATAAAAAGACTTAATGTATAATCTTTCCCTAAATGTTCTCCGATCTTCAAATTAATAAAGGATAAATAAAAATCATGTAAAAAAAAAAAGAAAAATTTAAAAAAAGTTTTAAGAAAATTTGAAAAAAGAACTTTAAATTTTAAAAAATAAAAAAAATAAATTTTGTCCTAATTTATATCTTATTCGGTCCTTACATTTATAGTAATAAATGTAAATAAAGTATTAATTTATAAGAATATAATTAATAAAAAATAATTAATACTAGATAAATAAAAAAGTTAATAAATCTAATTCAAACTTTAATTATCTTAATCTTTGTTTAATTTGATTAATTTATTTAATTTAAATAGATTTATTCTAACAATCCACGCTAACCTAAATTAATTCACCTTAATCATGTTTATTCTTCTTAATTTTAATTAATTTGTCTTAATTTAAATAAATTTATCTTAATTCGATTTAATTCTTATTTAAAATCTTGATTAATTTTAATTTTAAATTTTAAAATTAAAAGAAAAATTATTTTATTTTTAATCTAAATTTAATTAATTGATAGAATATAAAAATAAAAATTTAAATTTAAATATAATTATTAAAATAGATTTAAATTTGGATTGAATTTAGAACGATTTAACTGCTCCTAACAACTTTCTTACCTATAAATATTGAAATGAACATCTCATTTCCTCGTCAGACTGAAGTAGCTAAGACACATGCCTACTAAGTGCCATTGTTTTGAATTTCTCGCTCATAATTATTCCTCAGTTTCCGTACACCACCATGAAAATGGAAGCGATTGTTGGAAATCGCTTGAACATGATTACGCTGATCTTGTGTTTCACCAATTTAGGGATCGTTCTCGGCCATAGCCACATGAACGGATTTGGGGAACAGCCACTGGCGAAGATAGCTATACACAAAACCGTTCTGGCTCTTCACAGTTCCGCTTCCATCACTGCAGTGCCGTTTGTGCTCGGACTTAAGGTCTGTACCACACTGCTTCTTCTCTTCACACTTCTCTGATTTCAATTGTTCACGCTGAAACTGAATGAAATTTTTGTTGAATCTTCGTTTTCTTTCTCAAAAAATGTTGGAATATGTCGGTCAACATTATCTGTTTAATGTTTTGCCTATTCTTCTTCTTCTCTTTCATAGAGAAAATATCTATTTTATGGAAGAAAATATCATCAACCTATAGTCTTTTTTTTTTCTATTTTTTTGTATTATATATATATATATATATATCATTTATCTCCTTTATTGATTAGTATTTTTTTTTAACGAGATTTTTCTCTTCGATATTTTTTTCTTTCACTTCAGAAGTTTAAATTTTAGATTTTGCGCGAGAAATTAATATAAGAGTTTAATGTGAATTGAAATTTTATATGAATTAGAAATAAAAATATAATATTAAATAAAAAAAATATAAAGTTTTAATATTAAAATTTTATATAATTGTTAATTTATTTTATTGATATATATTTTTTTATTTAAAATTTATTTTCTAGATATTCTTAAATACCTAAAAGTAATATATTCTGGTTTGAAAATTTGTAATATTTTGGTTGAATTATTTAATTTTTTATTTTTATTTAATATAAAATTTTAACTCACTATAAATTCTAATAATAAATTAATTTATTTAAATTTTAAGACATTTTATTTTAGTTTAATTTTAATTATTAAAAATAATATTATATCTCTATGAGTTAAGTTATTTAATATTTGATGATAATAAAGTAATTTATGAACTTAAACTTAATTAAATTTATCTTTAATCGAAATCAATTCCAATCTTTTCATTGATACTATCGAAGCAAAAATATTTCTTTATGGATCAAGCAAATAAAATATTTTTTATTTATTTATTCAAGTCACATCATACGTAAATTTGATCTATTGGTCATTATTGTTTATGAATCATATTTGGTTGGTTTTGTCTTCTCATGAGTATTTGATTTAAAATTTATTATTGTGAATTTTGATTTATATATGGTTGCGTTGCAGGGTGAGGATACTGAATGGGTGACTGTAGAACTTGAGTCTCCAAAACCATATCCAGATGATTGGGTTGGAGTTTTTTCTCCAGCAAACTTCAAGTAAACTTCAACCCTCTTAATTGCCATCAATACATATTTAATATTAATTATATATGAAAAATATTATAGAAATTTTTCATTTGTGAAATATTTTTTATAAATTTATTTATAGAAAAAATTTATGAAAAATTTTCTATCAATTTATTTATAAAATTTTTTTATTAATTTTTATATACAAATTTATGACAATAGAAAATTTGTGGGTAAAATTATATTTTTTATTAATTTTAAATATTATTCACAAACTTATTTTATAAATTTTTTGTTACTAATATAACTTGAATTTTAATTATTGTAACATATTTCATAATCTAATTTATTCTATCATAAATATAATTTTTAGAGGTCAAAAATCTTTCAGAAAATTATGAAAATCCATTAAAATATAATTAGTGACGGATTTTGTGGTGAAAGAATTTGCATCAAATTCAGCGTCACAAACATGTTGTGAGGGACACTTTGCTTCTATCATGAATTTCACAAAATTTAAAAAAAATTTCATTCAAAATTCAAAATAAAAAAACATATTAAAACTCTCTCTTTATAATCCATTAGTGTGATACCAACCTAGGTTATAAATTGCGACGGAAATGTCACAAACTACAACAAAAATGACTACCATAAATCATTTCTTAAATTTTAAAAATTAATTGAAAAGAAAGGAATCATGACATATGTCGCAATACTTGTGGAATTCAAATACCAATATTGATAACTTTTAGCTTGCCACTGTTTTCTAATGTCGACAAACATAATTTTATGTATGAATTGATATTAAAAATATTATTAGTGCAATTATAATTGTGAAAGGAATTAATTTTATCTTTTTAAAAGTAAATATTCAATTGCATTATCAATTATAAATATAAATATTATATTTCTCATAATAATTTTTTCACCATAAAATATAACTAAACTGCATGTGTAAATAATAATAATATAAAATAATAGTATATTCCGTACTTATGTATATTGTATTTTATTATAATAATAAATTATTTTTATATAATTTCAAATATATATATATATATATATATAAAGTCATAAACCTAAACAAAATAAAAAGGTGATTTTCCTATCCAAACAATTCCAATGAAGAATAAAATTTCTTCACATGTAAATAAATATTTTATTTCATTTTATACAGATTTTGCAATAAATGTATATTCGTCATAAAATCATCGTTAATTAAGTTGTGATAATTAACGATGAATACTTTTCTGTGATAAAAGTTGTAGAGACAAATAATTTTTTTTTCTTAAAATTCACATAAATTGTGACAAATTATCGTTTTTGTCACAGATATCCGTCACTAATTTTATTTTTTCTAGTAATGTTATAACATGAATAGATTGCTAAATTATTTATGAAAGCACACGGGGCACACCCTTAATTTTGCTATGGGAACATCCAGGAATACCTCCCAATCGTTATAGTTGAAACAAACTAAAGGAAATGTAACTTTTTACATTACAGTTCATCAACCTGTCCATACACTGGTGGCGTTGGCTGGGTAGAGGAACCATACATATGCACAGCCCCTATAAAGGTAATTAAATTCAACTTTACATGGTTAACTTGTTGGTTGACCAAAAATTCAACAATAGTGAACTTATCATGTTAATTATTTGAATCTTTGTATCAGTACAAGTATGCAAACGATTCTAATCCAAAATATAGAGAGTCGGGGAAAGCTACTTTGAAGTTCCAGTTGATCAATCAACGTGCAGATTTCTCCTTTGCACTATTTTCTGGTGGATTATCAAATGTAAGCTATTTTTCCTAATCCTATCTGTGTGGGATATTTTTTCATATTAAGAAATTACACATTAACTAAAAATGAGATCGAATTATAGTATATATGTGAAATATAAATCTCATCTTTTGAACCGGTTTGAGGGTGAGTTAGATAGCATAATCATTTTTTACATAGTATGAGAACTTGATTAATAAGATTATTGTGCCTAAATTGGGTCACTTGTTAATATACTGAACTTGGTTGATAGGTTGTTGGGCCTAAATTGGATCATCTATTAATAGATTGATTATAATCCTCTTCTATATGGTTTGAGGAGTCTTGATTCTTAATAAAAATTGTTAACAGGTCGTTTTGTAAAATCTTAATTGTTAATAAGGTTGTTAGACCTAAATTGAGTCATTGGTTAACTGTGTAAATCTTACTTTCTAAACCGACTTTGAAATAAATTAGACCGCATAATTACTTTCTACACATTTCAAGTTCTTTTTTCTTATCTAAACTACTAATCCTATCTTTGATCGTTGATAACAAGTTGTTCACTCCTTTACTGACAACTATTCATCTGATTGAACATTGCAGCCTAGACTTGTGGCAGTTTCCAATTCCATATCATTTGCAAATCCTAAAGCACCAGTGTATCCGCGTCTTGCTCTAGGAAAGTCTTGGGATGAAGTAAGTTTATCTATTTGCTATAGACGCTTGGTTTTATGTTTGTCCAATTCATCGTATTCAGCACAAGATAAATTATCTCAATATTCTGATCACTTCGGAAGTTTAAATTTGATAAGCAACCCCATATGATGGCTTGACACAAAAAAATTTTTAAGCTACTTTTTTATTGCTCGCGTTACATAATTGGAATTGATGCTAAGGTTTTAAACTTTTACTAACTATTTTTAAAATTGTTGTTATTGGAATTGACTCGATGGATTTTATCTTTTAAGCACTATTATGAAATTGCTGGATGAATTGTCTAACTTAATAAACATAAAAAACAATTTTAAGAGAATTGTTATACAATACAGATGACAGTTACATGGACAAGTGGATATGATATAAATGAAGCTGTGCCTTTTGTCGAATGGGGTCCTCAAGGAGGAAGTCAAACACGATCTCCTGCGGGAACATTGACATTTAATCGTAACAGCATGTGTGGTATGAAAGCTTTCTTGTGCTTAGAATTGAACAAAATTGCTTCTTTATTACAAAGTATAAACTTATACTATGACATGGGAAATTGCTTAATTCGGAAGCACAATACTGCAATTATCCCTTAATCTCAAGGATTGCACCTCATGACTATTCTAGATTATAAGTTAAATTTAGGAAAATATTATTTAGTATCAAATCTCTCAACTATACTAGATTATAAGCCAAATTTAAGAGAATATTATTTAGTATCAAATCTTTCAACCGTTCCGGTTAACATCTTTATCTCTTTTTTGAGATAGTTATAAATCTAATTCTGATATCATGTTAGAAAATGAAATATTATTCTATGTTATTTATCATTCTCAGATAAATATATAAATAAATATATTATTATACATTAAATATATATTATTTTTATTATTTATTATTTTTAATATTCTTTTCTTACAAATTTACTAAAAATATTATATATATAATGATAATATTATACATATTTTTCTCAAAATAATATATATCAGTCCAACACCTTTCATATGTACCAATAAACTTAACTAATTTTCTTTCTTTTCTAAAATAATTACCACTCTAATATCTTCTTTATAATATATTATCTCAATCCCTATTTTGTGAGCTCTCACATTCATCTTAACATTCTCATTTATACTATTTCCAATTTCTTTCTTGTTTTCTTTTAAAGCCCAACCATATAGGTGTAGGAAGCATAGTAACTCATTTTAAAAGAATTGCTACTTGTTTACTATACTTAAAATGCATATCAATGCACAATAATTATACTGGGATATTAACCTAGATGTGGAGCTGAATGAGGATGTTTTGTTATAATACAGGTGAACCTGCACGAACTGTTGGCTGGCGTGACCCTGGTTTTATACACACAAGTTTCCTAAAAGAACTGTGGCCAAATAATAGGTGTGTAAGAAACTATCCTTTTATGTTTGTGTCACTGTGATAGGTTGTTGTATTTTGTTCTAAAAGGTTTTGTTTTGCTCCTTTACTTAGGTACACATACAGGTTGGGACATGTGTTGTCTAATGGTTCTTATGTATGGAGTAAGAGGTATTCGTTTAAGGCATCCCCATATCCTGGCCAAAACTCTCTGCAACGTGTTATCATATTTGGTGACATGGGAAAGGTAGCATTAATAATTTAAAATTTTATAAAGATAAAAAGAATGATCATCTCCTAACAAAATGGAATGTCAATGGATCATTTATTTTGAAATGTTTAAACGAAAACTATACTTATAAGCATGATTAATAAAATAAGGATTTTTATTTTATTCTTTTGCTTGTTAGGCTGAGCGTGATGGTTCAAATGAATATGCGGATTATCAACCTGGTTCACTCAACACCACCGACCAACTCATCAAGGATTTGGAGAATTACGACATTGTTTTCCACATAGGAGATTTGCCTTATGCAAATGGATACATTTCACAGTGGGATCAATTTACAGCTCAAGTGCAAAAAATTTCATCAACGGTACCATACATGATTGCAAGGTTCGTTTGGTTGCAACTATTTATGTCATGGACATTTAAATCAAATTTTTGTATCTTATGAGACTGAAAATATTTGGTATATTCATAATCCAGTGGAAATCATGAGCGTGATTGGCCAAACACAGGATCATTTTATGATACTCCGGATTCAGGTGGAGAATGCGGAGTTCCTGCAGAAACCATGTACTATTTTCCTGCTGAAAATAGAGCCAAATTCTGGTATGCTACATTAATCTAAATGCAAACTATGATTTGTTAGACTTCATTAAAAAAGATATTCTTCTCTAATTTAAACGTGTCATATCACTTTGTCCAAGATGATGAATATTATCTTAACCCATTGTTTCTATAACTTATTCTTATCCACAAAAGACACTTCTCCATCCATTACTAATTTTTACAGCTCAAAAATTAAAACATTTTTTACTTGTAATTTGATTGTAACAATTAAGATTTAAGACTCTTTTTAGTTTTTGACAAATGATGCAAAATTGGAAATACGTAGGTATACAGCAGATTATGGCCTATTTCGCTTTTGCATAGCAGATAGTGAGCATGACTGGAGAGAAGGATCAGAACAATACAAATTCATTGAGCATTGTCTTGCAACAGTAGATAGAAAACATCAACCATGGCTAATCTTTTCAGCTCATCGTCCCCTTGGGTACTCCTCTAATCTTTGGTATGGAATGGAAGGCTCATTTGAAGAGCCCATGGGAAGGGAAAGTTTGCAGAAGCTTTGGCAAAAATACAAAGTAGACATTGCATTTTATGGACACGTCCATAACTATGAAAGAATATGTCCCATTTACCAGGTATTTATATCTAATGGCTACACATATTGTCTCTCATTTCAATTCAACATTGTTTTTTCTAGTTATCTAAATGCACATGATGCAGAACCAATGTGTGAATCAAGAAAAGCATCATTATTCTGGCACTGTGAATGGAACAATTCATGTTGTTGTTGGTGGAGGGGGAAGTCACTTGTCTGACTTCACCTCAGCACCACCTATTTGGAGTCTTTACAGAGACCGCGACTATGGATTTGGCAAGCTAACTGCTTTCAATCATTCATATCTCTTGTTTGAGTACAAGAAAAGTAGTGATGGGAAGGTCTACGACTCCTTTACCATTTCAAGAGACTACAAAGATGTTTTAGCTTGTGTGCACGATGGTTGTGAGAAAACCACTCTAGCAACTTGAGTTATGTCCATTGTAGACTCGGTAAGGTCCTAATGAAATAAATATGATCAGTTTATTTACATCTATGACATGATATTTATAATATTATAAAATTATAACATTAATATGAAATCACATTTTTTTAATTAAAATAAACTCGTCAATGTTTCATAATTCAAAAGGTAATTGAAAAGACACAAACATAATGATCAATAGCAAAATAGTTCAAAATCTGGCATGTCTCCATCAAATCAATTAACATTAAATGTTTCATACCTGCTTGTGTGTAAGTATTATACCGCTTATTCGATCCATTCTTAATTTAAACAAACTATTTTCAATAACTTTATACATAATGTAATTTTAATCAATCCAATAGATAAATTACAACTAAATATTACATTAAATGTGTGCGTCAAATTTTATAAAAAAAATTTATAATAATACAATGACAATCTGATGATTCCTATTTTAGTATATTTTGAAAAATATATATTACATCAATATTGATTTATACAAATATTGATTTATTACATCAAATAATTTTAAATAAATACAAATTTATATAAAGGTAAAGTCCAATAATTCTTATAGACCTATATGATCCAAATAAGCATATTATTGAAAAGAATTAAAAGATATTATTGAAAAGAAAAGTTAGAAGTATTTCAGAGAATTCGACAAGAGTCCGATATGTCTCAAACAGATCAAATATAGCAAATATATTCATGATGATCGATTAAAGGTATGAGTGCTTTTGAAGTGTAAGATAGCGAAACTCTTGCAAAGAATCTGACACAGGTGTAGTGTACAACTTTAAATTTATAATAGACTGTACAATTCATATGCTACACCGGACACTGCTTGACTCGGGAATAAATCAATCAAATACAAATACAATGATGAGGCTACAAGTATCAAATGAACCAGACAGAAAATGGATAACATTATTGCACATGCACAACTGCTCCCATCCGGCAGAAGAACTCTCTTTTAGGTATGGTTATTACAACTCTCTGCCTCAGTACGTGTGTTACCTATCAATTTTCTGAATCCTATATAAATTTTTGAAGCCTTCACAGAAACAAGCATCCTAGTGAACCAAAAATTTAATGTGAAAACTTTAACATTGCACTCAGGATAAAAAAACTGATGCAATCCATAGTGCATTCCAAATCAACCATCCATCTCAACATCACAAGCTTTGCTTTCTTGATCAACTGGTGAGCTGACAGATTCCAACAAAACATCAATTTTTAGGGGGGAGTGTCGAACACTGTATTGGAACATAACCTGAAAGTGTGAAATTGCAGCATTGCTGTAAGAAGAACCTCCAAAAACAATGAAAGATGAACAATGATTGTGAATCTATGATGATACTTGAAAGTCTTCTTCAGACAAACAATAAATAAAATTAAAAAGCAAAATAAGCAAACTTAGATAAAATTTTCCAACTCTCCTGCATTTCCAATCTGAGCATTTACGGTCAGTCCCAAATGAATATTAGAAAAAAAAAACACAAGGAAGCAACAAGAAAATCAATTTCATAAATTCTTCTCAGGAACTGTCATTTTATTTTGCAGAGAATTGAGAAAGCCTACAACTCAATTACCACTATGTAGTAGAAAGCAGTTTCTGTAATCCATAACATAAACTAAAAGTAATGTGCTTAGTGTGTGGTTGGAAAGAAATGCTAAAACTATCACTGGTAAAGTGATGCGTTTGGAGTTTATTGGGCATAGAGTTGTTTGCTTAGCTTTCCTGTGGTATTCTGCTGAAGGTATATCCTATAACAATTATGTTAAACCAAATTACTAATTTGGTCCTCCAAGGTTTGTGACATCAAATAAGTCTTCCAAAGATTTAGAAGTCACATTCATTTACAATCCATCCAGAGTAAAATCTTACTCTTCAAATGAAAGGAAGAATTGCAAAAACTTTAGTGCTGTGCTGAAATATTTCCTTACAACCTTAGAGAAACTATCTGCAGAGCCACGAGCTCGGTTTGCCTTGCCAAGATAATGTAGATCAGCTTTCTCAAGCTTCCCATCCATCAAAACCAATCCTCCCTCTCCAATTGAAAACCGTATAAGACATCCTGAATGCAGCCCTGACTGAAAAATTGAAGTTAAATAGGAATTATTCAGTAACACTAAACAATTAAAAAAAAAGGATTTTCATGCCTAATTTCCGAGCTTGCTTATTTATAATTTTCATGACTCGAACTCTATCATACTATCCCATCCAGAATTAATATTTCACAGCCAACCATTTTTTATCAGTCAAAAGATGCCAATTTACAATTATATAGAAAACCTCTTTGAAACAAACCTGTTGTATAAAGCTTCCATCTAAACAACCAAATACCACAGGAGGATCATCTGAAGTGGTCAGTTTTCCATCTTCTTGAAGCTCTAAAACCACCTGTTTGTAAAGGCAGGCAAACTAATTAAGCAATATCACATACGTCAACTACAAGTGTATCTTTTATGCTCAAGTAAATATACATAACATACACATGAAAAAAAAAAGAAGATTTTAGACTTACTATACATAACTTCACGTCAACTTTTGTAAAAGAATCCTTAAATAACTTGTTACAAAAAGTATATTTTATCAATCCAACTGGTAGGTTTAAAACTCTCGGAAAGTAGATCAAATCTATAAGATAATATCGCATAATTTAATAGTTAGATTTATGTAATTTATTTTTTTAATAAAATGTTGAAAGTGTCTTTCTACAAAGATTGAAACCTAGTATGAATTGATTTTATCCCAACGCAGCAGTCAACATGGCTTTCTCCATTGTAGGGCGGTGAATTTGGGTAGGATGAAATTTAGTCTTAAACTCTGGTCAGCCTCATGTTTTAATAATCAGTTACAAAATAACATTCCACTATCAGTTCTGAATTAAAAGGGTAATGTTTCCTTCACTAATATTTCTTACCATTGTTATAATCTCCAAAAATATGCTTTCCAAAATCTCTAGAGATGCAGATAAAGAAAATACAAAATTCATTGGCAACCTAATGCACACTGCTCCCTCATAATGGAGTCTAAGGAGGATTGATCTACAAAACCACAAACATGGAGGGGTTGTTTACAGGTTTTGAACTCATGACCTCCAAGTCCATTAGGCAGCAACCTTACTGCTGTGTCAAGGCTAACACAATTAAATCCAAATTTGGTGAAGCCAAGCAATCATATAATCTTGTTTTTCATCTCATATTTGACCATGCAAAATGTAACATCAATGAACACAACAAAAACACTTCTCCGTCTATACCTTTGCAAATTAAGTATCCAATGTCAAATAAAACTAAGTTCATAACACAATGATAATTTCAATTTTAAAAAGAAGGAAGAAGGGAAAGTATGCCAACTTTAAACTTGAAGTTAGAAGATGGCCAGAGGCTGCTATGATATATGTGGGTGAGTTTTCCTAATTCCGTAGTAATAGGATATAACTCAACAAACTAGATGCCATACAATAAAAAAAGTCTTTAGAAGTGCACATGTTCACACACAGTATCTTCTCTACATCTGTATACAACCTAAAACGGTATCAAAGCAAAACCATATGTCTGCATTGGTATTGCCTTGTGATGCAGTTTGGCTTCAAAACCAAAATTGAACAATTTTCTTAGCCGGCATATAGCTGCAATGAACATGAAGCAAAACAAAATTTCCATGAAGTAACCTAACAAATGGAATCAGTGGTCCATATATACAGTTTTCAATCTAAAGGTCCGGAGACCATATATAAATAGAAGAAGCAAAGAAAAGGCATGGAAAGCAAAGCAATGATAAGATGAAAATGAAGTAAGGGAAAAACCTGCTGTTGGTTCGGAACCTGTCCTTTACTGTCTGTGTCCATAACATATTGACTACAGTTCTCATCCTTCCAAACTAATGCTAATGGCGTAATTCCTGCCTGATAGTGAGCATGCCTAAAAACAACATCAAAGCAAAATGATCAATCCAAAAATACTAACCTAACAAGACAAAATAGCACAAAGAAAAAATAAAATAACTTCTTTCATAAATTAAAATTAGTCTATGTATAATTAAATCTTGAAGTTATTCATAATAGCTTCTCCAAAAGCTTATTTTAACTTATACAAAACTAATTTTAGCTTAAGGGAGAAGCTATCGCATATTTCTAAACAGTTTTGCAAAACAATCCATTAAGTCAGCACTTAGCACTGACAGAACGGTTTGCTTCAAGACAAACCACAGAATGAAAGAGTTATGAATCACTTGTTGTAAAAGAGAAGACCATCTTTGACATAGGGCACTGGTGCCGAATAAGCAGCTTGAAGACCATTCGAGTCACAACCATACACCGGAACCAAACTGAACCTAAACTTGTGATAATGAGAAGGAGGTTCACAGGCACCAGTCTCTGCAAGCTTGGAGTTCAACCAGAAGAACCTAAACTCCGCAGTGCAATCGGAAAGAGAGTAACCCCTCCAACAAACCATGTCAATAACGTAATACGTCTGATCAACCTGCCATCCCAAAAACCACACACAACACAACTCAACACTAACATTATAAAGTCAAAAAAAAATAAAAAAATCATTCATTTAGTTAGGGAAGTAGTAACCTCGTGAAAGATGCAATCCAATATAGAGTAAGACTGTGAAGAACCGGAATCCTTTTTCCTGGCGCCGCTCGGCAACGCGGAGGGAAACCGATGCAAAATGGAACCGTTACGCAGACGGCTAATCGTCGTTCCGTTACATGAAACGACGAAACACCGTTTTCCGGAAGGGCGAGCGAAGACGAACCTGAAAACGACGACAACGGAGTTTCGGTTAACGTGGGGAAATTGAGAAGAAGAGAGTTGGAGGAAATTGAGGTTAGAAAAACCAGTCTTGGGCGAGGTTGCTGGGGATGTCGATCATCCACTCGGGAAGCATGAGCTGCTTCGCGAACCACTTGCGTGCTTCCGCGGCCTTCAGCTTCGAGGCTCCAAGGACGTCGAGGTTCTCGAGCGAGTTCGAGTCGGAAGGGGAACCGGCTTCGGTGAGTTCGAGTTCGAGTTCGGGTTCGAGTTCGGGTTCGAGTCCAGGTTCGGGTTGGGGTTCTGGTGCGTGGGATTGGAAGGGGAGAGTGAGGACGGTGGTGGCTAAGAAACGCGCGTGGCGCTGGGCGTCTTGGCGATTCTGTGCCTGGCGGAGTAGAGACTGTACCCTGCGCCTCTCTTGATCGGAGATCGGCGGTCGCTTAAACGGACGGCGGAGATCATTCGGTGCCATGGCACAGTCTCTGTTTCAGTGAGGGATTCGAAAATGACGAAACAGTTCAGCGCGCACTAATAGTTTATTTTGAATGTATTTGAGATATTGTTGTTTGGGAACTTCTGAATGGACTACATAATGGGCCGGGCCTGTGATTGGGCCTAGAAGTTCTATATAGATAAAGATAATTCTTATTTACACCTTCCACATTTCGAAAATTTTAATCTAGAAAAATATTTTAGAAAATAATTTTTGTTAACGCTTTCTGAAATACTAATTTTTTTTAAAACTTCTTAAAATATTTTTCAGAATATATAGAAAGTACTTTAAAAAAAAACATAACTTGAAAACAATATAAAATAAAAATATATTAATAAATTTGATAGAATGTTAAACAACATTAGAGAACAGCTTTACTTCTGCATCATATATTCCGATACGGTGGTGGTAGCGGTGGTTGATGGAGCAAACGATTTGGGCTCATTTGCCGGTGCTGATGAGGGCAAATTCGAAAGAATCTATAGAATACATTCTTCAAGCCCTTTGGAGAACTCGAAAGAGTGGTCTTAAGACATGCTTCAACTACAGAATGAATCTGATCTCGACCCAGTACTCTTTCTCTCTTTCTCTATCTTTTCTATAGGGAATATGTTTATGGATACATAGCAGTACTAGAGTTTTCCTTAGATATGATGTACGGTATGTTTGTACTTCTCCATAGAAGAGAAAGAAAAAAGCTTGAAATTAATTTTTCGATTAGTTAAAATCAGTTATAAGTTAATTTGTAAATACTCTATACTATAGCTTCTCTATTCTAATTTATTTTACTATTTTAAATTTGTGCATGATGTGATTTTAACATGGAAAAATCAATTTCATGATTTTATCTCTTTTAGAAATGCTTAAAGAGAAACTCTTTCAAACAAATCCAATGTATAGAAAAACATTTTAACACTGTCTGCAGCTTCTGGTTTGCCTCCGAATGTTAATCAGGAGGTGTGTTTATGAGAATACTTCCAAGGAGGATATTCCAAAGCTGTTTCCCGGTGAAGTTCTGCCTGAATTGCAAAAACTGTTGACACTTTTGTTGCTGAAATTTCAGCGAGAGTGGCACGAAGATGTGATGAAAGATCAGGTAAGCTATTTTTTACTGTACATTTTGTGAATGTGAGATCAATTTGGTACTTCAACCTGAGATTAAATATTTAAACTGTATTATTTTCAGAATATTGTGCCTAGATTAAAGGCAATGACATGGAATATGGCAAATCTGGAGAAAGAATCAGCAGACCGTGCAGCTGTTATTGATTTAAAGGTAAACACAACCTCTTCAACTTTAGTAGAGGACGGACTTTCCTTCCTTCAATGCTCATTTTATGCTGCACTTGACTTTAAAGACAAGTGAGAGGTAACAGATGCGCCTATCAATTATGTGTTCTGGCTTTATTACAAAGTAAATATGTATATGTATTGTATGTAAAATAGTCAGATGTTGTTTTATGTGATTTTTTTGTTTTAACTGATTCCTTTTGCGGCTTCAAATGATTATCTTGTTTTAACTGATTCCTTTTCAGCTTCAAAATGATGCTCCATTTCAGTCGAGAGAGCAAGATGTGAAGTTTCAGTTGGCTACAGATTCTATAGATATGATGCTGAAAGCGATGCACTGTATTAGAGACCAGTTTTCTACCATGGTAAACATTATGCTGAAGTTAGTTCTTTTATCCAGATTGAATTTTATACTTATATTGTCTCTGTTTTCTAATGAGCTCGTTATATGTTGTCAGGATGAGGCACTGAATGGGCATTAGTACCAGTAAAACAAAGGAGTTTCTTACAATTTGTTTTACAAAGAACGGTATTTTTAACTAAATTATTGCTTTTTGCTTTTAGATTTACACAGTATGCTTCTTTTCTTAGTGAACATAGTTGGCCAAAATTTACATGCTGAAGTACTTGTGTTTGAGAATTTAACTTGAGCATGATCATCATCCGTATACTTCATACAAATTGCATTTTCTTCACACGGATAAAATGTTCTTCCTACAAGTATATTAGAATGAGAGGATATTGATTTTGCTTGTTCGTTGGAATAGGACAGTTGAGATAATTGGTCTAGTATCAATCCAACTCTTATCTTACTAGATGGAAAAGGCATGAACTTAATAATGGAACAATGATTCTAAATTGAAAAGGGGAATTTTATTGAATTCTACAATACACTGTTTTAGATACAACTCCAGAGCCAAGGCTCCTGCAGAGTACTTACATCCGAAAAATTGCTATTTCCTATATAACAGGGTGTAACTACATAGGAACGCAACCTTTCCCTCTTTCAGTAACTTCCTTACAAAGCAGTTTCTTTCTGCAATAACTGTTCTAGCAACTTCTTTCCACAAAATAACTGCTCTACATAGCAGTTCCTCAGACCTTGTGGGTCTTTCTCGAGTAAACCTTCCAAATGGCTAGTTTATTTAGGACTTAGATCCAATAACTGGTTCACCTCCAACCCTAAAAACTCATGGATTGTATCATTATACCTGCTGTAAATGCAACCTTGACCTCAAGGCTGAAGTTGGAAATTGATAGCACTTCTCCCATGTTGCATCTTCAGTTGGCAAGCCCTTACATTGAATTAAAAATTACTTCATTTTCTTTCCTGGAAGTATATTTCCTCTAGTATCTCAAAACCTATTTTGGCTGTACAAAATTCTCATATTGCACCTCTACTTCAGCGGGAAGTTTAGGTTCTGTTGCTTACAAGGCAATATAGTTTTGAGTTGGGATTCTTTGGAAACAAGGAATACAGGATGCTCTCTACAAGTAGGGGATAGCTTTAATTTGTAAGACACCTCTCCATACTATTTCAATATCTGAAACCGTAAAAGCATGGAGCTAGCTTCTGGTTGATATGCTGTGCAAACATTGCTGTCTATGCAGCCCAAGGTTGAGGAGAACTCACTCCCCAATAGAAAATTTTGTTCTTTATACTTCTCATGTTTCATCTGTTCATGAGTCTTGGACAAATGATGTTTGAGCTGTTTTAGTGCCTCATCTTGTTCCTTTAACTCACGAGCCACTGACTGGAGTCAGAGGTGCCTGTGGTTACATGAAAAATGGTGGCATACCAAAATTCTGCCCAAAGTCAGCCGAATAGACCAGTGTGGCAAAAGCCACTTCTGATTGGCTATCAATTTAAATGTAATAGGATGAATACATCTTTAATACTATTCCTTGCAGCTTGAACAACTGTTACCAAAGTAAACTTACAAATAAGGGGTCAGGATCACTTAGAATAGGTTTTGGAATTCCAGGAAGTTCAGCACCTCTTAAGCAAATAAAGCTGCTTTCGATCTTGCGTATGGGGATGTTTCAAATGAATAAAATGGGTTTTATTTTTTCAGGTAAGGGGACCATCATGGGCAGTGTTAACTAAGAAAATAGATGAACAAATGAAATGAATTCTTGCGGTGCTGATGGTGTTTACTTCCAGTAGAGACAAATTTACTCGTTACTAACTCTTATATTTTATAATAAAGCTTTCAAAAGTCTGTGTATTTTATATCAACAAGAAATGGGAGGAGGTGAGAAAATCATTTAAAATTGACCATAAAATTTCTTGTTATTTCTTTTAGGCACAGCACAGTTTGTAAAGTGATTACTAAAAATTGAAATTTTTAATTCTTTCAGCACAAGTGTATCTTTTATGTTGCATGGATACAGTACCAGTATGAGATACGGGTATGGAATACGACATTTTAAAAAATTTGAGGTACAGGTACATTAATATAATTTTTTTAATATATATATATATATATATATAAAGAACATAATTAATTATAAATATGGTTAAATTTTACAAATTGTAAAAACATGAATAAATATGATTTACAATGTAACATGAAATCGCCAAAACATATCTCATAATAAAAAGTGGAATATATAGATTTTTAACAAAAAATACTATAAGACCTAAAACATGACTATAATATCACACTTTAACAGTTTTAATCTAATCATTTCCTTCTCCATCATCCTTGAAAAGTATTTTTTTCAAATCTGGAGCATCAAAAGAAAGATTAGCATACTTCAAAAGCTCGAGCCCTTCCAAGTGGATCTCATTCATCTCCATCAATTTCTCATATTTTTGCTTTTACTCTCTTTATAACTATTACTTCTTTTAGAGGAGACGATGATTTGTATATATAAAAGCTAAAGCTTTAGCTCTTTTGAAGATTCCTCTTCGTAAAATGAATAAATGGATGTGTTCTGGTTCCTCCCACAACAAGAAGACAATGATGGTTGTAAAAGAATTTCAATGTAATTTGTTGAAGCCTAAGAATTGCAACACTATACATGATCCACCATTCTTGTAGTTTCAAGTTCCACCTATCGCGTAAGGAATCAAATTGGCCAAGGTCTTCTCTTCTTCACTACTTAAAACCTTTTCTTTATTTAACTTGGGTAGGGGCCATGTACCCAAAAAGTAACCATACATACCCAAATGGAATATCCAATGTTTTTTGGTTTTAGGAATGCCCATGCTTCTGCACAATGAGTTACGCTGAAATCTCTGTATCCTTTTCTTCTTTCTGGGGCTAAATTGGCTCCATGGTGGAGCTCAACTGAAAACATATGTAAGATTTTGAATACATAATTTTATGCACTTTAGGTTCTCAATTCTAAGAGGCTGAGCCCTGGCGCAATGGTAAGGTTTTCTGCCTTGTGACGTGAGCTGTGTTTAGATACTGGAAACACCCTCTCAGCTTTTGCTGATAAGACTGCTACCTCCCTCTGTACCATTTGGATACCTAAACCACTGCGCCACCCATTTTGCCATTTTGGGTTCTCAATTCTCTAATTTGTCACTCGTGTATATTTGATAGTCCTTAGGACAATGTAATGTCAGTCAAATACTGTGGTTGAAGTTTCTGTCATGTCCGAAATAGCCAAATATGAAGCTGATGGTGATTTCAGTTTGATTTGATTTTGGATTTTTTTTTTTCCTGGTATAGCAGGATGACAGATGACAGAACCAGCTGGGGGATCAAAATTCGGGCTAAAGCCTCAACTGTGAGATCATTTACATAGTTTAGTATTCCTTATTTAAAAAATAAAAACTGTTAAAGTCATGTTTTTTGGATCAGAAAATTCCAATGCAATTAGCTAAATTTCTAGTTTAATGGATTGAATAGTTGCCCTTTCTAAATAAGAAACTCCTTTGGTTGTGGATGTGACAACCCCGTACATAACTTCTTGCGAGTCGGAATTTTTCGCGTTTTCCCTTGTGCATTCTCAAGAGAACTTTTACAAACATAAACAAGATCTTTACACACCCTATATGGATTACTTTGTTGGTGCCAAAACAGGATGTCTAAATCAGCTGGATTACTGGTTTGGAACGTCGAACGTAAGTTATAAGTGTTCAAAACAAACTTAATATGAATTCCTCACTTTAACTCGTTGGTCGGTATAATTTTTACTTTAAATTAAGGCTGTTCCAAACAAACACTCAAGAAGAGTTGTGATAGGCTACCGATTGTTGGGTTTCTTGTGAAGGCTACAAAAAGATCAACTTTTCAAAACATGGTGCGTTTAAGGATCAACTTTTTTCAAAAGAAAAAATGTGACCAAAACTCCCGATTATTACGTCAGAATTTACACAAAATTTCACATTTCACTGTTTCACTGAACCTGCAAAGTGCAAATTGCTTATGTTACAAAGGCCCTGCCTAAGATCTTGTCGTCAGCTCTGATGTGAAACACATCAATTTCCTACTGATGCATTAGAAGTCACTCTTCCTGGATGCATGTCAAACTCTGCTGTTTGGAGGCATCGGGAGAACCCCATCAAAGAAATCACCAAAATAGCCACGGGGCTCATGTACTAGCCTTGAGATGATATCTCTCAGAGTGATCAGTCCTTCAAGATTCCCATCATTGTCAGCAACGTAGACCCTATGAATCTTCTCATGGTCAAGCAGTTGAATCAGTTCTTTGATTGTGCAATCCTTATTGCATGTAATCAGTTCACCGGACATTGGAAAGGTCCCCTCATGCTTCTCTAGGTAGCTTCTAACGGCTGTCAGGAAGTCTTTTGCGGTAATAGATCTGTCATAGTGAGAACTTATAAATTAGCATGTAACGGATAGAATAGCGAACAAAAGATGGGGAATAAAGAAGTTCCTGTCTATCAGATCAAATGTGATGTCATACCTATAGTCATGGTAGATTTCAGGAGCAGTTAGGAGGAATTGAACATCTTGCAGGTTTATGTTACCAATTGCCCTGCTGCCACCCCTTTCCATGACTGGCAACCCCCCAATCCTCTTTTTCCTCATCAGTTTAAATGCTTGAAGCACTGGTTCATCTTCATAAACCTGAAAACAATGAAAACTGTCTATTACAAAGTTGATAAAGAAAAAAATCAACTAGTCCACTTTAGCTTTTCTTGAAGTTAAATGTAAAGAACTATAAAATTTAAGTGCATATATAGATTTTAACTTGTGCAAAAAGCTCAATTTATTTATCCTTATTATTTCTT
Organism: Macrotyloma uniflorum; assembly: GCA_016859785.1. Taxonomy (NCBI): domain Eukaryota; kingdom Viridiplantae; phylum Streptophyta; class Magnoliopsida; order Fabales; family Fabaceae; genus Macrotyloma; species Macrotyloma uniflorum. The sequence continues at coordinate 1,969,829 of BDMB01000006.1, forward strand.
TTCTTGTAAAAAATGTTTATGGAAAAGGTTTTCAAACAAGCCAAGTTACACTAATTATAAGCTTAATAAAACATCTGGTGAAGCTTTTGATTTAGAATTATGGGAATCCATAATCAACCATGACACATTTCAATGCATTAAGAAGCTTGATTTATACCATATATTAAAACAAAGTAGATGAATGGTGCACTTGTGCCTATTCAACACATCCAGGGGAGTTGTCTTGTGAGGGTGGAAGGCATAATGAATTGTAGTTGTTATGCTGTGGCATATTTTAAGATTAATGTTGGTATGCTCAATTTAGAGTTAGTATATCATGGAGTAATGTTGTAGCAGACGTATACAATATGGAGAGCTTGTTTTTTGGTTAATGTGCGGTATAAGCTAACATTCATAATTTTCCACCATGATGCAGAAATTCAATATAAGACAGTTACCACCTTGATAATGTGATTTGATGTCACCATGGGAAGACCAACTTGAGACAGCTTCTTGGTTCCCCAACTCTCAAACCACTGAAGACCAGCGCATTCTGCCAACATGTGAATAACAGAAGACTGTGTAATAATGTTCTGAATTCGACCTGCACCTAAGTCCACCACAGGAACACTCTTCATCTTGTACTTTGAAAGCAGCAAAAGCATGGTCAAAAATGAGTTTGATCTCTCCAAAGCGAGAAAGGGGGCCCAGCGGAATGACCCTGAAATGTCACGAACCTGTTTGCTAAACAAATTAGCTACTGATAAATAAATTATAACCAATTAAATCAAAATCACTTATTAGTTTACATTGATAAGGTCAACATACAACCTTGGTATTCTTATAAAGTTGAGAAGAAGTCAGATCCTCAAAAAAATCGCCTGAAGTTGTCATGGCAGAGTCAAGGCCTAAGGCTTCGAGTTCAAAAGCAGAAGTTCCATTAACTGCAGCCGCAATAGCAGTACCACCGGATGGACTCCTTGGAGATGTGGGTTCAGACTGTCAACAGCATTGATTGTCATATTGAAAGTGAGTAAAAAAGGCACCCACGAAAATCACTTCAATATCATCCAGGAAACATATCATTTTCAAATAGTTCATGATTGAATTGAACATTTACCATGCAAGAAACAATCCAATCAGCCTTCTACCCGGAACCCAAGAGACAAAATTCACGTTACCCCACCAGAATATTGATTAATATTAAACATGATACTTGCACTAGACTCAATTAAACAGTCCTTTTAGCATGTTCGTGCCTCTTCTACGAAATTTCTCACTTCTGAGCTTTACTAAACAAAATCCACAACAAATATGTTATTTATACATCATTTTTCATATACCAACTTTTTCCTGTGAGAGAGGGGAGAAGAGGAAGATGGACATCACAGTAGATAACTAATTAATCAAATTGACATACCAACCTGATGCAGTATCCATACAACAATTCCAGCAAACTCGACTATTCCTATATATCTGTCAATCCAACTAGCATCTTCAGGTGCATCTACATCCACCACAGGTGCACTGAGAATGTTCTGTTGTGCAAGCATTTTCACTGCTTCTGCTAGGGTGGTATCTGATTTTATCTCAATTTCTGAAGACACGAAATCATGAATAAAAAATAGTTACATTATTTAGGCTGAAACTGAAAGACAGATATAAAAGGGGCATATCATATCAGACACCAGATATATTACGAGATGAAATAGGCATCAACATCACAATCATCCCAAAATATCAAAGATATCACTACCGAAGGCATTCCTCCATGTAGAATTACAAACTTTCTCCACGAGTATTTAAATTTATGACTTGAGTTCAAAATCACTGATTGAGCTGCTGGAACTACTTCGTGCCAGTTGATCCAAACACTCGGTGTTCAGCAGTCCAAAACATTTGTGTAGTTTGTCATCAAATACTAGAGATTAATTTTCATGTGGGTATAATCAAAACCTTTCTTTTTTTCATCCCGAAGAATCAAGGTTTTTTATTATAATTGGAGTACAGTATTGTCATAAACTTAGACATTATAAAAAACTACAGACAAACACAGATTCATGTAGTCAAAATTACTTCAAAAAAAAAAACTTATCAGGCAAAATCATCACCCTTTTTGAAAACGTTGGTGAAAATTGATAAGTAACATGATTGTGATAACACACAGTGGAATGAGTACCTTGATTTGAAGGAGGTAGAGGGAAAGCAGAGACAGGTATGCTTTCAAAGCAAGCATTGAGCTTCTCATCAGGACTCAGCTGTGGCTCCTGAACGTCCCACAGATCCTCCACTCGCAACCCCACCTTCGCCTCTGGACTCCGTGGACTCTCTTCCATTGTCACCATAGCTTTCTCTCTCTCTCTAATGGCAATACTGAAAAAGTTAGTCTTCACACATCCCCATAAATAACTGAACAGAAGAACACATAATCTACTAACACTTCACAAGTTACTTCCTATACACCAAACATCACCACCGCTTGATTTGAAAACTTGGAACATAATTCGTTGACTTTGGAACATGGGGAAACGTGGAGGAACATGATGAGAGTACATATTGTGTGATGAAGTGTTTGTTTTACACGTAATGTCTCATTGTCTTGTCCTACGTTGTATAGTGGTTAGTCACCGTGCTTATCCAAACTCTGTAAAACATGCACACTCTGTTATTGCTAATAATAATGGTGTGCGGTGCTAACATGCGCCATAGGAGCTTCCGCACATTCCTTCATTTTACAAGAATATTGATTTTATTTTTAGATAGTCTTTTTTTTTTCTTAACAAAAAGAAGAGTTATACTATTCATATAGAATATTTTTACTATGTTATTTACTAGTTAAGTTATGTTTTTATTATATATTTTAAAACATTATTTATAATATTTTAGTCAGTGAAGATATTCGTTTTAGAATTTATTTAATTTCATAAAGACTTGTAAGAAGAAATTCATAAACTGAAATTAATTTATGTATAATTTAAAATAAAAAATTTAAATTTTATATAAAATAATTTCTACATGTATAAATTAATTTTATTTTATAAATAAAATTATTTTATTTTATTCTTTTATTCATAAGTCTTCAAGAAAAACTTATTGAAATATATTCTTATATATTCATATACTTTTTAATCTATTTTAATAGGGTAAAAACTAAAAAAGGTGAAAAACTATGTAATACAAATAATATGACTAATTTCTAAATATAAAACAGAGAGTAATTAAATCTTATTTATTTCATTAAATTTTTTCTTTTTTTCTCCTTTAAAATTAAATAATTTTATTGTACAATTTTAATGTACTAAAATGGTTTCTCCTTTTAGTTTTGTTAAGTAATGATTAATTATTTTATCATTCAGACACAACAATGATTGATTCTTTCACTATTTATTAAGATGATCCAATAATATATTATAATTGTCCTCTTCCTCTTATTATCTTATTATTGTTGTTATCCAAAACCCAAAATATCTTGTTTCAGGACAAATATCTTTTGAAAAGGAAAGTTTTTTTTTTTTTTCTCGTTTTCTTTCGAAACCTTTACTTCTATCCCTTTTTTTCCTAAATTGTTTTATGATACATCTAATTAAAATTATGTTTCGTTAATATTTTAGTTGTAGATCTAAATCCAAAAAAAAAAAATCGTCATATAATTTTTTTTATTTTGAGCAGAATATGAAATAAGTAAATAAAAAAGTGTTAGTTAAATTTTGAATTTAAAGTTGGCCTTAAAAAAATATTAGTGTAATTCTTTTCATGAATTATCCTCGTCTTCAGTATAAATTAATATAAAAACAAAATTAAATTATACATAAATTAATAGAAAAATTGACTTATATATAAATTAATATAAAAAAAATGAATTTTTAATTTTTAATTTATGAATAAATTAATTTAACTTACCAAAAATTATTTTTTTATAAGTATTTATAAAAAACTTTGTTAAAAATACATTTTATTGGTTTAGACTATTTTTATGCTGATTATATTTAATACACAAAATAAAATCATTAAAAATTATTAACATATAGTTAGTCCAAATGATATTGGATTCAATCCCTTTCAACAATTTCAAAAGTTTCAACCTTGTAAATAAAAAGATAAAAAAATAAAAAAATGATTGGAAAAAAGAATTCAGATTCTCTAATAGAAATTAATCATCATTAATATTAATAACATGATTAAAAAAATCACTTGCAAATTTTTTTTTATATAATCCATCATAATTCAGCTATCACTAAATGAAAACTCATACCACATGGAATTTTTATTTTTTTTAAATGAAGTTGAAAACCATTTTTATTTTTCAAAATCCAAAATAACTTGAATTAAGCAGGTATTAAACTCTACCAAAAAGCATTTAAACTAAACAATTCTAATCAAAGAAGAAAAACACACTTCAATGAATGTAGGAGAAAACAGAGACAGAGGACTCTTATCCTAGCCTCAAATTCATAATTATAAAGAAGGTTTAGAAAGGGGGATTTATAGTATCTCTTTTTTTTCCCAACTAGATGAATTAAGAAACCCTAAAAAAGAAGTAATAGGAAGGATAAGGCAATTTGAGAGTTTAAAACCTTGACAAATCCTAACACGAAACAAATGGGTGAACAGTGATGATATGTGTGAAGATCAAAGGTTTATAATAAACACAGCTATTCCTGTATTTGAGGCCAGGAATCTTACATCCTAAGAGTGTGAGATAGGAAGGGAAATCTTTGAATAATGTTTCTTTTTCATATCCTTGTTACAGCATTACACCTTATATAGAAAAAAGTAGCAATAAACATCACAAAAAGTAACAATAGTTCTCCCTTAATTCTCAGACTGTTAGATCCAAGCCTCAGAGGTTAACTTATGGCACATGATTGTTATGCATCTCCACTTATATCCTATATAAAATTAATACTAATTTAAATCTACTCACTTCTTCACATGTTAGCCACAAGCTCCACTATGCAGAGATGGCTACCACTGCAATTAAATTCACATCTTGGTTTATGCAATATCTTTTTACAATGGCAGTAGCGACAAAACTTTATATCACCTAATGGGATTGATTATATTTATTTATGAAATGTGTCACTAAATAACTCGATCAAAAATTTTAAAAAGAATAATAATAAATCAGTAAAATAAATTAATTTTGATAATATTTTTATGTATTGTCTTCAGTCTTCCTCTATTATTTTAATTAAACTATCCTTCATTAGATCAACATTTCTTATCAGTCTTTTTAGGCTAATTTTTTATATTTTTAAATTTTTTTAAAATGTCCATCCAAAGTTCTCAAACATAGGCTAAAGGACTCTCGAAATAAGCCAGGGGCAACCAAAATCCATGGATAGAAAAATATTTTCTGAAATTCTGTACAGAATTTCTGATCACAGTCACCTTGATTTTCTCTACCTAAAAGTCATTTTCTTTGTTCCTACATTCTTTCCTTTCTTCTACTACTCCTCATTTTAGATACTCAAAAGAAAGTATACCTAATAGTTAGGAAAAACAAAAATACAAACTACACCACTATAATATTTTCTCAGTTGCGTCCAGGAGCATCACTTCCTGCAGTTTTGCGGTTCAAGTAACGAATGGCAGCATCCTCGACCCTGGATATATTATAAAAAATTACACAAACAAATTAGAAAATATTTTGACAAAAAAGTATTATAAAATATTGTTGGCCGAACATACATCCATGACATAACTTCTATTTCTCTGCATTACAAGTAATCCATGCACCATTTTCAGAGTAACTATGATATTGTATTACAATTCCAATCAGTAACATATCAAAATCTGAAATGTCTAGGTCTTTAATGAAGTATCATGTTGTATCTAACATAAGTGTCTGGTATAGAAGCAATCTTTTATGTGTATGATTGTCAGTATATTATTAAACTACCAAGTTTAGCAAATGAATACTCACAGTCGAGTCACAACCATACTAAGAAAGTGCATTATAAAAAAAATCTCACAACAAAAATAGAAAAGTTCAAGCATCATCATAATACTTACCATGGTTGATTGTAGAACTCAGAACGAAGTTCCTTCTCAACTTTACGGCTGGCATCTCCAGCAACAAGTTTCAAATCCTTGCTTTGGGAAGTAATCAAAGTATCAATAAACTCTACTGGAGACTGACTAAAGCTAAGAAAAAAAGCCCGTCTTCTTCGATGCTCCTGGATCTTCTTTAAAGAAGTGCAAATCGCCTCATCATAAGCTTCAATTTCCTTTTGGCTTTCAAGGCTTGCCAAGAATGTAGACTTGTCCTTTTCCAGTGGAAAAGGCACATCAACCTGTATATCATAACATGCAGATACAGCTGGAGAATATCCAGAAAGCTTGATGTTATGCTCCAGATGTATTGGCTGTGGTTGTGACAAATGCTGTGCTAACTTCTGAAAAACCATGGAGAAATCCATCTTCTCTTCCCCAAACACCCTTTGTAGTAAAGGATCACAAATGAACGACGAAGGGTCATTTGGGCTCTGTAGCTTCCTGGACTTCACATAGTTAAAAAGAGAAGCTATTATTCTTGGACGAGTCTCAACCTCAATCCCTAAAAGCTTAGACAGTTGCGATGAAACCATAAACTTGTCAGGTGTATAATTCATTTCTATTGCAATCATTGCAGTAAATTCTTTGTTTCCTTTCCTCTTCACCTCAAAACCATCCTGTTGGGTAGGTGAACGAGCACTATCCCATACAATAACATGATTATCAGGATAAATGCTTTGATCCAAATGTATGGTAAGTTTCTTGAAAAATGCAGAGAACTTTGGGTACAAAGGACTCGGCCTCTGCAAAACTCCAGACGAGGAATCCATACCTTCTTCCAATATCCTTCCAGTAATCTTGAGAGACCACGAAGATTCATCGGCCTTCTTATCCCCAGAATCCATTTTAGCATGATTTGAGAAGGTATTGAACACATAAACACGGAGAGTTTTCTGAACATGGGGAGGGAGCCTTGCCTCCTGTATATCAAACTTTCTCCTGGCCAAAGCAGTATCCACCTGAGCCTCAAAATCAAGTAATTGAGTATAAAGAGCAGACTCAGGCAAAAACATGGCCCCCTTTTCTGGTGTTTGCTTCTTTTGCCGCCGAACAGCCGAGGTTAATTCCTTGGACTTAGATGGCATGGATTGGTTCACATTCGACGAATTATGAGACCTCAACGGGGGCTTTGGAGTTGCTCGCTTGGCACTTCCCGTGGCCGGAGATGATGTTGCATTAGCGGCATTAGTATTGACACTATGCAACTGGGCAAAAGGCTGAGTTTGAGGTTGTGGATGAGCACGTGCAGCCAGAGACTGCAATTGTGCCTGTGCATGCTGAGCTTGCGCAAACACATGAGATTGGGGCTCTGAAAACTGAAAGAGACCAGGGAATTGTTTTTGAGGGTGCGACTGTGTCTGTGATTGAGAGAGTAAAGGGTTTGGAATTGAATGGTTCCATTGCGGAATGGGGTTAGGGTGGTGTGTTTGTGTGGCCATTCCAGAATGACCAAACAAAGATGAAGAAGCAACATTCTTTGCTTGATTATTCATTCTTATTGTCGCTTCTAAGATCTAAACCGGAATCTTCACCACAGGCAAATTCTCATGAAACTGAAATCAACAATCAGAACAGCATTTGTCCAAAAGATACAAATAAGACTCTAGGAATCCTGAATTCTGAAAAGACAACATTTTTAAGGGAAAAAACGTTTAGAAAACATAAGACAACGAAAACCCTAAGCAAGAAAACACGATGCATGTAACGAAGATGCAGTAATTGAAACAGAACCGGGGAAAATTTTAATTTGGGTTCATGAAACGTATGGAATGTACATGATTTACAGTTTCTGCTGAAGAAAATAAAGAAAGGAAAACAGAGAAGAGGAAGAGAGATTCTTACTGATGGCGAGGGGTTTCGGAGTCTCAGGAATTGAACGAAAGAATCACTGCTCCATTGCATGCTCAGTTTTCCTCCTTTATACCAAAAACAAATGCTCTCTGGTTTTTCTGAAATGCAACGTTGCGGTTTCAAATAATTTATTTATGTTTTAATGTAATAAATGACCCACGCGTTAACAGTTGTAAGAAAATTTGCCATTCAGGTTAAATCTTGTCATCAATTATTAATATATTTTTTTACGAGCATTAATTATTAATATCAAAACATAATATATGTGAATATTTTTAAAACTCACAATTTTTTAAATAATTTTATAACATTAAAATTTTAAATACTTATTACAGCATAAAAACATCCCTCTCCTAGACACAGACACTAACATGTGTATAGTTAAGCCTCATATTTTCCAAAAATTATGTTAACGTGTTCAAATTGATTGTCAATTTTTTTTTTTTTTGTAATGTGGCTGTGTTTTAAAAAATATTATATATATATATATATATTAATTAGATCTTTAAAGTGATTTTTAAATATTTTATATAGACTGCACTTTTAACATAGTTTATATAATTTTTATTTGGAATAAAAAAATCAACGTTATTAATTTTATCAATTCCATTTAAAATTTAATATTATTGTGTAAATTCTCTGGTTATATTAAGCAATAATGATTGATCTCAGCAATATTGCAATTTATAAAGAATGATTTTTTTTAGTGATATTTGATATGTTGTATAACAATTTATAAAGAATGATTTTTTTTAGTGATATTTGATATGTTGTATAAATTTTGGATATGTGCCTAGAGTACTTGAGTGTATCAGTCATTGAATTAAACAAATATTAAAATTCATATTTTTTTCTTGGTTAAATTTTTTTTTTCATATATTAGTTTTTTTTTTTGTTTTTTTTTTATCTTTAACATTATAGATCGTTTGTGAAATTTACGTTTCAACAACTTTTAACATATTAATATTTGTTTATTTTTCATCAAAAATATTTGAAGCCAATCATGTTTTTTTCTAAAAGGACTTCGAGTTGAATCTCTTTATAAATTAAGTTTGATTCGTATATGTTTCAATTTTAATTTTGAAAAATAAGTATTCCTCTTTGTTTAAAAAAAAAGAAGTGAAAAAGAAGTAATTATTTTTTTAAAAAATAAGTTAAGTTGCTTCAAAACAATTTAATAATATATAAAATCTATTCTCATTCTACCTATTGGAATTAATGAGAGTAGTTCATAGAGCTATCAATAAAAAAATAAATATATTAAACATAAAGTAAAAAATACACATTATCTTTAATTAAATAGTAAAAAGTGCGCTATAAAAATAACAGTTTAATACTTTTTTCCTCTTAAATGAAAAATATTTTTTAATAATAATGGATTTAAATTTATATTTATTATATTTTTCATGAATACAAGCGAGTCTTGCAAATTAAAAATTTTAATCTCATTTAGTAAATATTTCATAACATCTACGATTTTAATTGTGGAGATATAAAATCAGTTATATTTTATGATGAAAAGGAAACATAATGTTTCTGATTCATCATCACAGTTTCACTGGGTTTTTTAGCCTGTTAGAGATTGCATTCATACCTTTTTAATTTATGATTATAAACTATATCACTGTTGCAAAATATTAAATAGAAACTTCTATTACATGAAGACCTTGTCTCAGACATTCAAATGAGTGAATAATTTTACCAATTGTTACTTCATTTCACTTTTAAAAGGTAACATTTATCAGAAAAGCTATATATCACATATGCATAGAGAAGTGAAGGAAACAATTTCACTTTTAAAATTAATTTCTTCATTCAATGACAAGACAAGGTGCCACATGCAGTTAAACTTTCAAGTAGTTATTTTGATACCACAAAATTTTAAAAATTATAATTTATTCAAATGATTTAACCAAATACAAACACGACCACCTGCAACTAAAATTTGAAAATAAAGAACACGACACAAGGCTTGAGGCCTAAAATGATTACTCTCCAAATAATCCGATAACATCACACAAATGGACCAATGTATAAAAATAAAAAAACAGTGACAAACAGGTTTCTAAAAACAAAAATTCTCACATGAGGGCTTTCCCTAGAACATAATTTTTAAATTCGCATTTCCTCTCGTTGCCATAATCTCCAAGTCCCACGATAGTAGATTCTGTAACAAAGGTTATGAAATAGTATTAGAACAAGCAGCAAAAACCATATAAAATATGCATCTTATCACGAAATACAAAACCATACTAGGGAGAAAAAAGCAATCTAAAAGTACTTACAAATTTTATTGAAGGCCACAATGTCACAACTCTGGACATATTCATTGATGGGCTCAACTGTGAGATATTCCTCAATAAGATTGTCGACAGAAACTAGGTCATCCACGATAGTAAGCATAATTTGCAGTTTCTTGATTCCGTATCCTACTGGAACAAGTTTGGCTGAGAGAAAAAATAATATCAGAATCACAAGAGGAACAGACATTATAAGCAGAAATTTAAAGTATGCAATGCAAACACGATGGTAAGAGAAAGTACGACTTCTCTCTAAATCAATAACGTGAACAACATTTCTCACATTTACAAATACAGAAAATTGAATCTTATAATTCAACTATTTCAGGAAGAAGATCAAAATAAAATCAGTTAAGAAAATTCAAAACATGTATAAATATCAATAATCATAGCCAATATATATAAATGACATACATGCACCCCAAAGCAAGCCTTCCATGCTAACAGATCTCACTGCTTCCTCAAGCTTCTTCATGTCGGTTTCATCGTCCCATGGTTTCACATCCATCAGAACAGATGATTTCCCAGCTGAAAAATGGAATCAACCAAAAATCAGTGCCCACACAAAATGCTATAATCAGGGGAGGGGTTCAAAGATAATGGGTAAATGACAACAGCTAAACTTACACTCTTTCTTTTTTCCAGATGCCTTCACTGCAGCTGCGCGTTCCTCAGCTGCCTTCTTCTCTTCCTCTGTCTCTTCACCAAACAAATCCACATCATCATCGTCATCATCCTCAGCAGCAGCAGCCTGAAAAACAATTACATTCAGTCTAAGGTCAATAAACCATAGTTAAGCCAAACAATGCAAAAAAGACATGAAACCAACACCATAGTTCACATATCTATCATTAGAAAGATACTTGCCTTTGTGTCAGCAGCTGGGGGAGTCGCAACAGGCTCCGCAACAAGAGATCCCTCAACAGTGACACCGGATCCCTCACCAGAAACACCACTGTAGACACAAAATTGGCATAAAAATATAATCGGATCAACCACATTACCAAACCATTATGCTATACTACCCTAGCACAGGATAAAAATTGTCACAATCCCATGGATAAAATCATGACATAACACACCAACATAAACTATCAAACAATTATGTTTATTTATTTATTAAAATAGATTGCGCAGTATTTTACATATCATTGACGTGTAAGTCAACAGAAGCGAACTTACGAGATTCTCAACAATGCATCAATGTGTTTGTACCACCTGGATACATTCACATAATCAGCTGATGGAACAGTTGGGAAAGCTGCATAGACAGTGAGATCATCCTTTGAAGCTTGGTACCTAAAGAGCACAAAAAACGGGACAATACATAAGAAACACAGATTAGAAAAAAAAAAAAACATACAAACGAAGATGGATAAAAGCAGTGACAAACCCAGTGATGTAACTGCGTGAGAGAAGGTACTCATCAAGTTTCTTCAATCCAGAGGCAGAGGAAAGCTCGTAGAATGTGACTGCCATGCTTGCTAATATATGTTAATTCTTCTACAAATTATGCACAACATCAATTGTAATTGCAGCAATACGAATTTCAAAAAAAAGCATAAAAGAATCCGATCTAAACCCTAAACCCTAATTCCATCAACATTTCAAACTGGGAAATGAACTAAAAAAAGACCTTAAACCCCAAAATTGAAATTCCAGAAACAGAATTTGTTAATTCAGAGAAAGTGTTACAATTAGCCTAGATATAGGGAACACAGATCCCAGATGAAGAAATCATGGATCGGTTTCTTACCAGTGCAGAGAGGAAAAGGAAGGCAGCACAACGAGGTGAGAGTGAGTGAAAGATTATCTCTTTTTATTTGCTTGAAACTGAAACCCTAAACCCGAATTTGTAACCGGATATGGATCACCATAATACTGGGTTGTGCACCATTTCCAGTTGAAATGGACTTTATTATTTTCACCCCCTTTTTTTCTAAGTTTACCTGTTAATTTTTTTATAACATTAATTGATAAAATTGCCCACAAACATGTTTGAAAATAAAATGAAAAAAATTAGGGTGTATTTCATTTGGGAAGATGTTCTATTTCATTTTTTAATAATAGTTTTCATTACCAAGTTTTTAAGTTTAGAAAAACATGGTTAATTATTTTGTGTTTTCAAATAATTAAAATATTTTAAAATATATTCTAACATAGTATGCAAAGGTTGTAGTTTTTATGAAATAGATAATAAATATTGATTAATCAAATAAGACAAGATGCATGTATCATCAAAACTAATTAAAAAAACCCAATAATATATAGTGAAATTGATTTTTAAAAAATAGTAATATAATTTATCTTCTTATTTTTTTACAAATTTAGTGAAAATTTTCTTCATCAATATTAAAAAAAAAAACATCTTGATCACTTTTGGACAAAAAGTAATATCAATAGCAACAAAAAAAAATTATTGTAAATATTAGCTAAAGAATAGTCTTGACACATATCAATAATGTATTTTAATAATATTAAAAAAAAGTTTTTTAATATTATTAAAATACATGATTGATATTCATTTAAAAAGTTCTAACTAATGTTCGGTAAGAAATAATACTGATTCATATTAATAAAAAATAACCTTCATGATATTATAATAAAAAAATTCTGAATTTGAAGAAATTCTTGCCAACAATAATAAAAGAAAATCAAATTGATGACTTCTTGATCGAAACTACATTCAATTAAGACCAAACAAATAATTTCTCAATTGAGACTGAACTAAAAATATTTTAAATTATATAGAATCAAGAATATAAAGAGACTAGATATGTATATTTAAGAAAAAAATATAAAAAGTTTCAAAGATATCACTTTTAAGTAAAATTTGAAATTCTATAATTTCAAATCATCAAAATACTTTATTCTTTTAAAATTTGATATTTAAACAACATACTTTAACATAAAAAATTACTAAATTTCTATAAAAACAATTTTTTCCCCAAATATTCACTCTATATAAATATATTTAAGAATAAGACAAATGTGATTTTTTATTTGACTTTTTCAATTCCTTGACCAATGTTTTTAAATTACTCACATTAAGAAATATTAATTAAACACAAAATTAATGTTTTGGGAAAAAGCATTTAATTATTTCATTACCTTTTCTTTTTATCATAACTCTTTCTTTACTTTCTTTATCTAATTATTATGATGATTTCGAAGCATGACTAAGAATTTAATATTTTCTTTATTTAATAAAGAAGGTAATAAATAAAAGTTAGAATCATTAAATTGAAGAAAACTTATATTTACATATAAATTTTACATTAATATAAAAAATCAAATATTATATATATTATTTATTATATTTTTAATATATTCGAAAAAAAAAATGTTTATTCCATGAAAAAGTGTGTAAAGGTGTTTTGCTATATTTTTCTCGTAAATATAAAGGAACTTTGGGTAGCTCGAAGTCTCGAACTACAAAGCGGCGCAGTATAAGACGCCACACTAAAATGCACCACCAAGTTATACCAATCAACGGGCACAACGCTAACCTGCGCCTATTGTGCGGTGCTGAGCACCGAACCCAGAAGCAGGCACGGCACAATAAAAAGACGAAGCAAACAAAAACACACACCAATTAATCAATTAATTAATGATTAATTAACAACAATTAATAATTAATTAATAATAACATGATGACACACTCATCTATATAACCATAACTAATAAAAAAAAACCAAAAAATTTGCAAAAATCGTTCATTTCATTCGTATCCCCTTTTCTTTCTTTCTTCTCTCTCTCTCTCTCTCTTCTTCTTGTTCTGTGTGTGTCTGTCGTTGAAGCGAAAACGAAACGAGAAGAGCACGAAGCAAGAACGAAGAAGAAGCATGGTTTCAACGAGACGCAACAGTGGATCTTTCTCGAACAGCAACAAGAGGCCTTCTTCTTCTGAAGATAAAACTCCCTCTCCTTCCCCGAAGCGCCAAAAGGTTTTACCTTTTTGTTTTCCCCTTTCTTTGAATAATCCCTATTTCTCGCTCGATTCGCTTCTCTGATTCGCTCCGATATTGTTTCTCAGGTCGACAATGTTGCTGCCGCCTCGGAGAAATCGATGCCGGCGGCGGAAAATTCCAAGGATTTGGGGATGCCGGAGCCCCCCGCTGATCCCGGAGAATGCGAATCTCAGGACGCTCAGATCGCCGGCACCGCCAATCCTGACGGCAAGGCCGACCCCACGCCGCCGATCGCCGATGGTTCGTCTTTGCAGCTCACACTTTTCTCATCTTCCGTTTGTTATTTATTTTTTAAATTTTTTTTGTTGTTTTGTCGTGTGAAGCTTCTACACCGACTGTGGTTGCTGATAAACCTAGGGGTTCGTTCTCTTCTTGGGCTATATATCCGAAGCAAAGCCCGAATTTCGAAGCTTCAGTTCCGTGGTGCAGACTCTTGTCTCAGTCTGCGCAGGTAACTTTTTTAATATTTTAATTTTTTGTTATTTTCATTTTAGTGAAATTGGGGGTGGGTCACTGCAAATTTTGTTTACTTGGAATTTAATTGTGTTATTGCTGCAGAATCCGAATGTTGTAATTTGCACAGCCAACTTTACTATTGGGTCTAGTAGGAGTTGCAATTTCCCTTTGAAGGATCAGACTATAAGTGGAAATTTGTGCAAGATCAAGCACACGCAGGTACACACATATCAGGGAGTTTGTGATTGTGCGTGGAGTGGAAGGGTTTGGTTTTCTTTTTTCTCTTTTTCCTAGCACACACCTTGTACTAGCTAATGATTTTTTTTACTGGGTTGTTGTTTGAGATGTGTGAAAATGCTTGTGCGGAGGTGTGTGTACTTGGTTTGCTTCTTTCCCTTTTTTTTCTTTATAGTTGTTTGAGGTAAATATCGTAGGATATGTATGTGCAGTATGATTACTGTTGTTTCTGGAAATGATCAGCGCGAGGGAAGTGCTGTGGCTGTGCTAGAAAGTACGGGTAGCAAAGGATCGGTGGTTGTGAATGGGACGCTCGTCAAGAAGAGTACCAGCTGTGTGCTTAACTCGGGGGACGAGGTGGTTTTTGGTTTGATTGGGAATCATTCTTATGTATCCTTTTACAGTTTTTCAATTCGATTATGTTGTCAGTCTTTCCTACTACTGTTTTTTTTTTCTCTCTAAAGGGGAGAATTATCAATTTTTTCTATTTGCTTCCTTGTATTAAGTTATTATGTCTTTTCTATCTTTGTCGTCACGTGGTTCCTTGACATATTTTGACCTAGATTTTTCAGCAAATAAATCCTGAAGTCGCAGTTAAGGCTGCAGAAATTCAGGGTGGTGTTGGCAAGTTTTTCCAGATTGAAAGGAGGGCTGGAGACCCTTCAGCCGTGGCCGGAGCTTCTATTCTGGCTTCACTTTCTAGCCTCAGACCGGATCTTACAAGATGGAAGTCTCCACCTCAGACCGCCAGTAAACCTCAGGAAGGTACTGATGTTCCTAGTCATTCTGTTCTCCCTGATGGGACAGAGACTGAGCTCGATGGCATGGAAGGCAACTCTGCTCCAAATGTAGCGACAGATAAAGCTGCTGATGTTGGAGGAAGTGACAAGAATTTGCCTATGGATTGCGATCCAGATGACGCAGGCGCAGAGGCAGGCAATGTAAAAATCTCTGGGGTGAATGCTTTCCTAGGGCCTTTCTTCAGGATTCTAGCTGGATCTACTTGTAAAGTGAAATTGAGCAAAAGTATCTTTAAACAGGTATACGAAGAAAGACATGGGACGAGGGATGCGCAAGCTGCATCGACTTCGGGTACTGTACGCAGTGCAGTTTTTAAAGAGGATGTTCATGCTGCAATACTGGATGGGAAAGACATTGATGTGTCCTTTGACAACTTCCCTTACTACTTAAGGTATAACTAGTAGATGTCTCAGTCAATTCGACCATTTTTGCGTTTGTTTTGGCTCTTTACATATTTGGTGAATTTCAAACTGTCATTCTTTGTTGTTCCTTTCATGCGTCTTCTTATTATTCTCTTATATTAAAAAATAATTCCCATTGCATATTTCATCTATACAAATAAATTTAACATGCAATTGCATTCTTTAAAATTTATAAAAAATTAAATTAATCATTTTTATGTAACAATTAGAATTTTGTTCTGTATAAATGGAAATTTTGATATCCTATACTAGATAGATATATGGACGTTACCATGTTAGACCTACATTGCTAACAAAGGTTCCATGTGACTAATTTGAATCAACAAGTCTGAAAATTTCCAAGAACAATGGCAAATGATATCAGACATTAATTAGTATAATTTGCTTGTATTATTTACAATTCTTTAGTAAGTGGTTTTCATCCTTTTTAGTTTGCCGATTTCAATCAGCCATCTTGATACAACAACAATGTCAATGGCAATAACTATAATGACAATTAAAATCTGTTCCCTCTGTTAAATCAGGTGCAAGAATCAAATAACACCATTGTTTTCTGTTATTAGATGATATACAAATGTTAATTCTAGCCCGACACTATATTTCTTTTCCCCCTCTAAACTTGTATTTCTCATGTAAGTTCATTAATGAAGTGCTCTCAAACAGGTCCTTCCAACAAACCCGAATTTTTGTTTTGAAATAAACACATAGTGGCCTCATCATTCGAAAAACCTTTCATCCTTTTTTATTCACCTAATATATTTACTAAATACTGATGGAAAGTTGTCAGTTACTCTATATTATGAGCTGATGAAATCTGAAAGCAGGGACAAAACGTAAATGTTGATTGTTAAAGGAACAGTATATATGATTATATTAGACGATAGATTTATCTGGGATAATATTAGTTGATTGAAACGAGATAATGCCAGAGGTTATAGAGGTAGTTGGTTCATTTGTATATAATTTATTCTCTTCTCTTCTATTTTTTTTTTGAATCGGCAATGAGATATATATTAATAAAAATTGGTACTAGAAGTACCAAAAACAATTACAAGATATTTCTCTTCTCTTCTATAGTTGCTTCATTTTTCGTTTTTTTAATGTGAATTTGGTGTAGGTGGTTGGATGTCATATTTCAGTGCTGTTTTTTATCAACTATGGTCCAAAATCATTATCTTAGCTTTATGTTTTCATGGTGCTTTCTTTTTCTTCCATTGTGTATTGGTAGGACTTGGCAGTGGCATGACATTTGGTTGTAAATTTCAAAAAAGATTTTAAATTGTGGACTCCTTTGCATTGTTGTTAATATGGTCTTCAATGTCTCAGTTGATGTGGATACTATAATGAGTTGTCGCAGCGCATCATGTGATATTTTCCACAATTTAAAACCTTGAATGTGAAGTATTTATTGTTCTTCATATTTTTTGTACAAAATTAAGAGTTCAAGATGATTTTTTATTTTTCTTGTCCTTCATGAATTTTTTACTTGATTGTTATGGCTTCTTGGTTTGATCATTGATTGCATTTCTGATCCTATTTATATCTTCTTTCAGTGAGAATACAAAAAATGTTCTAATTGCAGCCTGCTTTATACACCTGAAGCATAAAGAACATGCAAAGTACACGACAGATCTTACAACCATAAACCCTCGTATTCTACTTTCAGGACCTGCAGGTGTGTGCGAATTGCATTACTGCTCTCTATATCTTTTCTTTTCTAATAATTGTGTTGGCAAAAGCATTGTTTCTCTTCTAACTTCCTTCTTTACAACTCATTGTTTCTCTCAATTGCTATTTTTTTGCAGGGTCAGAAATATATCAGGAGATGTTGGCAAAAGCACTTGCAAAACACTTTGGAGCTAAATTGCTCATATTTGATAGTCATTCACTTTTGGGTGTAAGATAAAATTTTCTTGTTGGTGCTATTTGGATTAATCCATGAACACCTTTTCCATTGATGTGGCATCGAAGTATTTTTTTTACTGTCAACACTGGTCATGAATCTTCATTTTTTGTGTCTTCATACTTTATAGGGTTTAACTTCCAAGGAAGCTGAGCTCCTCAAAGATGGATCGAATGCTGATAAATCCTGTGGCTGTGCTAAACAAAGTACGATAACCACAGACATGGGTAGGAGCATGGATCCACCAGCTAGTGAACCAGATACACCTAATTCCTCAAATGCAGCTACTCCATATGGCTTTGAGTCTCAACTTAAGTTGGAAGCTGATAATGTGCCATCTACCTCTGGGACATCTAAAAATTGTGTGTTTAAACTAGGTATGTGTGCTTCATTTCTCCATTTAAGGAGCCTTAATTTATTACAAAGGTTGATGTTTTTCATATCAATTCTTCAGGTGACAGGGTAAAATACAGTTCATCTTCTGGGGGAATGTATCAGCTTCAGACAATTTCTTCAAGGTGCAAGTTTGTGTTCAACTGTTCTGAACTGATTTCTATTTCTCACGATCTCATTGATTTAATTATTATGAACTTCCTTTTGCTTTTAACACATACTACAGAACTTAAGTTGTCCATCAGGATTACCTATGCATATCTAACTTTTTATACATGATATAGTAGTATACTGGTGTAGCAGGTGGAATTTGTTTTACCAAATTTAACAGTCATATAGCAGACTACCCCAATTCATGATTGCGACATGGTAACCCAAATCACTTCAAATAATTAGTTACACAAAGCGTGAATACAATATATGTTTGACAGCAAGCTAAATGTACCACTCATTAGAGATAAATGGTACTTCAGCTTCAGTCAGTGCCAATCCCAAAGCTACTATATTTGTATCTGCATAAACGGTATTCTATATCTATCCATTCCAGGTTTCAAATTTAACTTTGCTTAGGGAGAAATGGGGTAGGAAAAAAACGAGAGAAACAAAAATGAGAGGGATGTATTAGAAATTATTTTTCTTCGTTTTTTATAATCATACAAATGTAGGGCAAAAAAGTGGACAGACAAACTTTCCTATTGACCTACTGCTTCCTTTCAGTTTCACTAAAATGATATTTCTGTGTTATGTGATTAAGAATAATATATATATATATATATATAT